>CM074722.1:122800728-123400728 GCA_037306005.1 Rhinophrynus dorsalis
TTAGCCCCCCTCAGCCTGTACCTAGCAACACAATCCCATGCACACACCCACACAAATATATATATATGGAAATGTATATATTTCCAAATATATATATATATGTATGTATGCACACCCTAAACATAAACATGCACTTCTGTGCTAACATTGGTTGTCAGAAGTTGTTGTCCAGCTGTTAGAAACGCATCTGGTGGTAGCAAATTCTTTTTTTGTAGAGATGGAACAACTTAGGTTTTTTGTTTAAGACATTTTCTTTAATTCAGCTTGATGACAAATTTACAGGAAATGTGATAATACTAATATATTCTAGTATAGAGTCCCCCCTGTCCATCAGCTTCATTAACTAATCTTGAAATTTGAAATTAAGCTTGGTCGCTTTGTCATGAAACCTTTTTCTTAATACCTCTGTCTCCTCTTCATTGTTATATATGCTAGAGTCAGGGTTAGATTTGATGGTTGTTCTCCTATTACGTCTGCCAGCACACACGTTATAAAGCAGAACTTTCAGTACATACTTAGTCGCCATGCATTCATTAAACGCATGGAGACTAGATTTGAAATAGATGTTTTACCTTGAAAAAATAGCCCAGTGCAAAGGAATCGTTCCCGTTTGGAGACTGGAACCCAGGCTTCAGCACAGACATTTTGTCCACGCACCTGCGCTGTCAGTCACGGTCTTCATTGAGTAGCATTGCAGTGCACATATGGTTACTGGAAGGGACTGACGGCGCAGACGCACGGACCGAACTAACCTGCCCGTTAGTCCCAAACGGCAATGATTCCTTTACACTGGCCTATTTTTTCTAGGTAAAACATCTATTTCAAAGATAGTCGCCATGCTTTTAATGAATGCATGGCGACTAAGTATGCACTGAAAGTTCCGCTTTAATATTGTTACACAGTTGTGTTATTACGTCACCACGTATGTCAACCTATTCTTCTAGTACAGCTGTACGTGGGTTAGAATGTCACAATTTGAACAGTCAGCTGGTTCCACATGCTTATGTTCCTGTCTTAGTATTATTGACTTAAACATGTTAAGCATTTTCATTACATTTCTAAGCTTTTTCTTCTTTCTACATATAGACATACATTTTTTATCATCTATTAGCTACCTGACATTGTTTCCACAAACTACACCAAAGTTCTGCATCTGTAGATTTATAAAACAAAAACTTCAGTTCTACGCTGCTTTCCTTAGCAAGCTTAGAAATAAAATCCATACTTACACTACGAAGACCACCTTCTCAATCACTGCTTGCTGCTGTCTTGCAGACAAGGGTTGAGCATCAGAAATAGGACACATTTCCTTGCATCTGGGATTGGAGACACACACCTTCTTGGTCCTCTGTAGCACTTGGTTGAAATGTTGGTTTGTAGGTCAGTGTGGAGGACACCTCCTTCACATGGACTGCAGCTGTCATAACTTGTCCTTGTCTGAAACAGGCTTTTTAATCCTCAGAAAACATTTGCTTTTATTGCTCCTCCCCCCCCCCCCCCCCCAAAGAAAAAAAAAAAAAGACTGGAGCGGGCAAATTCTTTGTTGTAGTGATGGAGCAACTCAGGTTTTTGGTTGAATAGATTTTTTTTTTTAATTCAGCATGATGACAAATTTACAGGAGGTGTGATGGTTTCAATAATAATGATACATCAATGTTACAAGTTGTCTTGAGCTTAACTCCAGTTGAACGTGTTCTGAATATGGCAAGTGGTGTTAAGCAAGTAACTTACAAGGACATGTACAAAGTGGAGCCACATTATGTCATGAATATGTAATAGCAATAGTGAGCACATTTTATGCTAAATTAATTTCTAAGTATAGTTGGAATGTAATTTTCACATGAGCCTTGTCTATTTCTGCACTAATAATCACAGACAGAGGTTAGAATTACAGCAAATGGACACAGTTCCTTTTTAATTTAAAGAAACAGATCTAATACCAACATCAGCTGGGGAGTTGCAGGTTGCCAATTCCCAGGTAAGGAGAGGAGAGATGGGGAATGGCATTTTGCATTACTTACAGTTCATCACTTGGGCAACATGTGACTTCCCAGCTGGTGATGTTCTGCAAAACCTATTATCACCCATCATCTTCAGCCTTCCAGCTTGAGGCTAAGAATGTAGAGAGTTGTAGTCTAACACAACTTGGAGGGTCATATCTGGATTATCACATGATGTACATGTACTTGGAGGTGTTCACAGCATGGAGTCAGACTGTCCCTGAATTACTTTGCAGCTTCCCCTCTTTCTTACCCCAGTGTTAATCATGAAGGGCGATAACCTGTCACATGCAGCCAGTTGGCTAGATGACCACATGTTTCCAACAAAACAGACTTGGACATATACATACATACACAAGAATTTCTTTACAAATGCAAATTCACAGAGAGAGAGCGAGAGAGACCCTGGGTAAGTCTGGGCCATTTCTGATAGTTATTTATGAAATGAAAGGCAGTCTGAGGGTTGCCCACCTTTAGAAATATAATCTGGCAGCACATTCTGGTGTGCATAGAATCATATCCCCAGGCGGGTCCCGCAAGAAGCACAAACATTCCCTAGACGGGATCATTACTTTTCTTTTGCCATTCTGTATGACCTGAGAATGGATGAAAAGTAGAACCTTCTTTATTTTATTCTCATTTATTTTTTTTTGGACAAAGTATACACCGTTATTTTGTGACATACTTTTTTGTTTGAAAACATTTTATGAAATTTTAAGGACTTTATGAGCTGTCTTCCCTCTTAAGTGAACACAATTAAGAAACCCAGCACTAAAAGGGTCGAGGACTGTTTATTCAAGGGCTGCATTAAAACCTCTATTGAACCATGAAACTCAGTCCAGTTTTAATTACACATTTAACTCTTCCAATGCCTGTTGCCTGCCTTATATGGAACATTGTTTGAGTGCAAAAGTTTGTGTTTAGAATCCTATTTGTCTTTGGAAAAACAAATCTGTATTTCTCACCCTCTTGCAACTCTGCACAGCATTCCGACCAGTCTGGTTCCACACCATACATTTCAGTTTATGGTTTTGTCGGGATCTGACTTGGCTCTACACATAGAACTAACTCCTCACGGTTCAAGCTTATTTATTCATTTTAAACTCTCTCACAAATCGAAATATGTATTATGTGTTTTTGTTTAGACCAAATATGTACAGATCTGTAACTTTTTCCCCTCAATCTTATTCTATAAGTGATTGAACTCAAAATAATGGGAATTTGTGCCATTTTAATTTCCTTGCTCAACCTTAAAGTACTTTAAGACTTTTTTAGAGACTCCTACACAACCCCACACCACATAACATTACCTTTACTCTATCTTCCTAACTCTCTTAACTCTGTCCCAACATAGTCTTTGTTCTTTACACCCGCACCTATCCGATAGCCAAGCTTCCAGTTTTCTTGACTATTTATGATGCTGTGTAATGCTACCACCACCTACCCTCACCTCAAGTCTCACTAGCTCCCCCCCACTCCCTCTAGATTGTGATCTCTCATGAGCAAGGCTCTCTCGTGCCACATGTTTCAGTTTTCTACATGTGTGTTACATTGTTTTGTTTGTGTAGTCCCCTTTTGTACAGCCCCAAGCATTATGTTGTTGCTATAATAATACCACCCCACCCCCCTTTGCTGTTGGTTTGAGCTAGAATTTAACCTAATTTGCTTGATGTATAAGGGCCTCAGAGACACAGATTTTGATATTAGTACCAATTCCATCCAGTCTGTCTCAAATGCCCAATGTTGCATACTTTTCAGAACATCTTATTTCTATCCCAGGCATTTTTGAAATTCTTTACTGTATTAGCCCCACTTGCTTACACTGGTCAGCTGTTCTTTGACTGTCTCCCTTACACAAATTAATTCTGCAATGCTGGTATGGGCAATAGCATAAGAACTTAATTGGGTGGGGCTTGAGAGCTCCACTTATAGAGCTGAGCTAGCAGGCAAAGCTACCCAACTAAGTAGGACACAACAGACACACCAATAAAACAGAACAGCATCAGACTGCCCTGTGGACCACTATGGGCACACCCCAGTAAGCAAGATCATAGGCAGCGGATAATAGAGAGCGTTGCTGGCTAGAGTAGACTACTCCTGAAACAGTCTTGCTGCGGCAGAAGCTGGACTAAAGATGCTGATCGCAAGACCAGTTTAGTGCCGACTGGAGGAGCCTGCCCGCACCAAGGATAACTGCCTAGGGATAGTAATTACCTGCTGGGGGTGCAGTGAAACAAAAACCTAACAGAAACAAGATACCTAAACTCTGGTCGAATCACTGTTGTGCTGATCTGTTTTGAGACAACTCAAAGTTAAGGAAATTGAACTGAGCAGGCAATGACAGTTGAACACTGACAGGTCAATCTGAAGGTCGAACTATTAATAGCTGGAAAAGTGGATCGACTGTGTTCAAATGAGTCGAACACTGACTAGATGATAGGTGAACTGGTAAAAAAACAGAGGGAGTCAGCCTCTGAATAAGCAGGAGCAAGAGATTCGGATAGTCAGTCAAGCAGGGTCAGCAAAAGAAGAGTAGAGGAGGCACAGAATCGTCAAGCTGAAGAATGGTCATGTAGAAGAGATTCGGTTGACAACGGAGAAACAACACTAGAGCAAGGGACAGGAACAGCAAGCTGAAGAGTAGTCCATAAAAAGGAATCTCAGTAAGAGGAATGGTAACAAGAACAGGACTGAGACTAACTAAAACACTCGCTAGAATGCTAAGATCTTGTGCCAGTACTGGGAAACTGGCAGATAATAAAGGCACAGAACACAGCAGAAACCTGGACAGAGAGCAAGGATCCGACAAACCAAAAGGAACTGCATAAATCTAGACATGGAGTGGGGAAGAAACACTGGTCAACACGGACAGTATGTGACAACCTCTGAGTCCTCCACTCTCTAACTTAGTGGTTCTCAACCTTTTTAAGTTGTGACTCGTTTTGTGTTGTATTGAGAAATCCACATTTCTTTGTCACTTGTTAATGAAAATGTTTGAAAAAATGTGAATATTCAGCTTGGAGCCATGCCTCACAGATTTGCAGCGACATTCCTGATGAGAAGCCCTGCTCTACCTTCACATCCTGTCATTCTATTCCTCTTTTTCAGAAAAATGCTTCCCTTGTGAACATTGAATTTACATTTCTGTATGGCTCATAGCATTTATTAGGTTTGCTCTTAACCTATAATAATCAAGACTTCAACCTATACTCCAAAGCTGGCATCTCTCAGTATAATCACTCTATCAAACTCTATGAAAGAAGAAAGAAACATTATAATGCAGCTTATGCTGCAACAGAGAGGAAAAGGGTGAGTAAGAGAAATTGTGGCTGATCCACATACACTATTTAGTGAATGTGGTATATACAAACTTTGGTATCTGGCAGGCTATGTTAGAGAGCTTGGATAAGTTATAACACACACTCTAACCTTGATCCTAACCAGGCCAATATATAATAAAATCAGTTTAGGGTTCAAGGGGATGCAGACGCCCATAACTTGACCTATCTCACTTAAGACATCAGATAAATACTGTTTAATAGAGGGGCAATTACACCAGATGTGTGCCAAATGTCCTGGCCATATCTCCAACACTGTAGGGATACATTAGGATAAAATTGACGTAAGGAACGTGGGGTCTAATAAGGAGCTTGTAATTAGTCTTTGCAGCTGTATTGATATGAGAAGTATGGAGGAGATCTCTAATAGCAGTTAACCACTCCTCATCCTCTGTTTGAGAGCCTGGTTCCTGCTCCCAAATTTGTCTTTGAGCAGAAAAGCTCCTTGCCCCCCAAGCAATTTATATGTTATGAAATGGGACAGTTGTTCATCTCTACTAACTGTTTACTCAGCCTACATAAACATTCAGTAAGATCCCGCAAGAGCTTCTGTTGGGAAGGATGAGAGGAAATGAAACTGTGTAATTGTCTATATCTGCAATGTTCATTATAATGCATGTTCTCTGTTGAGAAAAAACACAACCAGGAGAGAGCTGATATGTATACCAATGATAATTGCAGAAGAGAAGTAAAAATGCAAGTATTTACTTTTAAAAATGACGGGTGATATAATGTGATCTACTGGTCTTAGAGCTTACTGGTCCTCCCCAATTGGATCATCCAGTCAAGTGCACGGAGTCTTGATCGTAGATTGATATAACTAAGCAAACTGCAATGATCCTAAAAAATATTAAAAAACACTTTAATTGAACAAAGAAATAATTAAAAAAAAATAGGTATACCAATATATATTAAGAACAAAATGCTACTCCCTCAAGGCATTTCATGATTAATCTGACCATTTCATCAGGAGGCCATTTTATATTGTTTAAAATCAGGAAAAAGGTCATGCAGAACCCTTGTTGGTGAGATCGGATACTAATAGTCTACCATCTATTCTCTAGTTTAGAAGGGCAGACTCGGATAAGCCAGGGGGGAAGTTGCAGTTGGAGAGAACAGAGGTAAGGGGGGATGGAGAGCTTGAGAGTGTGGGGAGCAGGGTGTCCCAGACCTTGACTCTGTGTGCAAGAAAAGGGTGTGAGCGAACATCGCCGAGCGAAGAAACTCAAAAAGCCATGGTAGAGAACAGAGAGGGATTGGCGAGCAGAAATCCCTCTGTAGTTGCCCCCACTAGAGAGAAACAAATGCACTATAGAGGATAAGTGGATTGACTTATAATAGTGCAGAATATCGGGTGCTCCCAAGCCTCCCATGACCTGGATTTAGAGATGATACAAAATGTTAACCTTGCCAGTTTACTACTACAATTAAATTTATTAAGAGATGTTTGTAAGGTTTTAAGATATGATTGGGGTAGAGCAGTTGGGACTGTCCGGAGAAGGTATAAAATCTGAGGAATAATAGTCATTTTAAGAAGGTTAATGCGGCCAGACCATAAATTCATGCCCTTTGGAAACTTGATGCAGTGATTTTGACAGGCCACTCCAACCCCCTGTGCTGCTGTGGGGAGGGGCAGACCACAAACCAATAACAATGTGTATATATTACTTTACTTTTTTTTTTTTTTTTTTTTTTTTATAACACATATTTATGGTCCTGACATTGAGTCCCCTGGATCTATTTCCGGGGAGCATTCCATCAGGGATTGTGAAAAAAGGTAGATTATAGCATACAGAGCAGTCATTGCTGCAGGGAGGGTGTTGTTACTTACTATCCTTATTTGATGGTTGACTGAGGCAGGGGTGGTCAATTGCTGGACCTGCAGTTGTTGGGTACGACAACTCACATTAGCCTCAAGTGGCCACTGACCAGTTGGGGATGATGGGAGTTGTTGTCCCCAACTGCTGGAGGCCCAACCATTTGCTACCACTGCTATAAAGTGTACTGTTTTTCGTGGATGAAGTAATCCAATCTGAATATTCATGTCAATAACTTTTTCTGCCTATATAGCCATCCCTGTGAAGTTCTCAGAAGAGAGGCGGACATGTCACTACCTGTATGTAAAAGAGCACAAAGTGAGAGAAGATTTAGACCGGACACGGCCACAGAACCGCACACTGTTTGTCATTAATGTTCCTCCTTACTGCACAGAGGTGAGTTTAGGGGGTGCAGATGGATTAACCATAAATGGCATGGACTTCCATGTAGTTATTACCTTTTTCGCTCATATTGTAATCCCTATTCTGACATTGTAATAGGAGAATACATTGTCCTGAAATCTTTTACAAAGATTAATTTTATTTTTATACATATGAATTCTGGGGACTCTGCTGCACTGCTTCTCAGGATAATTTACACATTATTGAAAGCATGCCATGGCCACAGCTTATTCATTATGCAACCCCAGTTTCTCTTTCTTCAGACTAACAAGCTATTTTCACAGTGTGATCCCTAAATCACTTCTCTCATCATGGCTCAAATGCATGCAGTGTATTAGCCCAGTGGGTACTATGAAAGGATGCCCCCATACTGCAGAGCTTACAACTAAATGGAGCAGCTTACAACTAAAATGGAGCTGCACTAGTGACACTGCAGAGCTTACAACTGAAATGGAGCTGCACTAGTGATACTGCGGAGCTTACAACTGAAATGGAGCTACACTAGTGACACTGCAGAGCTTACAACTGAAATGGAGCTGCACTAGTGATACTGCAGAGCTTACAGCTGATATTGAGCTACATTATTGATTCAGTCCTCAAGGGCTGCCAACAGGCCAGGATTTAAGGATTTCCCTGATTAGGCACAGGTGAGTCAGTCAAAATGAATGAGCTACTGATTAACTCATGTGTTTAATCAGGGAAATCCATCAATTCTGACCTGTTGTTGGCCGTTGAGGACTGAACTTGGACAGCCCTGTCATAGAGCATATCTTTGAAATGGTACTATACTAGCAATACCATACAACATCTAATTGAAATGGTACTTCACTAATGATACCACAGAGTTTACTGTTGAAATGGCGCTATACTTTTGAGACCACAGACCTTACATCTGAAATTGAGCTGCCCTAGTGACACCACAGAGCTTGCAGGTCATGTCTTCCAGATAGCAGAAATTACATTGTACAACCAGATGTAGGTTCTACAGTTGGAAGACATGACCTGGTAGCTCCTGAAAAAGATAGGCAAGTAATGAATCACGTGACTGATTCAAAGATGCCGCCTACCTGATAGATAGGATAATCTGCTGGTCTGCCACTAGGAAAGCTGGGCAGCCTGATTAAGTTCTGTGTCGGCCCTGTGCAGACACCTGTCCTTGCTTTACAGCAGCAAGAGGGAGGTGGAGTTAAGAGGGGGCCAGTTAACACAGAATGATGACCAGTCCAGGGCAAAATTACCTCTCTGCTCCCTGGGCCAGTCCACACTTGATGCGTCATTCCATATCCTTTGCATGGCCAACTGTTTTCAGTAATGGTGGACACTCTACAGGAGGATTCTGTGCCATCAGAGGTAAACATGTTATTCATTGCCCATTGATATCCCCCATGAATAATATATGCCAGCAGCTTTGATCTATCCCATGCAGTATCCATAGCCACTGGAAAAGTATTTTCAACATATATGCAAATTGTAATTGGGATTCCTCTGTGAAAGTGAATCATGATTCCCATATTGGGGTTTGCTGGTCCATCACCATTGTATGCCTTTTTAGAGCTGATGCAGTATTTGTCCTCTATATTTATTAAATCTGTATGTTTCTAGAAAGCGTTATCACAGATCTTCACTTCTTGTTGCCCTGTGGAGTCTGTGGAACTGCAGGAAAAACCAGGACCTTCTGAAAAGGATCATACTGCTGAATCTAATTATTTTGACTGTAGCACCCCAAAGGTAAGAGAGTGGGTCAGTCTCTCCTGGTTTTAGATAAATTCCCAGCATAATTTTATAAGTCTAAATGATCACTTTTAATAGTTTCCATTTGCTGAGAATAACATCTCTCAAATACCTGAAAAAAGGATAAAATTATATTTTAAAGAGATAGTAATGGTTTGTTTTTTAATTCATTGAAAGTATGGGCATGACCATCACACACTTTTATAATCACTAGTTTAAATGTGATTCAATTGTTTAAAATTCCCAACTCACCCCTGATACCAGCCCCTTCACCAAGTGAGGAAGAGGGAAGGGGTGGAATTTAGCTTTTGATTCATTTCATTAAGCAGTTGCCCAGCACTCACTCATGAATACATTTGTTTCCATGTGAGCAGTTTTAATGCTCCCTGTGCAGACTGTAGTCAGTGCTCACAAATCATTAAAACTCATGCAGACAGTGTCTCCATGTGAGGGAGTGCTGGGTCAGGTTGCAATGGCAACTAGCTTGACCGTCTGTTTGGCCTATTTACTGGAGAAGGGGCTGACATGAGGGAAAGGATTACGAAGGAGAACTTTAAATGTGGGAAAATTCTTAAACTAGAGCTAAGTGTGTGACTGACCAGTGACAATTTTTACTATACGTTACAAAAAAAAAAAAAAAAAAAGAAAGTATTGCAGTCTCCTTAAACCTTTTTAATGACAGAAGTTTTAATAATAAATTGCATTGTTAATGCAGCTGGCACTTTAAGGTTTTAAACCACTTGACAGTGTTTTTTTTTTTTTTTGTTTTTTTTTTATTTATATAGGGCTTCAAAGTGGCTTATATTGTCTTTAAAAATCCATCTGGAATTCAGGAGTTCAAATCCTTAAAGGTCCAGACACCACTTGTGTTGTCAGGAAAAGGTCATACCATAAAAACTGGAATTCAGAGTGAGTATATAAGTGAACAAGTCTTCAACATGGACTATTGATGTGTAAACTCTCTGAGTGTCAGACGAGTGTCCCATCTATTTTTGACACCACATGGCTTTCTAAGGGATAACGATGTAATATGGCCATAATTCCATGCATAAATCTAACACTTTGGTATTTATTATGGGTAAATCTGTAAACTCAAAATTCTGAGTGGCAGGGTTTTCTGTGTCCTCAATTTAGTTTCTTGTAACTGTTTTTAATAAAGTTTTGCGTAAATAGAAACCATTTTGTCATTTGCTCTCATATCTTTATCGGTAGTCCAGAGAGGGTAAAGAAAAAAAAAAGTTTATTTTCCAATGACTCTTATAAAGTGAATGTATGTTTCAAAAAGGCCTAAATGTAATCTAATGGAATAGTAAATTGTTATTCTAAAAGCGCATATATTGTAGGGCTTTTCCTGATGAGTAAACATAATTCCCACTGCTGGGAGAGGTTTTGTTCCAAAGTTACTTGTTTAAACTTTTTTTTTTTTTTTTTTTTTTTTTTTGGAGGGGGATGTTGTTTGTTTGTTTTTTTTTACATTCAGAGTGTCCTTTGGTGTCCAGACAGTTCACCCGCCATCATGACTGTTATGTTGCATTTTATGGGAGAGAGGAGCCTTTGGCTACATTTTTCCATAGAATGGTATAGTAACAGCTTAATCTCTTTCTGAAACACTACTTGACAGTTTGAAAAGATATATAAAATTACTACTACTTCAAAGATTCCATCTTGAAGCACGTAGCAACCACTGGATCAACAGGGGAGATATGGCATGGGCTGAACTTAATGGGCACATGTCTTTTTTTTCAGCTTCATCAGCTATGTTACTATGAGTGCAGGGAACGCACCAATTATTTTTCTTTTGTTTAAGAATATCTTGGGCCGGATCACCTGCAACATCTGTAGCAGCACACTTTAATAAGAACCTTTTCTGAATCTTAACACCCTTTCCCCTGGTCCCTCCTCATCCTTTCTGGACATCTTTTTCCAGAAGGGAAGAACAATTTCCTTGTTGCCTTCCCTACATGATTTTGACCATTTCCTAGAAGAATGAGTTGTGTACATCCTTTTCTGGGGAGGTAGTTAGGGCAGCAAGACATAGCCCAATGATTGGAGATGCTAGCTTACCAAGACGTGCAATGAAATCAGTAAGGGATTTAAGTCACACTGATTCTGACTTCAGTACATAGGAAAGAACTAGGGCCCCTGAAGTGCGTGGAGAGGGGCTCACTGCATAAGGAGGACAGTTATTGATAGAATGCCCCTCAGGAAGCTTTGCAATTTGTGAGGGCATAAATAGTGGGAATAGCTGAAACGGGAGCTTGGATAGATGATGTACTCCCATTTGACTTGTAAGACCAAACACACCCCACCCCCCCAACTCTGATATGGTGACTGGACAAGAAAAAATAACACCCAGTTCCACCAATACCAATAAAAAAGAAAATGTGTTTCACTGACATGAGAGAGGGCTCTGCTTTCCTGTAGAAGTCTGATCAGCCCCATGAGGCAGGTGGAAATGTGAGAAAAAGAGAAAAAACTCCCCATCCTCTGTCAACCCAGGAGACCCCAGCCCTTTTCGACACTGTGAAAGCGCCACCCCTGTCCTGCAGTATGCTTTGGGGTGCAGCCTCTAGTTCTGGATCCACATTCACCCGCTCAGAGGCAGATATACATTGCAGCCTCATGCAGCTATAAACACGTACCCCACTGTCCGGTCTACAAATGGATCCTCTATCCAAGGTCTATGGTGACTTCTTAGACAGGCAGGATGATGAAGAGCACAGCACTCTTGGTGAACATCTGACCAAAGATACAGAACAGCATGCAGGCTGTAAACACTACCTCTAGTACATTGCACGGAGCTAGGGATCATGGCAAATGCCCAAATACTGCGCCAAAAATAGATCTCTGGTAGATTTCACAGCACTAGAGATCTTGCCGCAGATCCACAGGTGGTATACAAAGAAATCTACATTTAGTGGAATACTGCACAACATTAGGGATCCTGCTGCAGACCCCTATTAGCTGTGCAGAAATTCTCTAGCACAGTGCATAATCCCCATAGACCCATGGTGTTGGGCTTGCAGGCCCAGAACAGAGTGGTCTATAGGGGAGCTTTGACTTTCATGTCAAGAAACTATACTTCAAGAATTCAGTCCTGCAGTTCAGCCTCTTACTGTGGAACCAACTGAGGTGCACCAGAGGTATCTCTATAATGATTACAGAAGGAACCATACATTTTTAAAAGAACATTACCAAAAACCAGTAGGGTTTATACCATTTGAAATATCAAATATTTCTATCCAGCATTTGTAAAAATGTATTTCTTAGGTGCATACACACCAGGCATCTCAAACAGTATTCTTGGAGGGCAGAGAGTGTGCAAGTTTTAGGGATGTATTCTTCCTGGTAAAACATTTTCTAAATAAAATAAATGTCCTAGATTTTGTGCTGTGATTTGGAATGCACTAACTTTTTAAAAGCAGGGAAATCCCAGAAATCTGCATTATCTTGGCCATCTATGAATGCAGTTTGATACCTATGTTGGCAGCTTTTCATGACCATTTGACCCATTAGTTTATCCAAGTTTGTAATAAATCTAATCTAATCAGGTATCTGTGTTTATCTTTTACCAGTTCTTTTAACATGACCTTATAACCAGTATCCACTTTACACCTTTTGCTTTGAAAGATTTCACAATTTGCATAAAAAGAAATTCATAATACAAAGTGCTGTCTTGGAGTACATCATATTTGAACCCTTTGAGTGCCAGAGGGGTCCTTCAACGCATTGCTTTGCAGTACATTACAGACCTCTGGCACTCAAAGGGTTAATGGATATGCACCCTTTTCATTTTTTGGTGATAGTGGGGTGAGTGTTCGATTCTGCCAGCAGAGCTACCATGGTGTTCACTTTTAATGTCAGCACTTCCACTACAGGGTATTCAATAGAGTGTATGAGTATGGTTAAAAAATTTGTGCCAGCCCATAGCCGGTGCAATAATGTTACACCATTAACTCTGCACCTTCTTCACTCCTCTGGTCCATACGGGGTTAAACAATACATTTCTTTGGGCTAATACATGACATTAAACAAACAACCGCCTGAAACGTACTGTCCTATATCATTCCCTTGAAGAAGAGGCGTTTTGGGGAGGCTTCTGATAGGATGAGTAGCCATATCATTCTAATATGATGTCAGACTAAATTATCTGGACTCTCTGATTGTTCAAACCCAAAATTAAGGAATTTAGATTTTGGAGTTCTTCTAGCAATATTTCTATTATTCCTGAAGATGGCACACCAGTAGTATAATACAATTTTGTACATATATGATGACATATGTTTCTTTTTAAAACTGAGATGGTTAGGAGGTCACCATACATCACAATACCTGTCAAACACCCTAGAATCTCCCATCAGATTGTAAGTATTTTCCAGACATTGAGACTAGAACTACAGCTATATATCCCTATAAATGTCATTTAGATATGTCTACCCCTCCATTTAAGCAAAAGGCTCATTGTTTCTGAAAATGAGATCATTTAACACATAAGGATTTAAGAAGGAATTTAGAAAAACCATCCTGGTTCTCTAAAAAATGTAACCATTTACTTTCCAGTCATGGCAGACTCTCTGACAAGTATCCCCTTCCTGTCCCCTTTACTGATTTAACACTGCTCCCCTCAGAGGATTAAGACTGTCTGGATGGATCGCAGCAAGGGACAATCTTCACTGAGCCTAATTAAAAAACTGTCAAGTGGGGCAGGGTTTTCCTTATGCTCACAGTAAGAAGATTGTCCCTTGCTACGACCTGTCTGGTCAAGAGACCAGATTCCACATCTGAGGGGAGGCAGCTTAAACAAGGTAGAAGGGGTGGGAGGGAGATCCTTTATCATTCACTTACTCTTGAACTACATCTCTGACAGTACTGAAATAACTCTCCATGGCTGAAATATTGTGAAGATTAATGGGAGCTGCTTTTTTTGTGAAACATTACTATCACTTTAAATCTACAAGTCATTAATATTACAATATAACTCTCTTACTCAGAGTGGATAGAAGATTATGAATCATCTCTTACTGATGCTGTGGCTCTGCAAGCTGAGATAGATGATTTCATGAAGGAATATGACAAGAGGGTAGCAGAGGTAAGATTCACTTTTGTTAATCACACATAGTTGTATATTCTGCCACATGTACTTACCAGCACTTTTTTCTTCCCTAGGGGTGTTTAGTTTGCGGTTCTCCATCTGTTGATGAGAGTTGTATTCTGTCAACAGATGGAAATTTGGACGTTATACTCTCATGTCAGATCTCTACTGGAGATAGATAGAAGTCGTCCGAGATGCTCGACTAGACTCATGAGCTTGCAAGGGTATGCAAAAGCTCACTGGGACTGTGTCCTTGTGCCCAGGGTGCAATCTCTTTTAGCTCACAAATGCCATACACAGAGAAGAAATATACTGAAGCATATCAAAAAAGCCCTGCCAAAATGGCAGTCCAGCCACATAATGTCAGAGAATACGTACGTTTCGGCCTTGTTGGGCTGTGTCAGTGAGGTGCAGCTGATCCCTCTAGGCACTTGTGAGCAAGGGGTCCACGTCTGGATTCCCCATTACCCTTAGGGTGACTAACCCTAAGAGTAATTTGCATATAGATAAAAGTCAGAGATGCTCGACTAGGCTCATGAGCTTGCAAGTTTGTGGAAAAGCTCACTGGTACTGTGTCCTCGCGCCCAGGGTGCAATCTTTTTTAGCTCACAAACGCCATACACAGAGAAGAAATATTCTGAAGCATATCATACAGGTCCTGCCAAAATGACAGTCCAGCCTTGAAATGCCAGACAATTCTTCTCTGAACAAGGGAAGCAGCTAACCCCAGACGTACCCTTGCAAGCTCATGAGCCTAGTTGAACATCTGACTTCTTCTGTTTATATTCAGATATCTACTGGGAAGGCATATCATATAAATAAATAAGAGGATGCATCATGTAACTTCATCTGTTTCTCTCAGGAGACAAATGCACCCGGGGCGGCAGTAAGGAGGAGTCAGGCAAAACTTCCTGCCTACTCCTGTGAAAAACTCTGCAAGGACTTCACCCTCCACCACAGGACACATTTCCTCCCTCTACACCCTCCCTCCCATTCACCTCATCGCCTCAGACTCCCCTTCACCTCATTGCCTCACAAATGCTATGCGCAATATGCAGAAAGCTATATGCCAAACCCTATACACTAAATAGCAAAAGTATATGACAAACGCTATGCACCAAATGCTATACCCAAAACGCCATATGCTATACGCAATATGTCTAATGTTATATACCAAAAAGCTATACGCCAAACAGTATATGCAGTTTGCCAAAAAGCTATACGCCAAATACTATACGCCAAACACTATACGCAATACACTAAAAGCTATACACCAAATGCTATAGAAAAAGTCAAATGCTATACTCACTATGCCAAAAGCTATGCACAAAATGCCAAATGCTTCACCCAATATGCCAAACGCTATATACCATAAGCCAAATGCAATATGAAAAAAGGTATATGTCATACTCTATACACAATACATTAAACATTATACTCAATAAGCCAAACACTCTGTTTAATACGCAAAACGCTATATGCCAAATGCAAGATACTATTTACAAAATGCTATACACTATATGCTTAACACAATACTCAGTACGCTACGGTATACCCTATACATCATATGCCAAATGTTATGCTCCAAAAGCTATACGGAAAACATCAAACACAATACGTCAAGCTCTATACCCCAAACGCTGCACTCAAAACTCTATTTGCTAAACGCAATACACCAAATACTATATGCAATACCCAAAAGCAAACTGTATACACAATACGCCAAATTTTATACACCAAATGTTATACGCAATATGCCAAAAGGTATACGCAATACACAAACCACTGTAGGTCACAATGTCATGCTCAATTTGCCGAATTCAATAAGCTACACGCAAAACCCTATGCAAAAAGCTGTGTGAGTAGTGAGTAGAGGCCTCACTCTCTACTACTCGGAGTTCCAGCCTGCGACTCATCGACGAGACCGGAGCCTCGTCGAACGCTCCTCAACTCGCATCCTTCGACACAGAGTCGACAACATTTGGGATTCAACGACTCTGCAAGTCGACAAGTCCGTCCATTTGCTTGACCGGTGCATCCGACGGTGCCAATCCGGGGTTGAGAGGGAGAAACCCGGGAACGATGTCGGAAGGTGACGCGGTCCCATCTGGCTTCCATTACACCCTTTAGTGCCATACACGTGTCCAGTGTATTTGGTTGTAATTCAGTGGATAACACACACAATTGCTACTCCTGTAGTGTCTGTCTTCATAACCACTTTCTTTATAAAGCACTCTGTTTATTTAGTCACATACATACAGCAGCATGGGACTTTTTTTTTGTTTGTTTGTTTTTAAATGAACCTATAGTATAGGGCTTTTCCTGCTGAATATAACAAGGATACTTCCACTGTTCGCCATTCTTTTATTCAAAAGTGATTACTGTTCAGACTCCCTATGTGGTGAAGCTGTTACTCTCACATTCTATGAAGAACTTCAGTGATTGATCTTTCCCATAGGATGTAACAGAATAACTCTCTGAACGGCAGGTGAATTATAGGTGAACTCTCTGGTCACTAGGGGGCACTATGTGAGGGAAAAAAAAAAACTTGCACCATAGGGAACAAATAAAATATCCCCAAATCCCCCTTAAATGGTGGAGAGGAATCCCATGTAGTTTAAAAAAAAAAATTGCGTTTGAAACCTCTCTAGCATTCAAGGGGTTAAACCCCCCATTTAAATCAGTAGTCATTTAATTTGTTCTCTATGTTATTTGTCCCCTATGATGCAGTTGCCTTCCCCAGATCTCATTAAGTCGGCCCTGTACAGTGAAAAATGTAATTGGCTGTTGAGGACCTGGATAGATCTGTTCTCTTGTTTACAGGAAGAGGAAAAGGCCAAAGAGGAGGAGGGGGTACCTGATGAGGATGGCTGGGTGAAGGTTACAAGGAAGGGCCGTCGTCCTGGATTGGCACGAACGGAAGCGGCAAGCATTCGGGTGACAGAAAAGGAAAAGAAAAAGCGGGCTCAGAAAGAGCTACTTAACTTCTATGCATGGCAGCACCGGGACAGCAAGAGAGAACGTAAGTGTCCATATTAGTGCATGGTAGGTAGGTCTCAACGTCTCTAACAGTCAAGAGGTTTAAAGCCTCATTTAAATAATAGGGAATTTGGACAATTTTTAGTTCTCCCCTATAATGCAGTTTTTTGCACCAGAATTGCTCCAGTTTTCTTTTGTGCATAAGGCCCCTAGAAAAACTCAGCATTAATTTGCTAGCATTTCTTTAGTTACATAATCATTTTTGGGGGCTCAAACTTTTAATCTTTTAGCTTCATGGTCCTTGGTGACATTTGCGTGAAGTTGTTGTGATTTAAAGGGACATATCACCTAAAACAAAGCAACTTTGTTGATTTTGAAAGATCTTTCACAATCTCCTGCATTTTATATTGGCCTTTGTGTGCTGTTTTTTAAACTATTTTTTTGTTGTTTAGATTTATAGATTAATGCTAATTAAGATATACTTTCTGATCCTGCTCTACATTACCTCCTTCAATGACACTTAACCATTTTAGTTCTAGGGGAGGCGGGCAATGTATTGCTCAGTATAAATTACCATGAGGTAACTATTCATGAGGTAAGACAGGGTAAGCCTGCAAGGCCTGCTTTAATTACTATAATCTATGCCTCTAAATAACACACAGATTTTCTAGTTTAAAAAAAAAAAAGGCTAGTACAACATACAGGTGATTTGGGGTGTCCTTTCAGAATTGCCAAAGCGTTTTTTGTTCTGTCCCCTTAAGTAAGGCAGATTTTAATGTAGTTACTGTTATATCCTTTTCTTTTAGTCCATGTGGAACACAGGATCCATGGGGTGTAGTCTCCTCCTCCTTGAGGGCGTGGTACTTCAGAAAAGTTCTTTGAGTTAGAGACTCCCCCATCCCTCCATTGATCTTAATATATGATAAAGCCAAGAGAAAAGCAAAACAGACGTGTAAGACTAAAAGGGAATCCTCTGAACAGAGAATTCATGAGGTTCCTTCTACCCAGAGACTCAACTCAGTTGAGTATTTTCTCCATGTGAGAGCTCTGGGTTCCACATGGACTAAGAGAAAAGGATGTAACATTAAGGACACTAGACTCCTCTTTTCTCTGTCATCCAATGTGAAACACAAGAACCATGGGGATATACTAAATCTATCTACAAAGATTCCTTGGAGGGAAAAAGAGGAAACAATCCTTAAATGCATACCAGTGTCCATAGGACTAAACTGGTACAACATGATTTCTCATAAGAAGAATGTCCAGAAGCCTAAGGCTGACAGAAAACCTGTTCCCTTTTGGGTCACATTTCCCATTTGATTTGCTAGTTTGGTGCCTAGCAAATCAAATGGGAAATGTCCAGGAAACCAACAGAGATACAAAAATTAGAATTATCCTTATACAAGCACCACAGCCTGAAGGATCTTCTGTTCAAAGATAGCCTCAGGTGAGGCCAGGATATTAACACAATAGGGCTTGGTGAAAGTGTGCAGAGACGACCATGTTACTGCCTTACGCAGTTGCTAAACAGAGTACTGATTCTTATACCCCCAATACGATCACAAAGATCTGTTGGAGTGCATTGTGACCCAAAAGGGAACAGGTTTTCTGTCAGCCTTAGGCTTCTGGACATTCTTCTTATCTGCCCATTCCTGTTTGGGTTTTCGGGTAGGACTTGTTTGGAAAGCCTGAGAGCGTTGAGCTCTAGGCTCCCCATACTGGTGGAGGTAACCAAAACCATATGTCTACTTAAGGGAAAAGGCACATTTTAAAAGTATTTGAGGCAACATTGTACTCTTGCCTTTTGTTAACATGACTGATGACCTTCTCTAGGTCAAACAGTCATTTGCCCACAACTTTTATTAAAAACTTTATTCTATATTATAAGCTAGTTTAGATAGGTAGTTGGGTTGGGTAGGTTCAGGGAATACATGTGTTAGGGTAAGGCTTAGTGATAGATTTAGGTTTAGGAGTAGAATAGGGAAAAAAAAAAAAAAAATATAAAAAAAAAAATTATCATAGGAATAGTGACCGTTTGGGGTGAGAGTTAGGTATAGTTAGTTATAGAAGTTAGTCTTTTATTTAGTTTAGAGTAGGTGCATACAATGCAGCAGCGTTATAGTTTAGAAGAGGCGTATTCCTTTTTGGCGTCTGACTCAGAAGCCACAGACACTGCATCAGACTTTGACGTCACTCAGTTTTCTGAGAGTGAGAGCTCTAGTAGTGATGACGCAGGGCCTTCTGTGAAAAAAAGACGCACTGCCCCAGCAGCTGCACCAAGAGCTGCCCAGAGACCTGCCCCAAGTACTGCCACTCCTGCTGATGAATGGGTATCACCAGCCAATTTATGTCCACAAATTCCTGAATTCACAGGCAACCCAGGAATTCAAGTGGATGTGGCAGGATTTACCCATGTTCAGTTTTTTTATTTATTTTTGGGGGAAGAAATTTTGGGGGAAATTGTGTCTCAAACAAATTTATACGCAGCCCAATATATTGACGCCAACCCATCAGCGTTCATTTCCAAGCAAGAAATATGGCAACCCACAGACCTTTTAGAATTTAAGAAATTCTGGGCCCTTACAATGACAATGGGAATAGTTAAAAAACCAAGTATTAGATCATACTGGAGTAAAAACCCCATATATGATACCCCTATATTTGCCAAAACAATGACCAGGACTAGATACGAAATTATTTTACGCTTTATGCACTTTAGTGATAATACCCTGTGCCTCCCAAAAGAACTCCCCCAGTATGACAGACTGTTCAGAATTCGCCCCCTAATAAATCATTTGCAGGAAAAGTTTGCCCAAGTATATACCCCCCAAAAACACATAAGTATAGATGAATCCCTCATGAACTATAAAGACAGGTTAGGTTTCAAACAATACATCCCCTCCAAGCGATCCAAATTCGGCATTAAATTTTATAAATTGTGTGAAAGTGCCACAGGCTATACCCAGGCTTTTCGAATTTACGAGGGCAAGGACTGCCAACTTGACCCTCCTGGTTGCCCCGAATCTCTGGGAACAAATGGGAAGATAGTTTGGGATCTGATTTACCCCTTGTTAAATAAAGGATATCATTTATATGTTGACAACTACTACACCAGTCCCCTTTTATTTAAGTCACTTTTTTATTTTGACACAGTGGCCTGTGGCACTGTCAGGCGAAATTGCAGGGAGATGCCCAAAAAACTTGTAGAAAAGAAACTTGAAACCGGGACGTCCTCAGCTTTATGCCAACAAGAGCTGCTGGCAGTTAAGTTCAAGGACAGAAAATATGTCTACATGCTTTCCACCATGCATGAGGACAAAACTGTGGCAGTCTCTGTTCGTGGCAGGAGGGGGGTACTAAGAATGCCAGTCTGCATCAGAGACTACAACAAGCACATGGGGGGAGTTGATCTATGTGATCAACTCATGCAGCCGTACCTCACCATGCGAAAGTGTAGGGCATGGTACAAAAAGGTTTCCATTTACATGATGCAGACTGCAGCATACAATTCTTTTTTTGATTTTTAAATTGGCAAACCCCACCCTAAAACTTACTTTTCTGCAGTATCAGCTCCATCTTATCTCCCAATTTTTGTTTCAAGGGGCAACAGAAATAATTTCATCAAAACCCGGGGTAGTAAATTTTATTTCTAAAATCCCCCCAAAAGAAAAAAACACAAAAGCGCTGCAGGGTTTGCTACAGCAAGGGAATACGGAGAGAAACCTCCACTTACTGTCCTGACTGCCCTTCCATACCTGGACTCTGCATGGGTGACTGCTTCAAGCAATACCATGAAGGCACAATGCAGTAGTGTTGTGAAGTTTATTTTATTATTTGGCCACTTTTCCCCCCCTGAAATATTCTGTTTTTTTATTTTTCAAAACACATCCCTCCTTAGATCAAACACTATCAAAATATAATGGGAAGCAAAGCACCCTAGGTTTTTTCCATCTCTGATAATGGAAACACACATGTTCCCTACTGGGCCCAGTAGTTCCCCCAAACCCTGACAAACTGTTGCATATGGGGCATTGCTGTACTCAGAAGAATGAGCCGAACACTAATCAATGCAGTTTATAAAATCTTCACCTATCCTGTGCTTGAAATTCACATCAACATTGAAGTCTAAGTGTGAAAAACGCTGATTTTTTTTTTTTTTTTTTTTTTTTTTTTTTTAATTTACATCAAGTTTTCACAGGATTAGTGGTAAAATGGCTGTGTACAAAATTTGAAATCACACCTAAAACGAGAGCCTGGGGTGTCTACTTTCCAAAAATATACACTTTTGGGGGAAAATCTTAAAAAAGAGCAGTTACACAGGACAAATGAGAAATGGCACCAGTAACGCAAGCTGTGAAAATTCAAAGTGTGAACCTGAAAATTCACATGTTCCAATTTGGGTCCCGTATCTCCCCCAAACCTTGAGCAACCTATGCATATGGGGTATTGCTGTACTCAGAAGAATGTGCCGAACACTAAACAATGCAGTTTTAAAAATCTTCACCTATCGTGCTTGAAATTCACATCAACATTGAAGTCAAAGTGTGAAAAACGCTGTTTTTTTTTTAACTTGCGTCAAGATGTACGAGGGATTGGTGGTAAAATGGCTGCATAAAAAATGTGAAAACATACATAAAATGAAAGCCTGGGGTGTCTACTTTCCAAAAATATACACTCTTGGGGGGAAGTCTTAGAGTGGAACACTTTTACACAGCCCCAAATGAGACATGGCACCAGTGATGCAAGGTGTGAAAGTTCAAAGTGTGAAACTGGAAACGCGCATGTTCTAATTTGGGTCACATATCGCCCCCAAACCTTGAGAAACCTATGCATATGGGGTATTGCCGTACTCAGAAGAAGGAGCTAAACACTAAACAATGGATATTTTTAAATTTTCAACTATCCCGTGCTTGATATCAACAGTAATATTGAAATGTAAGTGTGAAAACTGCAAAAAAATAAAATTTTTCCACAATTTTGAAATTTTTTTCTGGAAAAATAGCTGCATAAAAAACGTTAAAATTCTCCTGATTATTTACCTTATGTTGTCTAGTTTTCAGAAACATATACCTTTGTGGGACACAATTTTTTCCAACCTGTATTTTTTCAACATTTGGCATGTGAGTATCATAGCTTAGTTGATGGTACCAGAACCCACAAATTTCCCACAAAGTATATGTTTCTGAAAATTAGACAACATAGGATAAATAATCAGTAGAAATTTGGATTTTTTTATGCAGCTATTTTTCCAGAAATATTTTCCAAAATTGTGTTAATATTTTTATTATTTTGCTGTTGATACCAAGCACGAGATAGTTGAATATTTTAAAAAATGCACTGATTAGTGTTTGGCTTCTTCTTCTGAGTATGGCAATACCCCATACGTATAGTTTTCTCTGGGTCTGGGGTAGCTACGAGGCCCAAATTGGAACATGTGCATTTCCAGTTTCACACTTTGAATTCTCACAGCTTGCATCACTGGTGCCATGTCTTATGCTGGGCTGTGTACCAGTACTCTGCTTTATAAATTTCCCCCAAAAGTGTATATTTTTGAAAAGTAGACACCCCAGGCTTTCATTTTAGGTGTGTTTCAAATTTTTTACGCAGTGATTTTACCACCAATCCCTTGAAAAAATTGACGCAAGTAAAACATTCAGCTTTTTTCAAACTTTTATTGTTGATGTGAATTTCAAGCACAGGATAGGTGAAGATTTTATAAACTACATTGATTAGTGTTTGGCTCCTTCCTCTGAGTACAGTAGTACCCCATATGCATAGGTTTCTCATGGTTTGGGGGAGCTACGGGGCCCAATTTTGAAAAAATATTGAATTTTCACATCTTGCTTAACTGGTGCCATGTCTCATTTAGGGCTATGTTCCAGTGCTCCACTTTAAGATTTCCCCCCAAAAGTATATATTTTTGAAAATTAAACAACCTAGGCTTTCATTTTAGGTGTGTTTTCAAATTTTGTACGCAGCAATTTTACCACCAATCCCTTGAAAATTTGACGTAATTAAAAAAAAAAAAAAAAAAAAAAAAAAAAAAAAATTAAGTGTTTTTCACACTTAGATTTCAATGTTGATGTGAATTTCAAGCTCAGAATAGCTGAAGATTTTATAAATTCCTTTGATTAGTGTTCAGCTCCTTCTTCTGAGTACAGTAATGCCCCATATGCATAGGTTTGTCAGGGTTTGGGGGAGCTACTGGGCCCAGTTGGGAACATGTGCGTTTCTATTTACAGACCTGACCTTTTTACAACTGGTGCCTTGTCTCATTTCGGGCTGTTTGGCAATGCTGCAATGAATTTTACCCCTCCCCCAAAAGTATATGTTGTAGAAGAGCAGACAACCCTGGCTTTCATTTGATTTGCAATTTAACAACTTTTTTGCTGCCGCTCTATCACCAATACCTTCCAAAATCTGCAGTAAGGAAGATAAATACCATTTTTTCACACTTATATTTCAGTGTTGCTGTGGATTTCAGTCAGATGATATTTGCTGATTTTTTTTTTTAAATGCTTTACATTAGTGTTGGGCTACATTGTCTGAGTATGGCAAAGCCCCATATGCATAGGTTTGTTAGGGTTTGGGGGAGCTACTGGCCCAGTTGGAACATGTGCGTTTACATTTTCAGACATGGAAAAAACTTTGGGTCTGTTGCTTCCCATTATATTTTGATAGTGTTAGATCTAAGGAGGGATGTGTTTTGAAAAATAAAAAAACTGAATATTTCAGGGGGAAAAAGTGTCCAAATAATAAAATAACCTTTACAGCACTACTGCACTGTTCCTACATGATATTGCTTGAAGCAGTCACCCATGCAGAGGACAGGTTTGCAAGGGCAATCAGGACAGTAAGTGGTGGTGTCTGTCTGTATTCCCTTGCTGTAGCAAACCCTGCAGTGCTTTTGTGGGTTTTTCTTTGGGGGGGAGGGTTTGGGGGGATTTTATAAAGTATACTACTATGGGCCTTGGAGGAATGATTTCTGTTGCGCCTTGAAACAAAAATGGGGAAATAAGATGGAGCTGATGCTGCAAAAAACTACATTTTAGTGTGGGGATTGCCGATTTGAAAATTAAAAAAGAACTGTATACCACAGTCTGCATCATGTAAATGGCAACCTTTTTGTACCGTGCCCTACGTTTTCTCATAGTGAGGTACGGCTGCATGAGTTGATCACACAGCTAAACTCCCCCATGTGCTTCTTATAATCACTGATGCAGAATGGCTTTCTTAGTACACCCCCCTTTGCCACGAACAGAGACTGCCACAGTTTTGTCCTCCATGCATGGTGGTAAGCATGTAGACTTTTTTTTTTTTTGTCCTTAAACTAAAGTGCCAGCAGCTCTTGTTGGCACAAAGCTA
This sequence comes from Rhinophrynus dorsalis, assembly GCA_037306005.1. NCBI lineage: Eukaryota > Metazoa > Chordata > Amphibia > Anura > Rhinophrynidae > Rhinophrynus > Rhinophrynus dorsalis. The sequence continues at coordinate 122,825,453 of CM074722.1, forward strand.
AGGACATCCCGTTTTGTAGGTTTTTTTTTTATCTACCAGTTCTTTGGGCATCTACCTGCAATTGCATCTAAGAGTGCCACAGGCACTGGTGTAGTAGTAGTCACCAACACATAAATAACCTTTATTTAATAAGGGGTAAATAAGATCCCAAAGTATTTTCCCATTTGTTCCCAGAGATACAGGGCAACCAGGAGTATCCCCTTGGCTGGACTTGCCCTCCTAAAAGTCTAATAGCCTGGGTATAGCCTGTGGCACTTTCGCACAATTTATAAAATTTAACACCAAATTTGGATCGCTTGGAGGGGATGTACTGCTTGAAACATAACCTTTATACTTCATTAGGGATTCGTCTATGCTTATTTGTTTTTGGGGGAAATAGACTTGGGCAAACTTTTTCTGTAAATGATTTATTAGGGGGCAAATTTTGTACAGTCTATCATACCGGGGGTGTTCTTTTGGGAGGCATAGGGTATTATCACTAAAATGCATAAAGAGCAAAATCATTTCAAATCTAGTCCTGGTCATTGTTTTGGCAAATATAGGGGAATCACATAGGGGGTTTTTACTCAATTATGACCTAACACTTTGTTTTTTTATTATTGTCATTGTTAGGGCCTAGAATTTCTTTAATTCTAAAAGGTCTGTGAGTTGCCATATTTCTTCCTTGGAAACAAACGCTGATGGGTTGGCGGCAATATATTGGGCTGCATACAATTTGGTTTGTGACACAATTTCTCCCAAATTTTCTTCCCCAAAAAATAAAAAAATCTGAACATGAGTAAATCCTGCTACATCCACTTGAATTCCTGGGTTGCCTGTGAATTCATAAATTTGCTGGTGATAACCATTCATTAGGATCAGCAGGATTGGTAATACTTGGGGCAGGTCTTTGGGCAGTTGCCGGGGTACCTCTTGAGGCAGTGCGTTTTTTTTAGACAGAAGGCCCAGTGTCATCACTAGAGCTGCTCTCACTCTCCGAAAAGTGATGTCAAAGTCTGACGCAGTGTGTGTGGCTTCTGAGTCAGATGCCAAAAAGGCATATGCCTCTTCTAAACTGTACCTCCGCTGCATTGTATACATCTACCCTGAACTAAATACATTTCTAACTTCTAAAAAAACTACCCATCTACTACTTAACTATTACTATGTAAATACTTTACCGAGCTCTGTACCACCTATACCTAACTCTAACCCCAAAAGGTCAGTATTACTAATTATAATTTATATAAAACGCTACTCTTAACCTAAATCTATCCCTAAAGCCTTACCCTAACACACATATTCCCTGAACCTACCTAACCCAACCCAACTACCTATCTAAACTAGCTTATTAACTATAAAATTCTATACAAAATTTTTAAATGAACTTTTCTCTGTCTTCCAGTACAGGTTACTGGTAACTTTGGGTAGGAGATCAGCCCCTTTAAGTAGGCAGGAACAATTCTGAGAAGTGAATGCAGGGGGTGGAGCCTACCTTCCCTCCTTGGCTGCTGCTAGCCAATCAGCTTCAGTAAGATTTGTTCCTTGGTGAAGACACAAGGCAAGAGAACAGTTCTGCTATAGTTTCAGCTTTTTATTATTTTCTGTTAAATATGGGCTACCACCATTAGGCAGATTACCATCACTGACAATTCCGATCACGCAAATGTGGATAGCTCAGTTAACCAGGTGCTTTTGTGGACCTTAAGCCCTGGGGGGAAAATCTTGGTTGCAAGTTCTTTCCTCAGGAGTTGCCCACTGAGGCTTCTTCTTGATACATGGTAATCTGAAGACAGAAGATCTGCAGGAAAGGTGAGCAACCCTTTGATTGCTGAGGTCCACATGTCCCATGTTGCCCCCTCCTTTGGAGTTACTATTGCATACTCCTGCAGTCATTGGGTTTATCTATATGTCTGTTAGGTGTTTTGGAACAAGTTTCTTTGGTAACTTTAACCCTTTGGTTGCTGGTTTAGCATCTTTTGGGGGGGGTTGAGCACTTTACCTACTGGGTTCAGTGTTTATTGGGTTTAGTAACATGTTTTAGTGATGTTTGGTCCAAATTTCCTTCACAGTTACAACTTTGCAAAAATTGTGGCTTTTACTGCATAGATGTCATTGCTCCATTCACTTCTATGTGACTGTACAGTTTGGGACGTTTCTCTGCAACCGCTCAGCGTAGCGACTTCAGAGACTGCTCATTTTAATTGCCTGCCCTTGCTCTACTATCCGGTCAACGTTTAGTGTGTGTTGGGAGGCTCAGGGGGCTTCGAGCACTGTTGGGTTACTTTTTCTGGGAAAACTACATTTCCTGTGAGCGTTTGCATCGCACGCCAATTCCTGATTGCTTCCCGTCGCAGCAGCCATTTTGTGCCTTCCCAGAACAAGTATCCTATGTAGGGCTTGGACCCTCCTTCTTTCCTTAGCAGATTAACCCTACGCCTGCCAGATAAGTGTATTTTAGCGATTTTTTTTTTTTTTTTTTTTTTCTTTTCTTCTTTTGGGGGGGGGGTGAAATTTTATTCATACACACTGTATTTGGATATTTCCTTATACTTTGAACGTTTTGACACTGTGGGAATGTCTATTCCTTTGGAGCTTGGGGCTAGGACTAAGACTAAAGGGCGCTGGGGTCTCTGTGTCCCCCTTTGCGCATTGATCCTCCTGTCAATCAGGGCTGCTTAGAGAATTCTCAGGTCATTTATGCCCAGCATGTTCTGTTGTCCCTGAATTTCCCCCAGGACCTCCAGCCATGCATTAGAGCCAGTTTGGGTGCAAGAGTTTAGGCTGCTACTAGAGACTTCCAGGATACACAACTCTTCCATCCCAGTTACAGGGTGTCTTCCACTCCCTGCAGACCCCTACTTCTGTCAGATCTTCCCTACTGAAACCTGACGCATCAGGTTCCTCTGATGAGGAACGGTTGGTGGATTCTGATGCTGAGGAATGTTCTGCAGTGGTCTCATCTCAGTTCTTTGGAGATCCCCCTTTGAGGCTGAACCTGATCCCTTGGCTGAGGGCCTGATCAGAGCCGTATTAAACACCCTAAATATTCCCTTGGTTCAAGAGGTTTCTTCGGACCCCTCTGATGTACTTCTGGAACCCTAACTGCTGCATACTTGTTTTCCACCTAACCCCACTCTTGACTGGTTAGTGTCTGATGAGTGGCAGTCTCCTGGCAGAAAGCCTTCTGTCTCCAAGGAGTTTGCTAAGCCTTACCCCCTTTTCTGATGAGGCGCTAGCTCAGTGGGTTCATCCCCCCCAAGGTGGATGCCCTTGTTTTCTAGGCTTTCTAAATCCATTGTTTTGCCAGTTGCTGATGCCTCTGCTCTTAAATACTGGTCTGACAAGAAACTTGGGGCATCCCTCAAGTCAATTTTCGCCACCGCTGGTACTTCCATATGTCCAGCATTTGCTGCGGCCTGGGTATAGGACCATTGCGGTTTGGACTGAACAACTCACGCTTGCAGTTCGTCAGGGAGCTCCTGCTTCTGCCATGTTAAGACTTCTTGCCAACATTCTGAAGCCCAGCATTAGGTCTCTGCTGCCTTGTTGATGACATCTGTTGGTGGCAAGGGTTTCCACCATGTCTATGGTTGCCAGACAAGCTCTTTGGCTCAAGATCTGGTCTGCTGACACTGTTTCTAATCAAGCATTGCTCTCCTTGCCCTTTCAGGGCACTTCTCTGTTTGGGCCAGATATTAAGGATCTGATTAGTTAGGCCACAGGGGGTAAGAGTACCCTTCTACCTATGGTTTCCAGGAAGCAGACGCTTATCAAACATATTTTTTTTCTTGCTTCCGGACTGAGACACACCAGGCGAACCAGGTGGTTCCCGCAGCTCCGCGCTCCTCCTCCAAGCCCAAACCACAAGGTCTCCACCAAGCCCAAGGCTTCTACACTTTCTTTGGCATGACACTACGAACACAGGTCCCCACTCTGCTGTGGGTGGTCGTCTGTGCCACTACCGCAGCGTCTGGGAGGACTCCGTGGTGGACTCTTGGGTTATACAGGTAGTAGCAGATGGATATAGGATCCTTTTCACCTTTATTCCTTCAGTTTTTCCCTTCTTGCACTCCTCCGGGTGTAGAGAAACGCCATCCAGGCCCTTCTGGACAAGGCCATTCTGGAGCCGTTTCCTGTTCAGGACAGGGGTTTGGGTTTTTACTCAAACCTGTTTGTGGCTTCCAAAAAGGACAGCAGCTGTCGTCCAATTTTGGACCTGATGGATCTCAATTCCTTTGTGGTCAAGACTCATTATCACACGGAGTTCCTAAGGATGGTGATTTCTGCCATGTCCCCTGGGGAATTCCTTGCTTCTCTATATTCTGGACTCATATCTGCATATCTCCATTCATCCAGAGAGCCGTCAGTACCTCAGATTTGCCTGCGGCCACGGGCATTTTCAGTTTCCTGCTCTGCCCTTTGGTCTGACTACAGCTCCTCAAGTCTTCAATCTTGTCCTGGGAGCCTTAGCATCTGTCCTCCATTGGAACGGCATCAGTCACGCCATACATGGACGACCTGCTTCTGAAAGCTCCTTCTCCGGAACTCATTCAGCAGCAGGTTCAGGACTGCATTCATGCACTCGCCCATCATCCTCATCATGGACAAGTCTGATCTTGTCCATGGCAGTTCATGTGGCAGGAGGCACTTAAACGCAATAGCACTTACTCCTTCTGTATCAAACCTACCTTCCTCTAGACTGTAAGCTCTCACGAGCAGGGCCCTCTGATCCTCCTGTTCTCCAAATCTGATTGTACTATTTAATACCTCTGTATGTCTATTCCCAATTGTACAGCGCTGCGGAATTAGTTGGCGCTATATAAATAAAGAATAATAATAATAATAATAATAATCTTGTCCCATCCCAGCGACTACTCTTCCTGGGCCTTCTGTTCAACACTCAGCAGAGCATGGTGTTTCTTATGGATGAGGTGGCTTACCAGATCACCCACAGGGTTTCCCCTGTTCTGCCTCATGATCCAGTTCCAGCCAAGAAGTTGTCCTCTCTAGTGGGGAAGTTCATTTCCACCATAGCAGCAGTCCCGTTTGCCATGGCTCACACCAGGCAACTCCAGAGGTTTGTGCCCCAGGTATGCAGGGGTCAGCCGGACCTCCTGAAGATGTCAGTGTCCCTTCCTCTTCATGTGGAACTGAGTCTTTTGTGGTGGCTCAACCTCTCCAATCTGCTGAAGGGCAAGCCTTTCCTGAAGTCCTTCTGGACCACGGTGATGACGGATGCCAGCCTATCTGGCTGGGGAGCGGTCTTGGGTCACCTGAATGCTCAAGGACGGTGGTCTCTGGAGGAATATCTCCTTCCCATTAAGGTCTTGGAGCTTTGGGCAATATTTCATGCCCTTCACCACTGGACGCGCCAGCTGGAGGACTGCCCGGTCCGGGTTCAGTCTGACAATGCCATTACAGTGGCTTACATCAACAAGCAAGGCGGAACAAGAAGTTTCACAGCTTGGTTAGAGGTCAAGACTATTTTGTCCTGGGCAGAGGAATATGTTCCTGCCATATCCGTAGTTCACGTTCCCGGCATAGTCAATGTCCTGGCAGACTTCCTCAGTCGATACACCGTGTACATAAGGAGAGAGAATAAAAGCTGGAAATGTGTTTATTAGGGTACTCTCCTATCGGGCATCTTCCATACTAACCTGGTCCAAAGAATGATTGGGAGGAAAAATAAGTGATTCCTTTTTCCTTCTTTGTAAAATGTCCAGTGATGAACACCCTGTATCGGAGGGCTCAGAGACATGCAGAGTCTCTAAAACAGCTCTGAGAAGCCCCTCAGCTGAGGGACAAGGGTCTTCCTAATAGGTATCCCCAAAAGACAAGAATCCATGTCCTCCCCATCAGTGTCTACCTCCTCAGCAGAGGAAACTCCAACTGAGATTGGTCACTAATGACAGGGTCTGATACGGGTCTTGGGATGCCTGGATTGGAGAACCACTTGAACAGATGAAGGCATAGAAGCAACTGAAAACATTAGAGTTCTTAACCCAAACCAGCTCCTGTTTTTCAGTGGAAGGCCCCAGGGGAGTAATAGGAGGGAACTTTACCCCATGGTTCCTGTGTTCCAATGTTGCGTGGATTTAAATGAATGCTAAGGAGGGTAACAAGGCACTACAAATTAATGCATTGTAGACTTCTTTAGCATACAGTGGGTTACAGACCTGTTTAACTTGAGTAACAACTTCCAGGCAGCAGAAGAATGAATAGGACAAAAACATGACTTTTACTTACACAGTTGGTTTAGCCCAGAATTGCAACTCATTTAGCTATTGAATGCTGAATAAAAATTTCTTACTCACAAAAAGAAAGTACAAAATATTAAACTGGCAACTTATAAGCATATTACAGTCGATCAGCCTCCATCAAGTTCAGCCCATACCATATCATTGCTATTGATGCAGAGCAATGCAAGGCAAAAAACAATAAAGCCATTTCCAGTTAAGCCCCAAGTGGGCAAAAAAGGATTCCTTTTCGACTCCAAAAGGCAGGTGGATATCTCCCTGGCTCAACATCCTATCTGCTTTGAAACCAAATTTCATAGTAACATAGTAAATTAGGATGAAAAAAAAGACACAAGTCCATCAAATTCAACCAATGCTTCATAACCCAGAGAAATGATTATATAAGCTTTCCTGCTGACAAGTAAGTTAGGCTTTATCTGAACTTCCTGTGTTGCCTTCTAATACACAGTATAATCCTGAATGTTCCCTCTTGAAAGAAATGTATCTAATTGTCTCTAAATGTAGCCATTGTATCTGCCATTACCACATCTTTGGGCAGGGAATTCTCAATATTGTTCTGCGCTAGAAAGATATCCATTACTTTTTTAAAATCACTACAGTATCACAAACTAAAGACTTAACTGCCCTTACTATAAAAATCCCTTCCTATGCCACATGCTTATGCTCCTAGTACTGCAGTTTCACTGTTGAGCAGTGTATGTGTAGGAGTATTCCAGTGGATTATGTTAATCAGTTTTCACTGTCGTCCAATACAGGTTACTGGTAAATCTGGGAGGCGATCCGCCCCTTTAAGTAGGCAGGAACATTTCTCCAAATGTATGCAGGGGGTGGAGCCTCCCCTCCCTCCTTAGCTGCTCCCAGTCAGCTTTATGCAAGAATGATTTGTTCCTGGGTGTGTTCACACCTGGTGGAGAACATCTCTCTTCAGTTTTAGTATTTTGTTATTTTCTGTCAAATATGGAATACCACCATTAGGCGGGTTACCATGGCTGACAAATGCCCTCTCCAAAGTGGCTAGCTCAGTGTCCAGGGCTTTTTAGTGGACCTTATGCCCTGATGGAGGAACAGCTTGTTTCAAGTACTTCCCTGGGGGATTACCCACTAAGGTAATCCTTTCTTTGCATGGTGACCTGAAGACAGAAGACATGCAGAAAGTTGAGCCACCCTTTGAGTGCTGAAGGTCCACTTGTCCCACAGTGTCCCTCTTTGGGCTTGTATTTGGGAGTTCTCATTGCGCACTCCGGCACTCATTGGGTGTTTATATATATATATATATATATATATATATATATATATATATATATATATATATATATATATATACTTATTTATTGTCTGTGAGTTTTGGAGCAGTCTACGTGGCGTTTTAACCCTTTGTCTGCTGGTCTGACACGTTTATTAGGGGTTCTGTTACACTTTCTTTAAGGGATAGTGTTTTCTCCTCATGTACATGTGTTCTAGATGTGTTTTTAACCTTTTTATACTTAGGGTTAATTTTGTTAAATGTTATGTTTGCGCGCTTTTACCGCATAGCCGCCATTGCTCCTTTACTTTCTATGGGCTTACACTGTGTGGGACGTATCTCTGGAACCGCTCCACCTAGCGATCTCAGAGTGGGCTCATTTTGTTTGTCTTCCCTTGCTCTTTCATCCGGTTCACTTGTCAAGTGTGTTGGGGGAGTTGGGGGGCTTCGGGCACTGTTTTGGGGTACTTTGTGAGAAAAACTACGATTCCCATGAGCGCTTGCTTCGTGCCTTTTTTCTGATTGCCTCCCGCCGCGGCAGCCATTTTGTGAGTTCTTCTCATCGAGTATACTACGCAGGGACCGGACCTTCTCCTCTCCGCTGATTAACCCTTCGCTTGCCAGATAAGTTTAGTTTTAAACGTTTCTGGGGTGAATCTTTAATCTTTCACACTTTAATTGGGTGATTTCTGTCAGTGGGGTATATCTGACACTGTGAGTATGTCTACTCCGCTGGAGCTTGGGACTAGACTTAAGACTAAGGAGGCTGGGGCATCAGTTTCCCCCATTGCGCATTGCTCCTCCTGTCATTCAGGGCTGCCTAGGGAATTCTCTGGTCATTTATGCCCAGCATGCTCAGAAGGTCCTGACAGCAACCCAGGGCCTTCCAGCCATGCTATAGAGCCAGCTTGGGTGAAAGAGTTCAAGGCTGCAACTAGGGACCTCAGGTCCACTCTTCAACTCTTTCCCTCTCAGGTACAGGGAGCACTGCAGGTATGGCAGGCTCCCTCTACCATCAGGACCTCCCTGCCTAAACCACAGGGGACACTGACGTGTCTGATTCTTCTGAGGAAGAATTGTTGCTAGATTCTGATGGTGAGGAGGGTACTGTTATTGAGTCTACCAGGTCTGTTGGTGACCCCTTTGAATGTGACCCTGAATTTTCTGTAGCGGGCCTAATTCGGGCCATTCTGTCCACCCTCAACCTTCCCTTGAGTCAAGAGATTCCCTCTGACCCAACTGATGTCTTTCAGAAACCGGCAAAAGCTGTTACTTGTTTTCCTCCTAACCCTACTCTGGAACGTTTGGTTTCCGATGCTTGGAAAAATCCTGATAAGTCTTCTTCAGTCTCCAAAAAGTTTGCTAAACTTTATCCCTTTTCTGAGGCTGAACTGGCTAAATGGGTTCATCCTCCCAAGGTGGATGCTCCTGTGTCTAGACTGTCTAAATCGACTGCTTTGCCTGTTTCTGATGCTTCTGCGTTGCAGGACTGGATGGATAAAAAGTTGGAGGTTTGCCTCAAGTCTATTTTTGCGTCTATTGGCACTGCTATGCGACCGGCCTTTGCTGTGGCGTGGGTTAACCGGGCCATTGCGGTCTTGACTGAGCAACTCACCAAGGCGGTCTGTCAGGACGCGCCGGTTTCAGAGCAGTTGCGCTTGCTTGCCAATATTTCTGAAGCGCAGAACTATGTGTCTGATGCTGCCTTTGATGTTGTCCAAATGATGGCTAGGGCCTCCACTTCTTCTGTGGTGGCCAGGCGTGCGCTTTGGCTTAAGATTTGGTCCGCTGACACTGCATCTAAGAAGGTTTTTGCTTTCTTTGCCTTTCCAGGGAACTTCCCTGTTTGGCTCTGAGCTCAAGGAGCTGATCAGTGAGGCTACTGGAGGTAAGAGTACCCATTTGCCCTTGGTCTTCAAGAAAAAGTTGCCGGCTAAGCGTTTCCGGTCCTTTCGTTCCTTTCAGGCGGAGGCGCGTTTGTCCTCCAAGACAGTTCCGTCCGATCCTTGTCCCTCCTCCAAGCCCAAGCAGTCCTGGAAGCCCAAGGTTGCCTCCAAGTCTTCCAAGCCTGCTTCGGCATGACTCGCCGAACCCGGGTCCGCACCCTGCCGTGGGTGGACGTCTCCACCTCTTCCACAGGGTTTGGGAAGCATCCGTGTCGGACCCATGGGTTTTACAGGTGCTCTCAGAGGGTTACAGGATCCCTTTCTTTTCCCTCCCCCCCCCCTTCGTTTCCATCTCACTCGTTCTCTGCAGGAAGCAGAGAAACTGAGGTTGTTCGAAGGCGCTATTCAGGATCTTTTGGACAAAGAGGTCCTGGAGCCAGTGCTTCCTGTGGACATGGGTTCGGGGTTTTACTCCAACCTTTTTGTGGTCTCCAAGAAGGACGGCGGGGGCCGTCCCATTTTGGATCTCAATTCCTTTGTGGTGAAGTCTCACTATCGTCAGGAATCTATGCGCACTGTGATCGCCGCCATGTCCACAGGGGAGTTTCTGGCTTCTCTGGATCTCCAGGATACGTATCTGCATATCCCCATTCATCCAGCGAGCAGGCAGTATCTGAGGTTCACCTGCGCCAGGGGTCACTTTCAGTTCTCCGCTCTTCCTTTTGGGCTGACAACTGCTCCCCAGGTCTTCCAAAGAGTTCTGGGGACGTTTATTTACGTCCTTTATCGGGATGGAGTGAGAGTGACTCTGTACATGGACGACTTGCTTTTGAAGGCAGAGTCTGCGGATCTTCTTCACCAGCAGGTCCAGACCTGCATTCAGGTTCTCACTCTCCACGGGTGGATTGTGAACTTGGACAAGTCTGATTTGTCCCCATCTCAGCGTCTCATCTTCCTGGGTCTGCTGTTCAACACTCAGAAGGGTATGGTGTTTCTGCCAGAGGAAGTAGCGCATCAGATTGCCCAGCGAGTCTAGAGAGTCCTGGCTCTTGAGTAGATTCCATTTCCGAAGTTGCTTTCCCTGGTGGGGAAGTTCATTTCCACAATAGAGGCGGTGCCATTTGCGATGACACACACCAGGGAACTTCAGAGGTTCGTGATTCAGACGTGCCGGGATCGTCCAGATCACCAGAAGTTGTTAGTATCTCTTCCTCCTCATGTGGAGTTGAGCCTGGAATGGTGGTTGGACCTTTCCCATCTCTTGAAGGGGAGACCCTTTCGGGTACCCTACTGGACCACGGTCACGACGGACGCCAGTCTTTCGGGCTGGGGGGCTGTCCTGGGTCGTTTCAGCGCTCAGGGAAAGTGGTCCTTGGAGGAGTCTCTTCTCTCCATCAACATCCTGGAACTTCGGGCGATTTTCCATGCTCTACGCCATTGGAAATCTCAACTGGAGGACTGTCCTGTCAGAGTGGAATCCGACAATGCCACAGCCGTGGCTTACATCAACAGACAGGGCGGGACAAGAAGTCTCGCGTGTGGCTAGAGGTAAAGGCCATTCTGTCCTGGGCGGAGGTTCATGTTTCCGCTATTTCTGCGGTGCACATTCCAGGCGTAGACAACGTCATGGCAGATTTCCTCAGTCGTCACACAGTCGACAGCGGAGAGTGGGAGCTCCATCCGGAGGTGTTCCAGCTTCTAACTCAGATGTGGGGTGTTCCTTTGGTGGATCTGATGGCAACCAGGCACAACAGGAAGGTTCCGACGTTCTGCTCCAGGTGGAGGGACTCACTGGCTCTGGCGGTCGACTCCATGTCGATTCCTTGGGTTTTTCCCCTGGCCTACATCTTTCCCCCTCTTCCAATGTTGATCAGGGTGATCCAGAAGCTGAAAGTGGAGCGTTGTCCGGTCATCCTCATTGCTCCAAACTGGCCTCGTCAGTCTTTGTATTCGGGCCTTGTGGCTCTGTCGGTGGCAGAGCCGTTTCTTCTTTCCTCTCGTCCAGATCTTCTGATACAGGGGTACCTATGGAAGGAGGACGTTCATCGTCTCCATTTGACGGCCTGGAGGTTGAATCCTCTATTTTGAAGAAGAAGGGGTTTTCTTCTGCTGTGGTTTCTACCATGCTTCGTGCTCACAAGCCTGTTTCTTCCAAGATCTATCACCGGGTCTGGTCGATATTTCTCTCTTGGTGTGCTGACAGGGACCTGTCTCACGATTTTCACCTTCCTACGGTCCTGGCTTTTCTGCAGGACGGGGTGGATAAAGGACTCCGCCTGAGTTCTCTTAAGGTTCAGACTTCGGCGCTTTCTGTCTTTTTCCAGGAACGCATTGCTATGCTTCCTGATGTCAAGATCTTCTTCCAGGGCGTTGCTCATGTGCATCCCGCTTTTCGGAGTCCGGCTCCTCAGTGGGATCTTAATCTGGTCTTGGGAGTTCTTCAGCGTCCTCCCTTTGAGTCTTTGGCTACGATTCCTTTACGCCTGTTGTCTTGGAAGATGGCCTTTCTTCTGGCCATTGTGTCTGTCCGCCGGGTGGCGGAGTTACAAGCTCTCACCTGTAAACCTCCCTATTTGGTGTTTCACAAGGACAAGGCAGTTCTTCGTACCTCCAAGGAGTTTTTCCCGAAGGTGGTTTCCGAGTTCCACATTAATCAGGAGATTGTGGTGCCCTCTTTCTGCCCTAACCCCTCTTCCGATAAGGAGAAGGATCTCCATTTGTTGGATGTTGTGCGTTGTCTCAAGTTTTATGTGCATCGTACGGAATCCATCAGGAAGTCTGGTGCTCTGTTAGTCATTCCGGAGGGTCCTAGGGCTGGGAGACCGGCATCCAAAGTGACTATTGCTACTTGGATTAAGTCTACAATTCGAAAGGCTTATGAATTGAGGAACAAGCATGTTCCCTTTAGGGTTACGGCCCATTCTACCAGGTCCATTGGGGCCTCTTGGGCCTACAAAAATCAAGCGTCTGCTGATCAGCTGTGCCGGGCGGCCACTTGGTCCTCTGTGCACACTTTCTCGAAGCACTACCGTGTGGATGTGCTGGCATCGGCTGATGCCAGCTTTGGGAGGAAGGTCCTGGAGGCAGTTCTGCCTGTCTAGGATCTTCTTCTTCTGAGGTCCTTTGTGCTTCCGTACTGTTGAGCCCTGTTGGCTCTAGTTCAGTGTGCTGTGTAACAGTTCCTGGGGTTTGTTTTTACCCCTAGTTGGTGTCCGTTGACACTTCTGTTTTGTTAGGATCTCTGACCGGTAGGGCCATGGAGGTCCTGGTGACTTTGGGGGCCTTGCGCCTGGTCCTTGCCTTCTTCCCAGCTCAGGGTAACTTAATGGTTGGACATCCCAGAGTTACCAGTAACCTGTATTGGACGACAGTGAAAAGAGGATTTTAGTCTTACCTGTTAAATCCTTTTCACTTAGTCCATACAGGTTACTGGTCTCCCACCCTGTCAAGAGACCATGCTTGGCTCTCCTGTGGCAAGTTGTGGGAGTCCTTCAGGGCATGCTCACAGGAGTCTTCTTCTTCTCTCCCTTTTCTGGTCAGTTGGTAGGGTCAAAATCATTCTGGCATCAAGCTGACTGGGAGCAGCTAAGGAGGGAGGGGAGGCTCCACCCCCTGCATACATTTGGAGAAATGTTCCTGCCTACTTAAAGGGGCGGATCGCCTCCCAGAGTTACCAGTAACCTGTATGGACTAAGTGAAAAGGATTTAACAGGTAAGACTAAAATCCTCTTTTATCACATGGAAAAATAGGAGGATATTTAGAAAAGGGTTATATAGTGCAAGATAATTGATAAATTGTAAAGTAATCCAAAAATAAATGGCTGAGTAGTGAGTAAAATATAAACTTAATGCTTTGTAAATGCAGACTCGTTTATATTGGACAGCAGTAATAGAATATAGCCAGTGGTGGACACCTAGAGTTTCTCCAGCTGTGGAGGACTACAACTCATAATCCTATCATCATATTTTTTCAGGGATGAAGGGATCTGTAGTCCTCCACAGTCTGAGGGCCTCAAGCTGCTCAGCCAGATATAGTCTAAATATGGATTCTTACTGTCTGAAATACTTAACAGTAATAAATTAAGATGGCCTGGAAAACGCATTAATGGGATAGCAATGCTTAATATGAAAAAATTACATATTTCTGGGTTATCCTGCAGAGTAAAACACGGCTAATACTACTTCCGAGAGATGTTGTATTCAAGTTACTTCTGCTCAAACCTGTATTTTGTTTTTTTTGGTGCAGTACCTCCGGGGTGGTGCTGAAATTTATAAGCAGTGACATTATTTCACATTTCTTGCATGCTTTTGGATACCTGCTTCCCTAATGTCCTGAGATGAATCTATTCCCTTCTCTGTAATTGCAGACTTGGCTGAGCTGCGTAAGAAGTTTGAGGAAGACAAACAGAAGATTGCATTAATGCGTGCACAAAGGAAGTTCCGTCCGTATTGAGGAGGAGCCAGTCTGTGCTGACACAATATAGAGTTTTACACAAAGTCACCATTCACATGTGGGGGTGAACCTTTATTGAAACAGGTGTGGTCATCTTCAGCTGGCAGGGAGTGGACAGTTATAAACTGCCATTTAATCCCTCATTCTGCATTTCTGAAGTCTAACCCTTAAAAAAAACAAAAAAAAAACTTTTTTTCTGGAGGTCTAAAGAAACATAAAAACCAACAAATGGAGAGGAAAATGAGACTGTTCTTCAGCTGTTCTTGATGACAAGGTTTCACTGAACAGGAACTTAAGTATCTTGCTTGTTTTCAATTCCAAATAAAACACAATCATTATTGTACTTCTGTTTATGAGACTGTTGATCACTGGCAGGTTGGAGACTACTGGTTAACCCTGAGTGCCAGAGGGGTACGCAATGTGTTGCATACCCCTCTGGCACTCAAAGGGTTAAGAAGAATACACACAGTAGGGTCCACCACTCTATTAGTTTGTGCAGTACCGAGGTTTGAAATGTTCTAGTTATTTTTGCAAAGGCGTGAAAATAAACATACCAGACTCATAGCACCAGCTATGTGAATGGCTGGGTCAGAGGCAGGCAATTTGTGGCTCACCAGCTATCATTTTGAGCCGGCCATTGTCAGGTTAATGATGAGTTTGTCCAGCAACAGCTGGAGAGGCACGAATTGCCTGATCCCAATCTAGAGTTACACACTTAGGGCTTTATACACACACAAAAATACATAAATAAAATTTTAGAAGGAAACCACCTGTTCTTCAGCTGTTCTTGATGACAAGGTTTCACTGAACAGGAACTTAAAGGTATAGTAATACATGAAAATAATTGTATTTTATATTGTAGCCCTTAAAAAAACATGAAAAATGATATAAGTATCATCTCCCAAACCTTTATGGTTTGGGAGATATTCACATGTAAAATATAGTAAAATTCTCTTTTCCTGGCTGTTTCAGCCAAGTCTGCCATCTAGTGGACAGATTTGGAATTCGGTCCACAGAGCAACGGGCTTTATACACACACAAAAATAAATAAAATTTTAGTAGGAAACCACCTGCACCATAAAAAGGATAAATTCCCATTGATATTAACCCTTTGAGTGCCAGAGAGGTATCAAATGCATTGTGTTGCAATGCATTTGATACTTCCACGGTACTCTGAGGATTACCCTCCTGAATGGTAAAGATACCTTCCAAGTATTGTTTTACAATGTGTTGGGGACCTCTAATATTTATGGGTTAAAAATCACATTTCACTGTCGTCCAATACAGGTCACTGGTACAATGGGAGGGGATCCGCCCCTTTAAGTAGGCAGGAACATTCATCTAAATGTATGCAGGGGGTGGAGCCTCCCCTCCCACTTAAGCTGCCTTCAGCCAGAACAAGCCAGATTGATTTGTTCCTGCGTGCTGTGCACACCAGGTGGAGAACATCTCTCATTCAACTTTTTTATTGTTTTCTTCAAATATGGAATACCACCATTAGGCGGGTGACCATGGATGACGATTGCCCTCACCAAAGTGGCTAGTGCAGCTTCCAAGGATTTTCTGGTGGACTTTATGCCCTGAAGAGGGAACAACTTGAGTCAAGTAGCTTCCCTGCTGGGGAATTTTCCTCTGGTTTATTCCCTTTTAACATGGTTACCTGAAGACAGAAGTCCTGCAGAAAGGTGAGCCACCCTTTGAGTGCTGAAGGTCCACTTGTCCCACAGTGTCCCTTCATTGGGCTTGTATTTGGGAGTTCTCATTATGCACTCCAGCACTCATAGGGTGTTTTTCTTCATATTGCCTGTATTTATGCAATGTCTGTGTGTATTCCCTGGGTTTTGGAGCAGTTTATGGGGGGTTTAACCTTTTCCCTGCTATTTCTCTCATTGGGATATTGTTTTATCATGTTTTACATGTGTTTTGTGTGTGTTTGGTAACTTTTTTCTGTCAGAGTAAATTTATTAAAAGTTAATGTTCCGCGCCTTTAAAGGGATAGTAATACCTAAAATGTAAAAAAAATATGTTGTAGGGTTTATCCCCCTGAGTAAAACAAGAGTACTCCCACTGCTGAAAGGTGTTTCATTCAAAAGTTATTAATTTTCAAAGTTGAATTTTTTAGGTGCAATATCACAGTGACCTGAAATTGTACAGTGGCGCTGTTGCTACATGATCCTATGGACAGCTCTGGTCTGAGGACCATAAATCTCCATAGGATGATGTAGCAACAGCGCCACTGTAAAATTTCAGGCCACTGTGATATTGCACCTAAAAAATTCAACTTTGAAAATTAATAACTTTTGAATGAAACATCTTTCAGCAGTGGGAGTACTCTTGTTTTACTCAGGGGGATAAACCCTACAACATATTTTTTTTTACATTTTAGGTATTACTATCCCTTTAAGCGTGCTTTTCCCGCATAGACGACATTGCTTCTTTACTCTCTATGGGTTTACACAGTGTGGGACGTATCTCTGGAACCGCTTGTCACAGCGACTTCAGAGTGGGCTCATTTTGTTGGTCTTCCCTTGCTCTATCATCCGGTTGCATGTTTCGGTGTGTTGGGGGTCTGGGGGGGCTTCGGGCACTGTTTTGGGGTACTTCTGAGAGACTACGTTTCCCATGAGCGCTGGTTTCGCGCTCATTTTCTGATTGGCTACCATCGCGGCAGCCATTTTGTGAGTTATTCTCAGCAAGTATACTACGCAGGGACCGAGCCTTCTCTCTCTCCTCCGCAGATTAACCCTTCACTTGCCAGATAAGTTTAATTTTAGACATTTCTGGGGTGAAATTTTAATCTTTCACACTTCAATTGGGTGATTCTTGTCAGTGGAGTATATCTGACGCTGTGAGCATGTCTACTCCACTGGAGTCAGGGGCTAGAACCAAGACTAAGGAGGCTGGGGTGTCAGTTTCCCCCATTGCGTTTTGCTCCTCTTGTCACTCTGGGCTGCCTAGAGAATTTTCTGGTCATTTATGCCCAAAATGTGCAGAAAGTCGTGACAGCAACCCTGGGCTTTCCAGTCACGCCATTGAGCCAACTTGGGTGAAAGAGTTCAAGGCTGCCACTAGGGATCTCAGATCCACTCTTCAACTCTTTCCCTCTCAGGTTCAGGGGGCTCTTCAAGTTTGGCAGACCCTCTCCACAGTCAGGACCTCCCTGCCCAAGCCACAGGAGGCTCCTGATATGTCTGATTCTTCTGAGGAAGAACTATTACAGGATTCTGATGCTGAGGAAGGCACTGTTATTGAATCTACAAGGTCTATTGGTGACCCTTATGAATGTGACCCTGAAATCTCTGCTGAGGGTTTGATCAGAGCTGTGCTAAACATACTCAACCTTCCTCTGACTCAGGAATCTACTCATTATCCAACTGACGTTTTTCAAAAACCGTCTAAAGCTGTTGTATGTTTTCCTACTAACCCTACTCTTGCTCGCTTAGTCTCTGATGCGTGGAGGAATCCTGAGAAATCCTCTTCTGTGTCCAAAAAGTTTGCTAAACTTTACCCTTTTCCTGAGGCTGAACTGGCAAAATGGGTTCATCCTCCTAAAGTGGATGCTCCAGTTTCTAGGTTATCTAAATCTACTGCCTTAGCTGTATCTGATGCTTCTGCCCTGCAGGATTGGACGGACAAAAAGTTAGAAACTTGTCTTAAATCTATTTTTGCCTCTATTGGCACTGCCATGCGTCCAACCTTTGCAGTGGCGTGGGTTAACCGGGCTATTGCGGCCTGGACTGAACAGCTTACTGAGGCGGTTCGCCAGGATGCGCCAGTGTCTGAGCAGCTACAGCTTCTTGCTAACATATCAGAAGCTCAAAATTATGTTTCTGATGCTGCTTTTGATGCTGTGCACATGATGGCAAGGGCCTCCACTTCCTCTGTGGTGGCTAGACGTGCTCTTTGGCTGAAAGTTTGGTCTGCTGACACTGCTTCTAAGAAAGCCTTACTTTCTTTACCCTTTCAAGGGGCTTCACTGTTTGGATCTGAACTTAAGGAGATGATTAGTGAGGCTACTGGCGGTAAAAGTACTCTTCTACCATCAGTCTTCAAAAAGAAGTTTCCAGCCAAACGTAATCGGTCCTTTAGTTCCTTCCAAACTTAGACACGCTCTGCGTCCCAGGCGGGTCCGTCTTCTGCGCGCTCCTCCTCCAAGCCCAAACAGTCCTGGAAGCCCAAAGTTGCCCCCAAGGCCAAGACCTCCAAGACTGCTTCGGCATGACTCACCGAACCCGGGTCCGCATCCGGCTGTAGGTGGACGTCTCCACATCTTTCGCCGGGTTTGGGAGGAGTCAGTGGAGGACCCTTGGGTTGTTCAGGTGGTATCAGAGGGATACAGGATCCCTTTCTCTTCCCTTCCTCCTTTTCGGTTCCATTTTACTCGTCCTTCTCAGGAGCCTACAAAAAGACGTCTGTTCAACGACGCTATTCAGGATCTTTTGGACAAAGAGGTCCTGGAATTGGTTCCATCAGAGGACAGGTTCAGGATTCTATTCCAACCTGTTCGTTGTGGCCAAAAAGGACGGAGGTGCTCGTCCTATTTTGGACCTCAAGGATCTCAATTCCTTTGTTGTGAGTTCCCACTATCGTCAAGAATCCCTGCGTTCTGTGATAGCCGCAATGTCTCCAGGGGAGTTCCTTGCCTCCCTGGACCTTCAGGATGCAAATCTTCACATCCCTATTCATCCAGAGAGCAGACGGTATCTCAGGTTTGCCTGTCACAAAGGCCACTTTCAGTTTTCAGCTCTTCCCTTTAGACTGACTTCAGCTCCTCAGGTTTTTCAGAGGGTATTGGGAGCTTTGGTAGCCGTGCTTCATCGAGATGGTGTCAGGGTGACTCCCTACATGGACGATCTGATCCTGAAAGCTTCATCTGCGGAGATTCTCCACCAGCAGATGCAGTTGTGCATACAGACACTCAATCGCCACGGCTGGATTGTGAATCTGGACAAGTCAGACTTGGTCCCATCTCAACAGATCCTCTTCTTGGGTCTCCTGTTCGACACTCAGCAGTGCATGGTGTTTTTACCAGAGGAAGTGGCTCATCAGATTGCTCTCCGTGTATCCAAGATCCTGGAGCTCGAAAGGGTTCCAGTACCGAAGTTGACTTCTCTGGTGGGGAAATTCATTTCCACTATAGAGGCAGTGCCATTTGCTATGGCACACACCAGGGAACTTCAGAGGTTCGTGATTCAGACGTGCAAGAATCATCCAGTTCATCAGCATCTGTCAGTCTCTCTGCCTCCTCATGTCGAGTTGAGCTTGGAATGGTGGTTGGACCTGTCTCATCTTCTGAAAGGGAGGTCCTTTCGGGTTCCCTATTGGACCACAGTCACGACGGATGCCAACCTCTGGGGATGGGGGGCAGTGTTGGGTCCTTTCAGTGCTCAGGGGAAATGGGGACTGGAAGAATCTCTTCTCTCCAATGTTCTGGAACTTCGTGCCATCTTTCTTGCCCTGAGACACTGGGAATCTCAGCTGGAAGGTTGTCCAGTCAGAGTGGAGTCCGACAACGCCACCGCAGTGGCCTACATCAACAGACAAGGCGGAACAAAAAGTCTCACCGCTTGGTTAGAGCTCAAGGCCATCTTATCTTGGGCAGAAGCTCATGTGTCCGTCATCTCAGCAGTACACATTCCAGGCGTAGACAACGTCATGGCAGACTTTCTCAGTCGTCACACAGTCAACAGCGGAGAGTGGGCACTTCATCCAGAGGTGTTTCACCTTCTAACCCAGATGTGGGGGGTACCTGTAGTGGATCTGATGGCTACCAGACACAACAGGAAGGTGCCAGTGTTTTGCTCTCGGTGGAGGGACCCTCTTGCTCTAGCAGTGGATGCTTTGTCAATCCCTTGGGAGTTCCCTCTGGCGTACATCTTCCCTCCTCTCCCTCTGTTGATCAGAGTCATCCAGAAGCTAAAGATGGAGCATTGTCCTGTCATCCTAATCGCTCCGAATTGGCCTCGTCAGTCCTGGTATCCGGAACTGCTAGCCATGTCAGTGGCGGATCCCTTTCCGCTTCCTGCCCGTCCAGATCTACTTCTTCAAGGATATCTGTGGAAGGAGGATGTTCAGCATCTCCATTTGACGGCTTGGAGGTTGAATCCTCAAATTTAAAGAAGAAAGGGTTTTCCTCTTCAGCGGTGTCCACGATGCTTAGAGCTCGTAAGCCTGTGTCATCCAAGATCTATCATCGCATATGGTCAACTTTTGTGGCATGGTGTGCTGATAAGGATCTATCACTTGATTTCCATCTTCCCACGGTCCTGGCCTTTTTGCAGGATGGGGTGGAGAAGGGACTCAGCCTGAGTTCTCTCAAGGTTCAGACTTCGGCTCTGTCTGTATTTTTCCAGGAACGTATTGCTATTCTTCCTGATGTTAAAGTTTTCTTCCAAGGTGTGGCTCATGTTCGGCCTGCCTTCAAGAATCCAACTCCCCAGTGGGACCTCAATTTGGTGCTGGGGGTTCTCCAGAGACCCCCGTTTGAATCCTTGGCTTCTATTCCTTTACGTCTCTTGACCTGGAAAATGGCCTTTCTCTTGGCTATTGTCTCAGTTCGCCGGGTAGCGGAGTTACAAGCTCTGTCTTGTAAACCTCCTTACTTGGTATTCCACAAGGATAAGGCCGTGCTCCGCACTTCCTAGGAGTTTTTACCCAAGGTTGTCTCAGAGTTTCACATCAATCAGGAGATTGTGGTGCCCTCTTTCTGTCCTAACCCTTCCTCTGACAAGGAGAGAGATCTCCATTTGTTGGATGTTGTGCGTTGTCTTAAATTTTATGTTCATCGCACTGAGTCCATCAGGAAGTCTGACGCCCTGTTCGTCATTCCTGAGGGGCCTTGGGCAGGGAGACCGGCATCCAAGGTGACTATTGCATCTTGGATAAAATCTACCATTCGTGAAGCCTACAAGCTGCAGAATAAGCACATTCCCTTCAGGGTTACTGCTCATTCCACCAGATCTATTGGGGCCTCTTGGGCCTAAAAGAATCAGGCGTCTGCTGATCAACTGTGCAGAGCGGCCACTTGGTCCTCTGTGCACACATTCTCGAAGCACTATCGTGTTGATGTACTGGCCTCGGCTGATGCCAGCTTTGGGAGGAAGGTCCTGGAGGCAGTCTTGCCTGTTTAGGACCTTCTACTCTGTGGTGCTTAGTGCTTCTTTGCTGTTGAGCCCTGTTGGCTCTAGTTCAGTGTGCTGTGTTAGTTCGGGGGTTCGTTTTTACCCCTGGTTGGTGTCCGTTGACACTTCTGTTATTGGGCTCTATGATTAATAGATTCATAGCAGTTCTGGTGACTTTTGGGCCGTGCGCTTGGTCGTTGCCTTACTTCCCGCCTCTGGGAAAGCTCAATGTTTGTACATCCCATTGTACCAGTGACTTGTATTGGACGACAGTGAAAATAGGATTTTAGTCTTACCTGTTAAATCCTTTTCACTTAGTCCATACAGGTTACTGGTCTCCCACCCTGTCAAGGGACCATGCTTGGCTCTCCTGTGGCATTCAGTGGGAGACCTTCGGGGCATGCTCACAGGAGTCTTCCTTTTCCTTCTTACCTCTGGTCAGTTTAGTGTCTCAAATCAATCTGGCTTGTTCTGGCTGAAGGCAGCTTAAGAGGGAGGGGAGGCTCCACCCCCTGCATACATTTAGATGAATGTTCCTGCCTACTTAAAGGGGCGGATTGCCTCCCATTGTACCAGTGACCTGTATGGACTAAGTGAAAAGGATTTAACAGTTAAGACTAAAATCCTATTTTAAAATTAGTGTGGATTTTTACTTCTCCCCATGATGCAGTTAGGTTTGCTCTAGAATTGCGCTATTCTCTTTAAAGGGATAGTAATACTTAAAATGTAAAAAAAATATGTTGTAGAGTTTATCCACTTCAGTAAAACAAGGGTACACCCACTGCGGAGAAATTTTATTACAAAAATAACAGCTCAAACTTGAATTTTTTTTAGGTGCAATATCTCAGTTGCCTGAAAATGTAAAGTGGTGCTGTTGCTACACCATCCTATGGACAGCTCTGGTCTGTACACCATAAATCTCCATAGGATGGTGTAGCAACAGCGCCACTTTCAATTTTCAGGCCACTGTGATATTGCACCTAAAAAAAATTCAAGTTTGAGCTGTTATTTTTTTAATAAAATCTCTCAGCAGTGGGCGTACCCTTGTTTTACTCAGGGGGATAAACAATACAAAATATTTTTTTTTTACATTTTAAGTATTACTATCCCTTTAATACACCCCTTTCTATACAGTTTGCATAACTAATATTTTAGCACCAAGAAGAAACACGGAAACCTGGTAAAGGGTGACTTTAATAAAATTAAATTTTAAAAGGTTAGCCAAGTATCGAATAACTATATTTTTATATATATATATATATATATATATATACACATATATAAATAAGTGATTGTGTGTTTTGTCAATCAAAAAACTGCCTTATGAAAATGTATTTTGTTAGGAGTGATGTAAGTTTTTCTAGTTTAAAATGTAATCACAATTATACCACTTTTTTGCTGTAGTTGTTTTCAACTGACCCTGTGTCTCCTGGTCAGGTATTCATCTCCAGAGAAACAGCTTCATACTGCACATTGTTCTATATGTAACGTTCAGTCCTCAATCCAGTGTGGATCTTTAACCCTCTTCGCATAGCTCTTTTGACGTGCACTCAAAAAGAGACTCATTGGTATTACCACATGCTGGCGAGGTGAGGTGTTGCTGTGTGTATAATTTGTTCTAATGCCTTTGGAAGAAGGATTTGACTTGTATTTAATGTTCTGTTTTGACTCATCTGTCTTCTTTACTGTAGTCTGATCAGAAATTTCTGTCTGACAGGTTATGGGTGCTTGGATTGTAAACTAATGACAAGGTCTGTGGGTTAAAGCTGGGACTGGACATGTACACAGTCTCTTAGATGGTTACTGACGATCCCAGCTACCTTTTCTGGCTCATTCAAATGAACAAAATGGTTTCCATCCACAACTGTTAACTGGCAGCGCTGGAAAGAGAGACAATAGTTTAGGTACAGAATTACTAGTAGAGTGGTTTGTAACCCCATCCTTAAGACTTCCCTGCTTGTGCACATGTGAGTTAAATCACCAAGCCTTTTATTAACCCTTAAAAGCACTCTCTACCAATGCCCTGCACTTGTTTTTGCCCTTAAAGTGTTAACTCGCACTCAGGAAGACATGGTCTATGAGAATAGGGTTGGGAACCACTGTTTTACACAGACGTTCCAACTCATTGGGCCTTATCTAGAAAAACAATATAGAGCAAATTTCCATTGATTTAACACCTTGAATGCTAAAGTGGTCTCAAATGCATAGCTGTGTAATACGTTTCAGACCTCTCTAGCACTCTAATCAATCTAAAGGGTTTGCCCCAGCATTCCACTTTACCTTTATAGACAGTCTAATTGGCCCATATGTATAAAAGCTAAATTGTGCAATACTGGAGCCAACCACCTGTACTGTAGGATGGGGGACATACTGTATAAACATTCCCCAGCTTCCCATTGATTTAAATTGGCCTTTTAACCCTTTGAGTGCCAGAATGGTACGCAACACATTGCTTGATCTTTGATGCATCCAAGGGTATTAAAAGAGGAACCAACACGTGACCCTGTAAATAATACAACTGAGTAGAACTGTGTGACACTGTAAGAAAACAGTAATAATTTAGAATTCTGTGTGAAACACACCCTGCTTTCCCTGCATGTACGCTTTATCTTTATTTCTTTTGTAACGCAATGTTTATTCAAAATCTGTCCTTGTCCTTGTTTTCTAACATAGATCACATTTTACAAACCGCAGTATTTTTATATTTCTTTTTGAAAGGAAAAAAATGTTAAGGATAGTTAAAGGATAAATAGTGTCTCCTGATAATCACACACACATGCTTCACTCTGGGCAGAAAATCTTGATGCCCCCTCTGAAGTGTTTCCTTGAATCAAGTGAGCTCAATCAGAACTGGATGGCATGGTCATAGAAGCTGACATGGCAGTTGCTAGCACAGAGGACACAAACGCCACCCACTGCACATGGTAAGCTAAACGCTGTATGAACCAGAGAGGTGTGCGATGCATGGAGAATCAATGCGATACACACCCTGTTACGTAGGCTCGTGACTTCTAACAGTTTCATTCTGAACAAAACTTCCAGCAACAGTCATGTCTGCTTCCATGGACATGACATTGTGAACAAAAGAACAAGGGCAAAATTCGTAGAGGCCACTTATTTTTCTGGCTCTACAAGGGGTGGAGCATTGTTAGGAGGTTTTACTTCCCATTAGACTGAATATTACTCTAAGTGAGGGGTAGTTAGTCTTTGGACCTCCATCTGTTAGTGACTGCACCATCATCCCCAACAAGTTTGGATGAGGTCTAGGTTTGTTGACTTTATATCAGATGTAGTCTATCTAGCTACATAAAAAGTCTTGTTGCGGCTTTCCTAGTAAACATACGCTGTGGGGTGGAGCTGTGCTGACTGCTCCACCCCATACCCTACAGGGATCAGTCATCTACTCCAGAGATAGCCACTGTGCAACAACGGGGCACAGACTCAGGCAGTGCAGACTGGTGTTCTCTGTCCTACCTGAATCAGCTATATAACTTGAGTGGGTTACAGGGTGGAGGGGAATGTTAAAGGCAATAGGACATTTAGTTCCACAGGTTTAATAGTATATCTGTTTTCTCACATGCATCTTTAATGTGTAGGTCCCCAACTGTTGTTGGGCTGTAACTATTTTCCTCAGCCTGCTAGGGCTGATGGTAGTTGTTAGAGCTCAGTGTGTTGCTTCCCCATAGTTGTGGATCCCTACAGTACTACTGACTGAAGTGCCACAGTAAAGTTCAGAGTGTTCTATGCTCTTCTTAGGTCCTTTCACAGAGTGGCTGCCTCATGTGTTCCACTGCCCAACGGAGTTCATCAGTGCCTGAATTACTCCATGCTTGGAGGAGGCACAAATGAGGCAACTGTTCCATGAGTAGATGGAAGGACATAAGAAGTGCAAGTACATACATACTGAGACTTTATTGCTGCAATTGTTCAGTCCACTAATACCAGAGGCATTCAGCACCGTGCACTCCAAAATAGAGGCAACACTACTACAACTTCCATCATCCCCCAACTGCCTTCAGCAGGGAAACAGAGCATGCAATACACACTTAGAATTCCCATCCATGATGAATGTGTATACTGGTGATACTTACCCCCTTCAGGCTTTCTTTGTAACCATGCAGTAAGGCTTGTCCTACATCTGTGTAAACTCCTCTCATCATGTCAGCTGACAGCCCCACATTAGCCCTGAAACAAGAAAGCATTGCACATTATCCTATGAGCAGGAGCGGTCACAGAAGCTGAAAACATACAGGAAGTAGGTGAATGTGACAAAGCATCAGAATAAAGCACATTTGGTCGCACTAAAAAGCAAATTACTTTTCATTGAGGGGAATGTTATATTCAATATGTATTAGATTTTAAAAGTACAGTACAATAAGTACTTTACAATGATGAACTTCTTTCAATTCTCTAAATCGAAAGTTAGTAATTTTACTCCCCCTTCCCAGTAGTTCCTAACATAGCATTTCAAGCTGGTTTTGAATACATATAACAATTGGCCTTATGTATAAAGGCAAAGTGGTCCGATTCTGAGGTAGAACAACTACATTATTGGGAACAAATAAAAGCAGTGCTTAATGATTGATTTAGCCCTTTGAGTGCCAGAGGGGTAAGCAATGCGTTGTGTACCCCTCTGGCACTCAAAGGGTTAAATTGCAATTCTTTGGAGATGTTTCTAGCATTCAATGGGTTAAAATCCCAGTTTAAATCAGTGGGAATTTGGGGAAGGTTTATTGTACCATACAATACACTTGGTGAGCACCACTGTTCCTGTATGCGTAAGGTCCATTGATTATTTAGTAATTTCTACACTGAAGGAAATTATTTTAACCCTATGAGTGATTAATCTATAGCCCCACAGGTGTACACAGCACACCTCTGCACACAGTGTTAACTACCAAGCTCAGAAAGGTGTTAAATGTTGGTACTTAACCCACCGAGTGCCTACGGCTGTCCAATGTCTTGTTTTGTAAGCAGCTGAAGACATCATCTAGCACTCAAATGACTGAGATAAAGGTTTCCAAATATAAAAGTCCCTGGTACAGTTCCCCAGTACTCACATGATAATATGTACATCAGCCTGAATGTTCTTCATTATCAGCAGACACTGTTCCACAGACAGAGGGGCTGAGTTGTTCTAGGGGAAAGAAAGGACACAATCAATTCTACATGGTTCTGTAAACAGAGTAGAAACAGAAGTCAAGCTCCTGATTCACTTCTGATGGATTGGATGTAGCTTAGGAGACATTCTGTGCAGTGGCCTAACTATAGGGGTTACATCTGCGACCTGGCCTGGCTGCCCCCTGCGACCATTCAGCCTGGTGCCCTCAATCTCACTCCGGCGCTCTAATAATGCAGAACGATGGGAGATTACATCATCTCCCAGCACTCTGCATTACTAAGAGGACCGCGTGGGAGCTCCAGGGAGGTAGGAAATGGTGGCATTGTGGCGATTTTGGGGCAATGTGGTCAGGGGGGGGGGGGGTGGCACTTCTTGCACCAGGGCCCAGTGGCTTCTAATTATGTCTCTGATTCTGTGTCTGTTTATATTTGCATGTAACTTTGGGCAATATGCACCAACCTGGGGACACAAACTTACCATTGATTTAAAGGGATCTTATAATCCCATGAATTCTAAAAAGGTCTCCCAGTGCATTTCAAGCAAGGTGGCCCTGGAGCCATATGCAGCCTACAGAGCTTTTGCAGCCCCCAATCTCTTCCCTGGTACAATGGGAAGAGGAGACTTTCTCCCTAGTATCTCCCCCAAAAAAGGGGAAATTTATTCACCGACATTTCTATTTCTTCTGTGTCCCTCCACGGCAATAGAGTGGGCATTGTCTCTGCCCTCCAGCTGGTAGGACCAACCAATCGCTTTAAGTGTCCCCCCCCTGTGGACTAAATCTTCAGTTACTTTCTTAACAAAGCTGAAAAATAGAATAACCATATTAGTACAACATTAGGGTTGGGTGTGCTGAGGAGGGACACAGAAGAAATCGAAATGTCAGTGAGTAAATTTCCCCTTTTCTTCTGTGTCCACTCAACGGCAATAGAGTGGGTCATACCCAAGCAGTATGCAGAAGGGAGGGGAAATTTACAAGGACAGATAAAGCATACACATAAGCACAACACCATAGTGTAATAAGTATATTAACCATACTAACATTACAATGGAACAATTGCTTGTAGGACCTTCCTCCGGTATTTGGCATCGGCTGAAGCCTGAACGTCTAGTTTATAATGCTTGATAAATGTGGATATTGAAGTCCATGTGGCAGCTTTGCAAATATCTTGAGAGGATGCATCTGCCTTACTGGCCCATGAGGCTGACATGGCTCTCGTGGAATGGGCTTTGATTTTTATCGGTGGTTGAATTCTTGCATCCTGCTATGCCATCTTAATGCAGTCTCTAATCCATCTGCTGATGGAAGCCTTAGAGGCTGCTTTCCCTTTTTATTTACCAAAGTGATGTATAAACAGGGAAGCGGAGGTTCTGAATTCCTTAGTTCTGTCCAGGTAGTATAATAGACATCTCACGAGGTTTAGGTTGTGACATTTCCTTTCCTTCTCTGAAGAGAGGATAGGACAGAATGAAGGCAGAACTATTTCCTGGTTGATGTGAAAATCCGACACCACTTTTGATCTGAAAGAAGGACGAGTTCTGAGGACCACTTTATCTTGATGAAAGATAATGTATGGAGATTTGCAAGATAAAGCTTGTAATTCACCCAATCTCCTTGCGGAGGTGATGGCAGTGAGAAAAGCGGTTTTAATTGTAAGATTTGTAATAGGAATTTGATGCATTGGTTCAAAAGATTTTGGATACTGAAAGTTTTTCTAAAACAAGGTTCAAATCTCAAGGTGGGATGACTTCTCTGATGGTAGGTCTTGCTTTAGTTAAGGCAGTACTAAATCTCTCAACTATATGTTCCTCAAAAAACTGTTGCTAGAATGGCTGATAATTGCACTTTTCAGTGAAGAAGGTTTTAACCCTAGGTCAAAACCTCTCTGAAGGGAAATCCAATATTACAGTAGCAGAAATATCTTCTCTGGTAATACTATTCTGTAGACATCAAGTTCTAAAAGTTTTCCAAGTGCGGTAATAAATATTTGAAGTAGATGGTTGGGGTGAAGAACTGGCCCTTGTGACAAAAGATTGTGTACTACTGGGATAGGCCACTGAGGAACTATTAGCATTTGAATTAGGTGAGAATACCAGACCCTTCTTGGCCAATCTGGTGCAATCATTATTACTTCCACCTTTTCTATTCTTATTTTCCTGAGGACATCGACGATGACTGGAATTGGAGGGAATATGTAAGCCAACTTATATGCCCATTTCTCTTTTAGGGCATCCTGTCCCAGGGCGTTCTCTTCCTTCCAACGTGAGAAGTACTGATTGCATTTTGTGTTGGCTGCGGAGGCCATGATATCTACTTCTCGAGATCCCCATTTTGCTGAGATTTTCTGAAATATTGAGGGTTTCAGAGACCATTCCCCCTGGTCTATGACTGTCCTGCTGTGATAATCCGCTTGGACATTTAGATATGCTGATATGCACACAAGACTTTGTTCTGCCCAGGTCAGGTTTCTGTCATCAGGTTTCTGCTCTTTGTGCCCCCTTGATTTCTTAAGTATATTACCTTGGCTTTATTGTCTGACCTTACAAATACTGCTTTTCCCTGTAGATGGTCTTTTAGCTGTATTAGTGCTCTTCTGACTGCTCTCATCTCTAGGAGATTGATGTGCAGCTTCTGCTCTACTGCAGACCATGTCCCCTGAACTGATAGACTTCCAAACTGCTCCCTATCTGGTTAGACTGGCATCTGTGGTCAGTATTTGCCATTTTGGTTCTAGTAGTGGGCGTCCTTCTCTTAAATTCTTTGTGTTTGACCACCACAAGAGTTCTCTCTCTGTTGCTGGTAACACTGGTATCTTTTGTAATTTGTTGTGATGGTCTTTGTTTCAGAAGGTCAGAAAGTTCTCTTGAATGGCTCTTAGATGGAAACAAGACCAGGGCAGGATATGAGTAGTAGAGATTATTTTCCCTATTAGAACCATGAAGTCCTGAGCATTGGGGTTCTTTAAAGGTCTGAAGGATTTGACATGATTTGAGATCTTCTTGATTCTGTCCTCTGATAAAAAGACTCGCATCTTGTGTGTGTTGAAGCGAATTCCTAGAAAAACAATCTGTTGCTCTGGATTTAAGGGACTCTTTCAGATTTATCATCCAGCTCAGGCTGGAGAGATGATGTAGGGTTCGAGTGGTATACTTCTGGGCCATTTGATAAGAAGGGGCCACGATCAGGATGTTGATAGAAGGGTTTAACAGCTATCCCCCTTCTTAAAATCTGAAGAGATACAGCCAAGACTTTTGTGAAGACCCTTGGAGTGGAGGAGAGACCAAAAGGCATGGCTCTGAATTGGAAATGATCTTTCCTGATTGTGAGTCTTAGAAATTTCCTGTGGCTGTGTCTGATGAGAATGTGGTGGTAAGCATCCTGAAGATCAATATTCTCCTGAAGATTTTGGGACTAAGAACAGGATTGAATAAATCCCCTGTCTTTGCTGGGAGTGAGGTACCCTCTGGATCACTTTTGCCCATAATAAATCTTTCTACTGATCTGGTCATGGCCATTGCCTTGATTGTGGCTGAGGGAATCTTGGATCTGATAAAGATTCTTTTGTATGGGACAGTTGAAAATTCTAGTGGATACTCCATCTCCACTGTCTGTAGAACCCACTGGTCTGGACATAGATGTGTCCAGGCTGTGGAAAATAGTTAGTCTGCCCCAGACTAATTATGGAGATGGGGCCAACTGAACTTCATTGATATTCCTTCTTGAACTGGACTTTGCAAGCAAAGTCCTTCCTGTATCCTCCTCCCTGAGCGTTGGCCTGTCTGGGTTGATCCAGAGAGCGTTGAGACTGGAATTTTCTGGAGTCACGAAAGGAAGACTTCCTGGAGTGAAAGGATATGTTCCTAAAATGTTTTGGAGATCTTCTCCTTTCTTGAGGTAAAAAGGAACTCTTACCTCCAGATGACTTTTTGATTAAGTCTTCTCATTGCGGACCAAAAAGTAGGTTGCCTGAAAAAGGTAGGGTGACCAGTGTTGATTTAGATGAGGTATCTGCACCCCAGGACCTAATCCACAGGGCCCTGCGGGCAACTACAGACATAGCTGCTGATTTTGCCAATAACGTAATTATATCTAAGGATGAATCACAGGTATAGCTAGTAGCTTCCGTAATAAAAGCTACTTCCTTAAGCAATTTATTCCTGGACATGGCAGAATCAATTTTGTCTTCCAGATCTGATAACCATATCCTCATTGCTCTGGAAAGACAAGCCATGGCTGTGGCTGCCTTTAAATTTTGGCCCAGCAGGACAAACTGCCTCTTAAGGACCATCTCCATTTTCCTGTCCATTAGGTATCTGAGGGAGGACCCATGTTCCATGGGCAATGTAGTCTACCTGGCCAACTTCTATGTCAATTTTTGGTAGGGATACCCAGGGTAATACTTCTGAATCGTCAAAAGGGTACATTTTCAGAAAACATTTAGACAGGGAAAATCTTCTGTCAACTTTATCCCATTCTGCTTAACCAATGAATGAATGGAAGAATGAATAGGGAAAACAGGGGTCTCTCTTGTTACCAATGAATGCAGTATCCATAATACCTAATTGTTTCTGTGTATCATTAAGACCTAAAGATTTACG
The DNA here is from genome assembly GCA_037306005.1 of Rhinophrynus dorsalis. Classification (NCBI taxonomy): domain Eukaryota; kingdom Metazoa; phylum Chordata; class Amphibia; order Anura; family Rhinophrynidae; genus Rhinophrynus; species Rhinophrynus dorsalis. The sequence continues at coordinate 122,856,113 of CM074722.1, forward strand.
CATAAGCTTTATTAGAATATCAATTTTATCAATATTAAAAGAGGTGTATTCTTCTGAGACTTCTCCTTCCTCCTCAGAAGAATAGACAGAGTCTAAGTCTAGAATACTAAACATCTTCCTGTGTTCCTGAACGAACGGAGGGATCTTCACCTGTCATCAACCCGGGGCCTTTTCCCTTGAGACTGGACCTTGTTGGATAGATGAAAAGGTTTCTGTCAGAGTATTTCATCCAGGATAGAAAATCCTTAAAATGTGAGGGTATATCCTGACCTGCTGCTTGTCTGAGGCATTCTGCGCAAAGTTTAGTGTTGCCATCAGGGGAAAGGGGAGCATCATATCCAGAACAAACTCTCTAATTATTTGGCCTTGATCCTCACCAAAGGAGGCAATTTTATCTTTCCCTCCAGATTTATTATAGCAAGAAATAGGCACAATAATGCAGCAAAACAAAGTAACAAATGAGAAAAAGTTAATATAAGAATATATAAATAAAGTATCTGTCAGGAAATTACTCACAGACCTGCTTCAGACTTCTTCCCCCATGGCGACCTTATAGGCTATGGCTGCAGATAGCATGCGTTTCAACGCTGGAACATGTTAGGGACATCATTATTCGGCGCCTCCAGGACTGAGGTATGATAGGGTTTGTTGCAGAATGCCACCAGAGCACGAGGAGGCTATGAAGAGGAATTGGCTGCGGGCTTGCAATAACCTCCCAAGCTCCACCACTACAATCGGCAGCTTTGGGAGTAGTGCAAATCGGTAAAAGGGGAAGACGCTTGCCCTTGGAACAGCTTTAAAAAGCAGACGAAGGAACAAGGAAGCAAGGTAGTGAAAAACGCTGCAAAAATATAAAAATAAGGTAGGAGGAAGATACATCAGTCCTTCAGCTTGTTGGACCAACAAAATAACTGACGATTGAGTCCATGCGGTGGGGAAACTTAAAGCAATTGGTTGGTCCTACCAGCTGGGGGTGGAGACTATGCCCACTCTATTGCCGTGGAGGGTACACAGAAGAAATGCACAATTTACCGCCCCTAACATAACTCGCCTCACACTTCAATCTTAACCCCTTAGACTAATGCAAAGCAAGGCATTGGAGACCTCAAGTGGTTAATAGTCTTTAGTTGGGGTTATAGTTCCCCTTTAATAAAGTCCACCCCCACCTAAATGGGCATCTAGCGATAAGCTTAACAATCAGCTGTTATGCAGAATAAAGACCACGTTAATCAGAAAGCCTTCCTCAGCCAACACTGATGGACAGGCAACAGCGTCTAGAAGCACCTGCGCCATCAGTCCCTTCCCGTACCTTAAGGTACCATGCAGCGCCTCTTAGGAGACCGGGACTGATGGCACAGGAGTGCAGATGTCTGTAAGCAAAGATGTCTGCGCTGTTGCCTGGCCGTCAGTGTCGGCTGAGGTATGATTTTTGACTTAACGCTGGCTTTATTCTACATAACAGTTTGACTGATAAGCTTATAGCTAGATGCCTAATCCCTGCTTTGCAATGCAGGGAGACCTCTTCGCATTCAATTGGTTAAAAGCCCCAATTAAATAAATAGGCATGTGTATATGTTCCCCATAGTACAGCCGATATTCCCTTATTTGCCTGTAGGAGATGTGAGTGAAAACACAGGCCTTGGGGAAAATCATGAAAAATGTTTGTAGAACCTCAAAAAAAACAGTAATGTGATAAAGATAAGTATAACCTTGTATCACATGATAAATGTAAACCTTGCTCATTATGGCCTAGGCTACATTACAACTGTTCAGCTCTCCAGGAGCTTTATATATATCCTATATAATAATTCTCTAGGGTGTCTGTCATGATGCAGTTATGGGCAGCCTCTACTGCGCATGATTGCATCGCGTGAGTGAGGTGAAGCAAGACTGCATTGCACGGAGCCGTGAGGTAGTGGCCACTTAACCCTTTGAGTGCCAGAGGGGTATGAAACGTATTGCAAAGCAATGCATTGTGTACCCCTCTGTCACTCAAAGGGTTAACATTACCCAGACCTCGGCCCGTGTACATGGGCTTTTACACTATAAAAAATAAAAGGTCCAATTCAGCCATATTCTTTCAAGTTCTACAATTATATAATGGCTGCTGCATGGCTACTTTGACTAACTGGCCAAATCCCTAGGTTACAACAAAATACCACAGCCATCAAAGTAAACGCCAGGGGCTGTAAGGAAAATGCTAGGAGGGTGCCATCCCATTACACCAGAGGAAGGTTTTGTCCCCCATCCCGATTCTGAACTCAGATTGCCTTTTTTTTCCCCCATTTGACAGCTCCAGCCTGTTGCAGCAGGCTTTGTTTAGCTATTGGATTTGCAGAAAGACCAATACAGTTCTATGGGAAGCTACATCCAAACACCAGTTTCACGTTCAGTTCAGTGGGGGTTTCAGCATATTCAGTGCTACAACCCTCTCACTGCACTCACTGTAAATCTTTGCAGTCCCCTCCAGCACTGAATAAAGGGATTAAAATATCATTCAAATTATCATTCAAAGGGGAATTTTAAACAAATTTAGCAACATACTCTGAATAACGTTTTACACTTATTTATACTTTGCAATCATGCACACAAATGTAAAAAAAAAAACAAAAAAAAAAAACCACACACACCTTTCCCACAAATAAAATGAATTCACACTTTAAATTTTAACTAATGCAACTGAACACATTCCATATGCAACAAAAATGGACCAGTCAGAAACTTAAAATGCAGAGAAGTCAAACTAAGAAGTTACTCATTACTGTATATGTGGCTTATAATCCCTTAGGGAAGATGTCTATAGTGCATCATGAAGAATGCATGGTGCACTTGTACAAAATACATGGGGTTCAAAGACATTTACAGTAATGAGAACTCACATTTGATATGCTGTGGTTTTGACAAAATCTGGTAGGGCCTTTCGTACAGTATGGCCTATTCCTATGCCAGGGGGTAGTCTGCTGTGAAAACTCCAGTTCTTGTGGCCTAAACCTCACGGTATAAATAGTGAATGGGGAAATTTTTCTTATACCATGGAGGCCAGACACATTTTCAGCATTGTACTAGCCATCTTCTTAGGTATGATTTCATCTGGTGATAGTTTTAGACTATCAACTGTATTTTTGTTTTCCAGAACAAATTCAACTTCTTTGTGGTGCTTCTCATGAAGTAGTTTTGTACCATATGACAAATTATGTCATAAATACAAACTTTTCCAGTATCATACACTATATAGATCAAAGGGGCTTCAGTGTCCCCTCTACCCCTCTTCTAGCTTGCCTCCTCCCCCTATACCACTCAGACACACTCCCTTGCACTACCCAACAGTGCATTCTCCAAAGAAAATATAAAAGAAAAACGTAAGCGAAAACATGGATTTGTAAAATAAATAAATGTACATCATATTAAACATAATAAAAAGAATATACAGCAAATTAAGAAAAAAAAATAAAATAGGGGGTAATGGAAAGTATGTGGAAAGGGTAATATGTGTGGTATATTAGTGTAGTGGTGTATGTATGGAAGTATATAAGTAGGTATAAATGCACAGCACAACTCTCAAACCAACCAATCCACAAACCTCAATCTCTCCATCCAGTAGGACCAACCTCCAAATCCTGTCCTAATTCAATAAAGGCCTAGACAAAGCTGCAAAAATAGGATAGAAAAGCCCAAAATAATATACATATTCTGCCAATCTGATACATGAATTTACTATTGTCTTCCAAAGTTAAAAATTCAAGTTTTCAAGCTTATAAAACTAGAAGCCATTTGGTGGTGATAAAAAGTAAAATAATCGCAAGAGACTTTATCCACGATTTGGTACCGTTTCTTTGGCAGGATAATACACCTCTTTCATAAAGCTCAATGGCAGACGCAGTTACAATGTAATCAGGCAAGTTTTTATTTTAGTTATTCTACCAAAGCAGCAAAAGGCTGTAATGTAATCTAGGCCTATGTGTGAATTGTACCAGTGTGTGTGTGGGTGACAGAAATACATACCACAGTTACCCTGATGTCACGGCTGAAGATCACACCTAAAGGAAACAAAATATAGAAAAATTGTGAGTAAAATGTTATAATTCACTACACGGTTCTCAACTTATCCCCTTAAGGACCACAATTGTTCAGGGTGAGGGTGGCCCTAGAGGACCACAGCCCTTTTTTTTGTTTGTGTTGTTTGTTTGTTTTTTTTAACCAATGCATTCTGGGATGGTAGCGCAGTGTGCAGCCACGCTACCATCCCAGAATTCCATGATATGCCAGGACCATAACCGGTCCTTAACGCACAAACACAGATGACTATCCTGGCACGTCATCTGTCGTTAAGGGGTAAAAAAGGTAGCTGGCAACAGAACCGCCCTCTTTCTCATCCTATTACACTGGTAATCACAGAAGCAATATACATCCAGTTTGCTTCCCAAGCCTAGTTTCGCTGTTTAATTTTAATCAAAGAAACATATAAACTGACACCCTAGAGCTAGTCTACTTTTCATTGTTAAGCAAAGAACCACATATACATGGTTTGCTTCCCTGGCCTTTCCATTACTAGTGACACAACTACTTATCCACTGTTTGAAACCCTGGCACTGATCCACTTTCCACTCAGTCATAAAACACAAATACACTGACACCCCAGCCTTATTCCACTGTCCACTTATAGTCACAGAGCCTTTTATAGATATATCTTTGTAAGTACTTAAATTAATAAAAAAAAAAAAAAAAAAAAAAAAGCGCTTTCGTGTTATTACCATATGTTCTGTTAATAAACATAATAAGTTTTTGTAATGTGATACATCCACTTTAATTATGCATTTGCACTCTATGTCCTGTCAGATGTGGCTCCAACACTGAAGATAAGAGAATTACAGAAAAATGATTTTCTCTGACTCCATGGGTGACAGGTAAAATTAGGTTGATGTCTCTCCTCTTTATAAATTACTAGTGTAAAAGCCTGTGTAGACGGGCCAGCATTCTGTGAGTTCGGGCAGTCTCTAGTGCGCATGACTGCAATCAGACAAACATACATCTGGCCTTTTATATTATAAGGATGGAACGGGGGGGGCGCAAGAGAAGAAAAGGCAGCCTCTTATTCTCTCTGCTCCACATAACTAACTTAGCTCTGCCCCTATACAGTTTCGATTAGCCATAGGCCAAAAGGGTCAAGAAAGAAGGTCAGCAGTCCAGTGGACTCAAAAAAGCAGGGCACCCCATCCAGAGAGGGGGGTTTACATAACTTTACTGCGCTTACTGAAAAAAGAAAAAAAAAAAAAAAAAAATGTTTTAGTCAGAAGCACCTTTCCTCTAGTCTTAACTCATGACCTTGTTTTTTGCTCAGCTATTTGTGTCAATAGTTCCTTAGAGAGTCCTTTGTATTTACCCAACCAAAAAAACTCCAATGACTGCTAGCCAACTATAAAAAGCAACCTCTTAAACTATTCAGTCCACACCACATAAATGAATCAGTAGAAGGGGTGCTCTTCCTATGGCAATACTATATTAAACACTTAAAAGGAAAAGTACTGTACTATCAATGCTCAATCAAGTAATGGATGAGAGTTGGTTCTGTGTTAGTTGTAAAAATACAGGAGGCAAGTATAGTCAATTTGATCCCTTTATTGGCTAACCAAGCAGATTTAGGAGGCAAGCTTTCAAGACCTCTTAGGTCTCTTCCTCAGGAATGTCATACAGATAAATATGAAAAAATTGCTCTTAAATACAAGTTCACATTGCATTTTAGAATGGAAAGCACTTTAGAAGTGCATTTGTTGTTACGACCGTGTCAGTCCACATTCTGTCTGTAGAATGCGGCTGAGGGTGGAGTAATACGCTCACCCAAACGAATTTTACCCAGGATATTGTTTTTTTATTTTAGGATATCTGTTTATTATTTTATTAGAATATAATATTTATTACCCCAATAAAGATTTTTAGGACTATAAGTGCCTAAATAAGGTGCTATGGTCAACCCCTTGCTCATTATTATTTTTAAGTATTTGCGGTTACTATTAAAAGTTCCATACACTTTATGTGGAAGTGAAGGTCTGCACATATTTTGTGTATCTGTGGACTGACACGGTCAGAACAACAAATGCACTTCTAAAGAAGTGTGAAGATCCTATTTAAGCTGTATCCTGTTTGGTGTAATAATTATACCCAAAGAAGCGAAAATACTGAGAGGCAGGAGAAGCCTCCAAAATACGCGAGTTGAACTAAGAAGGAGAAATTGGTCTTTTGGGGATTACAAATAATACCAGCATACTACACTTAGAGGATATTTCTGCGCTGTTTTTTCTTTGCTTGTTCTTTAGTTGTTCTCTACAGAATGACGTGGGTAGTGGATGGTGGATACCCACTTAAGACAGCAGCATTATATCCGTTTCTTGGGAAAATTTCACCTACAGACTGAGCGATAACAAAATATTCTACTTAATGTCACAGCAATGACCTTCTAGTTGTTTTCAAACTGATTTGAATTCTTCAAGAGGGTGCCAATAATAGCGTCATGTCAGTGTTTCCATTTTTATACTTTTTCCTCCTATTTCCTTTTTTAACGGTTACCGTTTTATCCTCTGCTGTTCTGTACCAAACATATGAGTGTATATAGATCAAAGCTGTTTCACTACACACTTTTACAGGAGATATTGTATATGATATACAAAATATTCAAGGGTGCCAATAATGTTGACCATAACTGTACATTATAACATTGGAACACCATCCTTATTCCAAAGAGACATATATTCTGACAAGACTCTTAGATAATTGCATTCCACACAGTGCCAAAGATGAGCAATATTATGCTGGATAATCATTCATGTGACGTCTTTATTTAGAAGAGACACTTTTTTGGATTTACGTGGCTACATCTTAACTGATACCCAGATATAATTGTTAGTATTTTGCATGAACTGTAATATAGAAACGTGACCAAGTACTGTAGCAATTCTACTCTTCTTTATAACAGAGGGTAAGTAGGCAGTATTCTTGTCTGCCTAAATTGATAGTACCAGCTGAAATGCACATTGAATGATATGGATATATTTGACAGTATCTTTCTCTTTAGAGACGGCATATATTTCTATTGGCTGAATTATGTATATTGCCATACTCTCAGTTTAAATACTAGTTTCAGTGCAGTAATTAGGATGCAAGTGAATTTCAAAGCATAAAGTAACAAAATGAAGTATCTAATTGCCACTGTCATTTGAACTTGCATTCAATTTAGATACACAGATATGGTAGTTGATGGTTTAGCTGAGATGTTAACACAGTTATTCTGTGTGTGTGCACATCAAAGACTATTTTCTCCATCAAACCTTTCATATTGCTCTACGTGTTTAGCTAGGCGTGACCAGCTTCGTTGGGGCTAGAAGGCGAGTGTCATGTCTCGGTAACCCTCTATTTAGATCCCCGCTTCCGGTCCAAATTTGAGTTAACTCCCCTATAACCAGAATTGGTTAAGACAAAGGGCAGCATATATAGCCTATATATTTCATTATTAAACAGAATTTTCATTGTATGGCAGAGGATATCTAATTGTACAATCATGTTGTCGATCGAGCAAACATCACATAAAGTGAAATAATCAAAATGAATACACAGACCAAAGCCTACATCATAGAAAAACAAAAGGCGACAAACAGCAGTGTCAAGGTCCCCGTAATTTAAAGGCAAGAACACAAAAGGGACAGACTTTGTTACTAAATCATGTACATAATTCTCGACACATACAAAATTTGTGATTGCAACTTATTACTTATTGTTGCCCATCAAGCAAACATTTTGTTTATATTTACATGAATTTGACTATAAATGGGGGGGGGGCAAAATAGTTACAGTCTTATTGTAAGGTTGATTGAATTTTACCCGTTAACATAGAGGTTGTAGAAAATGAAGAAATTTCATACAAACAGATGCAAAACCAAGTACTGTATTTAAGAATAAATGATCCCTTAAAGAGAACTTGTTTATCACGGATATTATAGACAACAATTACTATTCAATAAAGTGTTTGGAAAGAAGCATCTCTTTCAGGTCCCTATGCAGTCGTGACTGTAACTCATTTCTTTTTTTAATATAATATAGGAAGGAGACCAATTCATTAACTAAATATTATGTTAGTGTCCCTTTTACAGGCAAGACTATAGTCCTCAGAAATAAATGCAAAACTGAATATTTAAAGACAACTTGCTTGAAACAAACACCTTGTTTGTTATTAATATTACACTCTACAGACATTAATCAGTGTAGGGGTTGAAGGTAAAACACTCCTTCAGACCATTCGGTCCCTGTGCATTCAGAGGATATATCCACACAGCCTCTTATTTAAGAAAAATCGGATTGAAGTCACCTTCTCTCACTGATGATATAACTTTTGGACACCTTTCAAATTCACAACAGAGGTATCGAAATGGTGATCTTGTTTAATATGTCTGGCAATTGGTTTCTATCTGTTATTCCATATACATCACCTGTGTTAAGAAAATATCTTGCATCTGAGTTCATGTTTGGTCTTGCCACTGTATAATTTTCCACACGTCTAATAGACGACACCAGATGTTTTGGAGCGGACAAATTTTCCGATACAATATTTGTTTTTATTATACATGTCTTTAGATTTTAGAGTAGAAGAATACCTCCAATGGGCATTGGATGCAGTACATTGGTGCCTTAACTTAGGGACATGCAAAGCAGCACTCTGGTACTTAAAGGGTAAACTGTATGCACTGCCTTTGAGCTCCGTTGAACACATACTCACCTCCTGGCACACTCTTGGTTCCACGCTGAAGTAGCAGTTTACCAGTCTCAGGTGTCAGGGCAGCATTTGCATCCAGCAACCTGGGTATAATCACAATATATTACTTTAATACTAATGACAATTCTAAAGGTTCCATTTTGTCAGGCTGTTTACCATAAAAAGATAAAATTGATTTGATCAAAATATTTAATGTGGATATTACAGGTCATAGAGGCCCAAATCTAATTCTATGTACTTGTACCAACAAAATGATTAACCAGTGACCTTGTCTGAAACAAAGTTAAAAATTTAGGCTTATGTTTAGGCAGTGTATACATTTGCACAGATATTTAACACTGACAAAAACACACAGTTTCAACTTGTAACTATTATTGGTGCATGTACTCTCAAACAATGTTTATACCCTATTTGTATCAGTCAACACACCTTAGACAATAGACTATTATGGGATGCTATGCCAACTTTAGAAGGGCCACTACAGGACACATTAGAGGCATAGGTACCAATACCATATGGACAATATTCCATAGTTGTCCAAGAATAAATAAAAGTGTGAGAGGATTCCTAAGCTAAAACCAGGTATACAAGGAACCCTCCCTTCAGGGAAAGGTGCTAATGGATATGGAAGCTGAGAAGGTAACCTGAAAGCAGATGTCCTGATCTAGGACTATAGAGCCATCACAAAAGATACCAGCATCCCTTCTCCAAATTAAAAAGAATACTAAAGATTGCATGCCTGTTGGTGAAATGGAACCATATAGTAAATGGATAACAATGATCAAAATTATATCCCAGTTTCCACAGCATAAATTGTTGTAATGGTAACCAGATATAATTATGGAATAGCTTTATCAGCTATAATTTAGCTAAAACTTCCTCCTCATATAGATATCTTATCTATAAACTAACATCCATATGAGATGCAATTTTATATAATACCAAATAGATATAAGGATATTGCTAATTTAATTTCACAGTTTATCTGATTTTCAATAAACTGAGCAACTAATAATATAGAGCTAGTACATTCATTAACACCTTAAGGACCCATGACAGTCCTTGACTGTCATGGCTTGTTATACACTTAAGGCACCATGACGGTCCTGGTCTGTCATGGAATTCCGGGCTCCCTGCGTGGCTGCATGCCGTTCAGAGTCCGGAATCGGATTCTGGTCCTTAAGTGACGGCCGCCTGCTCGGCCGGTCCTTAAGGGGTTAAAGGTATATTAATATTGAAAATGTAAAAAAATATATTTTGTAGTGTTTATCCCCCTGAGTATAACAAGGGTACTGCTGAAAGGTGTTTTATTCAAAAGTTCAAACTTGAATTTGTTTTTGTTTTGTTGTTAAGGTACAATATCATAGTGGCCTGAAATTGTACAGTGGTGCTGTTGCTACACGATCCTACGAAGAATTATGGTCAATTGACGAGAGCTGTCCATAGAATGGTGAAGCAACAGCGCCACTAAAAAAATTCAAGTTTACGCTGCAATAACTTTTGAATAAAAGACATCTCAGCAGTGAGACTACCCTTGTTTTACTCAGGGGGATAAACCCTACAACATAATTTTGACTATTGATTCAATAAGCAAGTTGCACCATGCTATTTTAATGTTACAAATGTATTGACGTATGTAGTAAATGCTAGCTATATATTATAACTTGTTAGTTATACATTTCAGTGTCATGAAATATAACTCGCAGGTACCATGGGGAGGTGACAACTCCTCCCAGTGGGCTGGAACAATTCTAGAAGAAGTGCAGGGGTGGAGCCTCCCCCTCCTCCATATCAGGCTACCTCACTAGCCCCCGCCCAGATAGACTTGTTCCATGTTCCTGGTAGGAGGCCAAGAACAGTTCTGCTTAGTTTTTAGTTATTTTATTTTTTTTCTAGATACGGGGTGTCCAAATTCCCCCATTAGGCAGATTACCATTACTGGCTTCCCCTGGAGGATTGCCCAAGTTATCAGGTGCTGTTATGAACCTTTTGCAGCCCTGGGAGAGAATCATGCAACCCATGTCTCTCTCCTGAAGGGGTCTCTCTGAAGCTTCTTCCTTCTAAATGGTAATCTGAAGAAAGGACAGTTTAAAAGGTGAGCAACCCTTTGAGTGCCATGGTCCACTTGTCCCACAGTTCCCCTCTGCAAAGTGGCCTTACTGGAGTTCCTTTTAACTCCTGCACTCATGATGGGTATTGTTTGTTCCCTGGGTCAGTGGAGCTTGGTTGACTACTTTTGTGGTATTTAATACCTTCCCTGCTGGTTTCACTGTGTTCTGTGGCTTATTTTTCACTTTTCCTTTCACATTTGTGAATTCCTATCAGTTCCTACATGTTCTGTTTGTGTTTGGGGTACTTTTATTAATTTTTCAAAACGCTGTAATTTTTTTTTTTTTAATTCTGCGCCTTTAAAGGGATAGTAATTACAGCTCAAAATTGAATTTTTTTAGGTGCAATATCACAGTGGCCTGAAATTGTACAGTGGTGCTACACCATTCTATGAACAGCTCTGGTCCCGGGACCATAAATCTCCATAGGATGGTGTAGCAACAGCACCACTGTACAATTTCAGGCCACTGTGATATTGCACCTAAAAAAATTCAATTTTGAGCTGTAATAACTTTTGAATAAAACACCTTTCAGCAGTGAGAGTACTCTTGTTTTACTCTGGGATAAACCCTACAACATTTTATTTTTACATTTTAAATGTTACTATCCCTTTAACGGCGCACTTTACCGTGAGGCCGCAATTGCTCCATTGACTTCTATGGGACAGACTGCTTTGGGACATATCTCTGCAACGGTTTCACTTACAGAGATGAAAGAGGGCTCATTCTTCTAGTCTCCCCTTGCCCTACAATCCAGTTCACATCCTCAGTGTCTTGGGGGTCCCTGGGGGTTTCAGTGCTGCTGGGGAACTACAAAGAGAAACTACAATTCCCAGAATGCCAATTATGCTGGCTTTTCTCAGATTGGCTCCGAGTTCGGTTGCCATTTTCTCTCTCTTTGGAGGAGTAGCCTGTGCAGAGGCTTGGATTCCCTTAGTCTCCTCCATAGGTTAACCATTCACCTTCCAGCTAAGTACTCTTTTGGGATTTCTGAGGTGATTTATTAATATGGGTGACAGTATTTGAGTTCACTATTACTGTTAGACACTTCTCCTGTTAGGATGTTGGATCCTAAGGACTCAGGGGTATCTTTGAACCCCCTTGCTACTGTTCCTCATGCCAAACGGGTCTTCCTAGAGAGTACTCAGGATACTTATGCCCATCATGCACTGTGGCCCCTACCTCTGTACACGGGCCCTCCAGCCATGAACAAGAGCCACTTTGGGTCAATGACTTAATGTCCTCTTTCCCACCAGGGGGTTCTCCAGTCTTGGAAATCCCCCACCTCATTCAGGTTTGTGCCCCCTAAGGCCCATGGCATTCCTGACCTCTCTGATTCCTATGAGGAGGATTCGTTTGAGGTCATTTCAGAGGAAGGGGAGGGTGCAGAAGGGGTTTCTTCCCATACATATGGGGACCCCTTTGAGGCTGACCCTGAGCCCACTACAGAGGGTCTCATTAAGGCGGTTTTGACTACCCTACAGATTCCTGCTAATCCTGTAGAGAACCAGTCTTCTTCTGATGTCTTTCAAAGGCGCAATAAATCCCTTACTAGGTTTCCGGCTAATCCCACTCTGGACCAGGTTATCCTGGATGAATGGCAAACACCAGACAAGCGTCTCTCTTTCCAAGGGGTTTACCAAGCTGTATCCATTCTCTAATGCAGCCTCTGCTCAGTGGGCTACACCTCCTCAGATTGATCTTCCTATTTCTAGACCAGTTGTTCTCAGCCCGTGCCCTCAGTGGCCACTAACAGGCCAGGATTTGAGGATTTCCTGGTTAGAGCATAAGTGAGTTAATCAATATGAATGTGCCTCTGATCAACACACCTGTGCTGTAGCAGGGAAATTCCTAATTCGTGGCCTGTAAGTGGCCACTGAGGGCATGGGTTGAGAACCTCTGTTCTAGACTGTCTATGTCTACTGCTCTACTCTTGGCTGACGCCACGGCACTTAAGTATTTGACAGGCAGGAAGCTTGAGGCTATTCTGTCTTTGCTGCCATAGGTCATGCCTGGAGGCCTACCTTGGCTTCTGTCTGGGTTAACAGAGCCATTGCTTACTGACTCTCTCCACAAAGGTGCCCCTAAGGAGGACCTTTTGGCCCTTTTAGCCAACATGTCTGAGGCTCAGAACTATGTTACTGACGCTCTTTTTGATGCTTGAGGCCAAGGCTTCTGCCTTTTCTATTGCTGCCAGATGCACTTTGTGGCTTAAGATTTGGTCTGCTAACCTTTCCTCTAAGAAGCAAATCATTAGTGAGACCACAGGGGGCAAGAGCACTCTGTTGCCTCAGGTACCCAAAATGCCCTAATCTAGTGAGGAAGCAGCTTTTTTCGTCCCTGCCAAAGTGAAGAGCAAAAGCCTAATCTGAGAGGGTCTCAGGCCAGCAACCCGCGCTCCACCCCCAAACCCAGGCAGCAGAAGAGGTCCAAACACTCCTCTACCAAATCCAAATCCACCAAACCTTCTTCAGCAGGACTCTCTGAACCCTGGTCTAGACCTACCTGTGGGTGGTCACCTGCAGCATTTTTCAAGCATTTGGGCATGCTCTGTTGCAGGTCAATGGGTAATACAGGTGGTTTCAAGAGGCTACAGGATTCCCTTCATATCCCTGCTTCAGATTCTTCCTTTCAAGAACCCCTCTAGGTCAAGAAAACCTACGTCTTTTCAACAGGGTGGTGCAGGCTCTCTTGGACAAGGGAGTCCTGGCTCCCGTTCCACCTCTAGAGATACATTTAGGTTTTTATGCAAACCTCTTTGTAGTTCCAAAGAGGGATGGCAGCAGCAGCTCCATCCTGGATCTCAAGGATCTCAACACTTGTGATCCATACTCACTGCAAGATGGAGTCTTTGCGCTCTGTCATCGCAGAGATGTGTCAGAGTTTCTGGCTTCTTTGGATCAGATGATGCTTACCTGCACGCTCCGTTTCATCCAGACAGACAGAAGTACCTCAGGTTCGCTTGTGCCTTGGGAACTTCCAGTTCACTGCTCTGCCCTTTGGGTTTACCACTGCTCTTCAGGTGTTCACATGGGTTTTGGGAGCATTGATTGCCTATTTGCATACCAAGGGGATTCAGGTGACTCCTTACATGCCCGACCTTCTGCTGAAGGCTCCTTCCAGGGACCTTCTGGACCATCAGATCCAGGAATGTGCTCAGATTCTCATTTATCATGGGTGAATTCTGAACATGGACAAATCTGCTCTGGTTCCTTTTCAGAACCTGGTTTTCCTCAGGCTCAGGTTCAACACCTGCCAGGGTATGGTCTTCTTGAGAGAGGACTCTGTTAAGCAGATCATGCGTCGGGTATCCCAGGATTTGAAGTGAAACTCTGCTCCGGTGTGCAAGTTCCCATTTCTGACGGGCTGCTTGATATCCACCATGAAGGCAGTTCCATACTCCATGGCTCACGCCAGGAATCTCCAGAGGCTCACCATCCGGGCTTGCCCTGGGAATACAGATCTGTTGGACTGTCTGGTCTCTCTTCCTCAGGAAGTAAGGCAGGACCTCCTTTGGTGGTTGGACAAGTCCACCTTGGTGAAGGGGACGCCCTTTGTCACCCAGTATTGGATTATGGTGACGATGGATGCCGGCTTCTTAGGTTGTTCAGCTGTCCTGGGTCACCTAGGGTTCAGGGCCAATGGACTGCTGAGGCGACCCTCCTACCCATCAATATGCTGGAGCTCAGGGAGATTCTTCACGCTCTGGTGTCCTGGTCCTCTCCACTGAGGGGATGTTCAGTCCACGTCCAGTCAGACTCCACAGCCATAGCGTATATCAACAAGCAAGGAGACACAAGAAGAGCTTTATCACAGTGCCGTGATTCAGGCCTTGGCTACCCGATTACTCCTGTAGTGGCTGGCGGCTCATTCTGGTCACGGACTTCCTGGTTGCTCGCGATATTTTAATAGGCCACACTCACATTTGAGTTTTAACTCCTACTTCCTAGGAGGCCTTATATGCCATGTTCGGCCATAGCCTAATTGCCCTTTCGTGGTGTTTCCGAGCGTCATTGTTCTCTGTTGTGATCAGTTTCTGTCTGCCTTTCCAATTTGTGTATGACCCATGGCTTTGTCTGACTACCCGATTAGTGTCTGAACCTCTGGCCTTGTCTGACTACCCAGTCCATTCTCGATCCGGCTTGTCTGACTAACTGCTCCATGTATGACCCTTGGCCTGGCTGACTACCTACTACGTGTTACCCTGGCTCTGTCTGACTATCCATTTTGTGTATTACCTTGGGCCTGCATCTCTGACCTCTCTATTGGGCATCCGTAGTATCCTAGCTTTCTATGTTATTTGAGCCTTTCCTTGCTCCCTGCTTGTGTGCGTTACCACTTGCTGTTCGCTATTGTGCTTACCTCCTGGTTCACATAATCCGGAGAAGGTCTGGCTACGTTCAGTGCTGTTCCTGTTGTGGACCTTGCACTGTCCCCACGCCTGACCCGGGAAGGTTGGGGAAGTGTGCTTATTATTTACTGCCTGAATTTTAATAAGATCTTTATTTTATTCTACCTGCACTTGTCAGAGTATTTGTCTGCAGTCCCCATGACACTCTTCCACTTGGTCCGAGGTCCAAGCTATTTTAGCCTGGGTGGCCTTATCTGTTCAGGATCCGTTTCCTCTGCCACTCAGGCTGGATCTCCTCCTTCAGGGTTATCTCTGGAGGGAGGACATGGAACGACTGGCTTTGACAGCATGGCTTTTGAAGCTTCCATCCTAAGAAGGAAGGTCCATTCTCCTGAGGTGGTCTCCACCATGACCCAGGTTAGGAAACCGGCCTCTTCCAAGGCCTACCACAGGGTTTGTCCACTTTCCATTCATGGTGTCTGAACAGGGATCTGTCCTCACAGGAGTTTGATCTCCAGGCGTTCCGGTCTGTTTTGCAGGAAGGTGTGAACAAGGGTCTCAGCCTCAGTTCCCTAAAGGTGCAGACCTCAGCTCTGTCTTCTACCAGAGACGTATTGCCATTTTGCAGGACGTCAAAGTCTTCTTTCAGGGTGTCCTCACGCTTTCTCCCACTCTGCAGTGGGACCTTAATCGGGGAGTATTTCAGCGGCCTCCCTTTGAGTCTTTGGCTACCATTCCTCTACATCTTCTGACGTGGAAGATGGCTTCTCTTTTGGCTGTGGTCTCTGTCCACAGAGTTGCTAAATTGCAAGCTTTGACCTGCAAACTGGCTTTCCTGGTGTTTCACAAGAATAAGGCTGTTCTCCATACCTCTCAGGAATTTCTTCCTAAAGGTGGTCTCTGAGTTCCACATCATTCAAGATATTGTTGTGCCTTCCTTTTGTCCTGACCCTAAATCTGACAAGAAGAGGAATCTCCACTTGTTAGATGTGGTACACTGCCTTAAGTTCTACATACACCATACTGAGTCTTTCCGTAACACTGATGCCTTATTTGTCATCCCTGAGGGTCCCAGGGCTGGTTTTGCTGTCTACAAGGTGACTACTGCATTCTGCATTAAGTCTACCATCCGCAAGGATTATGAGCTCAGAGGGAAACCTGTTCCCTTTCACATTACAGCACACTCCACCAGGTCTCTTGAGGCCTCCTGGGCCTACAAGAATCAGGCCTCTGCTGTACAGCTGTGCAAGGCACCCATTTGGTCTTCTGTGCACACCTTTGCCAGGCACTACTGTGTTGATGTTCTAGCTTCGGCTGAAGCCAGCTTTGACTGGAAGGTCCTGAAGGCAGTTTTGCCTGTCTAAGTCTTTTCTTGTTCTGTGCCTTATAGCTCTTTAACAGTCTGAGCCCGGTTAGCACTTGTTCTTGTGTGCTGTGTTATATTCATTCAGTGTCCATTGACATCTTTGTTAGTTTGGTCTGTTCCGTGTCCTGGATAGTCTGTGGGAACTCTGGTATCATGGGGGCCGGCCCTTGGTCCTTTCCTTCTTCCTACCCTGGGAGCTTAATGTTGGTACATCCCCATGGTACCTGTGAGTTATATTGGATAACAGAGAAAAGAAGATTTTAGTCTTATCTGTTAAATGCTTTTCTCTTAGTCCATACAACTCACAGGTCTCCCATCCAGTGAAAGGGACCATGCTAGGTCTCCTGTGGCTGGATGTGAGAGTCCTCTTGGGTCCATTGCTCACAGGAGTTTTACGCTCTTCATTCTTGCTATCTTACTTAGTAGGCTTTTTCACAAGTCTATCTGGGTGGGGGCTAGTGAGGTAGTCTGATAGGGAGGAGGGGGAGGCTCCACCCATGCACTTCTAATAGAACTGGTCCAGCCCACTGGGAGGAGCTGTCACCTCCCCATGGTACCTGGACTAAGACGTAAGGCTAAAATCCTGTTTTCTTTTCATAAGTTATATTACAAGAATCTGACACAAACATTTACAGTGAGGGGAAAAATTTGATTCCTTGCTGATTTTGTACATGTGCCCACTGACAAAGAAATGGTCAGTCTATAATTTTAATGGTAGGTTTATTTGAACAGTGAGACAGAATAACAAAAAAATCCTGAAAAACACATTTCAAAAAAGTTATATATTGATTTGCATTTTACTGAGTGAAATAAGTATTTGACCCCCTATCAATCAGCAAGATTTCTGGCTCCCAGGTGTCTTATGCAAGTAACAAGCTGAGATTAGGAGCTCTCTTAAAGCAAGTGCTTCTAAACTCAGCTTGTTACCTGTATAAAAGAAACCTGTCCACAGAAGCAATCAGATTCCAAATTCTCAACCATGGCCAAAACCAAAGAGCTGTCCTAGGATTGTAGACCTACACAAGGCTGGAATGGGCTACAAGACCATCACCATGCAGCCTGGTGTGAAGGGGACAACAGTTGGTGCGATTATTAGCAAATGGAAGAAACACAAAATAACTGTCAGTCTCCCTCGGTCTGGGGATCCAAGCAAGATATCACCTTGTGGATTTTCGATGATCATGAGAATGATGAGGAATCAGCCCAGAACTAAACAATAGTATCTTGTCAATGAGCTCAAGGCAGCTGGGACCATAGTCACCAAGAAAACAATTGGTAACACTATGCCACGAAGGACTGAAATCCTGCAGTGCCCACAAGGTCTCCCCTGCTCAAGAAAGCACATGTACAGGCCTATCTGAAGTTTGCCAGTGAACATCTGAATGATTCAGAGAACTGGGTGAAAGTGTTGTGGTCAGATGAGACCAAAATCGAGCTCTTTGGCATCAACTCAACTCGCCGTGTTTGGAGGAGGAGGAATGCTGCCCATGACCCCAAGAATACCATCCCCACCGTCAAACATGGAGGTGGAAACATTATGCTTTGGGGGTGTTTTTCTGCTAAGGGGACAGGACAACTTCACCGCATCAAAGGGACGATGGACGGGGCCATGTACCATCAAATCTTGGGTGAGAACCTCCTAACCATAGCCAGGCCACTGAAAATGGGTCATGGATGGGTATTCCAGCACGACAATGACCCAAAACGCCACGGCCAAGGCAACAAAGGAGTGGCTCAAGAAGAAGCACATTATGGTCCTGGAGTGGCCTAGCCAGTCTCCAGACCTTAATCCCATAGAAAATCTGTAGAGGGAGCTGAAGATTCGAGTTGCCAAACATCAGCCTCGAATGAGGGGATCTGCAAAGAGGAGTGGGACAAAATCCCTCCTGAGAGGTGTGCAAACCAGATGGCCAACTACAACACCTCTGTGTTTGCCAACAACTGTTTTGCCACCAAATACCAAGTCATGTTTTGCAAAGGGGTCAAATAATACTTATTTTACTCAGTAAAATGCAAATCAACTTAACTGTTTTGAAATGTTTTTTACTGGATTTTTTGTTGTTATTCTGTCTCTCACTGTTTAAATAAACCTACCATTAAAATTCTTGACTGATCATTTATCAGTGGGGAAACGTACAAATTCAGCAGGGGATCAAATAATTTTCCCGTTACTTATTTGCATGTTCAAAAATAAAAATTGCCATGATTATATAAAGTTCTAAAATTGTATTTATGTGAGGCTATATCTGTTTAATCTACACTGATTAAAAGAATTCAAGCATTAAACCAGTGGTTCTCAATCTTTTTTTTGCTCGGGGCACCCCTAACATGTAATCTAGAATATTCGGGGCACCCCTAACATATTTAATGTACTTTATCAAGAGCATAATGAAGGATATAATACATAAATATACAGTTATTATTAGGTCTTACAATCATAGTAACAAAACTAAACATTGTGCAGAACAATTTCTATAAATCTTTAAAACTCCATTTTTGTTAGTTTTCATAGAAAATGTGGGGCACCCTAAGATGATGTACATGGCACACCAAAGTGCCACGGCACCCTAGTTGAGAATCACTGCATTAAACAATTACATTATTGGGTTTTGATGATGGCACATAGATTTAATATCTCAAACACATTCAGGGAGCAGATCTGTGGTATTGTGGAAATAACTAATTGGCTGACTGTTTGCTGCTGACTTGTATTTCCATCTTCAGTAATTAATATTGTAGAAATAACTTGTCATTTTAAAAGAACAGTGCCCCCACCCCATGCCTTAACATTCTCCAAGTGCACAAAACGTGAAGTCAAATTGCCTATGCCTTTGTTATTTTTAGTTACATTTTTACCTATTTTTAGATTTTTATATCAGTCTTCATAATTTCTCACTTAAAAGTCTCTGAAAAGGGACTTTATGGTTTGAGAGATATTCACAAGCAAAGTTTCCCCTCACTGACCAAAACGGTCAAGTCTGCCATCTAGCTGTCAGATTTGGGATCTGGTCCGCAGATCAAACAGTAGCTCTTCAGCAGATATAAAAATAACTTTCATTGGAAGGGTCTAAAAAGTGTGCTTGCAAACCAGGCACACTTTGTAGACTATTCAAACTAAGTAGTTCTTCTTAGATCTCGCAATCTCGGTTCTGCTGTAGAGCTACAGCCGATCCGCAGACCGGATTCCAAATCTGACAGCTAGTTGGCAAACTTGACTGTTTTGGTCAGTAAGGGGAAACTTTGCTTGTGAATATCTCTCAAACCATAAAGTTGTACGACTTGCTTCCCTGCAGTCAGCTAGAATGCTGACTACGAGGAAGAGGGAGGGAGAGGGTTTAAGAGATGACACTGGGGTTAATACTTTTATTTTTAATAGGACTTAAGTATTACTAATCCCTATATTAAAGTATTACTATCCCTTTAATACCACCTTACTAACTGCATCACAGGGGACAAATGAAAACTCCATAAATACCCACTGGCTTCTCACTTACCACATAAGTGTGAAGCAATCAGATGAAAATTTCTCTAGCATTCAAGTGGTTAAAAGCCCTATTTCAATGGGATTTTCATTTCTCCTATAATTGGCTCTCTCTTTTCTCATAGATTCATCTCTTTTCTCCTACATTCATGCCCGGCTGCTGCTGCAATCCAACATCAACATCCACACACACACACACCACACACACACCACACACACACACACAAACACAAGTGTAAAATTCCCAAGAAAATGTGTAAGAAAAAATGTTCCTACTCATTTTCTGGCCTAATGTACAAAATGGGTGTTATGCACTGAGGCATGATAAACGGGACATAAAGCGGATAGGACTTCTCAATTTCCTATGTTATTCTAAGTAGCCTATGCACTAAGGTTTCCAAAACATAAGGAATGTTGGTGAATTGGTTCCACAGAATAACAAAGAAATTGGAGAAGTGATATCACAGGATAAGCTGATATGCATGTATATTTTCCCAAGTTCAGAGTATGCATGAACTCCTACTGACAGATTGCAAAATTATGAAAAAATATACATACAAAAAATGATTTTACATGAATAAAAGTGCAATTTGCTGGTTAGAACTAGAAGGGGGGGGGGAGTGTCTGTGTCAGGCTCTGCCAGGAATTTTCCCTGTCTCTCGGCCATTGGCTGAACATAGCACAGTTCTCTACCAATTACTATAGTGAGTGAACAACATCCTTTTATAACCCAGTGATATCAGACTAGGATACTGGGTCTCAGGCTTTGATTTTACTCATAGGATGATAGAACTGTCTCCAAACACCTCTAGTATCTAATATAGATATCAGATTATATATTCTTCAATTACAGCTGCCAAACACCCCAATACAGATTTTACTAACTCCTTGATGGCCCTGTAGTTATCACAGCATTTCTTTACAACAACTTACTACCTAGTTTTATTTTATGAAAGAAATAATTTTCTTCTAAAGATCAGTAGGATCGTGATGTTGCTGTAACACCTCACCCCTTCATCAATGCAGAATTGTGGGGGAATTTAATGATGCATTCAACAAAAAACCAAAACTGTAGTACTGCAGCTCTGTGATGGATTACATAGTCACCCCAATCATTCTCACATTAAACAGGACTAATTCCATAATAACCTCTTGTTAAATTCATCTCTTAAGCACCCACCTCTGTAGGGCACCCTCAGGTGTATAAATCTTTGTTGAGTTGGCACCCTCCAGCCTGGAGTAGTGGATGATCTCCTTCTTCAGGTGGCTCTGAATCAGGTCCTATAAAGAGAGGTGACAGTTGGAGGAGGTATTTCTGGTATCACAATTACACAATGAAATCTTCTACACGGCAATGTGGTGTTTTTTTTTTCTTTTGGATGAATGATTGTAAACAGGAATAGGAAAAGGGTTGAACTAGATGGACGCAAGTCTATTTTCAACCTAAATTACTATGTCTTTGATTGCTAGAGACAACACCAGCTTATTGAGATGCTATGCAAAAGGAAAGAATAACTCACAGCGTGAACACACCATAAAAATATATGCATAATATAAATTGAATTAAGATACCAAGGGAATAATATATAAGAAACAGAAGGGATTCTCTAAATCTCCAAACTAGGAGAAAACTTAGAACAAAAGGAAAAAGGAGAAGAAATCCTGTGCTAATCCATTCATATTACCCTGAAATTATGAACCCTGTGTAAAGTATATATTGTATGTATGTGTTGATTTATTTCAAACCAATGAGGGTTTTTTTTGCATAATTTGGCTAAAGTATGTTTAAGCTCACTTACCTCATCAAGGAACCCCAGGTAAGTGAGCTTAAAGTGATAGTAATATTTCAAAACAAAAGCAGCTCCAATTAATCTTCATAGTATTTGGGCCATGGAGTGTGTCATTTCAATACTATCAGAGTTGTAGATGTAACACTGCTCACCTCAGAATAGAAAGGTGGTGTCCAGATGGCTTGCAGAGAGGGACAATCTTCAGTTAGCATAAGGGAAAAAACTGTCAAGGGGGGGCAAGGTTTTCATTGTTCTCACAGAAAGAAGATTGTCCCTTGCTGTGAGCTGTCTGGTCTTAAGACAAGATTCCACATCTGAGGGGAGGTGGCTTACACTATGTAAAAGGGGAGGGAGGGGGATTCTTTATCATTCAATTACTCTAGAACTACTCTGACAGTATTGAAATAACACTCTCCATGGCCCAAATACTAGGAAGATCATAGGCGTGTGCACAGGGTGTGCATAGGCACACCCTAATCGTCCCTGTGCGCACCGGCTTTTCAGAAGCTAAATGGCCGTTTACGCATATTAATGCGGCTGCGGCACCGGCTTTATACCTTAGCCACTTGCCACGGCTATCTGCAGCTGACTGCTGTGCTCGGGGAGACCAAGGGAGGCGGGACAAGCACTCGGGCTCAAACTCTGCAAAAGACTGCATGAGCCTTCCCTCCTTCGTTGCGGCGCTGAGAGGAAGTGATGTCACTTCCTTTCAGCACTTGTTACGTTGGGGGAACGTGTCAGGGAGCAAACAGCGGGTGAGGAGGCTCCAGGCACTGGCACTGACTCTGCTGTGAGATAGATACCTGCAACTTTGCAACTTAGTTACTGTGCACAGACTGCAGACAGAGGCAGCTGAAGCACAGACAGGAGGCACTGGCAGTACTGTCTTTAGTGGTCTTAACTATGGATGATTTTGTGAATTTTTTTTTTTTTTTTTTTTATTAGTGTAATGGCTTTTCTGGTTTGCTTACTTGATTCTTCTGTTTGTTGATAATTTATAATATGTTTGCTTATGTATATCAGTGTCTTGTATGTATGATGCATGAGTGAGTGTGTTAATGTTTAATGTGTGCATGTGAAAGATAACTTACACCTAATCATTTATTTAGCACACACATTATAATATATATATAATACTAGCAATGCGGGACGGCGCTGCCCGTCAGGATATATAGGGAATTAATGCACACACACGTATGCAAGACAGACACACATGCATGCACTGAGATGCATAAAGTGCGACACAGTCATACACACATACATGCAATGCACAACATATAGAGTGTGATACAGACATGCAACACACACAGTAAGGAGAACACAGGCACACACAGAGACGCACACATGCAGAAGTGATTCATAAGGGGGTGACTTATGAGCCATTGTAATGAGCTTGTGTTTGTACTTATGCCTCCACTGTGGCATTCATTCATATAATTGAAATATATACACACACACACACACACACACACACACACACACACACACACGTGCGTGTTTGTGCTTTTCGGTGCACACCCTAAATCAATTGGCTGCGTGCGTCTATGATGAAGATTAATAGACGCTGCCTTTATTTTGAAACCTTACTATACCTTTAAACATACTTTAGCCAAATCATGCAACAAAACGCTCACTGGTTTGAAATAAACTAACACATAGGTGCAATATATACTTTACACAGGGTTCATAATTTCAGGGTAATCTGATTTTTATGGGATTCCGACATGATTTGGATTCTTTCACTCCTGGGGATTCTTTTGAGGAAGACCCTGGCTCTCCTCCTGAGGGTGTTATCCAGTCTGTTTTGTAGACCCTAAAGGTCTCTTAGTTCTCAGATTGATGTTTTTCATCCCCATATACAGTCGTGTGAAAAAGAAAGTACACCCTCTTAGAATTCTATGGTTTTACATATCAGGACATAATAATCATCTGTTCCTTAGCAGGTCTAAAAATTAGGTGAACACAACCTCAGATGTACAACAACACATGACATATTACAACGTGTCATGATTTATTTAACAAAAGTAAAGCCAAAATGGAGAAGCCATGTGTGAAAAACTAAGTATACCTTATAATTCAATAGCTTGTAGAACCACCTTTAGCAGCAATAACTTGAAGTAATGGTTTTCTGTATGACTATCAGTTTCTCACATCAATGTGGAGGAATTTTGGCCCACTCTTCTTTACAACGTTTCTTCAGTTCACTGAGGTTTGCGGGCATTTGTTTATGCACAGCTCTCTTACGGTCCGCCACAGCATTTCAATCTGGTTCAGGTCTGGACTTTGACTGGGCCATTGCAACACCTTGATGCTTTTCTTTTTCAGCCATTCCATTGTAGATTTGCTGGTGTGCTTGGGATCATTGTCCCGTTGCATGACCCAATTTCATCCAAGCTTTAGCTGTCAGACAGATGGTCTCACATTTGACTCTAGAATACTTTGGTATACAGGAGTTCATGGTTGACTCAATGACTGCAAGGTTCCCAGGTCCTGTGGCTGCAAAACAAGCCCAAATCATCACCCCTCCACCACAATGCTTGACAGTTGGTATGAGGTGTTTGTGCCGATATGCTGTGTTTGGTTTTCTCCACACGTGGCGCTGTGCATTATGGCCAAACAACTCCACTTTGGTCCTGTCTGTCCAAAGAACATTGTTCCAGAAGTCTTGTGGTTTGTGCAGATGCAGCTCTGCAAATCTAAGCCATGCTGCCATGTTCTTTTTAGAGAGAAAAGGCTTTCTCCTGGCAACCCTTCCAAACAAACCATACTTGCTAAGCCTTTTTCTATTTGTACGGTCATGAACTTTAACATTTAACATGCTGAGGCCTGTAGAGTCTGAGATGTAAATCTTGGGTTTTTGCAACTTCTCTGTGCATTGCACAGTCTGACCTTGGGGTGAATTTGATGGGACGCCGACTCCAGGGAAGACTGGCAACCGTCTTGAATGTTTTCCACTTTTGAATAATCTTTCTCACTGTAGAACGATGGACATTAAATCATTTGGAAATTGCCTTTTAACCCTTCCCAGACTGATGGGCAGCAACAATTGCTTCTCTAAGATCATTGCCGATATCTTTCCTCCTTGGCATTGTGTTAACACACACCTGAATGCTCCAGACCAGCAAACTGCTAACACTTCGGCTTTTATACAGGTGGTCACCTGGACTCCCTGCACCATCTTAGTGGCTTTTCTCTGTTTATCTCAGTTTATTACACCCTTAAATACTAGAGGGATATGCAACTTATTGCAAAGCAATGCACATATTTGTGGTTCTCAAGGGGTTTCAAAGGGGAATTATCACCTCTATACAAGTTTACCCAATTGCCATCCTCATACAGTGATAAGCTTTAATCTTTGTTTTGTTTTTTTTAAGGCATGCTGTGGCAACATTTGCATTATTAAAAATGAGCCTGTGCCTTACTTCTAGACAGCCTGTGGGTTAAAGCGGACCTACCACCCCTAACAAACTTGCCCCCCAATAATCCCCCATCTGGCTACTAGCTGCTCAGTAGCGCTAGTCGCCAGAATTATTACAGCATAAATGAGAATTATCTATTGCTCCCGGGCTAACAGGGAGGAAGGAGCGCAGACATCTTTCCATAGTGATGTCTGCACACCTGCGGGGTCAGTCCCTTTTGGAGCCGAATGGCTCCTAGCAATGCCTCCTAGAGCCAGCTGGTACTGACAGTGCAGATGTCACTATGGAAAGATGTCTGTGCTCCTTCCTGCCTGTCAACCCAGGAGCAATAGATAATTCTCATTAACGCAGGAATAATTCTGGCGACTAGTGCTACTGAGCAGCTAGTAGCCAGATGGAGAATTATTGGGGGCAAGTTTGTTAGCGGTGGTAGTCCCGCTTTAAAGCTCTGCACCGCAGCCTGTCAATCTTCTGCTATTCCTTCCCCAACTATTGTCTTGTTCCAACCAGCTTACATGGAGAAATCCTCCATCATCTGTGGAGGTTGGAACATGCCAATACTTGGGGAGAAACAGAAGAAGATTGACAGACTGCGGTACAGAGCTGTAACTGCAGTCTGTCTGGTAGTAGTAGTTTATCCCCCTGAGTAAAATAAGGGTATTTCCACTGCTGAGAGATATATTAAAAAAATAACAGCTCAAACTTGAATTTTTTAGGTGCAATATCACAGTGGCCTGAAAATTTACAGTGGCTCTGTTGTTATACCATCCTATGGACTGCTCTGGTCCGTAGACCATAAATCTCCATAGGATGGTGTAGCAACAGCACCACTGTAAATTTTCAGGCCACTGTGATAATTGCACCTTAAAAAAAAAAAAAAAAAAAAAAATTTCAAGTTTGAGCTGTTGTAATTTTTTAATAAAATATCTCTCAGCAGTGGGAGTACCCTTGTTTTACTCAGGGAGATAAACCCTACAACATATATTTTTTTTTACATCTTATGTATTGCTGTCCTTTTAAAATGTAAGGACTCTGATGCACTGGACTGGAGTAATTCTGGGGCAAACTATAGGGAACAACTCAAAATCCCCCCTGAGCTGAATGGGGGTTTTTAACCCTTTGAGCGCCAGAGGGGTACACTCTGAAATATGTGAATTTTGTATTCCTCCCCTAGGTGTAGTTGGTTTGCTCCAAAATGATTCCAGTTTTGTTTACTACATCAGCCTCAATCTCAGAAAGTGTATTTGGCTGACAATTATGGAAGTTGTAGCCATCAACAACTGAAGAGCCCAATTTAACCACCCCTGATCTATATTGCCACTGGGATGGATGAAATCTGATCTTGCCCTGAAAACATAGAGAAATCTTTATAAAGATCCTTACTGAGGAAATGGGAAAGAATCCATAGGAATCCAGCAGTATGAGATGCCGGACGGACTCCGGGAAAATGGATGCAAACTAGAGAAATAACAGACAGGTTAGTAAGAGAGACAGAACTCCATGAGGAACCACACCTGGAAGGAGATGCACTAAGGTAGGAGAAATCTTCCCAGTTCCCATGTTATTCTATGAAGCCTCCTTATCAAGTTATGGACCAACATTTAGGAAGGTTTGTCTCCTATCGTGCTGCTGGTCTTCCTCAAAATTGCCCCTTGTCTGTTTTGTTAATATGGCCCTTACTGTATAGGCTTCATAGAACAGCATAAGGATTGGAGAGGTTTCTGTCACTGGATGACTTCTCTAGCCTTAGGGCCCTATGTTCAAAGAAAAAAATCAGCATTAAAATGTCATTATTAGTGACAAAACCTTTTTCAAAAATATAAATCGCTTATTCTAGCTAGGGCAAATTTTAATCACTTGTTTAATTCCACACCGCGCCCCCCTCTGGTCCTCAAGAGGATAAGAAATGGCCTTAGAAGTGCGAGTGGCCAAACAATATATACAAAAATAAAAAAAATCCTACATAAAAAAAAAAATTATAATAATTATAATAATAAGTACAAAACACCATAATTACACATATATATCACCTGTATTTTCAAAGAATTTATCTTTCCGACAACAATTCAAAAAGAAATGCACTTGGGGGGGGAAATAATAATAATAAAAATGGTAAAAAATTAGATCACAATTTCCAAGTTGCCACTTTCCAAACATAGGGTCCATACTGCATCTGCCCCAGAATGAATTAACAGTTTATAACTGTATTACATGTGAAAGTGTGGGGCATATGAATAAAAGCACATGCCTAGCCAAAAGTTCATGATAAATAAATACCCCCACCACCACCACTGGGAAAAAAAAATCCCAAATTTCCATTGATTTAAATCCCCCTGGTCTGCTAGGAGGTCCTAAACGAACTGCAAAACAATGCATTTGAGATCTTTTAAGCATCCAAAGGGTTAAATCCCCATTTCTCTATCGTCCAATACAGGTTACTGGTAACTTTGGGTAGGCGATCCGCCCCTTTAATTAGGCAGGAACAATTCTAGAAGTGAATGCAAGGGGTGGTGCATACCTTCCCTCCTTGGCTGCAGCTAGCCAATCAGCTCCACTAAGATTTGTTCCTTGGTGAAGACACAGGCAAGAGAACAGTTCTGCTATAGTTTTAGCATTTTTTTTTCCTGTTAGATATGGTAATCTGCCTAATGGTGGTATTCCATAACTGACAATGCCCTTAGATGTGGCTAGCTCAGTATTCAGGTGCTTTTTGTGGACCTTAAGCCCTGGGGGAAAATCTTGGGTTCAACTTCTTTCCTCAGGAGTTGCCCACTGAGGCTTCTTCTTAATACATGGTAATTTGAAGACAGAAGATCTGCAGGAAAGGTGAGCAACCCTTTAAGTGCTGGAGGTCCACATGTCCCACAGTGCCCCTCCGCATAGGGGGTTTTCCTTTGGAGTTACTATTGCACACTCCTGCACTCATTGGGCTTATGTGTATGTCTGTTGGGTGTTTTGGAGCAAGTTTATGTGGTAACAACCCTTTACCTGATGGTTTTGCATCTTTTGGGGGGGGGGGGGGGTTATTGCCACTTTCCCTACTGGGTTCGGTGTTTTTGGGTCTGCTAACATGTTCTAGTGATGTTTCACGTAATTTTAATTCACAGTTTCAACTTTGCGGAGCATTTTACCGCATAGACGCCATTGCGCCATTCACTTCTATGGTACTGTACAGTTTGGACATATCTCTGCAGCCGCTCAACGACTTCAGAGATGGCTCGTTTTTATTGTCTTCCCTTGCTCTGTCATCTGGTTAACGTTTTACGCATGTTGGGGGGCTCAGAGGGCTTCATGCACTGTTGGGATACTTTTTCTGGGAAAACTACATTTCCCATGAGCGCTTGCTTCGCGTACTCGTTTGTGATTGGCTACCTCCACGGCAGCCATTTTGTGCATTTTCCTGAACCAGTATCCTATGCAGAGCTTGGACTCTCCTTCTCTCCTCTGCAGATTAACTCTTCGCCTGCCAGATAAGTGCATTTTAGCAATTGCTGGGGTGAAATTTTAATCTCACACACTATTTGGGTGATTCCTTATACTTTAAACATTTTGACACTGTGAGAATGTCTAATCCACTGGGGCTAGACCTAAGACTAAGGACGCTGGGGTCTCTGTGTCCCCTATTGCGCATTGCTCTTCCTGTCATTCAGGGTTACCTAGAGAATTCTCAGGTCATTTATGCCCAGCATGTTCTGATGTCCCAGAGTCTCTCCCATGCATTAGAGCCAGCTTGGGTGCAAGAGTTCAAGGCTGCTACTAGAGACCTCCGGTCTACACTGCAACTCTTTCCATCTCAGTTACAGGGGGTCTTCCACTCCTGGCAGACCCCTTCCTTCTGTTTCCAAGAAATTTTCCAAGCTTTACCCCTTCTCTGAGGTGGTGCTTGCTCAGTGAGTTCATCCCCCCAAAGTGGATGCTCCTGTCTCCAGGCTAAGTCCACTGCTTTGCCAGTTGCTGATGCTTCTGCCCTGAAAGACTGGACTGACAAGAAACTTGAGGTCTTCTTCAAGTCCATTTTTGCCACTGCTGGTGCTGCCATGTGTCCAGCGTTCACTGTGGCATGGGTGAACTGGGCCATTGCGGTGTGGACTGAACAGCTCACCCTGGCTGTCCGTCAGGGTGCTCCTACTTCAGCTATGTTACGGCTTCTTGCCAACATTTCTGAGGCCCAGCACTATGTTTCTGCCACATTATTTGATGCCATCCGTTTAATGGCAAGAGTTTCCACCATGTCTGTGGTTGCCAGATGAGCTTTTTGGCTCAAGATCTGGTCTGCTGACACTGCTTCCAAGAAAGCTTTGCTCTCATTGCCTTTTCAAGGCACCTTTTTGTTTGGGCCAGATCTTAAGGATCTGATTAGTGAGGCCAAAGGGGGCAAGAGTACCCTTCTGCCTATGGTCCCCAAGAAGACGACGCCTCTCAAGTGTAATCGGCTTTTTCATTCCTTCCAGGCTGAGACATGTCCGGCGAACCAGGCGGTTCCCTCAGCTCCGCATTCCTCCTCCAAGCCCAAACAGCAATGGAAGCCCAAGGTCTCCTCCAAGCCTTCTTTGGCATGACTCACCGAACCCAGGTCCCCATTCGGCTGTGAGTGGCCATCTGCGTCACTACCACAGTGTCTGGGAGGATACAGTGGTGGACCCATAGGTTTTACAGATGGTGGCGGAAGGGTACAGGATCCCTTTCATATCTCTTCCTCCCTTTCATTTTTTCCCCTCTCATATGCCCCAGGGCACAGAGAAACGCCGTTTGTTCAATGGCGGTATCCAGGCCCTTCTGGACAAGGATGTTCTGGAACCTGTTCCAATTGAGGACAGAGGTATGGGTTTTTACTCAAACCTCTTTGTGGTCTCCAAGGAGGACAGTGGCTGTCGTCCAATTTTGGATCTGAAAGATCTCAATTACTTTGTGATCAAGACTCATTATCACCAGGAGTCCCTAAGGATGGTGATTGCTGCTATGTCCATGGGGGAATTCCTTGCCTCTCTGGATCTTCAGGACGTGTATCTACACATTGCCATTCATCCAGAGAGACAGCAGTATCTGAGATTTGCCTGCGACCAAGGGCACTTCCAGTTTTCAGCTCTTCCCTTTGGTCTGACTACAGGTCCTCAAATCTTCAACTGTGTCCTGGGAGCTTTAGTATCCGTCAGGACTGCTTCAGAGTTACTCCATACATGGATGACCTGCTTCTGAAAGCCCCTTCTGCGGAACTTCATCAGCAGGTTCAGGACTGCATTCATGCTGTCACCCATCACGGGTGGATCATCTACATGGACAATTCAGATCTTGTTCCATCACAGCGTCTGGTCTTCCTGGGCCTTCTCACTGACACTCAGCAGAGCATGGTGTTTCTCACGGACGAGGTGGCTCACCAGATCGCCCACAGGGTTTCTGCTGTTCTGGCTCACGATCCAGTTCCAGCCAAGAAGCTGTCCTCTCTAGTGTGGAAATTCATCTTCACTATAGAGGAGGTCCCATTTGCCATGGCTCACACCAGGGAACTCAAGAGGTTTGTGATCCAGATGTGCAGGGGTCAGCCTGACCTTCTGAAGATGTCAGTATCCCTCCCTCTTCACGTGGAACTGAGTTTGTCGTGGTGGCTTGACCTCTCCACTCTGCTGAAGGGCAAGTCCTTTCTGGTATCCTTCTGGACCACAGTGACAACGAATGCCAGCCTCTCTGGCTGTCGAGCAGTCCTGGTTCGCCTGAGTGCTCAAGGTCGGTGGTCTCCGGAGGAATCTCTCTTTCCCATCAACGTGTTGGAGCTTCAGGCAATATTTCATGCCCTTCATCACTGGACACCCCACCCAGTCCGACAACACCACGGCCGTGGCTTACATCAACAAGCAGGGCGGAGCAAGACGTCTCGCCACTTGGTTAGAGGTCAAGGCTATTTTGTCCAGTGCAGAAGAACATGTTCCTACCATATCCGCAGTGCACCTTCCTGGCGTAGACAATGTCATAACTTCCTCAGTCGACACACGGTGGACAGCGGAGAGTGGGAGCAGCACCCAGAGGTGTTCACTCTCATTGTTCATAAGTGGGGTCTTCCTTGCATAGACCTGATGGCTACAAGACACAGCCAGAAGGTTCCGAGGTTCTGCTCTCGCTGGAGGGATCCTCTAGCTCTAGCGGTGGATGCCATGTCCATTCCTTGGTTATTTCCTCTGGCTTACATCTTTCCGCCCCTCCCCATGTTGCACAGGGTGTTACAGAAATTGAGACTGGAGCGCTGTCCGGTCATTCTGATTGCTCCGTACTGGCCTCGACAGGCATGGTTTCCATAGCTTCTAGATCTGTCAGTGGCGGAGCCATTCCGGCTCCCTTGCCGTCCGGATCTCGTTCTACAGGGTTACCTGTGGACGGAGGATGTTCATCATCTAGCTTTGACGGCTTGGAAATTGAATCCTCAATACTGTTGTGGTGGCCACTACACTTAGTGCCTGCAAACCTGTTTCTTCTAAGGCCTACCATCGTGTCTGGTTGACCTTTCTCTCTCTTGGTGTGCGGATAGGGACCTCTCTCAGGATTTTGATCTGCCTACGGTCCTGGCTTTCTTGCAGAATGGTGTAGATAAGGGACTCAGTTTGAGTACCCTTAAGGTTCACACTTCTGCTCTCTCAGTTTTCTTTCAGAGGCGTTTTGCTATTCTTCCTGATGTCAAGGTTTTCTTCCAGGGCTTTGCTCATACTCGTCCTGCTTTTAAGACACCCGCTCCTCCGTGGGATCTTAACTTGGTTTTGGGCGTCCTTCAGAGCCCTCCCCTTGAGTCCTTGGCTACTATTTCTCTACACCTGCCGACTTGGAAAATAGCCTCTCTCCTGGCGATCGTGTATGTTCGCCTTGTCGGAGTTACATGCTCTGTCTTGTAGAACACCCTTTTTGGTGTTTCACAAAGACAAGGCGGTGCTTCGCATGAGTTTCTCCCGAAGGCAGTCTGAGTTCCACATTAATCAGGAGATTGTGGTGCCTTCCTTCTGCCCTGACCCTACCTCTGACAAGGAGAGGGATCTCCACTTGTTAGATGTGGTGTGTTGTCTCAAGTTTTATGTACATCGACTGAGTCCATTAGACAGTCTGACACACTGTTCATCATTCCTGAGGGCCCGAGGGCAGGGATACCCGCATCCAAAGTCACTATTGCGTCTTGGATCAAGTCTACTATTCGTAAGGTTTATAAGCTAAGAAAGAAGTCTGTTCCCTTTCAGGTCACGGCTCATTCTGCTAGATCCACTGGGGCTTCTTGGGCTTACAAGAATCAGGCCTCCGCTGATCAGTTGTGCAAGGCTGTGCACACCTTTCTGAAGCATTACCATGATGATGTGCTGGCATCAGCTGATGCCAGTTTTAGGAGGAAAATCCTGGAGGCAGTCTTGCCTGTCTAGGCTCTTTTCTTGGTTCTTTGGTGCTTCCTTCACCTTTGAGCCCTGTTGGCTCTAGTTCAGTGTGCTGTGTAAGAGTTCCTGGGGTGGTGTTACCCCTGTTCAGTGTCCGTTGACACGTCATTTGTTTTGTTGGGCTATCTCTGATCTGATGATTCATATCTGCTCTGGTGACTTTGAGGGCCTTGCTCCTGGTCCTTGCCTTAATTACCGCCTCTGGTAAACTCAATGGTTGGACATCCCAAAGTTACCAGTAACCTGTATTGGATGACAAAGAAAAGATGATTTTAGTCTTACCTATTAAATCCTTTTCTCTTAGTCCATACAGGTTACTGGTCTCCCACCCTGTCAAGGGACCATGCTTGGCTCTCCTGTGGCAGACCGTGGGGGTCCTTCGGGGTCATACTCACAAGAGTCTTCTTTCCCTTCTACTATCTAGTCAATAGTTAGTGTCTCAAATCTTACTGGAGCTGATTGGCTAGCTGCAGCCAAGGATGGAAGGTAGGCTTCACCCCCTACATTCACTTCTAGAATTGTTCCTGCCTAATTAAATGGGTGGATCGCCCACCCAAAGTTACCAGTAACCTGTATGGACTAAGAGAAAAGGATTTAACAGGTAAGACAAAAATCCTCTTTTAAAAGCATTTGAAATGTTATTGTTCTCAGTGTTTCAGCAGATTTGATTCAGAATGGCTCCTCTGCCCCTTTATAAACAGGCCCATATACTCATGCGAACAAATTAAGCATACACACTAAACTTCAGGATAAAGAAAAAGTAAGGTATTTCACATTTGTTCAGTAGATCTATTTTTTTCAGTACTATTTTTTTCAGATGGCTTGCTTTACTTTTTTATATGTGTATACTTCCCTTGAATCAAATATTTTAGTTTTAAAGGACTCACTTAAATCAGTATGGGGAGTTAGCATTTGTTCCTATGGTGCAGCTGTTTTTGGCCAAAATTAAATGCTGAAATTGAAAAGAAAGCACACATACTTTTGTTGATACAGTGCAGTCCTAAAGACTACACACATACAAAAAGGCACTCACAGAGTGGAGGAAATAGAAAATATGTATAAGGCGATTCAGTGTAAATAGACTAAAGAAAAATTCTAGCAGCTTATTATCTGGAGAAAATTCAGATCCTCAGAACTTACCATTCCGCCGACAACCCCACCTAAAAGGTAGAATAAGGAAAGGTTCAATAGCAAAAAACACATACAATTTCATATGTTGCTTTTGCCTAATTGTCAGTCACACTTCCTATTAGGCATCTATTAATCCTTTGAGGTCCATGGTATGCGAAAACTTCTCCTCAGCAGGAATAGCTAGTCATTTGTATATTATAAAAGAAAAGGGGGGGTACACATCTAGAGAGGGCCTCTAGCTGGAAAATATATAATTTAATAAAGGTTCAAAATAAAATAACACTTAAACATATAAATGTGCAACACAAATGCAAAACTAATAATATATATACTAATAAATTGAAAAAAGTTCAAATTTTGCCTCATAATCCAGAGAAATGAGAATTATATAAGCTTTGCTGCTGCCAAATAAGTTGGTTTTATCTGGACTTCGTTTTTGCCTATTAATACACAGTATATCCCTGTATGTTCCCTGTATGTAATCTTCTTAAACGTATTCATTTTGTCTGCCATTATCACATCCTTGGGCAAAGAATTCCACATATTACCAGACCTTACTGTGAAAACCCCTTCATGTGCTGTAGTTGAAACCTCCTTTCCTCTAATTTCAAGGGGTGGCCCCTGGTTATTTGATCAGGTCTTGGAATGAAAAGATCACTGGAGAGATCCTTGTATGGACCTCTATATACTTGCACATTGTGATAAGAGCTCCTCTTAGTCATCTTTTCTCATACATCAGGTACTCCATTCCCTTCATTTTGTTGCTCTTCGCTGTACTCTCAAGTTGTAGAATATCTTTTTTCCAAACTAGTGCCCAAAACTTCACTGAATATTCGATGTGAGGTCTTCCCAATTATTTGTACAGTGGCAAAAGGAAGAAATGTACTCACCGATATTTTTTTCTTTGGTGTCCTCTCCATGGCACATAATGGGTTAATCTCCACCCTCCAGCTGGTAGGACCAATCATTTCAATCTTTAAAAAGCCCACCTTGTGAACCATTCCCCAGTTGTACTTTTAACCAAAGCTGTAGTGAAAGAGAAACAAAAGAATAGGGTTGGGTGTGCCGTGGAGAGGACAGAAAAAACAAATATCGGTGAGTAAATTTCTCCCTTTGTTCTGTGTCCTCTCCACAGCACATAATGGGACATACAGAAGCAGTGAACCAGAAGGGAGGGAGAAATTGTATATAGAAAAAAAAAAAAAAATGATACTACCATCATAGTGTAACTACTGCTTCCAGCACCCCTCTTCCAAATCTTGAGTCTGCTGAAGCAAAAACATCCACTTTATAGTGTTTGATGAATGTAGATATGGAAGACCATGTGGCTGCCTCCTCAGCTGAGGCCTCAGCCTTTGTTGCCCATAATGCTGACAGAGATCTGGTAGAATGAGCGGTTATTCTTGCTGGCACATGAATATTTGCTTCTTCATATGCCATCTTGTAACACTCCTTAATCCAACGGGATATGGAAGTCTTAGAGACTAGGCTGTCTTGTCTTTATATTTCCCGAAAAAGCAGACAAATGATTCAGATTGTTGAAAATCCTTGGTTCTGTCTAAATAGTAGGATAGACACCTCACTAGATCCAGATTATGGAACTTTCGCTCTAGATCATTTTTAGGAGCTGGGCAAAATGAAGGCAATATAATCTGATTAAGATGGAAATCTGAATCCACATTGGATTTAAGAAAGGCTTGGATTCTCAGTACCACCTTGTCCTGGTGAAAAATGTAAGGAGACTTACAGGATAGAGCCTGAAGTTCCCCTACCCTACGTGCAGAGGTGATTGCAGTTAGGAACACAGTCTTAATGGTGAGGTTTATTAATGGAATCTTATACGTAGGTTCAAATATCTTGGATACAGATAGGTGTTCCAATGCTAGATTAAGATCCCATGGGGGGGGGGGATATATTCTTTATGGTAGGCCTTACCTTGCCTAAGGCCCTAATAAACCAATTAGCCAAGGTGTCCTTGCCAAATTGTACTGCCAGTATAGCTGATAGGGCAGACATCTGGACTTTTAAGGAAGCCGGCCTAAGCCCCATATCAAACCCTTGCTGTAAAGAAAAAAAAAAAAAAAAATCTAGAATTTTAGATGCCGATATGTTCGGTCTAAAAATTCCTTCCTTTTGACACCAATTTCTAAAGGCCTACCAGACTCTACCATATACCTTAACTGTTGAGGCTTTCCTGCCTGCTAAGATACTATCTGCTACTTCTAGAGATATGCCCTTGGAAATTAAAGAGCTCCGTTCAGCCTCCACGCTGTCAGTTTCAAGAAGGCCGGGTTGGGATGACAGATTGGCCCCTGAGTTAGCAGATCTCATAGGACTGGCAGTGTCCTGGAAGGTTCTGCCTTAATGCAGAACCCACAACACTGATCGGTTGAGTGACCACTGATTGGTTGAGTGACCATTCTCCTTGGTCTATTCTCTCCCTGCTCAGGAAGTCTGCGATCACATTGAGATTTCCCGATATGTGACTTGCTGAAATGCTTAGGAGATTGTTTTCTGCCCAAACAAACAGCCTGCGGGCTTCACTCATTAAGGCTTTGCTTCTTGTGCCTCACTGATTTCTGATGTAAGATACCACTGCTTGGTTGTCTGATCTTATCAGAACTGACTTCCCGATGAGGAGTTGACTTAATTTGAGAAGACAATTTCTTACTGCTCTCATTTCCAGTATATTTATGTGCAATCTTTTTTTCCTTTTTGGACCATATCCCTTGGACTGTCCTTGAATTGCACATGCCTCCCCAGCCACCGAGGCAGGCATCCGTCGGGAGTACTTCCCATACCGGAGGTTGTAATGAATATCCCTTCTGCAGGTTCTCCATCTTCATCCACCATAACAAATCCCTCCTGACTCTTGGCAGGACCTGAATTACTTGGTAGAAATGGCATGGGTCTTTGTTTCAGTAGGTTAGAAAGTTGATCTGCAGGCTGTGGAGGTGAAAACGAGACCAAAGAAGGACTTGAATAGTTGAGGTTAACACACCTATCAACTGCATAAAATCTATGGTTGTGACCGATATTAAAGCTCTGAATCTTGAAATGCTCTGTTTCAGCCTTAGAATTCTGTTCTGGGACAAGTATGCCATCATTCTTTGGTTGTGGAACCGAATCCCCAGAAAAACCAATTGCTGCACTGGCACCATCTGACTTTTCTGATGATTCACAAGCCATCCTGCTTCTTCGAGATGAGCCAGAGTCCTGTTGATGAAGAGAATTGCCTGCTGCTGAGAATGTGCTACTATCAATATGTCGTCTAAATAAGGAATAATCAATATTCCTTCCCTTAAATTCTGTAAGCATGCCACCAATACTTTCGTGAATGCCCTTGGTGCTGAAGAGAGACCAAAAAGATTGCCCTGATCTGGTAGTGTTCTTCCTGAACCGCAAATCAAAGAAACCTTTTGTGACAAGGCCTTATTATATGATGATAGGAATTTTGTAGGTCCATTGAGGCAAAAAAAAAAAAAAAAAAAACCCTGGGATGGAATGGTTTTCATTACAGAAACAATAGTTTCCACTCTGAATGAAGCTGTTTTGATAAAATTGTTCAAACACTTCAAATCTAGGATCGTTCTAAACTCCCTTGACAACTTGTGTACTAGAAAGAGGAATGAATACAGACCCCAATATCTTTCCTTTACTGGTACCCCCTCTCTATTACCTTGGCTCGTAATAAATTCTGGACCTATTTTAGTATGGCCCTTGCTTTCTGAACATTGCTTGGAAACCTGCATCTCTGGGGACAGAAGTAAACTCCAGCGGATACCCCTTCTCTATTGTCTGCACCAACCATTTGTCCGAACAGAATTGGACTGTCCAGGTGTGTGCAAACAGTCAGTCTGCCCCCTACTGGCTCTAGAGGAGGGACCCACCAGCCTTCATTGAAATTCCTTCTTTCCCTGAGATTTCCTGGGGAAATCTCTCCTAAACACTCTGTGGGCTTCACCTGGATTAGACCTATTTTGTTGGAATGGCCTGTAAGGCTGATATCTCTTGGTTTCCCGAAAGAAAGGCCTTTGGGAACGAAACCCCTGACTATGAAAAGAGCTCTGCGGTGATCTGGGTCTCCTATCCTGGGGAAGAAAGGAACTCTTCCCCCCCCCCATGACCTTTTTAACTAATTCTTCTGAGTGCCAAACAAAGATTCACCCACAAATGGCATAGAAACCAACTTTGGCTCTGAAGAGGAGTCCGCCCCCAAGACCGAAGCGATAAAGAACGTCTGGCTACTACGGACAGGGCAGAGGATGTAGCTAACAATTTGACCAAATCTAGGGAAGAGTCACAAGAAATATTAGTTGCCTCTTTAATAATTGCAACCTCCTTCAATAATTTAGACCTGGATAAAGACAAGTCAATCTTTTCTTCTAGATTAGAAAGCCATATTCTTATAGCTCTAGTCATGCAAGCTACAGCATTAGCCACTTTCAAATTCTGACCCAGCAAGGCAAACTTTTTTTTTTATTTTTTTTAATAAACTGCATCCACTTTTCTTTCCATAGGGTGCTTTAAGAACAATCCTCCATAGGAAGGGTGGTCTTTTTGGCTAACTGAGAAATAGCTATGTCTACCTTAGGAGGTATTACCCAAGACTGGACTTCTGAGTAATCAAAAGGATACATTCTTAAAAAAGTTTTCACTTTATTCATTCCTGGACGTAATCGTGCCTATGAAAAACAGCTACTGCTTTTTTTTATTACCCAAAAAAGGCAGTATCCATAATATCAAGTTGCTTCTAAGTGTCAGTGAGACCTAAAGAATGTCTCACCTGCCTTAACAGGGAATCCATCCTGTCTACATTAAAAGACCCTGATTCCTCTACTTCTTCACCTTCGTCGTCTGAGGAGTGTAGAGATTTTAAATCCTTTATCCATGATAAGAAGTTTTGAAAATGAGATGTCATCTTGTCCTGCTGCTTGTTTTAAACATGCTGCACATAAAAGTTTGAGGTGCCAGCTACAGATAGCTCACTATCACATTACATCTTCTCTTTCTCCTTCATGTGGGGCTTTTGTGCCATAGTTATAGCAAGAACACTATTAGATCTCAAATAAGAACTTAAGTATAATAAAACACTGACCTCCATGTTCATCCTGGTGCCTCCTGCTGCTTTTTAAATGCAGATCCTTGGCGTGCGTTCCATACTCACTTCCGTTTCTGCCTCAGAACATATGCCTTGTTTCAATCTACCACCGCAGTTGGGGCAATCGAATATCCTGTAAAATGCTATATATTTGGGTAACGCATATATGTGGTCCCAACTTCTTAAAGGGAGAAAACTAAAATAAATATGTAAAACAAAAAATATACACGGATAGGAGGGAACCCCTTCCATCCACCAGCTGGGTAGGGCCAAGAAAATAAAAAAAAAACTGGGGAATGGTTCGCAAGCCGGGCTTTTTAAAGATTGAAATGATTGGTCCTACCAGCTGGAGGGCAGAGATTAACCCATTATGTGCCATGGAGAGGACACAGAAGAAATGATGTTATCCACTCTTGAGTCAATACCCCTTTTTATGCAAGACAGGACTTTGTTTGCTTTTGCTACTGCTATTTGACACTGGTCAATGCTTCTGAATTTGGAGTATACAAGGATTTCCAGGTCTCTCTCTCTAGCAAGGAGTCCCCTAAAATTATTCTATTGTCCTGTTCAGAGTTCATTTCCCTGCATAATTTACCGTCATCTGCAATTATTGATATTTTGCTTTCTATATCTATTTCCAGGTCATTTCCACTTCAAATCAGGATTTTGCATAAATCCGTTAACAGACACAGCCCACGGAAAAGTATGCAATGATATCCAGAATACTGTGGAAAATTGTAAACTTACTGAAGGTATATTCTTAGATTTTGCAAAGACATTTTACACAGTAGACCATATTCTATTAAATAAGCTTAAATACAGTATTGGGTAATCATTCTTTAAACTGGTTCCGATCCTGCTTATCACAGAGAACACATATGTGTCTACTACTGACAAGATTTCCCTTCAACAAGTGGCTTCCCCAAGGCTCCATTCTTGGCCCTCTTCTATATTCTTTATTTACAAAGGATTTGCCCACGGTTTGCAAAGCATTTTCTGTGGACATGAATGCGAACGAAAATCTAATCCTAAAACAGGTGCTCTGTTTAAGAATAATCCTAAACCCCCTGGGGTTCCATACCAACTATAACCTCCATTCCACTGCTAATAACTCACAGAGTATCCCACACTACAAGAACCTGGTCAGTCTGCCTTCTCCTTAAGAGCTCTGAAAGCCTGAAATAACCTGCTCATAAAATAAGATATTCTCCCAGTCTAAAATGCCTAAAAATAACAGTTTCTTTTCATATAAAAACATGTAAACTGTGTATAAATAAATATATATATTAAAAAAACAAAAAGAGTGTTACTTTTATTTTTGTATTACTTATATTTGTGTAAATATGTAACTTTGTACTGTAAAAGTGCTCCAGGACACCCTTAAAATTCTTCCTGATAAAACAATTTCTAAATAAAAATTAAATGGGGCTTTTATCCCTTTAATACTAGAAAGGTCTTTAAATTTGCAATGCATTGGAGACCTCAGTACACTTCAATGGGTTAAAAGCCCAGTTTAACTCAATGGATTGTCCCCAAAATTGCCCCACTTTGCATATATATATATATATATATATATATATATATATATATAATTATATATAGCGTGTGACTTAGTACAGTGTTATCTCTGGTCAAATTAATTCTCTGTTTTGTCATGAATAACTTACCCATACTGTGTCCCATAATCGAGAACTTTCTCCATCCTAAAGCTGAGGAAATTAAAAAAATAAATAAAACATATTTCCACTCTTCCTCATGTTACATAGTAAATTAGGTTGAAAAAAGACACAAGTCCATCAAGTTCAACCTTTGCCTCATAACCCAGAGACATGAGGATTATGTAGCTTTCCTGCTTCCAAATAAGTCAGACCTTCCTGTTTTGCCTACCAATACACAGTATAACCCTGTATGTTCCATTTTGAAAGAAATGCATTTAATCTTCTCTTAAAAGTATCCACCATAACCATATCCTTGGGCAAGGAATTCCATAAAAAACCCTTTCCTCTGCTGAAGTTGAGACCTCCTTCCCTCTAATCTCAATCTTAACTGCTCTAAAGTATTTTTAAGAATATCCTAAAGATGGGGGCACTAACATAGTCAGAAGCCAGCCTCATCACCCTTGCCCTGTTCTTTTGCTTGCTTATATTCAGCTTGGCCCAGAATTACCTTAGTTACTGAAGTGTTCATTCACTCACCTTTCACCACTCTGTGTACATCAGTCAAATAATCCATATGTTGGTATCTCATCCCCTGAGGCAAGTGGGAAGACAGCCCATGTCCAGAGAAATCCAATGCTACATAGTGATAATCTGGAAAGGAACATATAAAGGTTGATGTGGGGCAAACAAGCTGCACCATAGGAGACAAAATTCCTACGATTTAAATGGGGCTTTTTTTTCCCTTGAATGCTAGAAGGGTCTCCAACACACTGCTTCCCAATGTCTTGGAGACCTCTCTAGCATTCAGGGGGTTAAAAGCCCTATTTAGGTCAATGGGAACTCTGGCAATGGTTATATGTCCCCAGTGTTGTATTTGGTTTGTTATAGGTCTTAGTACATCTATATCACAGTGTACACCCTGAGATAACACAGTCCATAGTTAACCTCTTCTCTAGCAAAGGAGACCTGGCTGACATGGAGGAAGTAAATGGGAGATGGAGTCCAACAATAGCTAGTAGGCTGCAGACTGGCCCACCAGGATATAAATCAATTGGTATCTGTGGAAAACACATTCAAACCATAGCGGTTTGAGAGATACTCTTTTTTTCGCTCAACTTTTTAAGCTCTTCTAAATGAAAAAAACATTTTTGACATTACTAACCCTTTAAACAGAAAGGGTAATGAGGCTGATGCACTAAAAAGAACTTTAATAATTATGGGGAAAACTAACTGCACCATAGGGCAAAAACAAATGCTTCCCATTAATTTATATGGGGCTTTCAACCTTTAATGTCAGAGAGGTCTATAATGCATTGCAAAACAATATGTAGGAGATCTCTCTGGCATTTAGTTGTGTTAAAATTTCCTTTTTTGCATCTGTATTCATCCTCTAAGATGCACTGGGTTTGCTGAAGAATTATATCAGTTCTTCTTAGAACATCAACCTGCTTGTGTGTGAAGACAAAGAGGCGCAATTCTGGGTCAAACTGACTGCAATAAAAAGGTGACAAATAATAAATCTCATCAAGTTACATGGGGATGATAACCCCTTGAACTGTAGAGAGACCTCCCACATACTACAAAGCAATGCACTGCAGACTTCTCTAGCATTCAAGATGCTACAAACACTATTTAAAAATCAATGAGAATTTGGGGATTTTTTTTTTTATTGTAAACTGTCCCCCGTTGTGCAGCTTGCTTGCACCAGAATTGCTTCACCTTGCTTTTATACACAAGGTCTATGCCATTTTAATATTTGTATGTAAATGTAAGGCTGGGACAGGCTTTCCAGACTTAAAAGTACATTAAGAAGTTGTTGTACACACTGTTGCTCAGTAGAAAGGAGCTGTATAATATGACTAAACCTTATGGAAAATTTCACACTGCAGGGTTATATTGATTCCTACTGATAAAATGTATGTGAAACCTCTGGAGAGCATCTATAGAAATACTACTGTAAGCTGTACATGTCATTATTATATTCAGTAATTGTTTTGTTTGTGGTAGGAGTGCCATAATCATCTTCAGCCTTTGTCTATCCACCGCAGGATGAAGAACTCCTCCGCACATTTCCAACAACTTGGACCTCAACCAGGAAATCACCACAAGATTTCACCACTTGGCCACTCCTGTCAAAAATTGCTGCAAGATTTACCACCATCGACTTGCGGGGTTTCCTCAACCTCTACCACATACAATGGGACAGAGAATTCCATGCAGTATTCATTAGTATATGAAAAGAGAAAACCTTCACAGGACAGAAAATTGTTCATCCCTGCCAGCCACCCTCAGGATGGCAGTAAGGAGTAGAAATCCTAATCTCCTCCATACGATCACTTTAAGAGACAGACGGGGGAGAGACGCCTCATCACCAGTCCCTCCCTCCCGCTTCTTGCTTCATGGCGAATCCTCGCTCCTGTTTTTTGCCTTAAGGTGTGTGTGTTTTCCAATAATTTTTATTAAGTTATTGCTTTTGAAAACTCACATAATGAGGGATGAATCAAACATCATAAAGCATGAACCATCAGAGAGCTATACAAGGCCCAAAAGCATTGCAATACATTTGATAACTCTTTGGCAGTAAAAGGGTTAACCTTTCAGTGGCAGAGGGTTCTCCAATGCATGGGGGGGGGATTTCTTGTTTAACCCTTTCAATTCCAGAGAGGTATCCAACACTTTGCAATGCATTACATACTACTTTGGCACTTCAATGGTTAAACCTTTGAGTCCCAGAGGGATAGCCAGTGACAATGTACTGGATAAATCTTTGACACTCAAAGGGTTGCTGCGATCCATCCGGACAGTCTTGCTGCTGTGAGGTGAGCAGTATTACATCAGTAAAAGGGGTGGGAGGGGGAATATTTTATCATTCAATTACTCTTGAACTATAACTCTGACAGTATTGAAATAACACTCTCCACGGTCCAAATACTATAAAGATTAATTGGAGCTGCTGTTTTTGTGAAACATTACTATCCCTTTAAGAAGCAAGATTCACAGGTGAACTCAGCAACAGCAAACAACCTGGCAGACCAGGAAAACCACTGTAGTGGATGACTATAGAAAGCTTGATATTGTGAATGCTGATCAAGAACAATTTCCAGAAAGGCCAGTCTGCTAAAAACAACCAAAAATGTGTAGTCTTACAGATAAAGGACATGAAGAATAACCTGTACCAGACAAATGGAAAAAGGAAAGTCAGAAGAAAGAAAGGAGAGGCACATGATCCAAAGCATATCACCTCGTCTGAAACATGGTGGAGGTAGTATTATGGCTTGAGCATGAATGGCTGCAGCTGGAACTGGCTCGCTTGTATTTTTGATTATGTGACTCCGAAACTGGCTCCGATCCAAGCAAATGCCCCCGAAAAA
Source organism: Rhinophrynus dorsalis (assembly GCA_037306005.1). Taxonomy (NCBI): domain Eukaryota; kingdom Metazoa; phylum Chordata; class Amphibia; order Anura; family Rhinophrynidae; genus Rhinophrynus; species Rhinophrynus dorsalis. The sequence continues at coordinate 122,900,047 of CM074722.1, forward strand.
AAAACCTCAGTGGCAGGGATTTCACCTTGCAGCATGACAAAAATACTGCTAAAGCAACCAAGGAATTTTTCAGGGCCAAAAAGTGGAATGTTCTTAACCGGTCAAGGCAATCGCCCAACCTGAATCCAACTGCACATGCGTTTCACTTCCCAAAGACAAGAATGAAGGAACAAAATGACCAAAAACAAACAGGAACTGACGATGGCTGCAGTATAGACTTGATAGAGAATCACAAGGGACAATACCCAGTATCTGGGGATGTCTATGGGTTTCAAACTTAAATAAACTTGATTTGTACATGTATTGATGGTTATTGCAAATATACTTAGTCCATAAATATCTACACACTGAACTATCTTAAGCACCGATGTATACAATTTATATGCAGTAAAGAACGATAGTGTGAAGTACAGCTTCCAAATCTTAGGCAGCTGGATAGGCTTTGTCTCCATTTTGCATGCTAGCGCTGCTCTTGTTTGTATATATTCTACTGAAAAGGATTATTTTGTTTAATGGGACAGTAATACTTAAAATGTAAAAATGTTTAGGTGCAGTACCTCAAAGGCCTGAAATTGTACAATGGCTTTGTTGCCACACCACTGTTCAATTTCAGGCCACTGTGATACTGCACCTAAGAAATTCAACTTTGAACTGTAATAACTTTTGAATATAAACACATCTCAGCAGTGAGATTACCCTTGTTTTAGTCAGGGGGATAAACCCTACAACATTTTTTTGTACATTTTAAGTACTACTATCCCTGTAAGATGACCATTTGTCCAATTACTTTTGGTCCCCTAAAATGTAGGGACCAACTATAAAAAGGGACAGAAATTCCTGCATGGTTCATGGATGTAAATAGCCTCAAATTAAAGCTGTCAGCATGTATTTTATCATCTAAGACAGGGTTTCATTTAAATTCTAATGTGCTGGAGTACAGAGCCAAAGCAAAGAAACTTGTGTTATCGTGTAACTAATTATGAACTGAACTATAATGCCCTGTTAGGAAGGCTGACCAGATCTCACATTTCCCTAGGGACACATGAAATATGCATTGAACAGGACTGCTTTGCCATTAGTGTAGCCCTGAAATATGCATATTTCATGTGTCCCAAGGTAAAAGGAGATTTCTGGTCAGCTTGTTGATAGGTGCCCTGGATTATGGGGTTCACAAAATAGTTTCTCACTTGTCTGATGCTGCGTCAGAAGTGAAGATTAAAACCAAGCAGTTCATTCTGCTACAAAAATGTTCTGTTTTCAGACCTATGAAGTAGATCACTGAAAGTAACGGATGCAGTAAATGCTAATACCACAAATCCCACAACATCTTGAAAACCAACGTGCTCCATTAACACTTCTGGATACTGCTTTTAGGAACAATTCAAACCTTGCAGATTTCTTAATTTAAAGACAGTATTGTGCCCTCTAGTGGGAAAATATAAACCCAAACTCACCTTTTGGAAGTAAAGGGATTAGTCTGTCAAATGTGTTGGCATTGTCCAACCAGCCATGTAGGCAGAGCACAGGGCGGCCCTCACTAGGACCCCAGGCTTTGGCCGCTAACTGTCCCCAGGGGACAGAGAACCGCAATTCTGATGTTAAGATAGAAAAACAAACAATAACTCAGTGACAAACACAAAACATTGAATAAAAATGTGTATATATAGGCATACATACATGCAAACGCATATATACATATAATTAAAAAATGTATTTTCACATACTACGATACTCATTCATTCTGTGTAATATATACATACTACTCAAGCATATTTTGAGGACAGCGCTATCCTGAGATCCTGTTCTTCTTTTGAAGTGGCCAGTAGCCACAATTACATAGATACACACAGAGCAGACCGGCACAGACTTGCATGATGCACACAGAGTAGACTGACACAGACAACAGGTTGAATGAGATACAGAGAACAAACTAACAGATTCACTAATACATGAACACTGACACAGACACACTGATGATTCACACAGCCTGACACGACTAACTAATACACAAATAGATGACTGAACAGATACACAAAGACTGACATATACTCAGATACACACAGAGCAGACTGACAGACTTATGGGCATACATTGAGTAGACTGAAACAGACTTACTGATACACACACAGACAACCAAATGACATATCTTTATGTGCTCACTGACACGGTTAAGATATATACTTACCTCTCAGCAGAGCAGACATGACTTTGCAGTCTTGGGAAGCAGCTTGATAATCTAAAAGTGGGGATGACAAGTTAATCGTTAAACACATTGCCCTGGCCTCATTCTTCCTCTGAACTATAACCTATATAATCTCCATGAACATCAGTGCCAGTAAGCGTACAAGACAATTTGTTCGAAGTGCAAATCTGAAGGGTGTAACTACCAGTTACTACTATGCAGTTTAAGGTATGATCATTAATAACACATGAAAAGAATGCACAAGTCTGTGTTGTGTCACCTGAGACAGTACACAGAGGTGACAATTTCAGGGCATGCCTTCTTCCACTAGGCCCAGAGGGAAGTTTCTCCTTTGATGCAGAGTCTGGCTCTAAAAATTTTGGTCTGGCTCCTAGTGTCAAGCCAAATTTGTCAAGCCCTGGCATAGGGTGCCACAGTGTGCCACCAACAAAGGTTTATTTCTCAAGGACTACTTATGATGCAAACATGACTAAAACAGCCTATACAGCTAAGAAGAAGAGGTCATCCATTAATGAAAGGTGCTTTCAACTGAAAAAGGCAGGGATTTTTATTTATTTTACAGTAAGGGTAGTAAAGATGGAATTATTTGCCTTGGGATACTGTACTTGCAGACACTGTAACATTTTTCAAACACATAATGGATACTTATCTTTTTGAAGCAAACTGTCAAACTGCTAGATAAGATGTTGATCCAGGGAAATATTGGACTGCCATGAATCAGGAAGGAATTTGTTTACCCACTTGGGGCTTGATTGGAAAGGGCTTCAAATGTTTTTTGTTTTTGTTTTGTTTTTTAGTTCTCATTCCTCTGAATCAACAGGGAGGATTTGGCATGGGCTGGACTTGATGGATGCATGTCTTTTCAACCTCATCAACTGTGTTACGGTGGCCTTTGGCAGTGTTTTGTAGTACTGAGAGATACTTAGTATGAGTTTTGAATGGAAATGCACAACTATTATGGTTAGTTGCGTTTGCCTGCAATGTTATTGCTGTTGCATATATTGAAAGAAAGGAATTCTGGGAAGAACAAATGGAGAGTGTGATTCCAATTGCCCAGAAACCCCATTTGCGCTCTTTTGCCCATATTAGATCAGAGAAATAAAGCTTTAGCACCCCAGTAATGGCATTTTTTTGCTGATGTTGCCAGTGGTGGTTGGACTACAAGTACCAAGATCCGCAGCTGACCAACACTGTGCATATTAGATTACAGATCAACCACCACTTAAAACTACTCTGTTGCATTTGCTCAGATGATTTCAATGGAAGACATATAGTTAAAGTGCCACGCTGGAAAATCATGATGCACACAGACTGCCATGTGGACGGGCGCACCTCAAACATGAGACAGTACTAATCTCACCTCCCACACTCAGTTGCAGGCACAGCACGCATATCAGATTGTGTCAGAGGGAGCAGTGCCCACTGTACAACTAGACTCTCACCACTCACCTATCTCTCTCTGATCCCAGATTCAGTTTCCTCTGTGATCACAAACAGCTTTGGAACATCCAGTGCCTACCCCCAGAACCAGACCAGCCAGTGTACATATCCATCACACCCCTTCCACTTTTCCTGTAATTTGCATATTTGCCCATTAACAATATTGGCAAATGATGGACTTAGGGACAGGAGCTGTGACTGGATTGTGATATTAGATATTTAATTAACTGTAGCACATACTAAGCAGATTATTCATTTAAAATATCCTTTATTCAAAATCTATAAAGTTTATTTCTGTGACACAGGAAGTCTGATATCTAGTATTAAAGAAGAATTATACCCTAGGAATAAGGGACTTGCAAATTGATTGAATGAAGCACTTACCTAGGTACAGTAGGTGCCCTTTAAACAGTAGTCAGTTATACCTATATATTTTTTTTGCATCTGACCTGTTTTAGTTCGCTACTATTTTCAGTTAACAATCCAGTAAAAACAACTGACCCATAAAAAAAATTGTTTGTTGTGAGGAGGTATGACAAATAAACATTCCTGCACAATCACTTCAAGATTGCTGTGGTGAAGATAGTCAGGATGCCCTGCAAAAGTAGGGTACATAGCAAATGTAATAGAGATTTTTAGCCTCAATAATGTAATAGAGAATTTTTACAGATCCGAACAGTTTACCTGGTAAGTCCAGGAAGTCATTCGCTATAACGGAAAAAAAAACCCTGTCTTAAGGATGACAGGTTTAAATCTATATAACACCACTTCATTTTTAGGCACTGTAGTACTGGTCCATTAAAAGACACTTATTCCTAGGGTACAATTCCATTTTAAATATGAATTGTTCAATACCTTTGTATCAGAAGTGTTAATGCTGTGATTCTTGTAAAATAGATGTTAACATACACATGTATTAACCCTCTTTAGTGGCAGGACGTGCTCACTGATTCAAACACAAAGATGCGCTCATTAACTCCTTTTAAACCTGAGGAGCGTGCTTTGCTTTGCTCTGCGTTCCGCACTCCTCTAGCCTTCAAAGAACGAACTCTAGTGGTATCGCTACATACGACTAAATGGCTACTGTCCTTATAAAAAGGATTTCTCGCAAAAGTGTGATTTTTTTTTTAGTGCTGTGACAATGTAAGAAATAAAGCCCTTACTGTCACTTGTAGGTTGAAGGTGAAACACAATATATTCAACCTCCTAGCTAGCCGGGATATCACTTACAATCAGAGACAAATGAATCCTAATTTGTTACTTACCAGCCCTGTTCCTTTAAAGGAATGTGATGTAAGAGCTAGTTCACCAATCCAGTATCCAGCCACAAGGCCTCTATCACGACCTCCGATTTCAGCGTTCTGCCGATAACTCTATAGGAGGAATGTGCAGCTATCGAACTTAGATAATATCCTGTCACCATCGGCATCTGCTCCACCCACAAGGCAATCCAGTTGGTTGTTCTCTGGCCGCTGGTTGTGTCCTGCTACAACGCACGAGCTTTCAGAACTTCTGGGTCCTAAATACACCCAGATAGTGATTCTAGCAGGTTATATCGCTAATCATCATGGCTCTTTATTCGTCGCGACATTGCTAAAGAGGGATAACTCAAATTTAACCGATTGCATGATAGAGTGTTAAAACATAGCGCCCAACTTTTAAAGCGGCCAAATACACTTTTGTTTTGTTTTAGGTGTGTTGTTGGGGGCATTATTGAGAATTTTTAGGTTATTTCATGGCCTATTGACATCTGTGTAACTGAATAAATGATTTAGAGCAGGACCAGGGTATTTTATTTACACAGTTTAATTTATAAACTCATATACCAAGTAAATATATATATATGTATATATATATATAAAGCATTATCGTGCGTTTTATTGCTGTGGAGCAATGGGATAAACTTAAGTACGCAAAACACAGTCTAATCTTCTAAAAAGAGGCACACTAGGGTGGGAAAGAGGGACAGAGGGATTTGGGTCTCAAATAGTGACTGTCCCAACTAAAAAGGGACATTTGGGAGGTATGGTTAAACCACACCAACCAACATTTCAAATGGCCAAAGAGGGACACTTGCATTTTAGGGGGCATGGCTGGTGGGCGGGGTATTACTGAGAATTTTTGGGCTATTTCAAGACCTATTTAAACCTCCTTGTGTAACCTAATAAATTATTTAGACTCATGCACAAACTTATATACTGTAGAGCAGTGTGATACACACCACAGTCTGATCTCCTAAAAAAGAGGAACATCAGATTGGGAAAGAGATACAAAGGGACTTGGGTCTATATGAGGGACTCTCCTTCCTAAAGAGGGGCACTTGGGAGGTATAGTTAAACTCTTTTATTCCTTCCCAATTAAAGGGATAGTAATGTCTATATTAAAGTTCTGCGCCGAGTCTTCATAAAGCTTTTTATAATATTAAGTAATATGTTTAAGTAATTACATTCTGTATTCAAAAGATATTTAAGCTGAAAAGATCCCACCCCTTCTGGCCACGTCAATGATCCTTACATGAAGATCCGGAAGAAGCTTGGAAAGGGACAATCTTCAGTAAGCAAAAGGAAAATCCTGCCCTCCTTCCTCAAGGGGGGCAGGGTTTACCTTGTACTTACTGAAGATTGTCCCTCGCTGCATCCATCTGGTCCCATAACCTAATTGCAGATCTAAGGGGAGGTGGCCAGAAAGGGCAGCAGGGGGATCTTTTCAGCTGGAATATCTTTTGAACTACAGAACTATAAGTACTTAAATATACCTCTACCTGTTATAAAAAGCTTAAAGAAGACTTGGAGCAGAACTTTAATATAGCCATTACTATCCCTTTAACCCAATGTATGCATTAATGGAGAGACATAAATCACAGATTGACCTCATGTATGCTGGAGATGCATAATTCAACAGCTATTAAACCCTTACAGTGGATATAAAAAGTCTACACACCCCTGTTAAAATACCAGGTTCTTGTGATGTTACAGCGACATTAGTGCTGCAACCTCAGTAGCATTGTAAACGGAGTTTGCTGTAACGCTACATCACAGAAATCAAGCTTTGAAGGGGAGCGTGAAAGCGCTCCCTGGGGCAACTGGGAAGTCCTGAGACATCATGGAGTCCCACAGAACACGGAAGTGCCCGATTTTGCAGGGCAAATATCTCCACTACCAGGCGACTTGAAGAACGCACACACAAAGAGCTAATGTCGGGTTAAACATTAAAACGCATGGTAAAACTTTGGTTTTAGGTGATAGTGCCGCTTTAAAGAATGCGACAAAGATAAATCATGTCAGAACTTTCTCCACCTTTAATGTGGCCTATAATGTGAACAATTCAATTGCAAAACAAACTGAAATCATTGAAGGGAAAAATAAAAAATAACAAACTCACAATAACCTGGTTACATAGGTGTGTACGCCCTTAAACTAATACTTTGTTGACACAACTTTTGAGTTTATTGCAGCAGTCTTTTTGGGTAGGAGTTTATTAGCATGGCACATCTTGACGTGGCAATGTTTGCCCACTCTTCTTTGCAAAAGCTCTCCAAATCTGTCAGATTGCGAGGACATCTCCTGTGCACAGCCCTTTCAGATCACCCCACAGATGTTCAATTGGATTCAGGTCTTGTCTCTGGCTGGGCCATTCCAAAACGTTAATCTTCTTCTGGTGAAGCCATGTTTTTGTAGATTTGGATGTGTGCTTTAGGTCGTTGTCGTGCTGAAAGGTAAACTTCATCTTCAGCTTTCTAACTGACGCCTGAAGGTTTTGTGCCAAAATTGCCTAGTATTTGGAGCTGTTCATAATTCCCTCCACCCTAACTAAGGCCCCGGTTCCAGCTGAAGAAAAACAGCCCCAATGCATGATGCTGCCACTACCATGCTTCCCTGTGGGTATGGTATTCTTTGGGTGATGTGCAGTGTTGTTTTTGCGCCAAACATACCTTTTGGAATTATGGCCAAAAAGTTCAACCTTGGTTTCATCAGACCATAACACATTTTCCCACGTGCTTTTGGGGGACTTGATGTTTGTTACTACAAACTTCATCCGGGCTTGGATGTTTTTCTTTGTAAGAAAAGGCTTCCATCTTGCCCCCCTACCCCATAGCCCATTCATATGAAGAGTACGGGAGATTGTTGTCACATGTAGCACACAGCCAGTACGTGCCAGAAATTCCTGCAGTTCCTTTAATGTTGCAGTAGGCCTCTTGGAAGCCTCCCTGACCAGTTTTCTTCTTGTCTTCTCAATTTTGGAGGGACGTCCAGTTCTTGGTAATGTTTCTGTTCTGCCATATTTTCTCCACTTGAAAATGACTGTCTTCACTGTGTTCCATGGTATATGTAATGCTCTGGAAATTCTTTTGTACCCTTCCGACTGATTTCTTTCAACAATGAGATCCCTCTGATGCTTTCGAAGCTCTCTGCGGACCATGGCTTTTGTTCTGAGATGCAACTAAGCAAATGTCAGGAAAATCCTACTACAACGGCTGAACTTTATTTGTGATTAATCGGAGTCACTTTAAATGATGGCTTGTGTGTTATGGCTTCTATTTAACATGAGATTTCATGTGATTGGTTAATTCTGAACACAGCCACATCCCCAGTTATAAGAGGGTGTGCACACCTATGCAACCAGGTTATTGTGAGTTTTTTATTTTTCCCCCTCAGCGATTTTGGATTGTTTTGCAATTGAATTGTTCACGTTATAGGTCAGATTAAAGGTGGAAAAAGTTCTGACATGATTTATCTTTATCTCATTCTTTAACATTACAAGAACCTGGCATTTTAACAGGGGTGTGTAGACTTTTTATATCCACTGTATATGCCAGAAAGGTGCAAAACTATGTATTAATCTGTGATTAGCCCCTTGAATGCCTCATTTGCAACACATTCCATAGCAATGTTTTCCTCACTGTCAAAGCACCTTGAATGCATGAATTTATTGGTGATTTTTCCTTGAACGCCAGAAAGATAATTATTTATTGATTTAACCCATTAAATGCTAGATAGGTATAATTCATCTGACAAGATGCATATCTGCTTCCTCTTAGCTCAACACAGTAATGAGACCAAAACTTATTAGGCCTTATTATTTATCAGGTAATTAATGTTCTAACCTATGGCTCTATAAAGTAATTTCCAGTTCAGTTATATATTATTAAAATAATCTCAGTTTATTTATTTCTTTAGATATGTACATGCAAAGTGACGTATCTGAAGCTGATTAAGACAGGAATACAAATGGACCAGTGAAGAGATTGCATTGTGCTAAAGCTATAACACTTGCTAGGAAAACAAATCAGTAATTTACCAGTCTACCAACGTTTTCCATTGATATGATGTGCATCCACACATACCCACTGGCGTGAATGTCATTATTTTAGAGATAGGATGTTGACATTGATCATTGTCGGTGCCCCTCCATTTTTTCCTCTGACTCCATGTGTGCCCCCCTGAATAGAATTCCTAGAGTTGCCACTGCTCCTGCAACCTGAATAGTCTTGGCTTAAGCCACAATGGGTAGGACCACATTATCGCCATCCACAGAGGGGACTTCTAAAATTGACCATCTATGGCACTACAATGATGTGACCTGTTCTATCCCACATGCACGCTTTTCTTGCCTGAACTATAACATAACCCCCTGTTGATCTAGAGGAAGGAAAAAAACCTGTTTTGCCAATCAGGCCCCAAAAAAACACCTTCCTGACTCCAAATGGCAGTCAGATATTTCCCTGGATCAACCTCCTATCTGCTGAACACCCCCACACACACACACTCGCACCCACTCAGCCGGCGGGTGTGCCGGAGGCATGAAGTGGTGAACGCATTACTGATCCTTCTAATAAAAGAAAAGAAGAAACACCAAATTTTTGCTTTTTACCAGTTTTGTGTAATTATGTGGTCCAGGTTTTGGTAACCTACCAAGCATAAAACTACAATTACATTTCATTTAGGGGTTTAAATGTCCTCAGATGTAATGTACTTCTTCTTCTTGCGCACTGCCCTGACCTGGAACTGGGACAAGGCTGAACCATATGCATGCAAGAAGAAAGGACTGCACCATTTTGGCCTTACCCACAGAACAGCACCAACCAATGGCTCCAGATAAGCTTTATACTCTCTTTTTGCCAGAGGACCCATTGGCCCTTTTCTTCTTGATCCATTTTCACTTTCACCAGAAGGCATTGAACTGCCTCAGCAGACCATTGGACATTATTAACCCTTCAAGCCCTTTCCCCATGCATCCTTAGCTGAGGCTATAATTACCCCAAATGCTCCTCCAAACATGACAAATGTTGTTCTAAAGAATGTTTCATACTTGGAGAAGCAAATGCAAGTTAAATAAGTAAGGAGCTCTAGTAAGCATGTGCCATGTAAGGGTATGTGTTTATTCTGCCTAGGCAACCTGAAATCTCCCCATTGTGATCCTTCGCATTGTAAATCTAGAGGTCAAATCTCCACCACTACCACCTTGAATGCGGGAGAAGAAAGGCATGACCGCCAGAGTCCCTGCTACTTTGGAGCATGACACACCCCCTCACCTAAGTTTCTTAACTCCTTAAGGACCCATGACATGCCTGGACTATCATGGGTAAACTTGCCTTAATGACTAATGCCAGTCCTGGCACGTCATAGGTTAACTCTCCCATCACTTCTGCAGAGTGTGATGGATGAGAAGCGGGCTAGAGATTTTCCAAGTTATTTAGGTAGTTTAGATAGGTAGTTGAGTTTATTTTTGGGGTTTTTTTTGTTTTTTTCTGTGATTTATTTTGGGTCCTGTTTTGTTTCTTTTTTTTTTTTTTAATATTTTGTAATAAATTTAATTATTTAATACTCAATTAATTTGATAGTTTGGGTGGGTAGTTCTTGTTAATTTACATAGGATTAGTGTTTTCGTGGGTTAGGGTAAGGTTTAGGGTTAGAGTTAGGCACATAAAAAATATAAATATATATATATATATATATATATATATATATATATAGTATTTACATAGGAATGGTTAAGTAGTTTACTAAGTGTGGGTGGGTAGTTGTTTAATATAAATTAGACATTCATTTAACTTAGGGTAGGTAGATAGCTAAGTAGGTAAGAATGTAGCAAAGGTATACTGCAGAAGAGGCTTATGCCTTTTTGGCATCTGATTCAGAAACTGACACTGCATCAGACTTTGGTATAACACAGTTTACTGAGAGTGATAGTGATAGCTCTTGTGATGACACTGGGCCTTATGTTAAGAAGAGACATACTACCCCAAGAGCTGTCCCAAGTACCCCCATTCATCCTGACCCTAGGGAATGGGTACTACCAGCTAAATTATTCCTAGAAATTCCTAAATTTATAGGCAGCCCAGGAATTCAAGTAAGTATTGCAGGATTTACCCATGGGCACATTTTTTATTTATTTTGGGGGGAAGAAATTTTGAGGGAAATTGTAACCCAAACAAATCTGTATGCAGCCCAATACATTGCCGCCAATCCATCATCCATTTATGGCAATGCAGGAAATATGGCAACCCACAGATCTAATTGAATTTAAACAATTCTGGGTCTTAACAATGACTATGGGGATAATAAATAAAACCAAGTATTATGTCATACTGAAGTAAAAATCAGAAAGCCAGTCTGTGTAACAGACTACAATAAACATATAGGGGGAGTGGATCTCTGTCATCAGCTGATGCAGCCGTACCTCACTATGAGGAAATGTAGGGCCTGGTCAAAAAGGTTGCCATTTACATGATGCAGATTGCTCTTTACAATTCATATTTAAAGGGATAGTAATACCTAAAATGTAAAAAAAAATATGTTGTAGGGTTTATCCCCCTGAGTAAAACAAGAGTAGTCCCACTGCTGAAAGATGTTTCATTCAAAAGTTATTAATTTTCAAAGTTGAATTTTTTAGGTGCAATATCACAGTGGCCTGAAATTGTACAGTGGCGCTGTTGCTACACCATCCTATGGAGATTTATGGTCCTGAGACCAGAGCTGTCCATAGGATGGTGTAGCAACAGCGCCACTGTACAATTTCAGGCCACTGTGATATTGCACCTAAAAAATTCAACTTTGAAAATTAATAACTTTTGAATGAAACATCTTTCAGCAGTGGGAGTACTCTTGTTTTACTCAGGGGGATAAACCCTACAACATATTTTTTTTTTACATTTTAGGTATTACTATCCCTTTAATTTTCAAATTGGCAAACCCCACTCCAAAATGCACCTTTTTACAATATCAATTTCATTTGATTTCCATATTTTTTTGTTTAGTTTCAAAGGACACACAAAGTAATTCCACAAAGACCTGGTGTAGTACACTATCCTTTTAACCCCTTCAGTGCCAGAGGCTCGGGCCATTTTCTGAACCCTGCAGGCCAGACACTTTTTCAACATTTTTGCTATCCTTCCGTTTAGGCTTGATTTCCTCTGGGGATTTTTAGTTACATTTGGAAAACTATATATTGTTTTTTTCAGAACGAATTGAGCTTTCTTGTGATACCTTACATGAAGAGAATTTTACATCGTGCAAAAAGCTATGATGTCATAATGACAAAAAAAAGTGAAAATTTACTCATTTTGCTAAAATCACATACTATGTATCAAAAACATTTACCTTGATTGAAAAAGTTTCAATTATTTGAAAAAGCCTCGAGTCCCCCGAGTAAAAAAATACCAAATTTGTATAGTTTTACCTACGTCCATGGCTAGCGTAGAGCCCTAATCACCAGCAGCGCAAAATGACATTTTCAACTTCATAAACTAATATGCGCATTCTAGGGTTTTTGTGGTAAAACTACCCTAAAACAGTGGAATAACTATATAAAACTATATATTTCGGAAAAGTAGACAACCTGCCGCATCTAATGAGGGGTAACTTGCCTTCTTACCCCAAGCCTGGTGTGCACAAATGCCTCCAGAAGATGGCGCTAATGAAAAAAAAGGCATTTTCTTACATTTCTGCCCCTTCAAATGTACTGAAATTTGTGAAAACCATGGCATTTCCAACTGTATTCATTAGCTAGTGCTCTTAGGAGAAAAATGACACCCCATTGGTATGAGTTTAACTACCTCAGGGGGCGTTAGAAGTGCAAAATGACACCTACTACAACCTCAAATTTTTCTAACATTTTCTCAAACATTACTTGTCTGTACACAAATGGTTATAACAACTACAGAAGTGAAGAAAGGGTACACAAACCATACCATTTTGAAAAGAAGACACCCTGCCGCATCTAATGATGGGTGACTTGCCTTGTTACCTCAAGCCTGGAGTGCACAAATGCCTCCAGAAGGTGGCGCTAATGGAAAAAAAAGGCATTTTCTTACATTTCTGCCCCTTCAAATGTACTTAAATTTGTGAAAACCATGGAATTTCCAACTGTATTCATTAGCTAGCGCTCTTAGGAGAAAAATGACACCCCATTGGTATGAGTTCAACTACCTCAGGGGGCGCTAGAAGTGCAAAATGACACCTACTACAACCTCAAATGTTTCTAACATTTTCTCAAACATTACTTGTCTGTTCCCAAATGGTTATAACAACTACAGAAGTGAAGAAAGGGTACACAAACCATACCATTTTGAAAAGAAGACACCCTGCCGCATCTAATGATGGGTGACTTGCCTTGTTACCCCAAGCCTGGAGTGCACAAATGCCTCCAGAAGGTGGCGCTAATGGAAAAAAAAGGCATTTTCTTACATTTCTGCCCCTTCAAATGTACTGAAATTTGTGAAAACCATGGCATTTCCAACTGTATTCATTAGCTAGCGCTCTTAGGAGAAAAATGACACCCCATTGGTATGAGTTCAACTACCTCAGGGGGCGCTAGAAGTGCAAAACGACACCTACTACAACCTCAAATTTTTCTAACATTTTCTCAAACGTTACTTGTCTGTACACAAATGGTTATAACAACTACAGAAGTGAAGAAAGGGTACACAAACCATACCATTTTGAAAAGAAGACACCCTACCGCATCTAATGATGGGTGACTTGCCTTGTTACCCCAAGCCTGGAGAGCACAAATGCCTCCAGAAGGTGGCGCTAATGAAAAAAAAAGGCATTTTCTTACATTTCTGCCCCTTCAAATGTACTGAAATTTGTGCAAACCATGGCATTCCCAACTGTATTCATTAGCTAGTGCTCTTAGGAGAAAAATGACACCCCATTGGTATGAGTTTAACTACCTCAGGGGGCGCTAGAAGTGCAAAACGACACCTACTACAATCTGAAATGTTTCTAACATTTTCTCAAACATTACTTGTCTGTACCCAAATGGTTATAACAACTACAGAAGTGAAGAAAGGGTACACAAACCATACCATTTTGAAAAGAAGACACCCTGCCGCATCTAATGATGGGTTACTTGCCTTGTTACCCCAAGCCTGGAGTGCACAAATGCCTCCAGAAGGTGGCGCTAATGAAAAAAAAAGGCATTTTCTTACATTTCTGCCCCTTCAAATGTACTGAAATTTGTGAAAACCATGGCATTTCCAACTGTATTCATTAGCTAGTGCTCTTAGGAGAAAAATGACACCCCACTGGAATGAGTCAACCTACCTTAGGGGTGCCAGAAGCACATCACTACACCTACCTGTTTGCTTCTTCGAAAATGGCGGCTTGTACTAAAATGTCCATAACTGTTAGAGACATGAAGGAAAGGTATAAAAGGTATACCATTTTGGAAAGTAGACATTCTCCCGCATCAATTGAGGGGTCACTTGCCTTTCTACCCCCTGGGCTGAAGTGCACAAATATTTCCAAAAGGTGGCGCTATGGGAATAAATACATGTTTTTTTACATTTCCACCACTTCAAAGATACTAAAATCTTTGAAAACCATAACATTTCCTGCTGTATTCAGTACCTGCTACCAACATGAGAAAAATGGTAGCCTATTTGTGTGGGTTAACATACAATATGTGGGTGCTAGGAACACGTACGTAAACCTGACACTTTTGTTTTTGAAATTATCTGCTTGCACTAAAATGGTTATAACCATAATAGATATGCAGAAAAGGTAGAGAAACAATGCCATTTTGGAAAGAAAACATCCTTCCGCATCTAATGAGGGGTCACGTGCCTTCTTACCCAAAGGCTGGTATGCACAAATGCTTCCAGGAGGTGGCGCTAGTGAAAAAAAAAGGCATTTTCTTACATTTCTGCCCCTTCAAATGTATGGAACTTTATAAAAACCATGGAATTTTCAACTGCATTCATTAGCTAGTGCTCTTAGGAGTCAAACGACACCCCATTGATATGAGTTGACCTACCTTAGGGGGTGCTAGAAGTAGAAAACTACACCTACTACAACCTCTGATGTTTCTAACATTTTCTCAAATGTGACTTGCCTGTACAAAAATGGCTATAACACATTCAGAATTGAAGAAAAGGTAGATAAACCATACCATTTTGGAAAGAAAACAACCTGCCGCATCTAATGAGGGGTCACTTGCCTTCTTACCCCAATACTGGTGTGCATAAATGTTTCCAGAAGGAGGCGATATAGGAAAAAAATTGCATTTTTTTACATTTCTGCCCCTTCAAATGTATGGAGCGCTGTGAAAACCATGGAATTTTCAACTGCATTTGTTTGCTAGTGCTCTTAGGAGTCAAATGACACCCCATTGGTATGAGTTGAACTACCTTAGGGGGTGCTAGAAGTAGAAAACTACACCTACTACAACCTCTGATGTTTCTAACATTTTCTCAAACCTGACTTGCCTGTACGAAAATGACTATAACACCTTCAGAATTGAAGAAAAGGTAGATAAACCATACCATTTTGGAAAGAAGACAACCTGCCGCATCTAATGAGGGGTCACTTGCCTTTTTACCCCTAGGTTAGTTGGCACAACTATTTCCAGAATGTGGTGCTACAGGAAAAAAAAAAGATTTGTTTTACACATCAGTCACTTCAAAGATACTAAAATGGTTCAATGGCGTGGGATTTCCTAGGAGGACTTCTTGCCAGCCTAAGAAAAATGGTACCCCACTGCTGTGGGTTGACATACCAATTTACGCTACAGGAACGTAGCTACCAGTGAAACAGAAATGGTAAAGCAAACAGTGTATGTGTGATTTTATGGCTAACAGATGAAAGAAGCTAGGGCGTCAGCCGGTGTACGTGCGGACCTGTGACTACAAGTGTAACAAAGTATGTGGGAGGGTGAGGGATTAGGCAGTGTGTGTGGGTATGAGCAGAGGAGCAAGGATGGTGGGGCAGTGTTTGATAGTGTGTATGGGAGATCTGTGACTACCAGTGTTGATAAAAAGTCCTGTGTGTGCCACAGGAAGGGGGTCGGCATTGAACTCCCCTCCTAGTGGCACACACAGGGTTAATTTGTGTTTTAATTTTTTTTTTTTTATTATATACCTCATTGAGGGGCATAAGGACCCCCTGATCCCTCCCCAATGAGGTCTTAGTAAAAAAAAATATATATATGTCCACAAACAGGGGACCCTGAGAGTGCCACAGGGGTCTCCAGCGCATTGCAAAGCAATGCATTGGATCCTTGTGGCACTCAGAGGGTTAATTTTTTTTTTTTATCATTACTTGGTAATCAGAGCTTGTTGGGGGGCCATCAGGACCAATCATGATGGCCCCCCAACAATCTCTGATAACGAAGTAATGATAAATGCCCTGTGTGTGCGCAGCAGAAGGGGGGCTGCATTGGCCCCCCTTGAGGCACACACATGGTTAATTTTTTTTCTTTACTTTTTTTTTTATTATGGACCTCATTGGTGGGTATCAGGACCCCTTTGATTCCCCCCAATGAGGTCTTAAAAAAAAAAAAAAAGGAATCAAAATAAATGTCCCTGTGAGTGCCAAAGGGGTCTCCAGCGTATTGCAAAGCAATGCATTGGACCCTTCTGGCACTCAGAGGGTTAATTTTTTTTTTTATCATTACTTGGTAATCAGAGCTTGTTGGGGGGCCATCAGGACCAATCCTGATGGCCCCCCAAAAATCTCTAGTAACAAAGTAATGATAGAAGCCCTGTGTGTGCCACAGGAGGGGGGGGTGCATTGCAAAGCAATGTGCTGGGGACCACTGCGGCACTCACAGGGTTACTATTGTTTTTTTTTTGTTGTTGTTTTTTTTTTATGTATTCAGACCTCGTGGGGGACATCAGGACCCCTCCTGGTGTCCCCCAAGTAATTGATCTCCCAGCCGATAGGCTGGGAGACCAATTTGGCGACTGCAGGAGAGCAGAAGCTCTCCTGCCTTTCACTCCTACCACCGGTAGGAGTGAATCGCTTAAGGGAAACTTCCCTAACGTCATCGGTGATCATGTCACCGATGACGTTAGGAGGTTTCCCCCGGTCCCGCCCACTCCTACCCGGAAGTTCGGGTAGGAGAGACGGAAGAGGAGAAGCTGCGCTTCTGCTGTGCTTCTCCTCTTCTTTTATTGATCTCCCAGCGCGATCGGCTGGGAGATCAATAACAGGGGGGACATGAGGAGTGATCCTCATGTCCCCCCACGATTGCCCAGCTTTTTTTTTTTTTAAATGCGGCCACTGCATGCCGGTTATACCGGCTCTTGCAGTGACCGCATTTTAGTGGGTACATTGTACGAGCTTGGCACAGCGGGTACAGCTGTCCAAACTCGTACAATGTACCCACTTGGCACTCAAAGGGTTAAAGTCCCCCCAACCACCCAAAAGAAAAACCCACAGAAACGCTGCAGTGTGTGCTACAGCAAGGGAATACGGACAGACACCACCACTTACTGTCCTGATTGCCTTTTAAAATCTGAGCTTTGCAGTGAATGCTTCAAGCAATACTATTTAGGTGCAATGCAGTAGTGTTGTAAGAGTTATTTTATTATTTGGCAAATTTTTCCCCCTGAAATATCCTATTTTTTTATTTTTCAAAATATATTGGAAAGCAATGCACCCTAAGTTTTTTCCATGTTTGTAAATGGAATCATGCATGTTCCCAAATAGGCCCAGTAGCTCCCCCAAACCCTGATAAAAGTATACATATGAGTTATTGCTGTACTCAGAAGATGTAGCTGAACATTAATCCAAGCATTTTTAAAAGTTTCTTAACACATTAAGGACCCTTGACGGTCCTGGCACGTCATGAGTAGATTTGCGTTAAGGGCCCATGACATGTCAGGACTGTCATGGAGTTCAGGGCTTCCCGTATGGTTGCATGCCGTTCAGGGAGCCCTGAATTGGATGCGAAGAAAAAAAAATGGTCCGTGGTCCTTAAATGATGGCCGCATGCGCGATCTGCCATCCTTAAGGGGTTAATATCCTGTGCTTGAAATCCACAGCAACACTGAAAAAATGTTGTTGTTTTTTCTTATTGCAGGTTTTTTGAAGAATTGAAGTAGCTGTGAAAAATTTGTCAAAATGCATATAAAATGAAACCCAGGGTTGTCTACTTTTCTGAAACATACTTTTTGGGGTAAAATTTTAATTACAGCATTGCCAAACAGTCCCAAATGAGACAAGGTACCAGTTAAGCAAGCTGTAAAAATGGCATGTCTGAAAACTGAAATGAACATGTTTCCAGCTGGGCCCAGTAGCTCCCTGAAACCCTGAAAAACCTATCCATATGGAGTATTGCCATACTCAAAGATGTAGCTGAACACTAATGGATATATTTTTTTATATCTGCAACTATCCTGTGCTTAAAATCCACAGTAACACTGGATATGTTTCAAAAACACTTTGTTTTTTCCTATTGCAGGATGTGAGAGGGATTAGCGATAAAGTGGCCCAGTGAAAAATATGAAATTACACCTAGAATGAAACCCTTGGTTGTCTACCTTTCAAAAATATACACTTTTGTTTTTTTTTTGTTTTAAATTGAGCACTGCTAAGCAGCCCCAAATGAGTCATAGCACCAGGAAAACAAGCAGCGAAAATTCAGTGTCTGTCTGTTCACAAAGTGGCCCTGTAACTTCCCCAACCTCTGACAAACTTATGCATATGAGGTATTGCCATACTCAGAAGAAATAGCTGAACACTAATCAATGCATTTTTTTATATCTGCAACTATGTTGTGCTTGAAATCCACAGAAACATTGAAATATGTGTGAAAAATGCTGAATTTTCTTCTTATATTAGGTTTTGAGAGGGATTGGTGGTAAAACGGCTGTGTGAAAAATGTGAAAATACACCTAAAATGAAAGCCTGGTTGTCTACCTTTCAAAAATCTAAACTTTTTCAGGGAAATTTTAAAGTGGAGCACTGGTACACAACCCTAAATGAGACATGGCACCAGTTAAGCAAGCGGTGCAATGTGTGTAACTGGAAACGCACATGTTCCAATTTGGTCCACATAACTCCCCCAAACCCAGACAAACCTATGCATATGGGGTATTGCCGTACTCAGAAGAAAAAGCTGAACACTAATCAACAAAATACTACCAGGATTTTGTCACAGATTTCTGGAAAAATAGCTGCATTAAAAATGTCAAAATTCTACTGATGAATTACTCTATGTTGTCTGCTTTTCAGAAACATACTTTTGTGGGGCATTTTTGGGTTCTGACACCATCAGCTAAGCTATGATCCTCACATGCCAGATATTGAAAAGTTACAGATTGGAAAAATGGTCTTCATCTTGTAATATTCACCCTGCAAATGTGAAAAAGGGATTGAAATACTAGTCATATGGGGTACTCCCATATTCAGAAGAAGCAAATGAGTATATCTGGGGGTATTTTTTTCTAAAGAACTAATAGTGTACAAATCCTGACAGGAAAATGTATGAAAAATGTATTTTTTTTTTTTAAAAAAGGTTTTTTTTTTTTATATTTTAATCAAATTAAAGATGAGGTATCTATAAAAAAGTGGTATCAAAATCAATCCCTATCTGTGCTAAAAAAAAAACCCAGCATATAATATGTGTGGGTGTACTAAAGGAATTAGAGGGAAAATATGGTTGGACAAAGACATTGTTAAAAAGGGCAAAATTGCTCCGGTCCTTAAAGACCAACATCAGATTTTCCATAAGGGGTTAATGAAGGCAGGAAGCACTCCCACCTCAGCATCCCCAAGCAAAGTGTCTCCCCCCCCCATCCTTTGTAAGCCCGCTGATATGCCCCCCATGTTCTCAGGGCAAGTAATGCCCTTATGAAGTCATCTAAAACTGGGTCCGCAACTGCCACAAGTGATACGAACACACATGACCAACACTATCTGCATTAGGTGCTAAAGCAAAGAACCTATCCCACTTTTCCCTTGACAAAGCCTCACTATATGTTATGGAAATGTGCATAAGTAGGGCTGAAAGGGAAAAAGAATTATATGACCGCTCTAAATTTATGGGGGTTGGGCCGTACTACCTCACAAATTCCTGACATTGTCTAGGAAGTCTGTCTAGAACTCGTGCTGTTCCTGCTGGTGAGCCCTGTGCCACTGAAATCTGTGGCTGGCACAGGGTGCACCAGAACAAAACAATATGTTCCACCTCACAAGGTCCTTCTGTTGGCCTCATCGTAATCTCATTTATCTCTTTCTCTATTTTATTTATATAAAATTAGTTGCCACTGTTCTTCCTGCCTGATCATACACACTTGCATTGAAGCCTAGCAATCTGATTTTCATAAGACCCGGAGCCTGCTCAAAAAGCTCAGTCAGGGTTGTGGAATTTATATTGCCTGACACCCGGGACATGTAGTTCCTGGGCGCCGGGCAGGTACATTTTTGTCACATTTAGCCCTGCTTCAGGAAAGCTTTGACTCGGTTCACAGCTGCAAGTGAGCTTAGGATAAACCAAAAGGATGTCTCAGGGGCATGACTCACCTGTCGAGAGGCTTGAAACGCACAAAATGCATGCCAGAGGATATTTGATGCGCTGGACGTGCCTGTGCAAATATACGATAGCGCAGGGCTCAAAATTGAAGCCCTTTCCATGTTTATGTCTGGCTTCTTTGGCACCCATTGCTCAGCCTGCACCTAACATGATCATTAGCAATCTTCATGCTCGCACACAAGTAGGCGAGATGCCAGATCAGTTGATAGGCCACATGCACACCGCGGTTACTAAGATACGCACATTAAGTAGAGTAATCCTTTATCCAGTTGCCCTCCTCGTTAACAGTAGTGAGAGGGCATGTAGAGCATGGCATCAGGACGTGGCAGAATTTCTCATCACCAGGTAATGTCACACATTGCAGTGAGTGTGCAGAAGCGGCGTGAAGGGTTAGAGAAATGCCGACTACAGTTTGGTGGGGAGGGCTTATATAGCCATGGGGACTGCTTGCTCAATGGTGTCAGACCTTTGATATATCATTACCCCTGGCCAGCGGAGCTGTTCAGAAGAGGCCTACATTTCCAATAATGCACAGCTAGCCACCTGGTGGCTTTCTGCCTGGACATAATGGGAATTGTAGCCCCTGAAGAGCTCTTGGACTACAATAGTCATGACTGGAACTGGGGTCCTTGAGCAACAGGAACTGGTGATCTACATACTGACCACCACTGGCCTATCTAAACTGGAAGGCCAGTATTTTTCTTTATTGCTTTTAAGCATTCTATAATTGGGCATGCCGCATAGGCAAACAAACCAACAGTATGGCGGACAACCTCCTACGCAGGGACATCGGTTTTGCTGCTGTATTTACGCAACTCAATTCTGTGGTAAAAGGTAATGTTGCTCCAGCTGGGCTTCTATGTAGATCAGCAGAACTGTGTTATGTCACACCACTACAGGGCAGCTAGGCAGATTCAAGTACTGCTAAGGTGTAGGGGAGTATTGATGTTATTGAGTATTTTGACATTGGCACTCTGCATCTCCCAAGAATACTACTTTCTGTCAAGAGATGTTTATAATGCAGCACATTGCCATTCTCTACATATATAGAGCCACCGTGAATCCCATCCTTCAATGGACATCCCATGTGACATTCATAGGAAACCTCCCACCTGTTCCTCTTTGAGACCCAAATCCCTCTTTCCCATACTTGTATTCCTCTTAATAAGAGATCCAAGTGTGTGGTGTGTGTATATAAGTGTATCATATTGCTCCATAGCAGTACATCTCTCCAGGGGCCGATTGACTGGACCCAGGGCCCTTGGTCCAAAAAAAGGTGTGGGCCCCTCCCCATGATATCATTGGCCCCACCCCATGTCACCATTGGCCCCACTCTATGGCATACATAAATATCAATTAAAAAAAAAAAATAAAACTAATCTTACACTGCCGGCTAGCTTATTGCAGGTTGGCTGGAGGCTGCTTGGCAACTTGCTGGATAGCTTGAGGTTGTACTGGATGTCTGGCCTGGTGGCTATGCCTGTAGCGAGTACAATGTTTCATATGTAATTTGAAAAAGTGTGGTGACCTGGGGTAGTGGATGGCCTGGGGGACGAATGGATGGCCTGGGGAGGTACCCAAGGACATCCAGTACCCCCAATGACATCCAATAACCCCTCAGGCCATCCAGTACCCCCCAAGCCATCAAGTACCCCCGCCAGTACATCCAGTACCCCCCTAGGACATCCATAACACCCCCTCAGGCCATCCATTACCCCCCAGGCCATCAAATACCCTCTTAGGCCATCCATTACCCCCCCATCCAGTGTCCCAAAGGCCACCCATTAACCCCCAGGCCACCCATAACCCCAAGGCAATCCATAACCCCCCTCCAGATTATCCATTACCTCCTAGGCCATCCATTACCTACCTAGGCCATCCAGTAACCCCCTCCAGGCCATGCAGTAGCCCCCAATGACATCCAGTAACTCTTCCAGGCCATCCAGTACACCCCAAGCCATCCAGTGCTACTGGCTTCCCTGCTGTGGACTGTGGTGGGTCTTCTGTCCTGTCAGTGTCACTGCTGCGGATTTCTGGGCCCTCCTGGTGAGTCACTTCAGTCTGAGATGAGTCCACTGGTCCTGACTCCTCCTCTGTTGCGTGTCCTCCATGGCAGGCTGCAAGTATTCTTATGTCCCTCAGACTCCCACTCTGCCCCCCCATCATCACGCGCCCCTGCGGGCCGTGATGACATCAGGCGCATGTCGCACAGACATGCGCAGAACAGAGGAAGAGGCACAATCTGAAGAGCTTGCTGCCAGCCCGACAGTGAGTGAGTCTGGCAGCAAGCCAGATCTGATGATCGGATGCGTGCATCTTCTTCTTGGGTTTGACCGGGTAGCACTGGCTATATACTGGGCATAATCAGCATGGCATGTATGGCAATATGAGGCCTCAGTCATGGAGCGGTGCGCACTGTGGGCGGCACGTTTTAATAGGTGCAGCGGGCCTCTACATGCAAGCAGGCAAATAAATGGTAGAGGTTACATTTTCATTGCTGGTGGCTGCGGCAGGCTCCTTTTGGTCACGGGCCCTCGGTCCGTGACCGAATTGCCCGATGGTCAGTCCGCCCCTGCATCTCTCAGTAATGTTTATTTAAACTTCAGTATTTGTGTTATAAAATTAGTCTGGGTAAATAAAATACTAAACCAGTTACCTGCCGACCATTTAGGTGACCAGACCCCAACTGCAGGGAGAAAAAAAAAAAAGTTTTATTTAACTTTTCTCACACACCCGTTATTATTTTGTGTATCAGGACAAGTAGACTGTCATGAGGGACAAGTAGATTCGGCTCCCATTTTAGTCCCTTGAACAAGTAGGTTTTTTTTTAATTTCCACACCCCTGTCAGTCCATTGCTCTAAGTTAAAGGGATAGTAATACTTTTATTAAAGTGGAGATCTGAGTCTTCTTTATTCTTTTTTGAGCAGGTAGTGCTGTATTTCAATACTTACAGTTTTGTAGTTCAAGCGTTATTCAATCCGAAAGGATCCC
This sequence comes from Rhinophrynus dorsalis, assembly GCA_037306005.1. NCBI lineage: Eukaryota > Metazoa > Chordata > Amphibia > Anura > Rhinophrynidae > Rhinophrynus > Rhinophrynus dorsalis. Next base: position 122,923,443 of record CM074722.1, read on the forward strand.
CCTCCCGCCCCTTTCCTTGCGTCACTCTGCCTCCCAGTCTGGTCCAGATGGAGCACTACAAGTGACAGTCTTCAGCAAGTAAAAGGAATATCCTGCCGTCCTTCGTCAAGGGGGCAGGGTTTTCCTTATACTTACTGAGTGAAGACTGTCCCTCGCTGCATCCGTCCGGTCCCACGACCAGATGCCAGATCTGATGGGAGGATCCCAGAAGAGGTGGGAGGGGTATCCTTTCGGATTGAATAGCGCTCAAACTACAAAACTGTAAGCATTGAAATATAGAGCTAGTTTAAATAAATAAATAAATAAATAAGTCTTGGACCTCTGCTTTAATAGAAGTATTACTATCCCTTTAAGACCTCTCTTCTCAGCTTTCTCAACCCGTCTATGGCCACGGTGGAAAAAAATCATTAAAATTATGAGTTGGCATAAAACCTCACTCATGCTGAAAACTCTCCGTGTCTCGCCTAGACCTAAGGAGTGTCTGCCTAGTAAACCCTGAGGATATTTTCATTGCATTAAATATTTCGGAAATTATGACAGCACACTACTTGTGAGGGGCAAATAAACACACTAGATATTGCCTCGCTCCAAATCCTGTGATGTGTCATTTCCTACTGCTCCCAGTGAATTCAAAGCTGGGAACAGCTTTGGGCTGTCCTTACCTGCCTTTTCCTGTTCTTCCTGTATTATGGTATTCCTGCAACCCTGTCACTGTTTGTAAGAACACTCAGACAAGTTAGTAAGGTAAAATCAGCTTTAGTATATATATAGGCTGGATCAGGCAAAAGGAACCAGGAACAAAACCTCAGCAGTACCAAACCTAGGCAGCGGGCCTAACTAGCAGATGGTAGGTGACTGCAGGGCAGAATCCCTAGAAGGCTAGGGATAGAGTAGCAGCTAGCCGGGACACTGGAGAGTGACCTGGCCTAGAAAACACAGGTGACCGAGGCAACACTGACAGGCAATGGCCAGGCACTAGTCCCGGGAGACAAGGGTAACTGGAGGCAACACTGACAGGCTCTGGCAAGGTACTAATCACAGGAGACTAGGGTAATTGGAGGCCACACTGACAAGAACTGGCAAGGCAATAGACTCAGGAGACCAGGGGAACCAAAGGCAACGCTGACAAGCACTAGCAAGGCACTAGTCTCTGGAGACTAGGGGAACCGAAGGCAACCGTGACAAGCACTGGCAAGGCACTAGTCTCAGGAAACTAGGGGAACAGCAGGCAACACAGACAAGCACTGGCTAGGCACTAGTCTCAGGAGATTAGGATAACCAGAGGCAACAAATTGGATAGTCAGCCATAGCCAGGATTAGTACACAGAGCGGTAGTCTGTTACAGCCAGGATCGGTACACAGAGCGGTAGTCAGCCACAGCCAGGATCGGTACACAGAGCGGTAGTCAGCCACAGCCAGGATTGGTACACAGAGCGTTGTCAGCCACAGCCAGGATCAGTACACAGAGCGTAGTCGGCCACAGCCAGGATCAGTACACAGAGTGTCAGTCAGCCACAGCCAGGATCGGTACATGGAGCAGTAGTCAGCCACGGCCAGGATCAGTATACAGAGCGGTAGTCAGTCACAGCCAAGATCGGTACACAGAGCGGTAGTCAGCCACAGCCAGGATCGGTACAAAGAGCGTTAGTCAGCCACAGCCAGGATCTGTACACAGACCGGTCGCCAGTCACAGCCAGGATCGGTACACGGAGCATAGTCAGCCACAGCCAGGATCGGTACACAGAACGTCAGTCAGCCACAGCCAGGATCGGTACACAGAGCAGAGTCAGCCAAGCCGAGATCGGTACACAGAGCATTAGTCAGCCAGTCCGGGTCAGCAACGGAATCACAGGTAGCGGAGACAGAAGCAAGGTCAGGCAAAACCAGGTCATACACGGAGCAGGAATCAACAGCAAAACAAATGCCAGATACAGGAACACCACAAAAGGGCGCCAAAGTAATGACGGGACTGAGTTTAAAAAGACTAACACTGGGCGGGGCAGAACCCAGCGGCCAATAAGAACCCAGCAGGACTAGAGCAGGAAGTAGCAATGTCGCTTAGCACAGAAGATCACGGGCACCGTGATACCTTTTGAGGCTGATCCCATTCCCTCGGCTGAGGGCCTGATCAGGACTGTGCTGACCACCCTGAATATTCCCTTGGCACAGGAGACGTCTTCTGACCCCTCTGATGTGTTTCAGGAGCTTGTTAGGCCCCATACTTGTTTTCCACCTAACCCCACCATTGACCGCTTGGTGTCTGAGGAGTGGAAGTTTCCAGATAAGAAACTATCTGCGTCTAGGAAGTTTGCTAAGGTTTACCCGTTCTCTGAAATGGCCCTCACGCAGTGGGTCCATCCCCCTAAAGTGGATGCCCCTGTTTCCAGGTTTTCTAAGTCCACCGTCTTGCCTATGGCTGACACCTCTGCTCTCAAAGACTGGACTAATAAGAAGCTTGAGACCTTTCTTAAAGGGATAGTAATACTTCGTTTTATCTTTATTTTATTCTGTAGGCATTAAAAAAACATGAAGAATGATATGTCTTATCTCTCAAACTTTTATGGTTTGAGAGACATTCACAAGCAAAGTTTCCCCTCCCGCCCCTTTTACCTAGTGTAAGCCATCTCTTCTCAGATGTGGAATGCAGTCCATAGACCAGATAGATAACAGCAGGGGACAATCTTCTTCCTATGAGAACAATGAAAACCCTGCCTCCCTTGACAAGTTTTTCAGGTTTTTCTCTTATCTTCATTGAAGATTGTCCCTCTCTGCAATCTACCTGGGCACCTCCCTTCTGCTCTGTCTGAGCAGTGTTACATCAGTAAAAGCGGCGGGAGGGGGATACTTTATCATTGAATTACTCTTGAACTACAACTCTGACATAATTGAAATAACACTCTCCAAAGTCCAAATACTATGATGATTAATTAGAGATGCTTTTATTATGAAACATTACTATCCCTGTAAGGCTATTTTTGAGACGGCTGGCTCTGCCCTCCTCCCTGCCTTTGCTGCAATGTGGGTGAATAGGGCTGTGGCTGTTTGGACTGAACAGCTCACTTCAGCTGTCCATCAGGGAGCCCCTACTGTTGACATGTTGTGACTTATCGCTAACGTTGCTGAGGCTCAGCATTTTGTCTCTACTGCCCTGTTTGAAGCTGTGCGTATGGTGGCCAGGGCATCTACCATGTCTGTGCTAGCCAGACGGGCTCTTTGGCTCAAGATCTGGTCTGCTGACACGGCCTCCAAGAAGGCTTTCCTGTCTTTGCCTTTTCAGGACTCCTCCCTGTTTGGGCCTGAGCTCAAGGATCTCATCAGCGAGGCCACTGGAGGGAAGAGTACTCACCTGCCAGTGGTCCTGAGGAAGAAGGTGCCTGTCAAAAGGAATCTGCTTTTTCGTCCCTTTCAAGCAGACTCACGCCAAGAGACCCAGATGGTCCCTCAGGTTCCGCGCTCCTCATCCAAGCCTAAGCAGCAATGGAGATCCAAGCCCTCCACGAAGCCCAAGGCTTCCAAACCTTCTTCTGCATGACTCGTTGTCTCAAGTTCTATGTGCATCGCACTGAGTCCTTGAGGAAGTCAAACACTCTTTTTGTCATTCCTGAGGGTCTTAGGGCAGGGAAGCCTGCTTCCAAGGTAACCATTGCTTCTTGGATCAAGTCCACGGTTCGTAAGGCTTACGAACTTCTGAAGAAGCCTGTTCCCTTCAGGGTCACGGATCATTCTGTGAGGCCTATTGGGGCTTTGTGAGCCTACAAGAACCAGGCCTCAGCTGATCAGCTGTGCAAGGTGGCCACTTGGTCGTCTGTGCACACTTTTTCTAAACACTAGTGTGGATGTGCTGGCATCAACTGATGCCAGCTTTGGGAGGAAGATCCTGGAGGCAGCCTTTGCTGTCTAGGATCTCATTAATCTCTCAGTACTCTTTAACTTTTGACACCCTGTTGGCTCTAGTTCAGTGTGCTGTGTATCAGTTCCTGGGGTCTGTTTTACCCCTGTTCAGTGTCCGTTGACACTTTGTTGCTGTTGTTGAGCTATTCTTGAGTCGTAGGTTCATTGGTGCTCTGGTGACTTTGGGGGCCTGCGCCTGGCCTTGCCTTTCTTCCTGCCCTGGGGAACTTAATGGTTGGACATCCCAAAGTTACCAGTAACCTGTATTGGACGAGAAAGAAAATAGGATTTTAGTCTTACCTGTTAAATCCTTTTATCTTAGTCCATACAGGTTACTGGTCTCCCACCCTGTCAAGGACCATGCTTGGCTCTCCTGTGGCAGAATGTGGGGGTCCTTTCGGGTTCATGCGCACAGGAGTCTTCCTTTACCTTCTTTCTACCTAGTTAATAGTTAGTCTGCAAATCTTACTGGTTGGGGATTGGCTAGCTGCAAGCTAAGAAGAGGAGGTAGGCTCCACCCAGCAGTCACTTCTCAGAATTGTTCCTGCCTATTTAAAGGGGCTGATCGCCTACCCAAAGTTACCAGTAACCTGTATGGACTAAGAGAAAAGGATTTAACAGGTAAGACTAAAATCCTATTTTCCAGTCTGTAGTCTGTCCATCACATGTTGTTCTCCATCACATGCTGCTCACTGGTTCCACTCCAAAATACTCCTATCAGTCAAATGTGGTGAAAACTGGTCAGCTGGATAACAAGATGCATGCCAGCTGGCCTTTTCTCCCCACACCCATATGCAATGTTGTGGTGGCATCAAAGAGCTAGTAATATGATGTGAAGCATTTGTTTTCTTACCTGAAATCATTGTTTAGTTGTCAAACAAGACAGTTTGGACATCTGTCCCTAGTTTATCCTCACTCATTTCATATTAAACTAGGAAAGACCGTTCTTTGGTTCTCAAAAGCCTAACTAAGGACATCTTGTTAAACCTCTGATGTCCCTTTTTTTTGATGTCATGTTGTGTTCTCCTAGAGTTTGGGAAGGCTGAAATTGCCTTGGATTCTTAATTAAGGAATTCTAACTGTATATGTATACCCAAACATGTATATGTGTGTATAAACACACAAATATATACCCACAGACATAAACCCCTGTTATAGGTCATATATGCTCATTTTGACTTTATTACACTTCTCTGTCTGCTGTTCCGACATTAAGACATCTCTTCAATCTCTCTCTCGCCATTGGCACTTTTGCATCTTCCTATAAACAAGGACTCATCACACCCATTCAAAACAAGCCATCTCTTGATACTACCTCTCTATCCAGATACCGCCATCTATCTCTAAGTAAATAGAATGGCTACAACCACCTATAACACTTTCTCTTTTCTAACTCTTTACTTGACCCGTGCAATCTGGCATCTGTCCTCAACACTCTACTGAAACACCACTCACCAATGATATTGGTAATCTCTTCACATCCAAGTCCAAGGGCCACTTCCCCCTTCTCATTCTTCTTGGTCTCTATTCAGCCTTCTCCTTGAAACTCTTCACTCCTTCGGTATCTGTGAGACCACTCTCTCTTGGCTCAAATCTCTCAGACAGTTCATTTTGTCTCCTTCTCTGGTATCTGGGGTTCTTCACTACCTTTCTCTGTTGGGCTACCTCAAGTAGTTTTTTATCCTTGGTTCTTATCTATCTTCATATCCTCACTTGACAAACTAATAAACTCATTCCTCTCCTTCCATGACCTTTCTCCCTCCCAACTAACTCTTACCAGCAACTATCTGAAATCTTTTCCTGTGTGGCATTCCTTTTCTTAAATCTTAACATCCTAAACACAGAGCTGTTAATTATCCCTCCTTTCTCCCTAACACCTAATATTTCTCTCACTGCTGATAACTCCAAAATTCCGCCAGACTCATATATCTCACTCACTACTCTTCAACAGCTACCTCTCTCTGCCAATCCCCCCACTAGCTCCCTATTGCTTCCATATTAAAATCCAAAGTCCTGTCCCAAACCTAAAAAGTCCTCTATAATATTTTACCTCCTTATATCTCCTCCCTTCTCCTCAAATACTCTCCCAACCACCCTCTTTGTCTTGCCCATGACCTGAGTATTCTCCTACCATAACTTCCATTTTCCGTCTCCAGGACTTCTTATCACGGTGCCCGTGATTCCTTGTTTTTTATTTTTCTGTCAGTTATCCTGTATGAGGTCCTCATTGGTTGCCCTGTGTTTAACCCGCCCAGTATTGCCTTTATATACTGGGCTCCTGCACCTTATCACTGCCCTTTTGTGGTGTTCCTGTGCCAGTTCTACGTTTTCATTGAGGTTTCCAGTGTACCGACTTGGCTTGCCTGACTACTCTCCTGTTCCTGCACCTGTGTACCGACCCGGACTGCCTGACTACTCTCCAGTGATTGTTCCTGTGTACCAACCCAGCCTGGCTGACGTTCCTGCTCCTGTGTACCGACCCGGACTGGCTGACGTTCCTGCTCCTGTGTCCTGACCCGGCCTGGCTGATGTTCCTGCTCCTGGATCCCGTATTGGCAGTTCCCCGTTGTGGTACTAGTCGCTTTGGTGACATTCTGTCTTCCGGTGCCTTACTGTTTGTCACCTCTGCCTTGCAGTCTTGCCTGTCTTCCATTTGCTCAGAGTGCCTCTGGCCTAGTCCTCCGTTCCATACCGGTTGCCAGTGTTGCCTCCGTGAGTGCACTGGTATTCTGCCATTGGTTTGCTCCACTCTGTCTAAACCGGTTGCTGTGTTGCCTCCGTAATTGCACCGGTATACCACCATTGGTTTGCTCCACTCTGTCTAAACCAGTTGCAAGTGTTGCCTCCGTTATTGCACCGGTACATTGCCATTGGCTACACTCTATCTACCCAGTTGCAAGTGTTGCCTCCGTGATTGCACTGGTATACTGCACTGGTTCGCTCAACTCTATCAAAACCGGTTGCAAGTGTTGCCTCAGTGATTGCACCGGTACATTGCACTGGTTCTCTCCACACTGTTAAAATCAGTTGCAAGTGTTGCCTCCGTGATTACCATTGGTTTGCTCCACTCTGTCAAAACCGGTTGCCAGTGTTGCCTCCGTCATCGCACCGGTACATTACCATTGGTTTGCTCCACTCTGTCAATATCGGCTGCAAGTGTTGCCTCCGTTATAGCACCGGTACACTACCATTGGTTGTGCTCCACTTTGTCAAAACTGGTTGCAAGCGTTGCCTCCGTTTAGCACTGGTACTCTGCCATTGGTTCCGCTCCACTCTGTCATAACCGGTTGCTATTGTTGCCTCCGTGTCAGCACCGGTAGCTCTTCTGATTTCCTCAGAGGCCTAGTATACTGTGGACTCTATCTGTGGAGTCTTCTGATGCAGCTGGTTGCCAGAACATATGGGACTGTTCTCCTTTCCTCTGAACATTAACTCCTGCAGTGCTGGAACCTGGAAACCTTATGATTTGCCTGACCTGTGTCAGCATAAACTGTTTGTCTCCTATATATATGCTGGACCTGTGTGGGCATAATTAACCTGCTGTGTGTCTGTACTATATGTGTTATATTACAGGACCTGTGAGGGTTCTTTATGTATTATTGTATTTAATAAAACTGTGTTTTTATCTTAACTCTGGGTCTGTGAGTCAAACAAACCATTACACTTCTCCTGTGTTGTACCCATACTGTTGAATTACTTACCTCACTCTGTGAGATTTCAACTATATTCGACAGCTTTAAAGTCTCTGAAAACCCACCTGTTCAGAGAAGCTTGCCCCTTAGGCCCATAAATGCTGCTATACATACGTCTGTAGCTGTCCTTTCCGTCTAAGTCTTTCACTATTGCTTAAGGTATAGCCATTTCACTTATCCATTGGATGTTCCCTACATAATAAAATATCACTCTCCTCCAAGTCCATTTATCTTCTGTATCTACCACCCCATATGCCCTCTAGATTGAAGGTTCACAGACGTACGACCCTCAAACCCTTTTTGTCATATGTTATTGCGTATGTTATATATCTCAGGTAATGATTAATTGTATGTCAGCTTGTTTGTCACCCCATCCTATTGTTCAGCTCTGTGGAAACTGCTTGCGCTTTATAAATAAATAATAATCCCACCAATATTCCATGGAGGGAGAGAAAACCACCAATTAAGCTAGCTAAAATTGAAAATGAGAGAAATATTGAAAATGAGGGCAAGAAAAATTCTAAACAATTCTACAAGTATATTAATAACAACAAACTTAAGGTTAATATTGGTCTTCTTAAGACTGAGACAGGGGAATTGATTAGTGAGGAAAAGGCTATGGCTGACACCATAAATACATTCTTTGCTTCAGTATATACAAAGGAAGCAACAATGACATACTATGGGCAAATAAACATAGCCACAGAATTTTCTCCATCATGTACATGGCTTACTGAGGACAAAGTCCAAAAGAGATTTGAAAAGGTTATGGTGAATAAAGCACCTGGACCTGATGATATACACCTAAGGGTACTTAAGGAACTTAGTTCAGTTATAGCAAGACTATTATACTTAATATTTATTTATTCACTTTCATCAGGCATAGTGCCCTGTGATTGGAGGAAAGTTGATCTAGTTCCATTGTTCAAAAAGGGGGCAAGATCCAAACCAGGAAATTATAGACCTGTGAGCTTGACTTCCATAGTGGGTAAGATACTAGAAGGGTTATTAACTGACAGTATTCAGAACTATGTAAAGACAAACAATTAGTAGGAGTCAGCATGGATTTATGAAGAATTAGCAGTGTGGGATGGCATTGCCTTTCATTTTTTTTTATTCTTGTTCACACATACAGACATTTATACATATTATACACACACTCACACACATACATACATATTGTCATACATACCTAGAGACACACACACAAACATACAGACACATACATATTATCATACATATATACAGAAGCACACCCCTCAAAGGGTTACATTTTCTCCAACCATAGAAATTTGTAAGAAAAGAGGAAAGCATCTGTCAGCTACTGAACTCAGGATTCATTAGGGGGAGGAGCGATGGCGTGTGTACACACTGCATGTCATTAGCGAGTGTTATGGACTGTGCCATGAAGGGCGTGTGATGATATGAAGGCAGGAATTTAGTTAAGATGGTGTGGAGACCTTGTTTGTGAACAGTCCTACCATGGTGGAGATGCAGAACAGTGGAGGACAAGGAGGGATACTCCGGAGTGGTGGTGCCGAGTGCCGTGAACAGGGTGAAGGAACTGGTGACAAAGCCGGAAGTGAGCACTAGGCCCAGGACGGAAGATACAGAGTCTGGGTGAGCAACAGGAGTCAAGTCCCCGTGGTGGCTAAAGGCTTTGGAGAGGTGGTGGAGTAAGAAGTAAGGAAGAGGTACAGGATTTCCATCAGAGAGATCATTTGTGAGTACATCCATTTGTTGTAAAGCTATAAGGCTGTAAGAGGAGGTGAAGGATTGGAATACTGGATCAAAGGAGGTTGGAGGGAAACTGTACCTTTAAACGGCACTGGGGTGGTCTGTATGCCCTTGCTAAGTAAGAATGTAAGTGGAGACGGGACAACTCATATTAGAAGTCACTGTGGGGGAGAAGGAGGACGTTTTGATAAGGTTGGATGGGATAATATGCCCGATTGAATCTTGCATCTGCATTTAAAAATATTAGTTCGTGATTATTTGGTTAGGGCTGAGAATATGCCCCCAAAGAAGTCCCCAAGAAAATCCCCGGTGAGGAAGCAGGGGTAAATAAGGAGGAAAAACAAGAGAATAAATCCGGTAAGACAGAAAAGAGGCTGTCAACCATTTTTTCCCCACAAGGGGCTCAGCAGCAAGTAGTAATGGTTACTCCACTCACAGAAGGGTTAAAGGAGACACAACCTATTGCATTAAATGGAGAGGAGAGCAAGGGGTCCCCTTCACTTACATCTGATTTGATTAAACAATGTGTAGAAAAAAAGTTTACAGGATTATATGGGAAGAATAATAGCGGAGATGAAAAAAATCTGAGACTATAATCCACGAGATAACATTATTGGGCAATAAAATTAAAACTATCGAGAATAGAGTGACAGTTTGGATTTCCAAATGAATGTTAAGGAAAAAGAAATGGATTTGATGAAGAAGAATTTAGAGATAATAGAAGTGAAACTGATGGACTTAGAGGACAGATGCCGCCAGAATAACATTCGGATTAGAGGCATTTCAGAAGAGATTGCTCAAGAAGACCTAGAGGATTATATTCAAGAGTTTTTGACATCTCTGGCAGTAGGGTTTGATAAGGATCTGAATGTTATCGAGATGTGTCATAGAGTGTCTAGGCCAGAAAATGTGGATGTGAAGTTACCAAGGCATGTCTTAATTTGTCTCCAGTCTTATAAAGTGAAGGTGGATGTTATGAGGGTTAGAACTGAAAATTTTCAGAAGAATCCAAAGTATCAACAAATTAGATTATTTACTGATTTGTCTTATAGAACTAGGAGATGGAGAAAATCCTTTGGAGTTTGTATTGCATTACTAAGGAAGCAGGGACTGAGATATAGGTGGGGCTTCCCGGCTAGAATTTTGGTAACCCACGGGGATGAGACAGTTTCTTTTGAAACACCAGAAGGGTTAGGAAAACGGTTGGTAGACAGATTTGGAGATAATGTTTTTTTGTGGGATATGGGATATTTGGTAATATAGAGTGTTTTATTCACATAGGTCACACATTTCTCACTGGTGGTAATTGAGACTGAAGGTTTAGAATAGAGTAAAGTGAAGTATAAAGTAGCATTACATAGTAAGTGAGTATTAATTAGTGAACTTGGTGGTTTAATTAGGGAAGATAAGTTACATTTTGGATTTGGGAGTAAATTAGGGAATATATGACATTTAAAGGGATAGTAATACTTCATTTTAACTTTATTTTATTTTGTAGGCATTAAAAAAACATGAAGAATGATATAAGTCTTATCTCTGAAACCTTTATGGTTTAAGAGATATTCACAAACAAAGTATCCCCCCCTGTTCAACCAGATCAGAAGGGAGATGCCCAGGTAGACTGCAGAGAGGGACAATCTTCAATTAAGATAATGGAAAAAGCTGAAAAACTTGTCAAGGGGGGAAGGGCTTTCATTGTTTTCATACAAAGAAAATTGTCCCCTTCTGTTATCTGTACTGTCATACAACCAGACTCACATCTGAGAAGAGATGGCTTACACTAGGTAAAAGGGGCGGGGAGGGGAACTTTGCTTGTGAATATCTCATAAACCATAAAGGTTTGAGAGATAAGACTTATATCATTCTTCATATTTTTTTAATGCCTACAAAATAAAATAAAGTTAAAACGAAGTATTACTATCCCTTTAAGAGGTTTTTTTATACTGGTATGACATTTTATAGATAGGAGGTGATAAACAGTATATTAGTGATTAGTTGGTATTGAAAGATTAGAACTAATACGTGGGGCCGTGTGAGATGTAACACATTATAGTAAAATAGAGTTTGGGAGTTTAGAGGAGTATATGAGGTAGAGAGCAGAAATAATTTAGAATAAGGTGATAATTAAGGAAGTGTTGTTGTACGATTAGGTGATTAATGACAGGGTTTTTTTGTTTTTTTTTTCTCCCCCTTCCCCTTCCTATGTCTTTTTGGGTCTGAATATAGCCTTATGGATGGTAGCTTTGAGAAGTGGAGGATAGAGTTGATCTATTGGACTGCCTTAAGAGATAATATTGCATGGTAGACTCCACTACATGGTAGTGTTTAACAAATGTGAAAGGATGACCAAATAGCCACCTTTCACAACTGCTCCACAGAGGCCTGGTTTTTGCAAGCCCAGGCTTGAAAAAGTACATCTCAAGCAGAAATATGGACCTAAACCATTTGAGTGCCAGAGAGAGAGGTTTCCAATGCATTGCAATTGAGTGAAGACTAAGCTCTTTCTGAAGGCCATCCTGACGACAGGCTAAGATAACCAGAAGACGATTAGGATGTGGGCACCATAACTTTGAGGTACACCTTGTGTGACGGTACCAGCAGACACCCAGCGTTGGTGCCACCGTCAAGGATAACTTCTTCCCAAAATCCACCAGCAAAGGCTCCCACAGCATACAGCAATGTACCCTAAATCACCAGGCAGGACTAGTGTCAGGGTAAAACCAGAACTCTTTATTGAAGAAACCAACAGACTTATATACAGAACAGTGGGGCCAGGGAACAATGGGGACAGACATGAGTGCATTAACTGACAATAGTGAGGGGCCGTGGGTAAACATTAGACAAAGGGCTGGGGCTGGATACAATGGGCTAGAATACACATTCACAATAGTGTCCTTTGTGCTAAAGCATCTTTTACATAATTTGATTTAGCTGCCTTCAAACCCCAGCCAATCCAGGGCTGAGTATGATGTGGCCAATCCTGGCCTCTGGTGTCACACCCGCCTTTAGCCTATCAGACGCTATGGGCGGGTGGCTGACTGACCAATCCCTGGGACGCCTACTTTTCCCCATGTTAAGTCTATGGGGGACCTTTAAACATGGCACCCAGGGCTTTAGCCAATCAGGAGCCGGCCTACGTTCCACAGCCGGACGGCTTTTGTGATAGTCCTGCTGGCAGTCTCGAGCAACGTGAATTTAGTCCTTTGGAGGAGGATGGGGGAGGAGGGGTATATTTGAACCAATAACCAGGGAATTTGTCCGGTTCCTGTGACAGTGCTCCCCCCTGACCCATGGTCCTGCAGACCCAGTTAGATCCCCACGGGTCGGCTGGTGGCTGTCCGGTGTTAAGGTTCCAAGTCCGTATGGCGGGACAGACCATCGGCATTGCCATTTTGTTTCCCGGGGTGGTACTGAATGGTAAAATTGAAGGGTTGCAGGGCTAAGCTCCACCGGAGTAACCAGCCGTTGTCTCCGGATACCTTGTTAAGCCAGATGAGAGGGTTGTGATCGGTGAGCACAGTGAAGGAGCGTCCATAAAGGTAGGGCTGCAGTTTCTTGAGAGCCCAGATCAGGGTCAGGCACTCCTTTTCAACGGCGGCATACCCTACTTCCCGGGGCAGGAGTTTCCGACTGATGTAGACCACCGGGTGTTCGCTGCCGTCGGGCTCCACCTGGCTCAGTACTGCTCCCAGCCCGAACATAGAGGCGTCTGTATGGACACAGAAATGTTTAGTGGGGTCAGGAGCAGCTAACACAGGGGCAGAGATCAATGCACATTTTAGTTTGTTGAAGGCAGCGTCGCATTCTGGGGACCACAGTACCTGTCGGGGAAGGTTCTTCCTGGTCAGGTCAGTCAGGGGCTTAGCTATTGTGCTATAGTCAGGTACGAATCGGCGGTAGTACCCAGCCGTACCCAGAAAAGCCATTACTTGGGTTTTAGTTCGTGGGGTGGGCCAGTTGGCGACAGCTTCGATTTTTGCGGGTTCTGGCCGCTGGCACCCGCTGCCCACCCGGTGACCCAGGTACTGTACTTCTGCCATCCCTACCCTACATTTGTCTGGTTTAAGAGTCAGACCCGCTGACCTGATGCGATCCAGTACAACCCCCACATGGAGCAGGTGCTCCTCCAAAGTGTTGCTGAAAATCGCGACGTCGTCCAGGTACGCACAGGCATACTCCTGGAGGTCATCTAAGATCTGGTCAATCATCCGCTGGAAAGTTGCCGGAGCATTCCTCATTCCAAATGGCATGACCTTGAATTGGTACAGGCCAAATGGAGTGATAAAGGCCGATTTGGGGATAGCTTCCCGATCCAGCGGAATCTGCCAGTATCCTTTGCACAGGTCAAGGGTGGTCAAAAAGTTAGCCCTAGCAATGCAGTCTAGCAGTTCGTCTACTCGGGGCATAGGGTAGGCGTCTGTGGTGGTGTGGTCATTCAGTTTGCGATAGTCCACACAAAACCTCATGGTCCCATCCTTCTTGGGGACTAGCACAACTGGGGAAGCCCAAGGGCTTGTAGAGGGCTCAATGACTCCCAGATCTAACATGTCCCTAATTTCCTGGCGCATTCCAGCCCTAACTGCGTCGGGGACCCGGTAGGCAGCTTGCCGCAAGGGTCGCTGTCCTGGGGTCTCCACTCGGTGAAGTGCTACTGTGGCATACCCGGGAAGGGAGGAGAACATCTCCTGACGCTGGTGCAGTATCTGCTTAGCCTGTTCAACCTGAGCTGGCCCTAATTGCTCCGCTATCTCTACAGCTTCCACCCCTGTCTTCCCTTGACTTAATCTGGGTAGTGCCGGCAACAGGAGACCCTCCGGGTCTTCCACCGCCGGAGAACAAATCGTAGCTACCTCTTCTTGCCTGGCTTGGTACTCTTTCAACATGTTCACATGAAAGGTCCTCTGTACCCTTTCATCTGAACATTTAGCAACCAGGTAGGTGGTCTCGCACAATTGTTTGAGTACCCGGTAAGGCCCCTGCCAGGCTGCCTGTAGCTTATCCTTTTTGACGGGTTTGAGAACCAATACCTGCTGACCTACCAGTAATGTGCGGGTGCGGGCAGTCCGGTCGTACCACCGCTTCTGCTGACCCTGGGCAGCCCGCAGGTTCTTCCGGACTGTATCCGTGAGTTCCTTTAGACGGTCCCGGAAGGCTAGTACATAATCTACTACAGGGGTCCCCTCTTCTCCTATCGTCCCTTCCCAGTGGGTCCTGAGTAAATCAAGGGGTCCTCGCACCCTCCTCCCATAGACTAACTCAAAGGGGGAAAGCCCGGTAGTTTCCTGGAGCACCTCCCGATAGGCAAATAGGAGATGCGGTAAGTGCTTCTCCCAGTCCCTATGAGAGGTGGCAAATGTCCTAAGCAGCTGTTTCAATGTCCCATTAAACCGTTCACATAACCCGTTGGTCTGGGGGTGATAAGGGGCACTCGGTAAGGGCCGTATTCCACAAAGCTTCCAGAGCTGCTGGGTCACCTCTGCCGTGAACTGGGTCCCCTGATCCGAAATAATCTCCTGGGGAAAGCCGACCCTGGCAAAGATTCGGAGTAGGGCATCTGCCACTGTTTCTGTCTGAATGTTTGCCAGGGAGATGGCCTCCGGATACCGGGTAGCATAGTCTACCACAGTCAGAATATATTTCTTCCCCGAGGGACTAGGACGCGGCAGGGGGCCCACCAGATCTACGCCTATCCTACTGAATGGCTCGTCTACGATGGGCAGGGGGTGCAGCGGTGCTTTGCTGTGATCCCCTATCTTGCCGACCCCCTGACAGGTGTCGCAAGTCCGGCAGTGCTGCCTAATATCTCCCGTAATCCCGGGCCAGAAGAAGGATTGGGTAACCTGGTGGTGGGTCCTGGTCACTCCTAAGTGGCCAGCTAGGGGAATGTCGTGCCCAATTCGGAGCAGGTCCTGCCGATATTTTTGTGGCACAACCAGTTGTCACTTGGGCACCCGGGTCTCCTTCCTCCCTTCCGTGACTCGATATAGTAAGCCCCGATCCCATTCTATCCGGTCCCCTCCCAGTCCCCCTGGATCAGCCCCAGCTCTGTCCCTGTAGCTGGCTAAGGTAGGGTCAGTGAGTGTTTCCTGGGCAAAGTCTGCAGGGGAGTCCCAAGGAACCGGGAGAGTGGTCCAGTCGGTTGGGGCCTCTATGGGGTTGTCAGTGTTAAGAGGGAGGTCACTGTCGGGGTGTCTTACCTGGGTCCCTTCCTCAGATGGACGGCCCGTTGTTCGTGCTTGCTGCCGGGTGGTCACAGGATAAATTTCCAGAGAAGCCCCCTCAACAAATGAGGAGGTGAGGTAACCAAGGTCATTGCCCAGTAAGACTTCCGCGGGGAGGCCCTTCATCACCCCCACTTCAACTTCTCGAGCTCCCGCCCCCCAATCCAAATGAACTCTGGCCGTGGGAATCCGCAGTACCGTGCCCCCCGCCACTCGGACTGCTATAGACCGGCCGTTTTTCTCCCTGGGGCTTATCAACTGGGGTTGCAATAGGGTGATCGTGGCCCCACTGTCCTGTAATCCTTGAGCGGGGCGGCCCTTAACCCAAACCGCCTGTTGGTGATGCAACCGGTTGTCTGCTGCGGCTGCTTGCACGGGATCTACTTCATGAAGCATCCCAAACTCTTCCTCCCCCCACTTGGGCGCAGATGGGGCAAACTCGGCATCCAGACAGTGTGCGGCGGCCCGTGGAATCCTTGGAGACGGTCGGGCCCCGGAATCCCGTGGAGCATTTTTGGGGCACTCCGCCTTCACATGGTCCACTTGATCGCATCCATAGCAGCGAATGCCCAGCCTCCTGGACATTCCGCTGGCCAGAGGACGTGCTGGAAGAGGTCATGGAGGGAACGGGCGTGCTGTCCCCAAATCCCGGGAAATAGGTTGCCCAACTCGGACTGGAGGTCGTGGTTCTGGGGCTCCCCCTGCCTCGAATCCACATATTGATCCGCCTGGATAGCTGCTTGTTCCACGGTGTGGGGCCGCCGGTCCTTGACCCAGTCCCGCACAGCTACAGGGGAATGTTCGTAGAATTGCTCCAACACTATGAGCTGTAGAACGTCCGCCAGGGTAACTGCCTGGCAACCAGTCACCCAACTTTCAGCAGCTCTCGCCATCCGATGAGCCCAGTCCGTGAATGGCTGTCCCTCTTTCCACCTTAGGTTGCGGAACTTCAGTCGGTGTGCCTCCGGGGTTATGGCGTATCTACCCAGAAGCCTCTCCTTGACTCGCTCATAGTCCCTGCACTCCTCCGTGGGTACGGCTTGGTAAGCCTCCGCGGCTCTCCCCGACAATTTGCTCCCCAGCACGGTGACCCAGTCCGCCTCCTCAACTCCTTGCAGGGCACACTGGCGCTCGAAAACTTGCAAGTAGCCATCAATGTCATCTTCTGCATCATTGAATGCTTTGAATGCAGCAAAAGGCAATTTTTTCTTCGGAACTCCACTAGGTCTGGAGCTCCCTGGTCCCTCTCTGTGCTGCTGCAGCTCTGCCAGCCGGAGGTTGGTGGCCTCACTCAGGATCTGCGTGATGATCTCCTGGGGAGGAGTGGAACCATAGAGGGCCAGACGCCACTGAACCTCCCGCTGCAACTCAGACATGTCAGTGGTCGCAGAGGACGCGTTGCTGGCTCGGTCGCCCTCCATCAGTTCAGCGATTAGCGTGGCTTTAGACTTATTGCTGGCCACTTGCCCACGGGACTCCACCAAATCTTTTAAAGTACTCCGTTTGAGGGCTTCGTACCGCTGCTCCATCCGCTGTTGGCTGCGCTGCAGAGACCGGGGTCAAGCCAGGTGGCTATATCTCCCCCTGGATGCTGGTCTCCGTGTGCTGCTGAGACCGGGGTCAAGCCCGGTGGCTATATCTCTCCCTGGATGCTGGTCTCAGTGTCCTTTCTTCTGGAAGAAGTAAAAATCCCACCGCTTCCACCAGATGTGACGGTACCAGCAGACACCCAGCGTTGGTGCCACCGTCAAGGATAACTTCTTCCCAAAATCCACCAGCAAAGGCTCCCGCAGCATACAGCAATGTACCCTAAATCACCAGGCAGAACTAGTGTCAGGGTAAAACCAGAACTCTTTATTGAAGAAACCAACAGACTTATATACAGAACAGTGGGGCCAGGGAACAATGGGGACAGACATGAGTGCATTAACTGACAATAGTGAGGGGCGGTGGGTAAACATTAGACAAAGGGCTGGGGCTGGATACAATTGGCTAGAATACACATTCACAATAGTGTCCTTTGTGCTAAAGCATCTTTTACATAATTTGATTTAGCCGCCTTCAAACCCCAGCCAATCCAGGGCTGAGTATGATGTGGCCGATCCTGGCCTCTGGTGTCACACCCGCCTTTAGCCTATCAGACGCTATGAGCGGGTGGCTGACTGACCAATCCCTGGGACGCCTACTTTTCCCCATGTTAAGTCTATGGGGGACCTTTAAACATGGCACCCAGGGCTTTAGCCAATCAGGAGCCGGCCTACGTTCCACAGCCGGACGGCTTTTGTGATAGTCCTGCTGGCAGTCTCGAGCAACGTGAATTTAGTCCTTTGGAGGAGGAGGATGGGGGAGGAGGGGTATATTTGAACCAATAACCAGGGAATTTGTTCGGTTCCCGTGACACCTTGGATGAAACTGGCTTGAGAGCTTTTGTCATAGTAGCAGGATGCTATTTTGAAGAGACAAACAATCAAAGCAAACTTCTCCACCTCTGGGTGACAAAAAGGACCAGAGTCAAGAGGTCGGGAAGGAGTGGAACCCAAAACAGCTCTGCTACATATAGATTTAGATCTGAGAGCCAGGCCTAGTAAGATCAGAATGAGGAGATCAGAGTTAAGTGAGAGCTTTCCATCCTGACTTTTTTCAATACCCTGGAAATCAGGGGGAATGGAGGAAACACATAAGCCAATGGAAACTGTCACAGAATGACCATTGTGTTCATAGCAAGAGCAAGAGGGTCCTGGAATCTGGAGCAAAACAGGGAAAACATGCAGTTCAACCAAGAGGCCATTAGATCCATAGTTGGAAGGTCGCACAGATGCACTATGGAGTTGAACACTATCTAATGGAGTTCCCAATTCCTAGGATGTACACAGCCGAGAATGACTGCCACAACATTGCCTACCCTTAGAATGTGAATGGAGGAGAGAGCTTTTATGTGAGCCTATGCCCAAAACAGCCGAACATCTGACCACGCTGCTGCACTCCTGTTCCTCGACTGAATTTGCAATGCAGCAGAGCTCCAGAACATTGATTGGCAGAAGACTCTCTCTGCTGGTCCAAAGGACTTGAGCCATATTAGGGCCTAAGGCAGCTTCCCAGCCTGCCAGGTTGTCATTTGTCATGACTATTGCCTAATTCAGAATAACCAATAGCTGTCCCAATGACAGATAGCAATGCAAAAGTCTGGTCAGCACTAGTACAAAGATAAGACTGGGGTAAATTAAGGGCAAAAACTTTGCCTGGTGCACTTAGGGTATAGGACACATAGGACACCTGAAAACACTAATGAAGATCTATCTTAATTTGGTCAGATAGAGACATGGCACAGAAGAGATGACACAGCTTCCTGGACCAATTCTGGAGAATACCCAGCTGCAGTTCCTGAGTTTGGAATTTGTCAAAGGATACCTCTGTCAGAAATACCAGTTCCTGAAGAGTGTCGAATTGCATGCTAAGAGAAGTACCTGGGACAGAAACAGCGAGTATTTCTAAAAACTGATTACCCAAATCAGTGATTACCCAAACACTGTTGTTCCAGAATCAATATACATTCTGAATCTGAAGGCACAGAGCCTCCACTGAATGAGACTGACCAAAAGGTTGCCCAGATAGGGAATAAAAGGCATGGCCTCTGAGGCAGAAGACTTTCACCATACTCTCCAGCTTTATCCTGCATCTTATTTTTTCTTATCCCAAAGTAGCAGAAAGAAAACGAGCAAGAAATTCTGTAGGACATAGGGATAACAGATTGCAGAGATTCCATCTTGAGACACTTCAAGTCCAGAATAGGATGGCAGCCTCCATCCTTTTAGGAATCACAAAAAGATTGGAGTAAAATCCTATAAATCATTCATGAGCTGGTACAGGAACCAGTTTTTCCAACAGTGAGCATACTGTGTCTATAAAAACATGTGCCCGAACTGGATGACAATATACTCTGGGAAAAAAGAAATGGAGATGTGTAAGGGATTTGAGATCGATGCATCACCCATCCGAAATAACCCGCAAAACCTATTGGTCCATCACAGAAGACTCCCATGCGTCTTGAAAAAGATGAAGTCGGCCCACACAGGTAAAGGCAGACCAGGACTCTGAGAGTCATGCAGAGGAGGGCTTGTCAGCCTTAGGTTTTTGAGCAGGCTACTTGTTATGCCAAGTCTGTGTGAACTTTGGACGGGGTGGGCCTGAAAGGCCTAAGAGGTTGAACCCTAGATGCCTGAACTGGCAAGGATTATGAAAACTACACATCTTAATGTGAAAAAGGCAAGTGTAGGTCTATTATCAGAAAAAAATATGCTTTTTGTCTCCAGTAGCATCATGAATTACCTTGGCTAGGTCAAGCACAAAAAGTTGTTTTCCTATGAAAGGAAGACAAACCAAAACTTTTCTGCAGATTGGTCAGCCAACCAAATTTTGAGCCACAAGGTGAGAAGTGCAGCCACTGAAAGGGCTGAGGCTTTTCCAGAAAACCTAGTGGCATTGAAGGCCTCCTCAGTAATGTATACATTGGCCTCCATGAAATTGGCTAGCATGACCAGAAGTTCCTGTCAAGAACATCTCCTCTAATTGCATCTTATAGTTGTTCACCCCAGATAACCATGGCTCTAGTGACCCAAGCTGTAATGAAAATGGGTTGCAAGCCAGCACCAGTGACCACAAAATTGACCTTTAAGAAGGGATATAAGTGTTTATAAGCCTCCTTAAGGGCCACAGCATCTGCCTTAGACAGTGTGGTGCTTTTAGCAAGGAGAAAGATGGAGCGATCAGTAGCAGGTGTGGTAGCTCACTGGGACAAGACCTCAGCTGAGAAAGGAAAAAGGTTGGAAATGCATTTTTTAGAGAAGAGTCTCCCATCAGGCATCTTCCGTGATAACCTGGTCCAAAGCAGGATGATGAGGAAAAATAGGTGATTCTCTTTTGCATTGTTGGAAGATGTCCAGTGAAGAAGACCATATATCAGAAGGCTCACAGACATGTAAAGTCTTTAAAACAGCTCTGATAAGCCCCTTAGGTGAGTGAAAAGGGTCTTCCTCAAATGCATCCCCAAAAGACTGGGAAGAATCCATGTCCTCTTCCACAGAGGAATCTCCAGCTGAGACTGGCCCCTAATGACATGTTCAGCCTAATTGGGTATGGGACGCCAAGAGTGTAGGACCCTTTGGATAGATGAAAGGATAGAAGCAACTGAAGACATCAGAGTCTTAAAACCAACTGGCTCTTGTTCTGCAGTGGAGGGCCTTGGGGGCCACATTGCAAGAGGGACAGTAGTCCCATGGAAGCCTAGATTGGCATGTGAAACAGTGTGCTAAAGGGGTTAAATAGACAGCAGAACCATTAGGTTTGGCTTTCCCCATTAGTCCCTTGGGATCAAAGATGTTCAGATAAAAACCTTCTACACTGGCTGGCAGTGTGGGGATAGGAGCTTTGAGGTCTACAACCCTAAAAAGTGAGTAACCCTCACAAGGGGTCAAAACTGGAGAATCCCCTGGTGGTCCTGACAGCGTCCTCGCCACCTTAGACCACCCTCTGTTTGTTATTTTTATTTTCCCCAAGAGCTGTACTCCTCCTTCTCTCCCCATTAGGCTTCTTCCAGTTGCCAGGGCCATATATCTTAGTCAGCCTCTGGCCCACCTCTATTACGATCACATTGGAGGCCCATCTCAGGCAACGTCAACTACCAACTGTGTGGGCCCAGGGGGAATTCCTTGTTTTGGCCCACCATACCAGTGCCTCTGGCTCCGCTCTGCATACCAAACTCACATTGCCATAAAGCAATACACCAGATCTTCTTGGCTCTGTTTTGTGGCTGGTCTGACTCCCCCTTTATAGGCCCATCACGGGCTCTGTGGTGTAGTGCTCTCCAAAGCCTGATGCTTCACCTGCTATTCATGCTGCCTAGCCTCCAAATGTAGTTTGCTATTCCTTTAGCCCTAACTCTTGATTTCTGTGAATATGCTATGGGCAGATTAATCCTTATGATATTTTAAATACAGTGAGTGCCTCCTAATTTCGTAAAGCTACACTGGTGCATGCTATACTGCTTCAATACTGCACCACTTCCCTCAAAATGGGTAGTCAGCGAAGTCAAAGAAAATCCGGTAAGGATATGGTGGATTTATTTCCATGGTGGGACCCCTCAGATCCTCCAACCGACACACAGGACTCTAAAGGAATCCATAGAGCACTCTGCCCCAGACCTCCTGCATCAGAAAGGCAGAGGGATGTTATTCTCAAATTGCATTCCTTCTATACGAAAGAGGCCTGGATGGCGGCAGCAAGGCTCAGCCCCCAGTCCTGAGAGGGGATATCTCCTGAGTTCTTCACTGACCTGACATCAAGTACCCTTTTAAAATGCAGGGAAATGAAGCTACTCACGGAGGCTCTTCACTGGGGTGGCATTCATTACAAATGGGGCTTCCCTTTTCGCCTTAGCTTCTCTGTCAACAACCGCACCCACTCCATCAAGATCTGCAATCTGGCGAGGACCTCCTCCACTGTCTAGGGAACCCTTTTGCAGCCCATGCTCGGCCTCTCATTAATGGTACCCTACCTGATCCTTAAGCCACTTGAAATAGCAGGACACCGCTCCCCCTTATTGAGGATGACACCCACACCTGAGTTACAAAGTTTGTCAGACACTGTTTTCACCACTTTGTTTCTGGAATCGCCGCCATCATGGAGCATTTATACAGATGCTCTTGCTATGTCTGTACAGAGTACTTACCTCTGGCCAAGCCCACCACAGTGGAGCGGCCCCGATGTAGCCGATGAACACGAATAGCACTCTGGCCCTGGACTAACTTAGCGGATGAGAACTGTTCGAACTCCCATACTCACGGTCTCCTTATTGCACTAATACGTTTGAAATAAGTTCAATGTTATGCCTCTTCCATTGTATTGCACTCACCTTTAGCTTAGTCCTCCTAGAGGAGGCTTTTCCACCACTGCACCTTGATGTGTTACTCTGCTCTGCACATGTTTCTGTAGGTACAGCCATATCATCGTGCTCCTGTTCATGTTTGAATTGCGAAGTTTGGCACATGCTCTACTTTTGTGCTCTGTGATATTTTAATAAAGTGTTTATGTGATCTGCTTGGGTGCTTTCCAGAGTCACAGTACACACTTTTCTTTTCTGTTGTTTAAAAAGGATAATATTAACAAGTGTATTCTACCTAAATCCCTGAATCCTCGTCCACTTTACCTAATCTCCTACGCTGTTCACTCTTGTATCTCCTGCCCCCCCTCATCTTCCCCTGGTGGGGGTTCCCCTCCCTCCCCCTCCTATTTGTTCAGGCCAGTTCACCCTGATACAGCTACAGACTCTCTTGCCCAGATCAGACCGGATCTCTTTCCCGAAGCCCATCTCCCAGCTATGGAGGCCCCTGCTCTGCCCCCAGCCCCAGGCACGTGCACACAGAGACACCAAGGGGGGCTTGAGCACCTTCCCTTTTTGTCCAAAGTGTCCTTGTGCCCTTTTAACAAAAAAAATAAATAATAATAATGATGAGAAGTGCCCTTTTTTTCATTCGAGTCCCTGCCCCCCAAAATGTCTGTGCACGTCCCTGCCCAGCCCATCTCCTATCTTGCCTTACACATAACTGAAATGGCTTCAGTTCCCCCTCTGAGATGAGCAGCTTTCACTTTGTAATCCTATGCACACGGAGACATTCTCTTTTTGTGAGAAACTCACTTTTCCAATGCCTCCCACCCCTCCTACTTTTCCAAACACTACACAACCTTCTACTTGGCCATCTCCCCCAGTAAGACCAAAGGCACAACTACACTGCTGCACCAGCTTCTCTCATTTACTCTTCTAGACTCTTATCCAAACCTGGCAGGCAGGTTCAACATTGTCTGCGGCTCACTCGATACTCTGCAAGTCAAAATCGCTAGTGTCTGTTTCTAACGCTGATATGAAGTGCTTCTATAAAGCCTTCCTCTCTAAACTTCAGCTTTTTCAGTCGCCCATAACATTTGTAGGGGGTGACTTCAATACCATCTTGCATAACAACCTAGAACATTCTTGAGACCTCCTGGAACACCCTCGTCCCACCCCGCTAGCGGCTGACACCAAAGCACTCAAAACTCTCCTTCAGTTCCACTCATTGGGTGACACATGGAGGGAATGCCACCCCACTGAATGTGATTTTACCTTTTATTGTGGCCCTCACAATAGCTACTCTAGAATAGATTTCTTGTTCGCTTCTCAATCAGTTTTGTCTCTCCATTGATATTCAGATGATTCCCTGGTAAGATCATTCATTGTTTCTCTCTGTCTTTGAGGAGCTGGGCTCTGCAACAGGTCCAGGGGCATTGAGACTTA
This sequence comes from Rhinophrynus dorsalis, assembly GCA_037306005.1. Taxonomy (NCBI): domain Eukaryota; kingdom Metazoa; phylum Chordata; class Amphibia; order Anura; family Rhinophrynidae; genus Rhinophrynus; species Rhinophrynus dorsalis. Next base: position 122,947,307 of record CM074722.1, read on the forward strand.
ATGATACTCTCCTAAACAACCCCACCACTTGCTCCACTGTCTTAAACTCCTTATCTGACTTTTTTCTCTCAACAATGGGTCTGCAGACTGCCCCTAGTCCCTATGGGAAGCACACAAAGGTTACTTTATGGGGTACACTGATTCATTTGGCCTCATCGATCACAGATTGACAGCCTGTCTGCTGATCTGTCCTCGCTTTTGCTTTCTCAAAAGGCTGCCCCCTCACCTGATCTGATGGCACGTATTATATCTCTGCGTGGCCAACTCAACACTCTTTTGATAGCAGGTGCGGAGAAGGCAATGAAATGGACCAATCAGAGGTACTTCCAGTTTTCTAACAAAGCTCTCACGATGCAGGCCACATAACTTAGGGCCATGCAGAAGCACAACAACATACCAGCTATCAGACTCCCGGACGACACTAGTACTCAAGACACCCACCGCCTCTTGGGGGCTTTTCATTTTTCCTTCTCAGACTTATACTCAGACTCCCACGCTCCTGAAGCGGTCCCCTCTAAGGTTCTTCTTTATCTCTAGCAATCTTCCTACCCTCAGTGACAACCAAAAGTCCATTTTGGAAGCCCCTATTTTCGAAGGCGAGATTTCTCAGGTTATTAAATAGCTCAAACTTTCTAAAGCTCCTGGACCAGACCGATATTCCAGTAAATATTACAAAGTCTTCCAAACGCAACTTCTCCCCTTTTTTATCTTGGATTTTGAACTCCTTGCAGGAAATGGTCTCTCCTCTTAAGTTGATGATGCAGGCCTCCATACTCAAACTGAATAAAGACCCTCTCAGTTGCTCCTCGTACAGGCCCATCTCTCTCATCAGCACCGACATTAAACTATTTGCAAAAATACTGGCAAACCGTCTCTTCCCTCCATAATTCACTCCAACCAGGTGGGGTTCATTCAGGTCTGGCAGGCATCAGATTGTGTGAGGTGCACAGTGGTATTGATTCATCATGCCCGGATGTCTGAGGTCCTGTTACGGTTCTCCAGCAAGACAAGGAGTCAGATGGTATAGTTAAAATCACCTTTATTAGAATAATAAGTAGTAGGCAAATAATGAAGATACTATAAGCAGAGGGTGACTGGAGAGGCTAGAGACCTATCACAAATAGGAGCCTGATGACGGGTCAACCACAACTGCTGGAGACTAGGCCGAAGCCAACTGGTAGTCTCAGTGTAATAGGTGGAAAACAACGCAGAACCTACAGTCTCCCCTAATGTAGCAACAAGGGAGACTACTGACTTACACCTGCAGTCAGTAAGGAAAAGCTCGTCTCCAATAAGGATGGTAACAATAGAGACTACTGACTCACCCCTGCAGTCAGTAAGGCCGGAATCTGCCTGAGCCCCAGGTCTGCACCAGGATGGATGTCTGTGGGGAATGAAGCCACACGGAGGAGTGAACAGACAGAGCCACAGGTCAGCACCAGCTAGGCTAGTCAGACAAGCCAGGTACATACACGGAGTGGGTAGTCAGCCAGAGCCACAGGTCTGCACCAAATAGGATGCCCACTAGGAGTAGGTAATGCTGGGAAGATACTTGGACAGAGCCCCAGGTCAGCACCAGGATGTATAGTCAGACAAGCCAGGGTCATATACGGAGCAGGTAGTCAGCCAGAGCCACAGGCCTGCACCAGACTGGGTGTCTAAGACAAATGGAGCACACAGAGAGAATGGTCAGACAGAGCCACAGGTCAGCACCAGAATGGATAGTCAGACAAGCCTGGTCATACACATGATACAGGAACAACTGGAACTAGAACTACACTGACCAACAATGTAAGTGTAACAGGGTATCAATCCAGTTCCCTTAAATACCAAGAGCCAGGAAGTAGATGGGAGGGGACTGATCAGATATTCCTGTATAAAGTTGAGGACTGCGTCAATACTCAGCCTTGTGCCCGTAATTGATGCATCTAGCCGAGATTCGTCAAAAGCCTGCACCCATCCCGCGTCATCTAGAGCCACTGAACCGCCTAGCCAGATTACGTGGGCGGCCACCACAGAAGCTAAGTGCACCCAGAACCATAGCCCAAAACGACGAGCGGGATGACGCTGAAGCATTATATCGAGGTAAGCTGTGACAGGTCCCTTCCATGGTACTTTCCCTGGACGCGCAAAAGAGCTTATGGAAGTTCATGTTTGCCACTTTGAATCAATTTACCTTCAATAAGTCCTTTTTGTTGGCCATTTGAACATTATACTCTTCTCCAACGGCCCAGGTCTTCATTGCTGCATTCTACTCTGCTTCTGTAGCGGTTGTGGGGGGGGGGGCACCCACCAGGGGTGTCTGGGATTCCGGTGGGTGATACTGACCACAAACATTCTCTTTTCACTGATGATATACTTCTGTCATTGTCCAAACCAATCACTTCTCTCTCTAACGTCATGCGGGAACTTCACATCTATCAACGCCTATCTGGGTTCAAAATCAATCTAAATAAATAAAGCTCTGAACATCAACCTATTGTGTCCTACTCAGAAATTACTCCAACTCAGTTTTGACATTTCATGGCAAAAATCCCATCTCCAATACTTAGGCATCAAGCTGACCCCATAGTATCAATCACTCTACTCAGCAAATTATACCACATTGTTGCATACTTTGATAACCGATCTTGATCGTTGGTATCCCTAGAATATCAGAATATCTCTTGGATAGGATGCATTGTTTCAGTGAAAATAGATTTCCTTCCTCGACTTCTATACTACTTCCGGGTACTACCAATTCCCTTCCTGCTGACCGCCTCCAGTGTGCGGCATTCAAAAATCCTATGGTTTCTTTTGAACAGGAATTGTACTAGAGTTTCCTCCAAAATTCTTGCTCTTGCCAAAACACATGGGGGTCTGGGCTTACCCCAGATTTTCTCCTATTACATTGCTGTGCAATTGGCCCAGCTAGTTCAATGGCATCTTCCATCTTTTGATCATCTCCCATGGGTACAGATAGAGGATTATTTTTTCTCTCCTGTTCCTGTACAAAATGCTTAATGGATCCTGAAACAGTCTAGATCTCCATCATATTCTACCACTCCTACTGTGGCCCACTCACTCAAACTGTGGGACTCAGTCAAGTACAAAAAATCTTTAACAGCTCCAATATCTGGAATGACCCCCATGTTGGGGAACCCCTCCTTCCTCCCTGGCTTGGTCACTAGAGACTTTCACAGATGGGCTCCACTCAAACACTTTCACTTGCATCACTTCTACGATCACCACCAATTACTTCCCTTTGAAACCCTACGCAATAAATATGATTTGCCACCTTCTGAACACTACCATTATTTGTAAATTGCCCACTTTTTACACACAACACTGAAATCCTCCTCACCCCCCTCCCCCCAAGTCTGACCTGGTACGAGGGACTCTGCTCTAAATCTGCTCACACTCCAGGCCTTTTGTCCTCTATATATGGTCATATCACCAATACTTCTACTGAAAACAAAACTAAGCAGATGCTAGCCTGGGAGCAATATCTGGGCTCAGAATTCCCCTTGAGCTCTTAGGCCAAAATTTGATCAGCAGCCACTAGTAGTTCCATTTGCACTACCCACAAGGAAATAGCATACAAATTGCTTCACAGGTGGTACTTGACTCCGCATAAATTGCATAAAATCAATTGTTCTGTTCCTACAATGTATTTCAGAGGATGCCCAGATGTGGGGAACTTGGTCCATGTTTGGTGAGGCTGTCTGGTGGTGCAGACATTTTGGTCCGTGGTACTTCTACTCATACGCAGTGTCATACAGATTGCTCTACATCCAGATCCTTGGACACTGGTGTTGGGATTGCACCCCGGGAGCCTCCTCGGACCTATCGCCAAGTTGATAGCTCACATCCTTTTGGCAGCATGCAACCTGATCTCTTCTCACTGGAAAAAATTACTCCTTCCAGATCAAAAGGCATTAGTGGCGGCTGCATAGCACCTCTATACCATGGAAAAACTGATGGCTCAACTAGGCGATAGGTATTATGCTTTCCTCCCCATTTAGGATCCCTGGATAGATTTCTCCACCCCAGAAACTGATGTCCAGTCTCTGTAGTTTCTGAGCCCATGAGGGGAGGAGACTCTTCCCCTTATGGGGATCGGCATTTCCCCTCTTTCATTCCTCCCCTTCCGGAATTTTTTTTTTCTTCCCCCTCCCCCCCCCCCCAACCAGACCCATCCCTTCTTTTGTTCTTTTACAACATATGGCCTGCCAATTTTTCTATGTCTGTACTGCCCGTCTCTGACTGGTGGACTGGTCTAGTCATTGCAGTAGTACATTAGACGGGCAATATAGACTATAGAACATAGCTTATAGAATACATCAATATCATGATAATAACTGTGGCTTCCTAATTCCACTCTTCACTCCTCTGTATCACGGTGCCCGTGATCTCACGTTCTGTCAACATTGCTACTTCCTGCCTATTTCCTGCTGGGTTCATATTGGCCACTGGGTTCTGCTCCGCCCAATGTTTGCCTTTTTAAGCTCAGTCCTGTCAAACCTTTTGCACCCTTTCGTGGTGTTCCTGACCTGGCGTTTGTTGCTGTGATTCCTGCTCCGTGTATGATCCAGTTTTGCCTGACCTTGATTCTGTCTCTGTTGCCGTGTTACCGTTGCCGACCTGGACTGCCTGACTACCACTCTCTGTGTACCGATCCAGTCTTTTGCTGACTACCTCTCTCTGTGTAACGATCCAAGCTGTGGCTGACTACCGCTCTCCGTGTATCAATCCAGGCTGTGGCTGACTACAACTCTCTGTGTACAGATCCAGGCTGTGGCTGACTACCACTCTCTGTGTACAGATCCAGGCTGTGGACGACTACCGCTCTCTGTGTACCGATCCAGGCTGTGGCTGACTACCGCTCTCTGTGTACCAATCCAGGCTTTGGCTGCTACTGCTCTCTGTGTACCGATCCAGGCTGTGGCTTACTAGTGCTCTCTGGTACTAATCTAGGCAGTGGCTCTATAGCGCTCTCTGTGCATTCCCAGGTCTGACTGACTACGCTAACTATTCCGATCCTGGCTGTGGTTGTGCTCTATTGGTAACCTCCAGTTACCCTAGCCTTCGAGGCTAGTGCCCAGCCAGTGTGTGTGTGTGTCAGTAGAGCCTCCTCTCCTCAGTTTTCTGAGCCTGAGCCTATGCCTGTCCATTCAGTCTGCTGTTACCCCAATCGCCTGAGCCAGTGCCTGTCAGTGTTGCCTTCGGTTACCTATACCTCCCGAGATTGAGCCTGTGCCTGTCAGCATTGACTTTGGTTACCTATATCTCTTGAGGTTGAGCCAGTGCCTGTCAGTGTTGCCTTCGGTTACCTATGGCTCTTGAGATTGAGCCAGTGCCTGTCAGTGTTGCCTTTGGTTACCTATATCTCTTGAGATTGAGCCAGTGCCTGTTAGTGTGGCCTTCGGTTACCTATATCTCCTGAGATTGACCATGTTCCTGTTAGTATTGCCTGCTGATCCATTGATGGTATTCCAGGGCTTTGTTCTGTGTTCCTACCTTCCCCTGACTGCCTCTTTTCAGATGATTGTGCTATTGCTCATCAATTAAGCGTGGGTGGTGCGGCCCCCCAACACCATAATGTAGTCCCCTTTGGTCCTCACTGAATGCCTGCGGCATGTGGGATGGGGTGTAACGCAGCCCTTATTTTGGCCTGACCTCTCTTCCCCCAGTCAGCTTGCTCCTCACTGCCCTCAGTCCTAGCTGACAGCAGAGCCGGATCACAGGCAAGGCGCAGAAGGCGCCCGCCTAGGGCCCGGCCAAATGAGGGGGGCCCGGAAACCTCATCCTGGACTCTGCTAAATCATGCTCCCCTTTCCCCCCTAACCTAACTCTTTATGCCGCACTGACTCTTGGGCCCGGCTGCCCGGGCAAATGAGGCTGGGGGGGGGGGGCCCGGTGGAAACCTCATCCCTGCTGGCTGCTCACTCTTAGGCAGAGCCGGATTATGGGCAAGGCGAATCGGGGGGGGGACCTCTGGCCCAAGCCCATCAAATCGTGCCTACTACTTCTTCTCTCCCTGCAGGCATGTCCACAGTCCCTGGACGCTTCTCGTGTGACAGACAGCATGCGAGGAGTCTGTCACACAGGAAGCATGCCCGTGTGCTCTCTCCGGCCCAAAGGAAAAAAAACCCAAAAAAAAACCTGCTCTAACCCTCTGGCGCGCTGCTTGGCAGATGAGGAGCGGGAGCAGCAGAAGCAAGAACCAAATGTGCTTGGTGAGTCTCAGTAGACTGGCCACACAGGAATGAGGATATTTGCAAGTCCAAATAAGGTGCTATATATAATATAAATATACAAATGGAGATACACTTATATATACTATATATAAAAGAAGAAGAAATACAGTATAACTAGGGATACTATCATGATCCGATCGATTGGAGCGATCTGTGTTAATCTCTACTGTATTAGAGACTCGGTCCCTGTCAGGAGGTTTGCAAGGACACTAAAATTAACTTATTTATTAGTAATAGTTAAAAAGAAAAACCCTAAATTTAAAAACATAACAAAGGGACCACTCGAATTGTAGATTACCTGTTTATATATTGGTGCTCTACTACAGAACAAAGCACCCTGATTTCTATACTTTAGGGTTTTTCCTTTTAACTATTACTAATAAATAAAAGTTAATTTCAGTGTCCTTGCAAACCTCCTGGCACTGAATGAGTCTCTAATACAGTACGTTATTAACACAGATCGCTCCAATTGATTGGATAATGACAGTATCCCTAGTTATACTGTAAGTCGTCTTCTTCTAATCTAGTGTATAATTTTGAGACTTGCAGTGCATTATTTTTCTAAGTGGAATTACTAGAGAGACCTTAGTTAGATAGTGATAAATGAAATAAGCCAGTATAGTATTAGTATGGTCCGGGGGGGGCCCAATTTGGGTTCCTGCCTAGGGCCCCATACAGTCTTAATCCAGCTCTGGCTGACAGCCCACTAGCCACTATCTTGACCCCCCTGGGGATCCCACCCCACGAAAATATCAATTAAAAAAAAAAAAAAAAAAGGATGGGGGTATGGCTGGAGTAAAAGAAGGCGGTTTCCACGTCAAAGACCCCAAAACACCCATTTAAAATCATTGAGAATTTTCATTTGTCCTCTGTAGTGCCGCTGGTGTGTTCTAAAATTGCACCTGTTTAGATGCTGGAACATAGCACTTAGTTGCAGGTGTTCAAGTATCTGTCTGAGGCAACTGCAGTATTTAATGTTTTGATATGATTTATATTTTTTCAGGCCATAAAACCATGAGGGAGAACTCTAAGTTAAGTAGGACCTGAATCTTAATCAAACCCATTCCCCAGTTGCTGGTTGTGTGATTTTCTATTGAAATATTTTAATAAATACATATTTCTCTGTAGTCCAATATAACTTACATGTACCATGAGGAGGTGACAACTCCTCCCAGCAGGTTAGAGCAATTCTTCAAGAAGTGCAGGGTGGAGCCTCCCCTCCTCCATAGCAGGCTACATAGCCACTCCCCTCTCCAGATAAGATTTGTTCCATCACCTAGTAGGATAGCTGAGAATGGTTCAGCTTAGTTTTTAGTAATTTTATTATTTTTTGATAGCTATGGGGTGTCCACATTCCCCCATTAGGTGGGTTACCATTACTGGCTTCCCCTGGAGGATTGCCCAATTAACAGTTGCTGTCTGTGGACCCTTGCAGCCCTGGGAGAGAATCATGCAACCCATGGCTCTCTCCAGGAGGAGTTTCTCTGAGGCTTCTTCCATTACATTTTTCTTTCCGCTTGTCCTGTATTCCGGTTCACATCCTCAGTGTCTTGGGGGGTCCCTGGGGGGTGCTGCATTTGGTACCTTTTATTTGGGAAGCTACAATAACCATAGATGCCTGTTTTGCGGGCTGTTTGCTGATTGGCTCTGTATTCAGTCACCATTTTCTCTCTCTCTTTTCACAAGTATCGTACACAGGGCTTGAACTCCTTTACCCTCCTCCTCAGGTTAACCCTTCACCTGCCAGATAAGTACACTTTAGGCTTTCTGGGGTGAAATCCTTGATATGGGTGACAGTATTTGAGTTCCCTATTCTGTAAGACATTATTGTCCTGTTAGGATGTCAGATTCTAAGGGACATGGGGCTACGCCTAAGGACACAGGGGCATCTCTGACCACCTTTGCTTATTGTTCCTCATGCCAAGCAGGGCTTCCCAGAGAGTACGCAGGTCACTTAGGCCCCTCATGCGCTGTGGCCCCTGCTTCTCCACCAGGGCCCTCCAACCATGTACATGAGCCACATTGGGTCAAGGACTTAAAGTCCTCCATGGCACAGTTTCAGTTTCCTCTTTCTCTTCAGGGGGTCTTCCAGTACTAGAAACCCCCCCACGTCCTTCAGGTTTCTGGCCCCTAAGGCCCCTGGCATTCCTCATTTGTCTGATTCCTCTACAGAGGAGTAAATTGAGTAGTCTGAGGACAGTGTATTCTGAAGGGGCTTCTTCCCAGTTTCATGGCAACTCCTTTGAGGCTGACCCCGAACCCTCTGCTGAGGGTCTCATTAAGGTGGTTTTGTATACCATTAACATTCCTGTTAATCATGTAGAGTCTCAGTCTACTTCTGAGGTCTTTTCAAGATGCAAGTAGTCCCGTACTGTTTTTTCACATAATCCCACTCTATATCAAATTATCATGGATGAGTGGAAGACTCCTGACAAGCATCTCACTCTTTCCAAGAGATTCTCTAAGCTGCTGACACAGCTTTGGCTCAGTGGGCTACTCCGCCTGGTTGATTCCCCTATTTCTATTCTTTCTACATCTACTGCCTTGCCAGTTGTGGTTGCTTCAGCACTCGATAGGAAGCTGGAGGCTATCCTCAAGGCTATCTTTGCTGTCATAGGTGCGTCATTGAGGCCTACCTTGGCTTCTGCATGGGTTAATAGAGCCATTGCTGTTTGGACTAAACAGCTGACGCTGTCTGTAAAGGTGCCCATTTTGACTAATATTTCTGAGGCTCAGCACTATAATACTGATGCCCAGTACAATGTCATTAGGCTTCAGGCTAAGACCTCCGCCTTCTTGGTGGCTGCCAGACACTCTCTGTGGCTTAAAATTTGGTCTGCTGACCAGATCTCTAAGAAATCACAGGTCTCTCTTCCTTTCCAGGGTACATCCCTCTTTGGCCCTGAACTGAAGCACGTCATCAGTGAAGCCACTGGGGGTAAGAGCACTTTGTTGCCTCAGGTCCCTAAGCGCAATCCTCAGGCAAGGAAACAGAGTTCCTTTTGTTCTCACCAAGACAAAGCGCAAGGGCCAAACCCAGTGCCGTCTCAGGCCAATACCTCGCCATTCCACTCCCAAGTCCAGGCAGCAGTGGAAGGCGAAACACACTCCACCAAACCTACTTCGGCATGACTCGCCGAACCCTGGTCTGCAAATACCTGTGGGTGGTCGCCTGCATCATTTTTTGAGCACTTGGACAGGCTCTTTGGTGGATCAACAGGTATTACAGGTGGTTTCAGGAGGTTACAGGATTCCCTTCACATCCTTACCACCCTTCAGATTCTTCCCTTCTCGCTTCTCAGGGACTGGAAAAGAGCAGTCTTTTCAATGGAGCAATTCAGGCTCTCTTGGACAAGGGAGTCCTAGCTACTGTACCTAAGCCAGAGATAGGTTTTGGTTTTTATACCAACCTCTTCATTGTTCCCAAGAAGGATGGTGGCTGCTGTCCTATCCTGGATCTCAATTCATTTGGGGTACATACTCACTACAAGACGGAGTCTTTGCACTCTGTCATTGCAGCGATGTGTCCAGGGGAAGGGTCTGGCTTCTTTGGATTTACAGGATGCGTACCTGCACATTCCAATTCATCCGGACAGTCAGAAGTACCTCAGGTTCTCTTGCAACCTAGGGCACTTCCAGTTCACAGCCCTACCCTTTGGGCTCACTATGGCTCCTCAGGTGTTCGCCTGGGTCCTGGGGGCATTGATTGCCTCCCTGCACACCAAGGGGATTCAACCAACTCCATACATGGACAACCTTCTCTTGAAGGCTCTCTCCAAGGATCTCTTGAAATGTCAGGTCCAAGACTCTGTGCAGATCCTCCTCCAACATGGGTGGATCTTGAACATGGACAAGTCTGCTCTAGTTCCTTCACAGGACTTGGTCTTCCTTGGTCTCCGCTTCAAAAATAGTCAGGGAATGGTTTTCCTGATGGAAGATTCTGTTCGGTAGATCACGTCCAAGGGGTCTCGCACTCTGGAGTGGACTTCTGCTCCGGTAAGAAAATTCTCCTTTCTGGTGGGCAAGATGATATCTACAATGGAGGCAGTGCCGTTCTCCATGGCTCACACCAGAGAGCTTCAGAAATTTATAATCCGTGTGTGCCTGGGGCATCATCCTGTCTCTCTTCCCCCCGAAGTGAGACTAGGAGCCAGATTTATAGGTTTTACGTTAAACAGCTGCTAAGTAAAAAAAAGGCACATCGCCCGCAAATAATACATGATTTATGTTGGATTCAACAGGTAGTTAACGAGTGTAGGCACAACAAAAACACGTAACACAAAAATCTGCGTCGCACCTCTTTTTGCATCACCATGCATCCTAATCACCCTATAAAACAAAACTTACGTCAAGTTGTAACATAACGGCCAAAGTCGACTAGCAACTCTGATTGATGCACAAACAAATTCAAGCCCACAGGCAATCCCAAGACCCCAAAGTATGAAAAATGTTCAAATACACCTATATATACCCAAAAATGACGGTCTCACCTTGTCTGTGTTTCGAGTTTTGGTGAGCTAGATCACAGGACCCAGGAGTAGAGGATAGCGTTTAGAGCAAGGGCGAGAGGAGCTGACATTGGAGGTAGGAGGAGTTTTTGGAGCAGAGAGAGTAGGATGGAGTTGCACTCAAATATACACATAGCACACTTTTACATACACCCATACAAACACAAACACACACACATAATCCTTTTTTTTAACAAATTACACATATTTTATGAATCTATGAGTGACAGTGTGACAGAGAGTGAGTGGGATCAAGTGTGTCTTGAGGGCCTGTGTGAGTGCCTGAGTATGAGTGGGTGAGTGATGGCTAGGAGAGGACAGGAGAGAGGGATGGTGAGAGTAGTGGAGGAGGAAGGAGAGCAGGGCATCCCTGTTGAGAGTAGGAGTGGGAGTGGGAGATCCGTGGGGCAGAGGGGGACCCGGCCTAGAAAAGGCACACAGAGGGTAGGGTCAGAACCTTCAGTGGGACAAGGGGTACCTGTTGGGGAGCACCACACACAGATGGGTAAGCGCAGGCAGAACATTCTGGACATAGCTCCAACATTTCCCAGGACAGAGATGAGGAGGAGTGGCTAAGGGATCCTCGTTACACCAATGAGGAGAACAGGGCCCTCATGGAGGCTATATTGGAGAGAGAGAGAGTCCCTGGCCTGGCTGCAAGGAGAAAGGCCGCCTGGAACCAATTGTGCAGCAGGGCGAGTGCGGTGGCCACCTACAGACGGACCTTGGAGTCCGTCAAGAAGAGATGGGGCAATTGCAAGAGGGTGGTGAAGAAGAAGATGGAGAAGATTGCCCTGTATGCCCAAGGCAGCGGAGGTGGTCCCCCTGCCCACATCACAAAACATGGCCACAGCTGTTGAGGGGGTCCCTGGAGGATCAGTCACTGGAGATGAGAGGAGCCTCCACACTACCAGTAAGTACATCATCATATAACCACTCACCACATCAACCGACACTACCATCACATGCAAACACAGTTACACCCCAACACATGCCCGTCATTGATCCACACAATTTCACCAACACAGCACCTTGAGGGTTAAAAAAAAGACACAATACATGCACAAATAGCAAGGTTCGACCAGGCACAAACCTGTCCAAGACCCAGTTCAACCCTCATCACGTCTTCATCACCATTCACTGAATTTCACTCAAGATGGATCAGATCACATATCACAGTGCCACTGAGACTAACCGGGTGTATGTGAAATACACAGGCCTTAAAATAATCAATACTCATGAAGAACCGAATGGGCCTTTGTGTTGCGTATGCAATCATTTGCTCTCAAATGTCATATCTCACATTTGGTTCTCACATGGATCCCCAAGAGTGGTGATGCCATGGATAGATGTTAGACCATCCACTATTTGCAGGACACACATAGAAACAAAATATAAACCACTGTATTTTGGTCACCGACTGGCCATGAATGATGGATATCTCTGATTGAGCATGGCTGGGTCACTCAGAAAGATGGAGCGACTTATCCAAATAACAACAGGCCTTAATCAGAGAAATCCTTCACTACTGACCTGATTGGTGGCCTTGAGGATTGAACTTTGACAGACCTCATGCACAGGATCCTGTCGAATTCATCAATCTGTGATTGCCAGTGTGGTATCCCATGCATTGCAACGCAATGCATGGGATACAATCATGACAACCAGAGATTCACATGTCAATTACATCATCTTGCATTCATTCTGTCATTGCTTACTTTACTAATCACACCATGTTATTTACCCACACAGCATACAGGACTCCAGCACAGCAGTGTTAGGGACCAGGAAGCAGACACAAAAATGCAAAATAACAAAAGCCAACAAAGCAAAATCATGATCCAGGAGCGTAAACCAAAAGACAAGCCGGGGTCGGGAACCAGTGCAGGTACTCAGCAAGCCTGGGTCAGGAATATGGAGATCAGCGATGTCAGGAACAAGCCAGGAGTCAGGAGCTAGAAGGGACGTCAGAGGAAGCCAGGTCATGCAAGGATACTCAGAAGCACAGGAAAACGCACTTGCAGCCAGAAGCAGACACAATGGCAAGGAGGAAGTTTGCCTAGCTGCTTTAAATATCCTGGAAGGGGTCGGCTGATAACATTCAGGTGAGTAATCATGGAACCAGAGAGGTCATCGTATCAGCTGACTCAGCCTGAGACAGAGAAGGAAAGACAGCAGTAATCAAGATCAGAGTGTTAGACCAGATCAGTCAAACCATGACAGTTCCCCTCCCTAGGGGCGCAGGACCAGGTTCGAGGGGAAAGCGTGCATGGAAAGCAGGAGGAGGATGTCTGAGGCTGGAACCCACAAGTGCTCCTCTGGACCCCTTGCAATGGACCAAATATTGAAGCCTCCCTTGGAACCTACGAAAGTCGACTATGGAGTGGACCTCAAACTCCTCATGGCTATCAACGGGCACCAAATGGGGTCAAGGGTTTCAGTAGCGAGACATGGAACACATTGTGTATCCGCATATTAGGAGGGAGGTCTAGGGCATAGGCCACAGGGTTCACATGTCAGAGATACGGAAAGGTCCCACAAAACGGGGAGCCAGTTTCTGAGAGGGCATTTGGAGGTGGAGATTTCTGGAGGACAACCAAACCCTCTCCCTGACCTGGTAGGAGGGTGTTGTAGATGTTTACGATTGGCCTGGAGCTCCTGGGATTGTTGCGAGTGTTGCAGTGCCTCTTGAACCTGCACCCACGTGCAACGGATCTGCTGGAGATGATCCTCCAGTGTCAGAATCTCCTGGGGAGAGAAAGAATCTTAAATCATGGAGGGTTGATACACTGTCATGTCCCTTCCACCTCGCTCTGCCTTGCCTCCGCTTATTTTTTTTGTTCTCCTCCTGTCCTGCTCACCTCCTGCCATCCTCCGCGTGCTAGCCTGCGTCCACGGGTCCTTCTGTGTGCTGGTCCGGTGCCTCGCGCTCAGCGTGGGTGCCCGGTCTGCCTCGCCACTTCAGTCAGTCTGCTTGGGTCGCGGCGCTTCTTGGCTGGCTCCTTTCTTTGGGCATGCACAGGAGTGGCTTCTGGCACATAGCCATTTAAGGGGCAGTACCTGCTTACCACAGATGCGTTAGTATAGCGTCTGTAGTAGTGCAGTCTGCATTGCTGCGTATTGCCTTATGTTCCTAGCATATCCTGACCTAGCCAGCGCCTTGTTGATTCTTGTCTGAGCTTATCTGTGTATGACCCTGCCTAGTCCTGACCAAGCCTTGCCTGCTGAATTGGTATCTTCTGTGGATTCATCTGTGTATGACCCAGCCTAGTCCTGACCAAGCCTTGCCTGCTGAATTGGTATCTTCTGTGGATTCTTCTGTGTATGACCCTGCCTTGTACTGACCAAGTCTTGCCTGCTGAATTGGTGCCGCCTGTGTATAGTTCCGTGTATGACTATGCCGGTCCCTGACCTGCTCTTGTCTGCCTATTGGGAACCATTTTCTGTGAACTTCTGTGAAAGACCCCGCCTGGACCTGTCCTACTCTCTGCCAGCTTGTCCTGTACCCTTGGCTTAGCCTGTCTCTACACTCTCTCTGCCCAGTGTATGTATTCCATTCCTGTTGGAGTCTGTATTCTCCCTGGGGATCAGGGTAGTATAGTTTGTTCAAGGGGCATCATCAAGGGACTCCTTCGGCTCAGCCGAAGGGGTCTAATCTAGCTTCACGTCTAGCACCTTTATCCGGCTAGGCCGCAGCACGGTCCCCTTTGAGCAACCTACGTACCCAAGCGCCGCACTCTAGCATCTTGCTCCCTGGTTCCTTGTTGGAGGAGTCCTATCTTCCTAGTCTCCACTCTATTGGGCCTCTGGTGGGGATCCACCTCACCGCATCATCACTTACATGTAATTCATTATGAAGGGGGAGAGCCGGGTAGAAGCCGAGTCTGCACTGTTATGAGCAAACTCCACCCAAGGTAGCAGGTCCGACCAGTTATTCTGATGGTCCGAGATGTAGCACCACAGGAATTGCTCCAAGGCCTGATTAGCCCTTTCCACAGCCCCATTCCATTGCGGGTGGTAGGCGTGAGAAGGAGAGTTGGATATCTAGTTGCCCACAGAAGGCCCTTCAGAATCTTGAGACAAACTGGCTACCCCGGTCAGAAATTATGACTTTGGGAACCCTGATAAAGACAGTGGCCAACTCTTTAGTGGATGGGAGTCTCTTGAATGGTATGCAGTGGATCATTTTAGAAAATTGGTCATCAACTATGAGGATGACTGTGTTAACTCTGGACAGAGGGAGGTCAACTATGAAGTCTATGGCAAGGTGGGACCATGGCTTCTCACCATTGGTTATTGGTTGGAGAAGGCCCACTGGAAGGTAATGGGGTGATTTGGTCTGCTCACAGACTTGACAGGCAGCGACAAAGGCAGCAATATCTCTGTTAAGTTCTGGCCACCAGATGAGACAATAAACCGACCAGAGAAGCTGTTTTTTTTCTGGGATGCCCTGCTGACTTAGTATTATGGTAGGTAGAAAGTACCTTGGTATGGATGTTAACAGGTACGAAACAGCTCTCTGAGGGAGTCTCAGCAGGTGCATCTACTTGGGTGGCCCGTATTCTCTCCCAGAGGAGAGATGTTATGCTGGTACATGCAGTGGCCAATACTCGGTCTATAGGACTAGGAAGACTCACTGTCTAGATAGGGCATCAGCCAGGATATTTTTGGTCCCGGCAGGTACAAGAGCATATAATTAAAACAAGATAAAAATAAGGCCCATCGGCCCTGCATCGGAGTCAAGCGCTTAGCTTCAGACAGGTAAGTGAGGTTTTTATGATCTGTGAGGATTAGGATTGGCATGGAGGCTCCCTCAAGCAAATGTCTCCATTCTTTGAGAGTGAGTATTATCTCCAGCAACTCACGGTCACCAATTTCATAGTTGCACTCCGTGGGACTTAGCTTTTTGGAGAAATACCCACATGGGTGCAACTGGCTTTCAGGAGTAGGATGTTGAGACAGGAGTGCGCCTACTCTTGTCTCAGATGCATCGACCTCAAGCTCGAATGGAGGTTTGGGTTTTGGGTGTGCCAATATGCACTGCTCACCCCTGTGGCATTCAAAAGGTTACAATCAATAAAACTAGTACACCAAGCACTACACAATGCCCCCTTCCACACCCCCCCTTAGTATGTCACATATATTGCATATCGGGTGCTGCTGCAAAAGCCGTTTTTAATGACTCAAAAGCTTTGATGGCTTCCGGGGACCAGAGAGTGGAGTTACAGTTTTTTTTTGGCCATGTCGGTAAGAGGTTTTATAATGGAGGGAAAATTGTGAATAAATTTCCTGTACTAGTTAGCGAACCTGAGCAAATGTAGACCTACTGTAACGGTTTTGTAAGACACTCAGACCAGTAGGTTAGAATAAAACACAGTTTTATTAAAAGACACCAAAGACTGCCTCCTACAGGCAATTAGTATTACAGGAAAATGACAATCATGTACAGATGCCCTCTCAGGCCCAGTATACAGGGAAATGAATATATACTGTTACAGGACAGGCATAATCAGGCATTACAAGCACAACATGGGTTAAAGTTCATGGAAAGCAATCAGTCTCTGTTGTGGTGTGTTTGACAACGCCCAGAAGATGGTAAAGGAGCGAGACTGTGGTGCAAGATGTAAGAGCACCAGTCAATAAAGCAGGACTGAGACTACTACTTGTGCTGAGCAGGGAACGGAGGCCACAATACTCTGCAAGAACTAGCACACTTTGAGCCGTGAGCACCCGACTGGTGCGGTAAACGGAGACTATGTACACTGCAAGAGCTGAGGAGTTAAAGCCAGTAGCACCCAACCGGTGCGGTCACGGAGACACTGACACTGCAAGAGCTGAGGTGGTTAGAGCCAATAGCACCCAACCGGTGCAGTAACCGGAGACAAGGTACACTGCAAGAGCTGAGGTGTTTAGAGCCAATAGCACCCAACCGGTGCAATAAACGGAGACAATGTACACTGCAAGAGCTGAGGTGTTTAGAGCCAATAGAACCCGACCGGTGCAGTAACGGGAGGCTGTACACTGCAAGAGCTGATGGAATCGCCCAATAGCACCTGTAACGAGATCACTGCGAACAGCGAGGGTAACGGAAATGCAGTGTTAACGGAGGCCACAATGCTCTGCAAGTGTTAACAGAAGGCTCTTTGTAACGGAGGCTACAATGCTCTTCAAGTGTAAACGGAAGGCTCAGGGTTAACGGAGGCAACAGTGCTCTGCAAGTGTTAACGGAGGGCTCAGTGTAACAGAGGCAACAGTGCTCTGCAAGAGTTAATGGGAAGGTCCAGTGAATCGGAGGCAACAACTCAGTCTGCCCTATATCAGCACAGCGGAAGTCAGAATGTCGCCCAAGCGACAAAGGATCAGGATCACAGCTGGAACACAAGCAGGGTCGTCAGGATAGCCGGGTCAGGTCACGGAGCAGGAACGTCAGCCAGGCTGGGTCATATCACGGAGCAGGAACGTCAGACAAGCTGGGTCAGATCATGGAGCAGGAACGTCAGCCAGGCCGGGGCGAATCACGGAGCAGGAACCAAAGAGAGTAGTCAGAAGGGCCAAGTCGGTACGCAGGAGCACAGCAACAGAGTAACACTGGAACAGGAACACCACAAAAGGGCACCTGACAGGTGCCAGAGGCCCTGTATATGAAGGCCATACTGGGCGGACCAAACAAAGCTCAGCCAATGGGAGCGCACCACAACAAAGAGTGACAGACAGATCACGGGAACTGTGATACCTACGGGTCCTGGCCACTACTGCCTCAGACGCATAACTGGAGCCATTTGTGGCAGGTGGAACCTTCATCATCCATCTTCCATGTTACTGCTATTGTTGATCCCATTCCCTTTCAGTTACCTAATCATCCTGCTGCTTAAACAACTCAGCAGCAGCAGTACGAACAGCAGTTCCAACTCAGGAGGACATTTGACAATGGGCAGTGGCTACTGGCCAACATGACCTGCTGGCACTAGGCCAATAGGGCATTTTTATTTTTTTTCTCAGGGCTTGTGCTTTGAAAAATAAATAAATTGAAAAATAAACAATTTTTTTGGGGGGGGTTATTTCTAACAAGCCTAAGTCCTACAAATCAATGTTTCCTCAGGACTTGGGGCTCGATTCAAATGTTGGCATTAAAACCAACGTGAAGAAAAAAACTGCCTTCATGCGTTAAGCAAGACCAGGTAACGTGAGATTCAAATCTTCCTTACCCAGAAAGGCTAATGAGCGATAACCAACAAAATACACGTTAACCTTAAACCTGCGTCGCATAGAAAATCTTACCTAAAAACACACAATAAAAATGTTACCTAGCACCACAGCCAATCACAGCACTGCAAAGTATCAAGTTCAGTCAGAAAATCCAAAATCCACGTCAACAGTTCTGAACAGCTTTCTCTGTGCTTCCTTACCCAGCCACTAGGGGAACACAGAGATGGCTTTCAGCACCATGGACAGCTTTGAATGCCATAGGGATGTGCACTGCTCACCCCTGTGGCATTCAAAAGGTTACAATCAATAAAACTAGTACACCAAGCACTACACAATGCCCCCTTCCACACCCCCCCTTAGTATGTCACATATATTGCATATATGTGACATACTAACCCCATCTACATCCACCTCATGGACTTCCATGTAGTGGACAAATCTGTCTTTTATTCCACAATTAACCCTTTGAGTACCAGAGAGGTAGGAAAGAATTGCTTAGCATGTTTCCTACCCCTCTGGTACCCAAAGGGTTAATAGGCAAGGTATGGACTACATACCTTGCCTGTATATATATATGTGTGTGTGTGTGTGTGTGTGTGTGTGTGTGTGTGTGTGTGTGTGTGTGTGTGTGTGTTTTAAACTTTTTTTTATTAAAATACTATTATTACACTTACTTTAAATTAGATCTCATTAATTTTTAACACCCTACCTCCTGTGTCCCATTGCTATTAGTACTTTTGCTCCACTCTCCTTCAAATGGAGAGTGGAGCAAAAGTACTAATAGCAATGGGACACAGTAAGTAGAACATTATAAACGGATGAGATCTAAGTTAACCCTTTGAGTGCCAGTGTGGTACGCAACGCATTGCAAAGCAATGCGTTGCATACCACTCTGGCACTCAAAGGGTTAAAATACAACTGAGGGAGCAGGCTGCACTGTGACTGCAGCGCTTCCCTCATCTTCATTCATGAAAACTGCCTTTACTGCGGGTGGCTGTGAAGCCCACAGCATAAGAACAGCCTGTGGACTGGAGAGGCATTGGAGAAAGCGGAGGAGGGGAGAGAGACATAGGAGGAAGCGCACCCGCTTGTATTTGCTGCCCGCTTCCTCCGATACCTCTCCTCTCACGTTGGCATTGTGCCCGACTGCCTGGCTCACGTTGTACAATTCGTCCCTTCTCACAATGCGTTGTACAATGCACAGAGAATGCTGTTCAGAACTGTCGAAGTGGATTTTTTACTCTGCCTACTGTGCTGTTTCCAAAAAAAATAGGCATTAGATTTCTGGAGAGAAATGTTGCAATTTAACTCGCGTTAGCCCTAACTCCAACATTTAAATAGCTTTTGGCGTCGCTTGTACATTATCCTCTATGGGTGAGATCTTGCTGTTCTGGTGACGGGCGACGTGTGTTTCAGAACTGGCGTCGCTTCTTACTAGTGGAACATTTGCATTGCTCAGTTGACGTTAAAACCAGCGTCTCCAGTTTTTTCTGCCGACGCCAACATTTGAATCGAGCCCTTGGTCCTCTAACAACAAGTCTTACAAATCATCCTCTATGAAAAACTCTACCAAGTCAAGTATCAGTCCACCCCAGTGGCAGCTTATGTCAAGGGGCCCCTGTCTCTTTAAAGGGATAGTAATACTTCGTTTTAACTTTATTTTATTTTGTAGGCATTAAAAAAACATGAAGAATGATATAAGTCTTATCTCTGAAACCTTTATGGTTTAAGAGATATTCACAAACAAAGTATCCCTTCCCTGTTCAATCAGATCAGAAGGGAGATGCCCAGGTAGACTGCAGAGAGGGACAATCTTCTATTAAGATAAGGGGAAAAGCTGAAAAACTTGTCAAGGGGGGAAGGGCTTTCATTGTTTTCATACAAAGAAAATTGTCCCCTTCTGTTATCTGTCCTGTCATACAACCAGACTCACATTTGAGAAGAGATGGCTTACACTAGGTAAAAGGGGCAGGGAGGGGAACTTTGCTTATGAATATCTCATAAACCATAAAGGTTTGAGAGATAAGACTTATATCATTCTTCATGTTTTTTTAATGCCTACAAAATAAAATAAAGTTAAAACGAAGTATTACTATCCCTTTAACTTTAAATACAAATGTATTATTTTATTTTGTTATTAACTGAAAACAAATTCCCTGTTCAAATGATTTATTCATTCACCAACACAGGCACCCTCCTCAGACCCCTTTATACCATGTCTATTTTATTTTATATTTCTTTTTTATTAAGTGCCCCCCAATCCCAGTAAACAACCCCCCCAAAATCATCCCCTGTTCAACTGATTCTTTCCCCACACTCCACCAACACAAGCACCCTCATGCCCCTTTTATACTGTGCCTTTGGGAAATAAGATATTATTTGTAATGTGATGCATGTAACTTCTATGTTCCCCTTGATTTCAATGTGCAAAAAAAGAGGAAAATCAGCACTTTTCGTGGGAAATTTTTCGCCAAGAGTTAAGTGCCATTTTACACCGATTTCAGTTTGAGGTGGAAATTTTCACCCATCCCTGCTCACAGGTACCATGGAGATATGCCAACATTTAGCTCTCAGGGTGGGAAGAGAAGGAAAGGACCAAGTGTCGGTCCCCATGCTACCAGAGTTCCCAAGGACTATCCAGGACACGGAACAGCGCATACTAATAAAGTGTCAACGGACACTGAATAACTGATAACACAGAACACAAGAACAAGAGCCAACAGGGCTCAAACAGTTAAAAAGCTATAAGGTATAGGAATGATAAAGTCTTAGACAGGCAAGACTGCCTCCAGGACTTTCCTGTCAAAGCTGACTTCAACCGAAGCCAGAACATCAACACAGTAGTGTTTGGCAAAGGTGTGCATAGAAGACCAAGTGGCCGCCTTGCACAGCTGTTCAGCAGAGGCCTGATTCTTGCAGGCCCCAACAGACCTAGTGGGGTACGCATTAACTCAACGGGAACTGGTTTCTTCCAGAGTTCGTAAACCTTGCAAATGGTAGACTTAATCCAAGATGCGATAGTGACCTTGAATGCAGCCATACCTGCCCTGGAATACTCAGGGATAACGAATAAGACATCAGTCTTACCGAAAGACTCAGTATGGTGCACATAGAACTACAGAGCACTACAAGCGGAGATCCCTTTCCTAGTCAGATTTGGTGTTAGGACAAAAGGAAGGCACAACAATCTCCTGATTGATGTGGAACTCAGAGACCACCTTAGGAAGGGATTCCTGAGAGGTGTGAAGGGCAGCCTTATCCTTGTGAAACACCAGGAAAGGAGGTTTGCAGGACAAGGCCTGCAATTCAGCAACTCTGTGGACAGAGACCACAGCCAGAAGAAAGGCCATCTTCCACGTCAGAAGATGTACAGGAATGGTAGACAAGGACTTAAAAGGAGGAAGCTGCAAAACTCCCAAAACCAAATTAAGGATTAAGCATGAGCGACACCCAGAAAGAAGACTTTGACATCTGGCAAGATGGCAATGGGTCTCTGGTAGAAGACCAAGAGAGCTGAGGTCTAAACCTTCAGAGAACTAAGGCTATAAAAAGGACAGGATTGCCAGAAGATCAAACACCTGTGAGGACAGATCCCTGTCAACACACCACAAATTGAAAATGGACCAAACCCTACGGTAGGCCTTGGAAGAGACCAGTTTCCAGTAGCCTGAACCATGGTGGAGACCACCTCAGGAAAATAGCCTTTCCTCCTTAGGATGGAGGCTTTAACAGCCATACCGTCAAAGCCAGGCTCTCCACATCCTCTCTCCAAAGGTAACCCAGATGGAGGAGATCCAGTCTGAGCGGCAGAAGAAACAGATCTTGAACAGACAAGGCCACTAGTTCTGGGAACCAGGTCCTGGTCCAGTAAGGGGCAATTGTGATGACCACCACACCTTCCATCCGAATCTTTCTCAGCACCCTGGGAAAGAAAGGGAACGGGGGAAAGATGTAGGCCAGATGAAACTGCCATGGAATCGACAGAGTGTCCACAGCAAAGGCCAGAGGATCCCTCCAGCGAGAGCAAAACATCTGAACCTTCCTGTTGTCCCTGGTGACCACCAGGTCTATCCAAGAGAGACCCCACTTCTTCACGAACAGGTCAGACACTTCCAGGTGAAGCTCGTACTCTCCTGGGTCCACCTTCTGGCGGCTGAGATAGTCTGCCAGAATGTATTCTACCCCTGGCATGTGCACGGTGGAAATGGCTGGGCTGTGTTCTTCCTCCCAGGCTAAAATAGGCTTGACCTTGGACCATGCAGAAGTACTTTTTGTGCCTCCTTGCTTGTTGATGTATGCCACAGCTGTGGCGTTGTCCAACTGGACAACCCCTCAGTGGAGAGGACCAGTACACCAGAGTGTGATGAATTGCCCTGAGCTCAAGGACATTGATGGGCTGGAGGGTCTTCCTCCACAGTCCATTTGCCCTGAACCCCCAGGTGATCCAGGACAGCACCCCAGCCTCTGAGGTTGGTGTCCGTGGTCAACAGGGTCCAGTCCTGAATGACTGTTACAGTTGGCAAGCAAAACCAGGAGTCAGACAGTATAGTTAATATTTATATTTTATAGTTAATATTATGAGAATAATGACAGTAATGCAATATAAAAATATACAAACAGTGGGTGATTGAAACGGCGAGCACTGTATTAGGAATAGCAGTCTCCCAATCTCTACACCACACTGTCTAAGACTAGGCCTCAGCCCACTGGAGTCTCATGGTAAGGTAACGCCCAAGAGATACTGACCCAGGTCAGTACTAGGAAGGATGTCTGAATAACGGAACCAACAAACTGAGCGAACAGACAAAGCCTTCTAGTAAGCACCAGATAGGATAGTCAGACAAGCCAAAGTCATACACGGAGCGGTTAGTCAGCCAGAGCCACAGGTTTGCACCAGAAAGGATATCCACTGAAGCGATGGAATGCTGGATGCGCAGTGGATAGAGCCACAGGTCAACACCAGAGTGGGTAGTCAGACAAGCCTAGGTCATACACTGAGCGGGTAGTCAGCCAGAGCCACAGGGTTCTGCCAGATAGGATATCCACTGGAGCGTATGTATGCTGAATGCGCAGTGGATAGAGCCCCAGGTCAACACCAGAATGGAAAGACAGACAAGCCGAATCATACACAGGAATCAGGAGGACTAGAAAATGAACTGCTCAGAACACCAATGTAAGGGTGACTGAGTCAGGACTCAGTCTGCCCTTTAAACCCCTCCGCAGGAAGTAGGTAGGAGGAGCAGCTAGAGGGAGGAAGTAGGTAGGAGGAGACTACAGGAAACAAACACACATAAAACTTAGGCCTGCAGCATGCTTGAAGCCTCTTGCCTGCAGATGACTCGTGGAAAGATGCCGAGTGTCGCTGAAGCGGCGGAGCTGGAAACAAGGTACTGTGACAATGACAAAGGGCTTCCCCTTCTCCAGGTTGGACCTGTCCAACCACCAAAACTTATCCTGTCTCACCTCCTGAGGAAGGGAGACAAGAAAGTCCAGGAGATCCGGATTCCCATGCCAAGCTTGGATGGTGAACCTCTGAAGCTCCCTGCTGTGAGCCATTGAGTATGGAACCTCTTCCATGGTCAATACCATGCAGCCCGTCAGAGATGAGAACTTGCGCACTGGAGTTGAGGTCCACTCCAGTGTCCGGGACACTCAATGTATGATCTGTTGAATAGAATTCTTGGTCAAGAAAACCATGCCATGGCAGGTGTCGAATCTGAGACCAAGGAAGACCAGGACCTGAGAGGGAACTGGGGCAGATTTCTCCATATTCAGAATCCACCCGTGGTGGAGAAGAATCTTAGCACATTCCTGGACCTACTGGTACAGGAATTTCCTGGCTGGATGCCTTCAGTAGAAGGTCATCCATGTAGTGAATCGTCTGAATCCCTTGGGTGTGCAGGTAGGCAGTCAATGTCCCCAAGACCCTTGCAAATAACTGAGGAGCAGTCGTGATCCCAAAGGGCAGAACGGTGATCTGGAAGTACCCCAATGTGCAAGTGAAACCTGAGAACCTCTGAATGCCCAGATGAATTGGAACATGCAGGCAGGCATTCTGCAGATCCAGAGAGGCCAGAAATATCTCCTGGACACATAGCTGCGAAGACAGAGCGCAGACTCCATCTTGTGGTGAGTAGTCACCACAAATGAGTTGATATCCTTGAGGTCCCAGATGGGGCGACTGCCGCCATCCCTCTTGGGAACCACAGAGGTTTGAATAAAAACCTAAACCTCTCTCTTGAGGAGGCACTGGAGGCAGGACTTCCTTGTCCAAGAGAGCCTGCACTGTTTCGTTGAAAAGACGCAGCTTTTCCTGGCCTCGCTGAGTTCTTGAGCGAAAGAATCTGAAGGGAGGCAGGGACATGAAGGGGATTCTGTAGCCTCCCAAAACCACCTGCAAAACCCACTGATCCGCAACAGAGCCTGCCCAGATGTTTGAAAAATACTGCAGGCGCCCACACACTGGGAAGTGCGGACCAGGACTCTGCGAGTCATGCAGAAGAAGGTTTGGTGGAGGTGTGTTTTGACCTCCACTACTGCCAGTGTTTGGCAGCAGATGCAGGTTGGTGGCCTGAGACATACTCATAGTCAGCATTTGCTCTTCACTTGGAGGGGATGAAAAAGACACTGCTTCTCGCCAGGCTAGAGCATTTTAAGACCTGAGGCAACAGAATGCTGTTGTCTCTGGTGGCATCACTGATAATTTGCTTCAGGTAAGGCCCAAAAAGGGACGTGCCCTGAAAGGGGAGAGAAATCAGTGACTTTTTAGTCACTGACAAAATCTTGAGCCACAATGTGCTCCTGGCAGCAAAAGAGAAGGCAGAACCTTTGCCACAAGTTTGACAGCATTAAAAAGAGTCAGTGACATAAGTCTGTGCCTCAGACATGTTGGCCAATAGGGCTAAAAGATCCTGTTTAGGGGCACTTTTACAGATAGCCTCAGTAAGTTGTTCACCCCAAATGGGAATGGATCTAGTGACTCAGACGGAGGCCAAGGTAGGCCGCAAGGTAGCACCTATGGCAGCAAAGTTAGACTTCAGAATAGCCTCCAGCTTTTTATCAGTCAAATGCATCAGCCGGGGGTAGAGAAGTAGACTTAGAAAGTCTAGAAATAGGGGGATCAACCTGAGGAGGTGTAGCCCACTGTGCCAAAGCTGCATCTGAAAAGGGCTACAGCTTAGAAAATCTCTTGGAAAGAGACAGGCACCTATCAGGCGATTCCGACTCATCTAGGATAACCTGGTCCACAGTGGGATTAGGAAGAAACAGAATGAGGGACTTCTTGTGCCTTTGAAAGACATCAAAAGAAGTTTGGCTCTCAACAGGGATAATAGGAACCTGTAGGGGAGTTAAAATAGCCTTAATGAGACCCTCAGCAGAGGGTTCAAGGTCAGCCTCAAATGGGTCACCATAGGCATAGGAAGAAGCCCCTTCCTTACACTCCCCTTCCTCTGTATCAGCCTCAAAGGAATCCTTCTCAGAGGAATCAGAAATGTCAGGAATCCCAGGTGCCTTAGGGGCCACAAACCTGAATAAAGTGTTTTTTTTTCAAGACTGGTGGACCCCCGGAGGGAAAGAGGAAACTGTGCCATAGAGGACTTTAAGTTCCTAACCCAAAGTGGCTCTTGTTCAATTTTGGAGGGCCCGGGTGGCGGGGTAGAGGCCACAGAACAAGGGGTATAAGAGCCCTGAATATTCTCTAGGGAGCCCGTTTGGCATGAGAAACAGTAAGCAAGAGGTGTCTTGAATGCCTCTGAGTCCTTAGCCTTAGGGAGAGAAAGCCCAAGAGAGTACTTATCTGGCAGGCGAATGGTTAACCTGAGGAGGAGAGTAAGGGAATCCAAGCCTCTGCATAGGATACTGAGCAAGGGGAGAGAGAAAAATGCATTAGAAATCATAGCCAATCAGAGAAAAGCCCGCGAAATGGGCATTCTGGGAACCATTGTTTCTCTCAGTACTGTTAACTAGCAATGCCAGAACCTAAACTTGTGGGTGGGCCAAGGGACCCCCAAGAAACGAGGGATATGAACCAAATTGTAAAGGAAGACGAGACGAATAAGCCCTCTCTCAACACTGTAAATGGAACGGTTGCAGAGATATGTCCCAAAGCAGTCTGCCCCATAGAAGTCATGGGAGCAAGTGTGGCCGCATGATAAAGCGAGCCCTTTAAGGGTGCAGAACTCAAAAAAATTCTAATTTTGTAAAAGTGAACCAAAGCACTCAAACATACAATAGAACATGCAGGGGCAAATAAAACAAACTTATAATTATCAAAGGATAAGTGAAAATAAGACCAAAAACCAAGTGAAACCAGCAGGGAAGGGGCTAAATACAAATAGCCAACACAACTGCAGGAGCTATAAGGAGCTCCTACAAGACCCTTGTGTGGAGGGGGACAGTGGGACAAGTGGACCATGGCACTCAAAGGGTGGCTCACCTTATTTTGCAGGACTTCTTTCTTCAGATTACCATTGAGGAGAAAGGAGCCTCATAGAGACCCCTTCAGGAGAGAGAGACGTGGGTTACATGATTCTCTCCACAGGGCTGCAAAGGGTCCACAACAGCACCTGATAACTGGACAATCCTCCAGGGGATGCCAGTAATGGTAATACATCTAATGGGGAAATGTTGACACCACATTTCTAACAATAAAACTACTAAAAACTAAGCAGAACTGTTCTCAGCCACTATCCAGGATTTTGGAACAAGTCTGTCTGGGTTGGGGCTAGTGGGAAAGCCTGATATGGAAGAAGGGGAGACTCCACCCTGCACTTCTTCTAGAATTGTTCCAGCCCACTGGGAGGAAGTGTTGCCTCCCCACGGTACCTGTGAGTTATAGTGGAGTACAGAAAAAACTAGATAAAGCTAACTGAAAGTATCACCAGTTCAAGGGAAAGCCCCCAAAAAAGTATTCATCTGAAATGCAAATGGATAATGTGGAGAAAAGAGCAGGAGAGTCAGCCTCTGCGCAGGATAAGTAACAGAGAAGAAGACCACCAAAAGTCATGCCAGCGAATAAGAAAAAAGACCGGGAACTGTAATGCCGTTTTCTTCTTTATTAGTTGCCTAACAGCGCATAGCTCACCTGCTGTGGGGAGCGATGCTCTCTGTGTACACTCACACAGTTCAGGGCCAAAAGTGGATGTACTCTGAAAAGGAAGAGAGACCAGTGATTTTTTTTTTTTTTTTTTGAGATCAAGTCAGCAGACCAAAGCTTAAGCCACAGTGTGCGTCTGACAGCTAGAAAGAAGGATGAGGTTTTAGCCTCAAGCCTAATAGCATCAACTAAGGCATCAGTAATATATTGCTGAGCCTCAGAAATAATAGCCAAAAGGGGTAAAAGGTCCTCCTTATGGGTGGACAGCGGCAGTCCGCTATTCAGTCCAAACATCAATGGCCCTATTAACCCATGCGGATGACAAGGTGGGCCTCAAGGACGCACCTATTGCAGCAAAGATAGCCTTGAGTATAGCCTCCAGCTTCCTATCTGTCAGATCTTTGAGTGCTGAAGCAACTGCAACTGGCAAGGCAGTAGACTTAGAAAGAATAGAAATAGGGGAATCAACCAGGTGGAGTAGCCCACTGAGCCAAAGCTGTATCAGCAAAGGGGTACAGCTTAGAAATTCTCTTGGAAAGAGTGAGACACTTGTCAGGGATCTTCCACTCATCCAGGATAATTTGACCCAGAGTGATTAGGCAGAAAAACAGTACAGGGCTTCTTGCGCTTTGAAAAGTCATCAGAAGTATACTATGGTTCTACAGGATTAACAGGAATGTGAATGGTATACAAAACCACCTTAATGAGACCCTCAGCAGAGGGTTCAGGGTCAGCCTCAAAGGGGTCACCACGAAACTGGGAAGAAGCCCCATCTGTACACACACCATCCTCAGACTCCTCAAAGGAATCAGACAAATCGGGAATGTGAAGAGCCTTAGGGGCCACAAACCTGTAGGAAGTGGGGGGTTTTGAGGATTGGAGGACACCCTGAAGAGAAAGAGGAAACTGTGCCATGGAGGACTTTAAGTCCTTGACCCAGTGTGGCTCTTGGCCATGGATGGAGGGCACTGGTGGAGAAGCAGGGGCCACAGCACATAAGGGGCAAAAATGTCCTGAATACTCTCTTTGGCATGAGGAACAATAATCAATGGGGGTCCAAGACATCCCTGAATCATTAGCCCCATGTCCCTTTGTATTCGACATCCTAACAGAAGTGTCACAATAATAGGGAACCCAAATACTGTCACCCAGATTAAGAACAATTACCCCAGAAAGTCTAAAGTATACTGATTTGGCAGGTGAAGAGTTAACTTGTGGAGGAAAGTAAGGGAATCCAGGCCCTGCAGAGGATACTCATGTAAAGAGAAAGAAAATGGAGTCTGAACTAAGTGCAAATCAGTGAACAGCCTGCGAAACAGGAGTCTATGGGAAATGTAGTTTCTCCCTTTAAAAGTACCAAAAGCAGAACCCGAACCCCCCAGGGACCCCCAAGACACTAAGAATGTTAACCGTATTGTAGTACAATGGTAGACAAGAAGAATGAGCCATCTCTCAACTCACAGAGCGGTTGCAGAGATATGTCCTCAAGCAGCCTGTCACATAGAGATCAATGGAGTATTGCAGTAAAGCGCGCCTTAAAGGGGAACTACCACCCCGCAAAAACTTTATATTAATTAAGTCTTCATCTGGCAACTAGCTGCTTAGTAGCGCTAATCGCCAGAAATATTACCTGGTTTAAAAGATTTTTGACTTATTCGGAGGCTGACAGTAGCAGGAAGCACAGACATCTTGCCATAGTGACGTCCGAGCGCCTGCTCTGTCAGTCCCTTTTGGAGCCGGACTGACAGCGCAGGCGCACGGACGTCACTATGGCAAGATGTCTGTGCTTCCTGCTACTGTCAGCCTCCGAATAAATCGAAAATCTTTTAAACCAGGTAATATTTCTGGCGATTAGCGCTACTAAGCAGCTAGTCGCCAGATAAAGCCTTAATTAATATAAAGTTTTTG
This sequence comes from Rhinophrynus dorsalis, assembly GCA_037306005.1. NCBI lineage: Eukaryota > Metazoa > Chordata > Amphibia > Anura > Rhinophrynidae > Rhinophrynus > Rhinophrynus dorsalis. The sequence continues at coordinate 122,976,265 of CM074722.1, forward strand.
CGGGGTGGTAGTTCCCCTTTAAGGCGTGGAATTCAAGTAAAGTGCAGCAAATAAAAAATGACTGAAATGTGCCAAAACACAAATAGAACACCTAATAAATATAAAGGAAAAATTACATAAGAACAACATGGCAAGGAAGGGATTAACTATTACCACATAAAAAAAGGCTCCAAACACCTCAGGAACAGAATAATTAAATACCCAATATGAGTGCAGGAGTAATGAGTAACTCCAGAATGGCCCCTGTGCGGAGGGGATCAGTGGGACATGTGGACCATGGCACCCAAAGGGTTGCTCACCTTTTTTGCAGATCTTATCTTCAGACTACCATTATAATGGAGGAAGCCTCAGAGAGACTCCTTCTGGAAAGAGACATGGGCTGCATGGTTCTCTCCCAGGGCTGCAAGGGTCCACAGACAGCACCTGTTAACTGGGCAATCCTCCAGGGGAAGTCAGTAATGGTAACCCACCTAATGGGGGAATTTTGACACCTCATATCGAAGAGAAAAATAATAAAATATCTAAAAACTAAGCAGAACTGTTCTAAGCCTCCTACTAGGTGCGGAACAAATCTTATCTGTAGAGAGGAGTTGCTAGGCAGCCTGCTATGGAGGAAGGGGAGGCTCCACCATGCACTTTTTGAAGAATTGTTCCAGCCTAGTGGGAGAAACTGCTGCCTCCCCATGGTAACTGTAAGCTATACTGGATGACAGAAAAACTGTTGCATACATTTGACCCAAAGAAGTTTCTCTCATAAAAGTCTATGGAGCAAAGATAGGTGCGAGTGGGCCCTGGTTCTTAAAGGAGCCATAACTTAAAAAACACTTTGAAAATAGGATTTAGTCTTACCTGTTAAATCCTTCTCTCTTGAGTTCCTCCTTGGGAGGGCCGAACACATTCTCATTCTTGGAGGTGGAGACTTCCAACCGCTTCTGCAGCTCAAACCTTGCTCTGCCTCCAGTTATGATGTGAGCAAACCACACCAAAAACTACAGCAAGGGAAGAAGGAAGCGCCTGTGAAACCCTAAGCAAGGACTCCCACGTCCAGATAGGCAAGACCAACAGAGTACTCTTTTTCTGGTTGGGAGACCTATGTCCATATGGACTAAGAGAAAAAGATTTAACAGGTAAGACTAAAATCCTATTTTCTCTATCATCCAGTATCGAACACAAGTACCATGGGGACATACCAACACTAAGCTCCCACAGGTGGGAAGGATCAAGTCAGTCCTCATGATACCGGAGTTCCCTAGGACTATCCAGAACTGGAACAGCCCAAACCAAAACTAAGTGTCAGACACAATAGCACAGCACACAAAAAACAGCCAACAGGGCTCAAACAGTTGAGCAACAGGCACAAGAAAAAAAAAACAGGTCTTTAGACAGGCAGTACCGCCTGAAGGACCTTCCTGCCAAAGTTGGCCACAGCCGAAGCCAGAACATCCACATGATCGTGCTTAGCAAAAGTATGCAAGGAGGATGTTTCCTTGCACAACTACACAGTCAAGGCCTGATTCTTGTAGACCCAGGAGACCACAACAGACCTAGTGGAATGTGCTGTGACCTTGAAGGGAACAGATGTCTTTCTGTATTCGTATGCTTGACAAATTATACTTTTGATCGAAGAGGCTACAGTGGACCTTGGAAGCAGCCTGCCCTGCTCTGGGATCTTCAGGACTGACAAACTGTAAGGATTGGACCTTATACACATTCCTTTTTTCCCCTTTGTTTGGATAGCCTTCCTTACCTTTGGGCTCTTCCCCCTCTTTATTTTGATTGGAGTAGTTTTCTTTATCTATTCACTTCACCTAGCTCTTAGTGCTCGATTATTCGTGCTGTGTACTAGAGGTGTTGGTGGATTCTGTCTGCAGATTTTTGGCTTGACTTCTGCTTTGGCGACCTGACTACGATTTTTGTATTTCTCTCTTTGACTCCTGACGACCCTGGTAGACCATGGCTTCCATTTGGCTATCCTTTGTGCACACTCTTCTACACGTTTTCTGCTCCTGGAGATCTCGGATACCCCGTACCTCGGCTGTTGTGTTTGTCCTGTTTGTTTGTGCGTGTCCCCTGATGGACACTAAGGCTCTTGTCATAGCCGCTGTGGCCTCCTTGACAGTGCATACTCCCTCACCCAGACTCATCCCAGTAATCCTAGGGGCTATGTCCCTTAGACCTTGGTGGCTTGGTGGCCTTTTGGTGCCCGAGTTCTCCCTGCCTACTTTTTCTTCTGCTATCGGTCAGGCCAAATATCACGATCGCGGGTTGTTGACTCTGTGTCTAGTCCGTCCCCGTTCACTAACTTTGACAGATGGGAAAGGAAGGTTGGTTACTAGCCCTAGCATTAGCGGTTTGCCACACTTGCAGGGCATCTGTTGTCTCCTTCCCTTGGCTGGGGATTACTGGGTACTCCCGGAGGTCCCTGCTTGGCTATTATTGCACAGGTGTGCTTTCCTGTTTATCGCTGGTGGAGACTGGTCCTCCTAGTGTTGTGGGTACCTCAGAGCACAGTTTCTTAGGCTGCACTTGTGCTTATGGGAAAGGGTTTCGTCCCTGGTAGAGTTTACCAATGGGATATGCCTTTCTGGAACTTTGTATGGGTAGCAGTCAGCGGTCCTACTCCACTACGTTGGTGGCGGTCTTAGCCCGCTTTTGATATTAGGTGGTCTTTGGGTTGCCTCTAAAGGTGTCAATAAAGTTACGATTAAAACGCTACCCTCTTGCATTTATTTTGGAACTTCTAGACTAGCTTAAAGGAGCATCTATATTCACTAAAATAGACCTTCAAGAGGCCAACAACCTTTTGCGCAAAAAATTGTGAGATGAATTGAAATCTGCATTCAATACCAAATATGGGCATTAAGAGTACCTGGTAATGCTATTTGGACTCTGTAATGCCCCAGCCAATGACCCTTTCACAGACATGATGATTGATGATCTTCACTCCTTCTGGACTAAGATAGAGGAACAGCTAGCTCAAGCAAGTGCTCGCCAGAATAGAGCACCTGATCAACGATGTATTCCAGGTCCTGCTCTATCCCCATGCTTTCCACTAAGCATCTTCACCTCCAAATTCCCTCCCTAAAATTTGGACCCCGCTTCGTAGGTCCATACAAGATTCTCAGATCTATCACTCCTGTTACTTTTGCCCTGGTTCTTCTGCCCTCATGGCGCATCTCCAATACATTTCATGATTCTCTACTCAAGCCTATGGTCAAGAACAGATATTCCTCATCTGCTAATCCTCTGCCTCCCATATTAATTCAGGGGGAACCGGAATATGAAATTAACGAAATCTTGGATTCAAAGAAAGTCTGGAGATCCATTCAATACGTCATTGACTGGAAGGGGTATGGGCCAGAGGATAGATCATGGGTCCCTGCCAAGGATGTGCACACTCTCAAACCTGGTCGCCCAGTGGTGTCCCCTTAAGTTGGGGGGCTAGTGTAAGGATTGGACCTTTTAAATTTTCCTTTTTTCACCTTTGTTTGGGTAGCTTTCTTTACCTTTGGGCTCCTCCTCCTTTTTATTTTGATTGGAGCAGTTTTCTTTATCTATTCAACTCACCTAGCTCTCAGTGCTAGATTATTTGTGCTGTGTACTAGAGGTGTTGTTGGATTCTGTCTGAAGATTTTTGGCTTGACTTCTGCTTTGGCGACCTGACCCTGGTAGACCTTGGCTTCCGTTTGACTATCCTTCATACGTGCTGTTGTACACGTTCCCTGCTCCTGTCGATTTCGGATACCTGGTACCTCGGCTATTGTGTTTGTCCATTTATTTTTGTGTGTCCCCTGATTGGTGCTCAGTTTCCACTCAGTAGAACCTTTTGCCATAGCTGCTCCGGCCTCCCTGACAGTGCGTACTTGCTCACTCAGACTCGTCCCAGCTATCCTAGGGGCCATGTCCCTTAGCCCTTGGCGGCCTTTCGGAGCCCAAGTTCTCCCCACTTACTCTTTTCTCTCGCTATTGGTCAGCCAAAATATAGTAAAAGTGGGTTGTTGGCTCAGTGCATAGTCTGACCCCGCTCACTGACTCTGACAGATGGGAAAGTAGTGTTGTTTACTAGCCGTAGCTTTAGCGGCTGAGGTTGCCGCAGCTTGCAGGGCATCTCTTGTCTCCTCCCCTTGGCTGGGGATTACTGGAGGTCCCTGCTTGCCTATTATTGCACGGATGTGCGTTCCTATTTATCGCTGGTGGGTGATTGGACCTCCTAGTGTTTTGAGTACCTCAGAGCACAGGGTTGTCTTAGGGGGTGCCGCAGTTTCCTCAAGGCCTATCGTACGGTTCTCACTTACGCCCATCCTGGCCAGGGTCCCAGCTCAACTGGGGTCGGGCATCTGGCTTCGCGGCCAGCACATTTATTACGGTCGTTACCGCAGCAAGGGGTAAGTACCACTGTCACCGCTCCCGAACTTCGCACGCAAGCGCCGCTCTCTAGCATCCAGGCTGGGCGAACTTACGACCGTGACACAAACATGGAATCTGCCTTACAAAAAAGACTCTCTATGGTGCACATAGAACTTAACACACTGAACCACATCCAACAAGTGGAGATCTCTTCTTGTCAGACTTTGGGTCAGGACAAAATGAAGGCACAACAATCTCCTGACTGACGTGGAACTCAGAAACCACCTTAGAAATTCCTAAGAGGTTAGAAGTACTGCCTTGTCCTTGTGAAAAAACAGGAAAGGCGGCTTTGTAATATAAAGCCTGCAACTCGGCAACCCTGCAGACTGAGACTACCGCCAGAAGGAAAGCCATCTTACATGTGAACTGATGCATAGGAATACTAGCAAAGGACTCAAAGGGAGGTCTCTGCAGAACACCCAAAACCATATTAAGATCCCCCGGAGAAGTGGGAGCCTTAAATGCAGGGAAAGCATGAAGACACCCTGAAGGAACACCTTGACATCAGGAATGGTGGCAATACATCTCTGGAAAAACACAGAAAAAGCAGAAATTTGAACCCAAGCTTAATCCTTTGTTCACACTATACTGGAGAAAAGAGTACTACAGTAAGGTTATAATTCTGAGAGGACAGAGATCTGTCAACACACCAGGAATGAAAAAGACCATACCACATGGTAGGTGCCTTACAGTAGACAGGCTTTCAAGCCTGAATCATAGTAGAAATTACCTCAGTGAAAAATCCCCTTCTCCTCAAGATGTGGGCTTCAACAGCCATGCCGTCAAAGACAGATTTCCCACATCCTCTTTCCAAAGGTAGCCTTGAAGAAGGAGGTCCGGCCTGGGTGGCAGCAGATTCTGAATGGAACGACGCAACAGGTCTGAAAACCACTCCCTTTTGTTCCAGTAAGTAGCGGCCAGAGGTAGCACTGTTCATTCTGATCTTCCAGAGCACCCTGGGAATAAGAGCAATTGAAGGAAAGACATAAGAAACTTGGAAGTGCCATGGAATTAAATTTGTGTTTGTGGCATAGGCCAGAAGATTCCCCCACCCACTCCAGAAGCAGAAGACTGGAACCTTCCTGTTCACCCCTGTGGTTATCAGGGGCAGTCCCCACTGTAGCACAATCAGGCGGAACACTTCCGGATTGAGTTCCCACTCTCGCAGATCTACGTCTTGGAAACTCAGAAAGCATGCAAGAACATTTTGTACCCCTGGAATGTGAATGGTGGAGATAGTCGTAATGTGGGCTTCTGCCCAACCCAGAATGTACCTCAGCTCATATCAGACGGTGGCACTTTGAGTGCCCCCCTTACTTTGTTGTAAGCCATGGCTGTGGCGTTTGTCTGAGTGGACTCTTAGGTGGCCTTTCAACTGAGAGGTTCAGTACACAAAAGCGAGCCTGATCTCCCCGAGTTCCAGAACACTGATGGACTGAAGAGAATCTCCCCCAGTCCACCTGCCCTGGATCCCCAGATGACTCTGAACCGCACCCCAGACACTCAGGATGGCATCTGTTTTGATGAAATTCCTATCTGGGTCACTAAAGATTACCCCGTTCCAGGTTGCACCATTGCAGCCACCACTGTAGCACCTGTCTGGCTTCTGGAGAGAGGGAGATCTGCTCATCCAGAAGTGCTAAATTTCCATGCCAATTCTGGAAGACATATCTCTGAATCTCCCTGGTATGTACTTGAGCATAAGGCACTGCCTCTAGGGTAGACACTAGTCGGCCTGGAAATCATGTACTTCCTGACTGTGGCTGAGGGCTGCTCCACGGCCTGGCACACATCCTGCATAATCTGCAGGATCCTGTCCTCCAGAAAGAAAACCTTCCCTGGGCAAGTGTCGAACCTCATGCCTAGGAACACCAGCTACTAGGGCAGCACAGGAGAAGACTTCATCATGTTCAGAATCTACCCATGGCAGATCAGGAGCAGAGCACAGTCTTGGACGTAGTAGGCCAAAATTTCCTCCGAAGGAGCCCTGATCAAAAGATCGTCCCGATAAGGAGCCATAGAAATGTCCTGGGTGTAAATGAAGGCTCCTAAGGCCCCCGTGACCCTGGTAAACACCCATGGAGCCGAGGCCAGGCCAAAAGGCAGACAGATGAATTGGTTGTGCTCTGAGCCCAAGGCAAAACACAGATATTGTTGGCTGTCCGGATGGATCAGAAGGTGTAGGTACGTATTCTGAAGATCCAGAGACACCAGATACTCCGCTGGGTACTGTCAGGGTTTCTGAATTATGAAGACTAGATGTCACTAAAGATGACCAATAACCATTCATAAAATCACTCTCTCCCAAGTAGTTTGTACAAGGTGATATCAACATATAATTAAATGATATCAGTGATAAAACAGTAAATAAAATATAAAAATGTATTTTACACTAATCACAGAAATAACACACAATAATAAGTTGATTGACCTAAAATACAATAAAACACAATAATAGATTCAGTGGAAATAATAGTGTTAGTATAGAACAAAACCTGGTCAAAATCATATACCTCAATTATAGACACCCTCCAGTTACAGCTGCCTTGGGCCTACAGGAACACGAATATTTCATCTAATGAAACAGAGTAGTCAACTCTTTTACAACACTAGATATTACCATAACCACGTATTTCAGGATCTCTCTACCTAAAACCAATAAGCATAGGTCTAAAATACTAATTGTAGTGTGCCAACTTAACTGGTTTACTTAGTTTCTCCGCATAATATGTGTAGGATGACTAAATCATATATTCTACAGTACAGGAAACATAATTCACAGTGATAGCTGAATCAATATTTCCTATCTGCAGTTAGAACATCTGATACAGCTAATATCTACTCTATCCTTAAACTTTAAGGCAATGTAATTATTTGATTGGTCATATAACAAATGCAGAGAAACTAAAATAAAATAAAGTTTGAGATATATTTACCAGCACTTCTGCAGATCCTGAAATATGGGTGTGGTAGAGTAACTTCCCCTGGGGTCTCTCAGTCTCTGCCTGAGTATCTCTTGGGTATGTCTAGGGATCTGGCCCCTCCTGTGGAACTTTGGACTTCTTCTGGATTTCTGACCACCACCTGCTCTTTTTTGGGTATCCATGGATCTTCTTGGGTCTCCCTCAATTTCAGTTCTCCCTCTGTCAGTCAGTCTGTCTCCTACTGGCCTCTGGCTTTTTTTTTTTTTTTTTTTTTTTTTTAAAGTTTTTCCACATGTAAAGTGGAACACTACCAAAAGGTGAGGTGAATATGTGTCCTAATCTAATTGGATATCAGAGATCCCACTTTAGCTAATCTTTACTGTAATGTAGTTACCTCTGTTCATCACATGGCCACTAGGTGGCACCCCTAGCCCATAAATGTAACAATGGATTTATCTCAACTTATTTCTCAGTCACCAGAGAAATAAAAGGTGTACATATATATGTCCTTTAAGTCTTCCAGCACATGTAAATTTAAACTCTTAACTGGAACCAAACCTTGTTGTCAGACAACACTGGTCTAATCTAAGTGATATATATACTATAATAGACTGGATTTTGAGCATGGCTATCAAGGATACATTAAGGTATTTTGATAACTCAGGCAGAATATTCCAAACATAACAGACAGTGATCTATATGAATTAAAGGCTGTCAGCATAGAGAGGAAGTATGCACCCATATCCAAATACATTTATCTGTGCAAACACACACATCCATGTGTATAAATGTTTAGTTCATATGATCACTTATAAGGTTATATTGAAATTCTGACCTGAGGTCCAGGCTTCCTTCTGTCTGTCTTACTCAGGAAGGTGAAACTGTAATCTTTGAGGGGGTTTGTTGAATCAAAGAAACTTTTAACTTGTTTCACTGGCCACACATGCCTGGTTTCTTCTATTGTTCTAAGGCCAGCTAAATTCATCACCTATTTGTATAGTTAATGAATGGTAAACAAGACTGGCCAGGGTGAAACAAAGACACACCGTTGTAAAAATTATTATTATTATTAATAATCTTCATATCTACAAAGAAATGCCTAAGTCCCATTTTTAGCTCTTTAATTTTTATATAGTGAGCTATTCTGACAGTACATTGCTGCAATGACAGAAGGAAAGGATTCTATCTTGAAGCTTGCACTCTACATATACATGTTGAGACACTCTTGGTCCAAAATGGGGCAGCAACGCATCCTTCTTTGGAACTACAAATAGGTTGGAATAGAAACCGGAACCTTGGTCTTGGGGAGGCAATGGAACTAGAACAATCTTGTCCAGCAGTGAATTCACTGCCTCCAGGAACAGTTTTAATTTGGCTGGCACAGTAGGGAGTCTGGATGAGAGCAGACCAAATCTTAAGCCACATTGTGTGTTGCGCAGTAACACTCAAACAAAGCCTCAGAAACACAAGTGTTGGTCAAAGAGATGAACAGATCCTCTTTGGAAGTATCTGCAGACAGCTTCCACCATCTGTCCAAAGGCAGAGCCGTGGGACTTGGCTAGCCTGGAGGATCCACAAAGACTTTTTTTTTTTTTTTTTTTTTTTAAGAGCTCAACCCTCCTGTAGGAGGGAGTTCAACCCCATGGTTCCTGTGTTCCATGTTGGACGCTAGGGAAAAATAAATAAGAAGCAACTACCATGAGAACTGAGTTCAAGAAACCAAGTGAGGAAAAGAGAAATTTACTAACCAATATTTCCTTTTCTTCTTTGTATCGCCACATCACCTTCAAAGTATGGGTTTCATCTCCTTCCTCCAGCTGGTAGGACCGCTCAATTTAATTTAAATAGTTAATGCCCCCAACCTTCCTCAGTTATACTTTTGTCCAAGCTGTAAAACTTATCAATCATAGTAAGGTTAAGCGTGGATGTGACATGGAGATGCACAGAAGAAAAGGAAATATTGGTTAGCAAATTTCTTTTTTTTTTTTTCCTGTGTACTTCACATCACTTTCAAAGTATGGGAACTTCCCAAACATAAATGAGGGAGGGAAATCCACATAGTTATACATGAAAGACTAATAAGTAATTAAGTATACAGAACATATACAGGATATAGGTATGCAATATAAAGTAAGAAATACATTTCCTACCACATTACTGCGGGACTACTGCTTGTAGTACACCACGCCCAAATTTTGAGTCTGCAGAGGTGTTGACATCCAGCTTATAATGCCTTTAAAGGTGGAAATAGAAGTCCATGTGGCTGCTTTGCATAACTCCTCAGGAGAATGGGTAGCCTTTGTTGCCCAGGATGTGGACATGGCTCTGGTTGAATGTGCCTTTACTTTAAGTGGGGGATCCATTACCTGGTCCACCTGGCCACTTATTATTTAGAGGCCATTGAACGTTTCCTCTTTCTTAAATACTGTATGAATAAGTTATCTGATGTTCGAAATGCCTTAGGTCTGTCTAAATAAACAGAGATACATCTAACAAGGTCCAAGAAGTGAAGTCTCTTCTCCTTGTCACCTTTTTCTAAAAGGCACTAAATGAAGGTAAATTAATCTTGATTTAAATGAAATTCTGACATCCCTTTTCCTCTGAAAGAGGGTTTCATTCTAAGTACAACCTTAACCTGATGAAAAATTAGATACGCAGCCTGACATGATAAGGATTGTAACTCATTAATTCTTTTAGCAGAGGTAATTGCTGTTAAAAAGACAGTGTCTAAAAGATATTTGATCTAATGGCTCAAAGAGAGGAGAATCGATAAGCTGTGTCAGGACAATATTCAAATCCCACGCAGGTACAGATTCTCTGATCCTGGGACAAACCTTTTCTATGGCTTTTACTAAATGTTCTTCTGCCCAATTTTTGGACAGGACAGCTAAGAGTGCTGAAATCTGCACCTTTGGAGAGGCGGGACTTAGGCCCATATCAAACCCATTCTGTTGGAAATCTGGAATTATTAGTGCTGTAACCTGATGTTTGTGCATCTTGTGCTTAATGCACCATAGCCTGAAAATCTTCCAGATTGTCAGATATTCAAGGTAGATTTCTTTCTTCCTGATATAATGGTCTCTGCCACTTTATTACAAACACCCTGCTGTTTCAGATTTTGCTGCTCAGTTTCCAGGCTGTCAGATGGAAAAAAAAAAATGGGACATGGATGGAATAGCGGACCCTGTGACAGCAGATCCGCTCTGGTAATGGCCAAGGATCTTGACTGGACATTCTTAATAGTTCTGAGTACCAGGAGTGCCTGGGCCATCTGCAGGCGATCATGATGACTTCCGCTTTCTCTGTCCTCACCTTTCTGATTACGTCTCTGATCAAGGTAAAAGGAGGGAAGATGTATGCTAGCAATAAAGTCCATTAATGTTTCAGAGCATCCTGACCCAATGCCCTGCTAGTCTTCCACATGGAGAAAAACTTCCTGCATTTGCTGTCTTCCGGGTTGGACATCAGATCTACTACTGGGGTTCTCCACTTCTGGATGATCTGCTGGAACACTTCCTGATTGAGTGCCCATTCTCCTGGGTGTACTTTGTTTCTGCTTAGGTAATCTGCCTGTATAGTCTGTACTCCTGCTATGTGAGAGGCAGATATGCCTGTTATGTTTCTTTCAGCCCAGCAAAAGATGTGCGCTAGTTCTCTGTTCAAGCTTGAGCTTCTTGTCCCACCTTGATTTTTTTACATACATGACTGCCGTCATGTTTTCTGATCTGATGTGGACCGCCCTCCCTTTTAGGTTTTCCTGAAAATGCTTTAGAGCATACCTTATTGCTCAGAGTTCTAACACATTTATGTGTAGTGTTTTCTTTTGTATGGACCATGTCCCTTGTGCCGTCCTGGATTCCCAGATTGCCCCCCCCCCCCCACCACCTAGAGGGCTGGTATCTGTGATGAGGATTTCCCAATTCGGGTCTATAAGTAATGTTCCTTTCTGAAGACTTCCTCTTTTTGTCACCAGAGCCGATCCTGACGAATTTCTGCTAACAAATGGATCCTCTGAAGAGGGTTCTGCTGATGTATGTTCCAAAACCTCAGGAAATAAGACTGTAGGTGCCTTGAGTGGAACCTTGAACAAGGCACTACTTGTATTGCCGATATCATTGCCCCTAGACACTGCATAAATAGATGTGCAATGTGGCTCTATTTTCTTATGAATTTTAAGACTATTATGTTGCTTATTCTTTCTTCTGACAGTGATAATTGCCTTCTCTGTGTTGTTTTTCTGGGAATGAGAATAAAGTCTTGCGATGGAACAAGATGACTTTTGTATGAATTGATCAGCCATCCTAGATTTTGAAGATAGTTGACTATTTTCTCCGTATTTATGTTTGCTTGTTTCCTGGTCTGCGCTATCATTAGGAGATCGTCTAGATAGGGGATGACAGACTCCTTTTTCCCTGATTGGTTCTATGGCAGAGGCCAGCACTATGGTAAACACTCTTGGGTGCTGTGGACACACCAAAAGGAAGGGCTTTGAACTGAAAATGCTGGTTTCCTAGGGCACATCTGAGAAATCTGTGATCCTTTTCTTACTGGGATGTGATAATAGGCATCCTGCAAGTCCACCTTTGTGAGGAAGCTGCCTGGAAATACTGATCACTGAGTTTACAGATTCCACTTTGAATATCTTCTGTACGAGAAAGGTATTGAGATTCTTGAGGTCTAGGATGGTCCTGCAAGAACCTGATGCCTTTGAAACTATAAATAAAATTAAATAAATTCCTGCACATCTTTGATTCACTGGAACTGATTGTATAACTCCCTTTGATACTGTACTTCCGGGCTCAATTTTTCCTTCCTTGTATTCTTTGGAATTTTTGATTTTCTGAAAATGTGAGCTCTTGGGGTCATTTTGAATGGAAGCAGATATCCCATCTCCAGAATTTTTGGACCCAAACATCCGCTGTCCCTCCATTGATCCTGAAAAAGTTACAGTTGACCCCGACCCTGCTCTGAAAATGGAATCCGCTGCCCTTCGGAATTTTTTTTTTTTTTGGGGGGGGGGGGGATAGGATTTTAGTCTTACCTGTTAAATCCTTTTCACTTAGTCCATACAGGTTACTGGTAACTCAGGGAGGCGAAGCCCTCTAGTGGTAGGCAGGAACGATTCACAAAGTGTATACAGGGGGTGGAGCCTCCCCTTTCCCTCCTGGCCGCACCCGCCAATGAGCTCCAGAATGAATTGAGACACTAACCATGACTAGTTAAGGGAAGGAAGAAGACTCCTGTGAGCATGCCCCAAAGGACTCCCACGGCCTGCCACAGGAGAGCCAAGCATGGTCCCTTGACAGGGTGGGAGACCAGTAACCTGTATGGACTAAGTGAAAAGGATTTAACAGGTAAGACTAAAATCCTATTTTCACTGTTGTCCAATACAGATTACTGGTAACTCTGGGATGTCCAACCATTGAGTTTCCCTGAGGTGGGAAGGAGGCAAGGACCAGGCGCATGGCCCCCAAAGTCACCAATACATCTATGGACCAACTAGTCAGAGATAGTACAACAAACCGAAGTGTCAACCGACACCAAACTGGGGTAAACGACCCCGGAAATATCACACAGCACACATAACAAGAGCCAACAGGGCTCAACAGTTAAAGAAGCACTAAGAACCAAGAAGGAGATCCTCAACAGGCAAGACTGCCTCTAGGACCTTCCACCCAAAGCTGACGTCAACCGAAGCCAGAACAACCACACGGTAGTGCTTGGAAAAGGTGTGCACAGAGGACCAAGTAGCCGCCCTACACGGCCGATCACCAGAGGCCTGATGCTTATAGGCCTAGGAGGCCCCAATGGACCAGATGGAATGAACAGTAACCCTGAAGGGAACATGCTGATTCCTCAGCTTGTATGCCTCACAAATCGTGGACTTAATCCAGGAAGCGATAGACACTGTAGATGCAGGTCTTCCTGCTCTAGGCCCCTCAAGAATGACGAACAGCGCGCCAGACTTCCTGACAGAGTCAGGGCGATGCACAGAAAACCGGAGGCAACGCACCACACCCAACGAGAGAAGACCTCCCTCCTTGACAGAGGAGGGGTTAGGGCAGAAAGAGGACACCACAATCTCCTGATTGATGTGAAACTCGAAAACCACCCCAGGAAGGAACACCCTGGAGGTACAGCACCTCCCAATCCTAGGGAAACACCAGATAAGGCGGCTTACAGAACAAGGCCCGTAAATCCGCAACACGGCGAACAGACGCAATCGCCAAGAGGAAGGCCAACCTCCACGTCAAAAGACGTAAAAGAATAGTTGACAAAGACTCAAAGGGGGGAATAAAAGAACCCCCAGAACTAAATTGAGGTCCCACCGAGGAGCAGGACTCCGGAAGACAGGGCGGACATGAGCAACGCCCTGGAAGAAAACCTTGACATCAGACAGAACCACAATGTGCTGCCGAAAGAACACAGAAGGGGCAGAAGTCTGCACCTTTAAGGGACTCAAACTGAGTCCCTTATCCAACCCGTCCTGCAAGAGAGCCAGGACATAGGGAAGGCAAAACTCAAGTGACAGATCCCTGCCAGCACACCAAGAGGTAAAAATAGACCAAACACGGTGGTAGAGCTCAGAGGAAACCATGTTATGAGCTAAGCAAGGCAGTCACCACCCCCGAGGAGAATCCTGTCTTCCGTAGAATTGAGGATTCAACCTCCAAGCCGTCAAAGTCAGACAGTGGACATCCTCCTTCAACAGGTATCCCTGCAGAAGAAGATCCGGTCGAGAAGGGAGCCGAACGACTCCGCTGCAAACAGAGCCAGAAGCTCCAAGAACCAAGGATGTCGACGCCACAACGGGGCAAGAAGAATGACAGGACAAATGCCAGCCGAAGCTTCCCAATGACCCTGATCAACAAGGTTAGAGGAGGAAAAATGTAAGCCAGTGGGAACATCCAAGTGATGGATAGAACGTCCACCGCTTATCTGACTGAGGAAGTCCACCATGACGTGGTCTGCGCCTGGAATGCGAACTGCAGATATGGCAAAAACGGGCCTATCAGCCCAAGGCAAACAGCCTTGACCTCTAACCAAGCAACGAGACACCTTGAGCCGCCTTGCTTGTAGAAGTAAGCCACAGCCGTGGCAAAGTCGGACTCCACTTGGACCAGGCAGACCTCTAACTGGGCCGTCCAACGGCAAAGGGTATGGAAATCGCCAGAAGCCCTAAGAAATTGATCGGAAGAAGGATTCCCCAGATACCATCGGCCCTGAGCACTCAGGCGACCCAGAATCGCAGCCCAGCTGGACAGGCTGCCGTCGGTGGTTACCTTGGTCCAAAAGGAAATCAGGAAACACCTGCCCATCAGCAGGTTGGAAGGACGAGATAGGCTCAGTTCCAAAGAAAATGAAGGAACACCAACGTCGTTCGATGTAGAGGCAGACACCCTCCCATCTGGAAGACAATCCCTGTAGTGTCCCTGGAATGCAGCGTAGCCAAGGGAACCGCCTCCACCGTAGAGGGGAACTACCCCACCAGGAAGGACAGCGGCAGAAGTGAAACTGAATCCCAAGACAGGATTGCAGAAAATCTGAGAACAATCAGGGGAGCTACCTCCTCTGGAAGGTACACCATGCACATCTGAGTATTGAAGAGAGGGCTCATAAACACCAGCCTCTGAGACAGAATCAGGTCCAACTAGTCCAGGTTGACTCCACCTGTGATGAAATAGAGATTGAGTACAGGTCTGAAGCTGTTGAAGGAGTAGGACCACAGACGTGTCCTTCAATAGCAGGTCATCCATGTAAGGAGTCACTCTGATACCCTCCTGATAAGGGACAGCAGTCAGGGCCCCAAGCGCCCGCTAGAAGACCTGAGGAGCCATAGTCAGTCTGAAAGTGAGAGCAGAAAACTGGGAGTGTCCCCACTCGCAGGCAAACCGAAGGTATTGCCGACTCTCTGGATGGATGGAAAAATAGGCATCCTGAAGAACCAGAGAGGCAAGAAACTCCCCCGGCGACATGGCAACAATCACTGTGCGCAGAGACTCCTTGCAATAGAGAGTTCCGAGTCACAAGGGAGTTGAGGTCTTTCAGATCCCAAAGAGGGTGACATCTGTCGTCCTGATTGGGGACCACAAACAGGTTCGAATAGGACCCAGAGCCCCTGTCCGGAGCAGGAACTGGCACTAGGACGTCCTTGTCCAAAAGAGCGACTCTCTGTACTTTGAGATGCATGAGAAAGAATAAAGCAAAAGGGAGGAAGATAAGAGAAAGGGATCTTGTACCCTTCCGACACCACCTGTAAAACCCATGGGTCCGCCACAGACTCCTCCCAAACGCTGTGAAAGAGGCGCAGACGACCACCCACAGCGGGATGCAGACCCGGGTTTGGTGAGTCATGCCGAAGCAGTCTTGGAAGCCTTGGGCTTGGTGGAGACCTTGGGCATCCATTGCTGTTTGGGCTTGGAAACGGGACGCGGAGCTGAGGGAACCGTTTGGTTCGCCTGGCGTGTCTCACCCTGAAAGGGATGAAAATACCGGTTGTGTTTAAGCGGTACTTCCTTCCTAGCCACTAATGGCAAATGAGTACTCTTGCCAGTGGCCTCACTGATCAATTCTTTAAGATCAGACCCAAACAAAGAGGTACCCTGGAAAGGCAGGGATAACAGAGCTTTCTTGGAAGTGGTGTCAGCAGACCAGATCTTGAGCCAAAGCTCATTTGGCCACTACAGACATGGTAGAAACCCTAGCCATCATGCAGTCGGTATCAGAGACAGCATCAAAAACAATGTTGTGCGTCAGATATATTAGCTAGCAAGCGCTTTCACTGAAGTAGATGCATCCAGGACAGCCGTGGTGAGTTGTTCAGTCCAGACTGCAATAGCCCGGTTGACCCACGCAACAGCAAAGGCAGGTCGCATGGCAGTGCCAGCGGTCGCAAAAAATGGACTTGAGAGCAACCTCAAGTTACTTGTCAGTCCAATCCTAAAAGGAGGAAGCATCAGAAACAGGCAAGGCAGTAGATTTAGACAGCCTAGAGACAGGAGCATCCACCTTAGGGGGATGAACCCATGTAGCAAGCGCAACCTCAGAAAAATGGATAAGGCTTAGCAAACTTTCTGTGTACAGAAGTAGTCTTATCAGGGAATTTCCACTCTTCTGAGACCAGCCGGTCCAGAGTGGGAGTGGGAGTAAAATAAGTCAGGGGCCTATGGAATGTTAAGAGTGGTTAATACAGCTCTGACTAGGCCCTCAGCAGAGGGGTCATCAGCCTAAAAGGGGTCCCCAATATCCCAGGTAGAGTCTAACACAGTACTATTCACCACATCAGTGTCTATGAGCAAGTCCAGTCAGAGACATCAGGTGCTCCCTGTGGTTTAGGCAGGGAAGATCTGATACCAGAGGGGGCTTGTCAAGCCTGGAAGGCCCCTTGGATCTGGGATGGAAAGAGTTGAAGCGCGGACCTGAGGTCCCTAGTTGCGGCCTTGAACTCTTGCATCCAAGCTGGCTCAACAGCATGGCTGGAGGGGCCCTGGGTTGCTGTCAGGGACATCAGAACATGCTGGGCAATAGGACCTGAGAACCCTCTAGGTAGCCCTAAGTGACAGGAAGATCAATGTGGAATGAGGGATACAGAGACCCCAGCCTCCCAAGTCACAGTTCTAACCCCGAGCTCCAGCGGTATAGACATTCACATAGTGTCAATAACCATACTGTACAATAAATCACCCAAGAAACAGTGTTAAAGATTAAAGTTTCACCCCAGAAGATATTAATTTGAACTTATCTGGCAGGCGAAGGATTAATCCTCAAAGGAGAGAAGGGAATTCCAGGCACAGTGTAAGAATGTAGCTGAAAACAGCCCACAAAATGGCTGCCGCGACAGGAGCCAATCAGAATTTAGGAGCGAAGCAACTGCTCATGGGAAATGTAGTTTTTTCCCAAAAAAATCCTAAACGGTGCCCGAAGCCCCCTGAGCCCCCCAAAACACAAACTGTAAACCGGATGAAATAGCAAGGGTAGACAAGTAAAATGAGCCATCTCTGAAGTCGCTGTGTCAAGCGGTTGCAGAGATATGTCCCAAACAGTGCAGTCCCATAGAGATGAATGGAGCAATGTGTCTATGTGGTAAAGCGTGCCTTAAAGGCGCAGTACTCAAAGTTAAAGTTTAGGAAAAGCATAAAAACATGTAAAATAGCAAGAGAACATGTGAGAATACAGTAAAAACACTAACCCAATAGGAATACCGGAGGGGTACCAGGGGACAAGTGAACCTGCAGCAAAGTGTTGCTCACCTTTCCTGCAGATTTTCTGTCTTCAGATTACCGTGGGATAAGAAATTACCCCAGTGGGTAACTTCTGGAAAGCACTTGGATACCAAGATTTTCCCCTTCAGGACTAAAGGTTCACTGAAAAAGTCCTGGACACTGAGCTAGCCACTTTGAATAGAGCATTGTCAGTCCTGGTAATCCGTCTAATGGTGGTATTCCATATTTGACAGAAAAATAATAAAATGTCTAAAAGTATTGAAGAGCAGTTCCTGTAGCCTGTTACTCAAACTAGGAACAATTCAATCTGGAGCTCATTGGCTGGTGCGGCCAGGAGGGAAAAGGGGAGGCTTCACCCCCTGCATACACTTTGTGAATCGTTCCTGCCTACCACTAGAGGGCTTCGCCTCCCAGAGTTACCAGTAACCTGTATTGGACGACAGTGAAATCAAATGCCTTTCCTTGATATCTTCTGGAATCATGAAAAGTAATCTGTTTCTGTAGGATGATGACCTGGGTGGTGATGGTCTTTTTCTTTCCTGGGGGTAAGAATGCACTTTTCCCACCTGAAATGGTAAATATTTGACATTCTTACCATTATTTGTATTCCTTCTGTGTCCATACACGGCATGTATAATGGGTGATGTCTCCGCTCTCCAGCTGGGTAGGACTTCCTCTACTCTTTAAAAGTGCAGTTCCGGTAGAGGCTTTAGTTTCCTTTTGGCCAAGCTGTAAGAGAAAAAAAACAAAACAAAAAAAACCCACAGAAAATAGTGAAAACAAGATGGGTAGGGTATGCCGTGTATGGACACAGAAGAAATACAAAGAACGGTAAGAATGACAAATATTTACCATTTCTTCTGTGTCCCTCCCCGGCCTGTATAATGGGTCTTAAAAAGCAGTACCCATAGCAAGGGGAGGGAAACAAGGCATTCCAACTAGGAAGGGATGACTGCCTCCAACACCTTCCTCCCGAACTTGGCATCAGCCGAGGACTGGACATCCAGATGATAGTGCTTGATGAATGTGGACAATGACGACCAAGCTGCCGCCTTAAAGATCTCAGAAGAAGCATCAGCCTTCCTGGCCCAGGAGGTGGATAGTGCTCTAGCAGAGTGGGCTTTCAGGTTTTTAGGAGCCTGCTTCCTTGTAAGCCAACTGAATGCAAGAAGTAATCCATCTGGATATTGAAGCCTTGGAGACTGACTTTCCTTTGAGTTTCCCTTGAAAACAGATGAAGAGGGAGTCGGAGTTTCTAAAATCCTGAGTCCTCCTTAAGTAGATTGAAAGAGCCCTTAACAAATCCAAATTATGAAACTGCTGCTCCTTAGGAGTTTGAGGATTAGCACACAAGGATGGTAAAACAATCTCCCAGTTTAGATGGAAGTCAGAGATGACCTTTCCTCTAAAGGATGGTTTAGGTTTTAAGACTACCTTGTCTTGATGAAATACCATGTAAGCAGTGCTGCAGGCTAAGGACTGCAATTCATCCACTCTGCGAGCAGAAGTGATAGCTGTTCGAAAAAGTACTTTAATGGTCAAAAATGTAAGTGGAATGTCTTCCATGGGCTCAAAGATATGGGATCTAGATAACTGATCCAAGACTCAGTTAAGATCACATGGAGGAATAACATTATGAATAGTAGGTCTGATTTTGGATATTGCTCTCAGGTACCTTTTAATAACGTCGTGATCAGATAGCTGAGTGGCCAGGATGGCCGACAGGGCAGAAACTTGGACCCTGATAGATGCCGGTTGCAATCCTGCCTGGAAACCATCTTGAAGAAAATCCAGGATTCTAGGGACGGATATGAACGGATTCTGAGGAAACTTGGACTTAAGCCAGGATAAGAAGGTAGACCAGACTTTGGAATAAACTACCGAAGTAGATTTCTTACGACCGGCAATGATGGTGCTAACGACAGGGTCTGATAACCCCTTACTCCTCAGCATGAGCCTCTCAGCCTCCAGGCCGTCAGACATAGTAGACTGATGTCCGGATGAACTACCGGACCCAGAGTCAGAAGGTTGGGAATCATAGGAAGTTGCCAAGGTGGTTGTATTGAAGTGGCAACCAGGAAGGAGTACCAAGGCCTACGAGCCCAGTCTGGTGTGATCAGAATAACATCCGCCTGATCTCTCCAGATTTTCCTGACTACATCCATCAGAATTGGAGGGAAGACATATGCCAAGCTGTAAGTCCATGGAATTCTTAATGCATCTTGTCCTTCTGCCATCTGCTCCCTCCATCTGGAAATATACCTCCGGCATTTCGCATTTGACTTGGAGGCCATGAGGTCTATCTCTGGTTGACCCCATCTGAGACAAATCTGTTTGAATACTGATGGATTCAAGGACCATTCTCCTGGCTTTATGGTAGATCTGCTTAGATAATCTGCTATAAGATTGTGCTTCCCTGTTATGTGGGATGCTGAGATGCTTCTCAGATTCTTTTCTGCCCAAAGAAGTCGTCTTCGTGCCTCTTTGTACAGACTGAGGCTTCTGGTGCCTCCTTGATTTTTCAAGTATATAACTGTGGGCAGGTTGTCTGAATAAATTAAGACATCTTTCCCTTTTAAGCTGTCCTTTAGCTTCTGAAAACAATTTAAAACCGCTCTCATCTCCAGAATATTTATGTGGAGATGTCTCTCTGAAGGCCTCCACTTCCCTTGAAGAAGACTTGACCTCCACTTGCCTCCCCAGCCCGACAGGCTGGCGTCTGTAAATAGAATCTCTGTGTTTTGTTCTTCCAGAGATACTCCCTTCCTGAGGTTTGGTCTCTTTGACCACCAGTTCAACTCCTTCCTTGTGGATGGAAGCAGGGATATTCTTTGGAAGGGATTCTCAGAATCTGTCCCAAAACTTCAAGAAATTCCATTGGATGGGGCGAATGTGTAATTTTGTCCATGGGACTACCTGAGTGGTTGACGTGAGATTGCCCAGAAGCTCCATAAATTCCTGAGCTGTGTGACTACAATTTTTTTTAAGAGAGATATCCTTCTGGAGACCCTGTCCTCTGTCAAAGTGACCGTGTTGTTCTTGGAATTCAACTTCATACCCAGAAAGGTGATTGCTCTGGATGGAACTAGCTGGCTCTTCTCTTCCTTTATTAACCAGCCCAATTGACGAAGATGCCTCAAGGACTTCTGGGTGTACTGAATCACTTGAGATTGAGAATCTGCCAGAATCAGAATGTCGTCCAAGTATGAGATGACATGAATCCCGTTACCTCAGAGCTTGAATAGCTGCTGCCAGAACCTTGGAGAACACCCTGGGAGCCGACGATAGGCCAAAGAGAAGAGCTGTAAACGGATAGTGGTTTCCTCTCACTGCGAATCTCAGGAACCTCCTGTGGGATACTCTTATGGGAATATGATGGTATGCATCCCTGAGATCGATTGTGGACATAAATACCTCTGGAAATATCGTCTTTATAATTGAAGCTGCTGATTCCATCTTGAAATGGGACACTCTGATCGACTGATTCAAGTCTTTGAGATCCAAAATT
Source organism: Rhinophrynus dorsalis (assembly GCA_037306005.1). Taxonomy (NCBI): domain Eukaryota; kingdom Metazoa; phylum Chordata; class Amphibia; order Anura; family Rhinophrynidae; genus Rhinophrynus; species Rhinophrynus dorsalis. The sequence goes on from CM074722.1 coordinate 122,997,327, forward strand.
GTCCAGAATCCTCCCGAAGTCTTGGGAACTAAAAACAGAACCGAATAGATGCCAGAACCCCGCTGATGCAAAGGCACTGGCTTTTTCCGGACTGGAAGGAAGTCTTGATTGGATAAACCTGTGGTGAGATGGGGTCTTGACAAATTCTAGTGGGTACCCTAGCTGCAAAATCTGCTGAACACAGCAGTCTGGAGTTGCTAGTTGATCCCAGGTAGGCAGAAAAAGACTCAGTCTGCCCCCGACTGAGTCCACAGCCAGGGCCCGCATCTCTTCATTGGAGCTCTTTCTTGGTTTGGGACTTCCTAGGGAAGTCTCTCCTATAGCCTCCTTGGAAATTCTGGCTGAATCCCTGCTTCCTATGGTAGTAGGATCTTCCTTGGAATCTAGTTGGTTCACAAAAGGAAGAATTCCGTCCTCTTGATCCAGATGGTTTGGGGGAAGAGAATCTCTGACGTCTATCTTGTGGTAAGAAAGAACTCTTACCTCCTGAGGCTTTTTTAATAATTTCATCAAAGTGTTCACCAAATAGAGAGGATCCAGAGAAAGGCAGGGAAACTAGTTTACTCTTGGATGATGTATCTGCATTCCAGGACCTCAGCCATAGGGCTCTTCTGGCAGGAACTGAAAGTGCAGAAGATCTAGCAGTAAGGCGAATAATATCTGAAGATGCATCACAGGAAAAATTAGTTGCTTCTTTCATGACTGCAACTTCTTTCAGGAGCTTGGATCTGGAGATGTTGAATTCGATCTTATCTTCAAGATTACCTAACCATATCCTCATAGTGCGGGCCAAACAGTCAAGCGCTGTAGCTGCCTTGAGGTTGTGCCCCAAAACTGAAAACTGACGCTTAAGTATCCCATCCAGCTTCCTTTCTATGGGGTCCTTGAGAGACGCTTGGCTAACTGTGCGATAGATGCATCAATTTTAGGAGGCAAAATCCAAGGATTAGTATCTTCTTCTTTAAAAGGATACATCCTTGAAAATTTTTTTAGGTACCGTGGATCTTCTGTCGCCCAACCTCCACTCTTCTTTTACCAAATCCAGGATGGACTGGTGCAAAGGAAAAACAGGAGCTTCCTTTCTTTTCCCCAAAAGGCCGCATCCATTATGTTCAGGTCCTGTGGCGTATCAGACAGACCCAACGATTTCCTGATTATACGGATCAGACCATCAATTCTGTCTATATTAAACGAACCTTGGTCTTCACTTACTTCTCCCTCTTCCTCAGAGGAGAATTCTGATTCTGGATCAAACAGACTGGATTCCTGGATCTCTTCTTCCTGCATGGCTGATGTACCTTCCCCGGGATCCAGACGTTGACGTTTCCTGGAGGGTTCACCTTCTTGCATGGCCCTAAAGGTGCCCTGCATGGACGACTTTATCCAGCTTAAAAAATTAGTGAACTGTGATGTCATGTCTAAACCAGCAGCAGTTTTAATACATTCTTGGCATAACTTCCCTGTGTCAGCTGAGCTTAACTTTGCATTACAAATAAGGCAATACTTAAGCTTAGAAGCACTTTCATCCTCCTTGCTGGAGACCTCAGGCTTCTCCTTCTATTTTTCTCTGTCTTTCTCATTTTCCTTATCCTTCTCTTTATCTTTCTCTCTCTGTCCCTTAGTAGCAGACATTTTGATTAGACCATATAAAGAAAGAAGGTCTTACCTTATATACCCCATGAGAGGGGTTAAAGAGTCCAAAGAGCCTCACAGCCATCTCCCATGGGTGTCGCATGGCTTCCTGTCGCATGCGTTCCACTCCTGTAAAGCAATATATGAAAAAGGGGACTTCTGCTTCCTGCTCACGCCCGCCTCGCAAGATCGCGCTGAGGACCGCCAAGGGGTGGCTGTGCTGGAGGCGCATCCTGCTTGCCATACAGAGGGCAAGGAAGGAGGAATTTCAACAGGGCAAGACACGATGTAGCTGAAGCGGGTACATAGAGCCGCTTGCCCGATGGACAGACTCAGCGGCCCAGGAGAGGAGAAGGAGCACCGAAAGGTAACCCAACACAGTCCTTCCAGCTGAGTAGGACAAAAGAAACTAAAGCCTGTACCGGAACTGCACTTTTAAAGAGTAGAGGAAGTCCTACCCAGCTGGAGGGCAGAGACATCATCCATTATACATGCCGGGGAGGGACTTAGAAGAAAGTTTCTTTATTATCTCCTCTAGTTATTCCTCAAAAAGCATTTCTCCCTTGAAAGCAAGGTTGACCAACTTATTTTTGGATGTACCATCTACTCCAAGATTCAAGCCAGAGTGCTCTCCTTGAAGTCACTGAAGACTTTGCCACCAACTTGACAGAATCAATGGAGCTGTCGCAAATTAAGTTGTTAGCTTCTTTAATAGCTGCTACTTCTCTAGCGAGTTTTGATCTGGAGGTGCCTGATTCTTTATTCTTTTACAGATTATTCAGCCAAATTCTAATAGATCGGGACTCTCAGGCCAGAGCTGTGGCAATTGGAATATTACTGCCAATGAGGGAATACGGTCTATTAAGGGCTGATTCTAGCCTTTTCTCCATAGGGTCTTTCAAGGACTATCCATCCTCTACAAGTATGGTAGTGTGCTTAGCAAAGCTGCACACAGTCGCGTCTACCTTGAGGGGGGGGGGGGGGCAATACCCAATTCTTGATTTTATCCTCTTCAAAAGGATACATTTTAGAAAATAGATTTGTAACCAAAGACCTTTCATCCACTTTTTGCCACTCTAAAGCTATCGTATCTGAAATGGATTGATGAACAGGAAAACTAGGCGTCAGTTTTTTATTGCCCACAAATGCAGCATCCATAATACTAAAGTCATTCTGCTCATCAATTAACCCTAAGGATTTTCTAATGGATCTTTCAAACCCATCTATTTTGTCTAGGGTAAAAGCCTCCTGAATCTTCTATTATTTCTCCTACTTCTTCAGATGAATAGTCAAAAAATCCTTGGCTATTTCTACCCTCATTGCGTGCTTCAGGGGAAGATGTACCCTTCTCCAGGGTCTTCTACTCTTTGCTTTTTGTTGGGGACTACTGCTGTCTCCATAGATGTGACGGTTTCTTGCATATTAAAACCTTCATCCAGGATAGGAAATCCTAAAAGTGACTAGGCATTTCTTGTAAAGCTGCTTTTTTAAAGACAGTCTTGACAAAACTTGGTATTATCTGACCCTGGAAGCTTCTTATCACAATTACTGCATGATTTCGGTTTCTGAGCTTTATCTTCCTTAGGGGGAGTAGGATCTGCCTTATCTTTACTAGCTGAGGCTTTAGCTGAAGACATGCTTACTAAAAACCCATACTTTGAAGGTGACGTATTGTACACAGAAGAAATAATGAACAATGAAAAATCCTGCCAGGGAGGCAGTGCAAGGGTTAATCTCCACAAAGCAATAGACAATGGGAGAGGAACAATGGAACATTTGCCAAAGTATATATGTTGTTAGAGCACACCATAGAAGAGTGCACTAGTCAGGATTTGAAGCCACAATGGAAAATGTGTTTGCTCAACAAGGGACCTTGGACATACTCAAAGGATCTGTGCACTCTGAGAAAAATAAACCACTCTATGGTCTTCAGGATCTTAGATGAGCAAGCAACGAATCTGCTCGGAGTAAGACATGAGGATAAGAGCAGCATAAATAAGCCATCCTGACAAGAACCATGTCCATTAGTTCTGTGCTGTTCAAATAAACAATGGTGGCCAGAGACAGGGCCCACCTGATGGGGTATAATACAGCCCTATATGTATCATGAAAAACCAAAAAGAATGATGGCCAAGAGAAAACCTTTAGCCTGCATAAAGCTGGAGTGAGGTCACGTAAAACTTGAGCATGCAAGGCAGGGGTAAAGTGATTATAGGCGGGATTCTCTGCCTCAGAATTCTTTTGATCAAGTGTCCTGCCCTTCCTCCTGGAGGTGGCGACTTTACCCCATAGTTCCCATGTTCCACATAAGACAAACCCAGTTTATGGTTGCTAAGCAATAGCCTGTTTCCAAGGGAAAAAAAAAAAAAATCAACAGGCAGACTTTTATTAAACAGACCTGTAGCTTAGTTTGAATAAAATAAATAGAATAAAGTTTTGTATTTTCTAACAATATGTTTTCCCTGTGTCCATCACAGATTCTTCATATCTGTAGTAGGTGAATAACATTAACAATGTCACTTAGGACCCCCCTCATATATGCACAAATCCCTTGTAACAGACATTAAATGGACTGTACAGAAAGGAAATTAACCCCTTAATGACCAGTGGGGTACACTTTGCAATGTGGTGTACACCCCTCTGGTCCTCAACGGGTTAACTTATAAATCCTTTCACCAGATCACCTCAGCTAGGTAATGCTTGTTCTGAGTTTTTGTTACCTAAACAAAACAAATGACACATGCACCATATAGGCAGTTAAAGGTGCAGAGCCATTTTATGTTTATTTAAGATTTTTCCATTGTTCATCCAAATGGACGTAGGATATGTTTTCACAATTTCAGGGGATCTGCACATTTAACCAGATATTTATTTCCGAACAACTTTTTTTTTTTTCTTTTTGTTTTAAGTAGAAACAATTTGAATGGGGAACATTAAACAACATTGTATGAGGTTGCAGGTACATTTACTTGTCCCTTGAAGGAAGAGAACAAGGTTGTGCTGTAAAAGAACTATGTAACGAAAGAGCTGAAAACATTTTCTAACAGCCACAACGTCAGAGTGTACTGCTAATATAGTGAAGAGGCAGGATTATTTCACACCTTCTGCCAAATTTCTTCCAACATAAAACTAATCTGCTGCTGACCAGCTATAAACAAAATCTTTGAGAAACAAAGTCTGTCCAGGGCTCTCTGGGTCCATCATAAAATTGGTCAAAAGTTACAGTTATCTTTAGTTTGTCCCTCTTCACATCTCCTGTTATTGCAGGCCAAATCAGAGCTTGATTTTAAATGCTGTAGGCTGAACAACTGCTGAAGACCCTGAAGATTTGAAGAGGGCTTTCAGGATAGTGTCTGGGTCCACTTCAGCTGGTGGGTTGGGCGCAGCTGAGGAAGAGGAGGGGTTTGATCTTCGCATCTCCCCTTCTTTCTTTACTGTGGATGGTGTGTCGCTGAGTCGCCTGAGGAATCATGGGAAGAAAAATTATTTTTTTTTTTTTTTAATTATCACTTTTATCTAAATCTAATAGGACAGAATACCAGAGGACAGTGCACAACTGTGTGAGTATATAGTAAGAATGAGGAAGTCTGAAGAACACTGGATATTTTCAGAATTACAGATCATTCAGAAGCAACATAGGGCCCATATGCAGAAAGCAATGGGAGAAATTCTGGGTCAAACCAACTGCACCATTGGGGGGGGGGGGGGAGTGTATTTCAAATTGGTGATAAATTAAAATAATAAAATGTATAGGAAACTTGACTATTATGTATTTTTAGAATATGTAGTCACGCTGAGTAACAGACAGGTGCTCAACACATTGCAAAGCAATACACTACACAATCCACTAGCACCGAAAATGTTAAATGGTGTTTTAAAACTACCGAATGCTAGACAAGGTTACCAAGACAATTTGTTGGAGACCTATCATTCATAAGTCCCAAAACACACATACACACACTTTTTTTTTTTTTGGGGGGGGGGGGGGGGGGAGGCCTCAAAATCACTCAAGAAAGATTGGGCTAAGACTGTAAATGTCTGCAATTACTTTTTGTTCCCATAGTGTAAAATACTTACAGCAGGATGGGCTGGTCTGAGGTGATAACACTGCCATTTAGGTGAAGATTACACTTCATGGGTTGACCTGAAAACCAAAGGGACAATATTGGTTAAGTGAAGCCGGAGATACAGGATCATAAACTGATAAAGATGTACAATATCTTTAATTCTATTGCCATCTTTATCTTAATGGGTTATATCACACAAGCCTGCAAGTTTATATTAAAAAAAAAAAAAAAAAAAACACTTTATATTAATGCTCAATGTCTGTGGCTGCAAAGACCAGAAACACTATATTATACATGGTTTGTGGAACTCTAATGATGCACCATGCTGAGTTCTACAGTTTTATGCAAAATGATAGTTGTCCATGAGAACAACCAAACAACTCTAATTTGGATATGCTAATACAGCTAGTACTGAATGGCCCTAATCCCTAGTTTGCCTGGTAGTGCCAAATGAGGACATATGAAGAGGACTCCCTTGCCTAGTTAACTTACCATCCAGGTATCTGTTATTGTATTTTTTGTAGGCTCCAACTGCATCATCCTTTCTCACAAACACAACTTCTGCCACACCAGGGCTCAGCAGGCGGGCACGCTTTAGGGCACCACACACACAGAACAGCTCCTGTAGCATAAGAATACACAAATAAGCCATCAGTGTCCACATACTTAGGAAAGCAACCAAATCATAGGATAATTAATACATGCACTGGATGTTTTGGGAAACATGTTAACTGCACAGTGACATTCCTTGAAATCCCTTAAAGTATAATTACTGTAAAATCTCAGGTATAATATGCACCTGTGTATAAATCTGCAGGTGTATATTATACCCAAGATTTTAGGGGAAAACAAGAGTGCCTATGTATAATACGCACCCTTCTTTTCCCGTCAAACACACACACACACACAAAAAAAATGAAATTTTTGCAGCACTTCCCTCCCTCCCCGCTTACCCATGGCCGCCTCTCCCCCTCCTTAGTCCGATTCCAGCATCCTGACAGGGTCCCAGCGGGCGGCATGCTTGCATCTGCCGCCCGCTTCTAAGATTGCCCTGCCAGGACCTCTTCAGCCTCTCCAATAATAGTAACGTGCAAGGACTAAAAGGTCCTCGCAGAGCAATACCATAGATCAAATGTGCTTAGCTATGTGGGCCCTCGCAAGACACTACCATTGGAGAGGCAGGGAAATTCTGGAAATGAGCAGTGGATGCAAGCATGCCACCCACTGGGACCCTGTCAGGATGCTGAAATCAGACTAAGGAGGGGGAGAGGCGGCAATGAGTAAGCGGGGAGGGAGGGAAGAGGTGCAAAAATATAATTTTTTTTTTTTTTTTTTTTTTTTTTTAATAATTTTTCTTGTGTATAATATGAACTTCACATAAGGTAAAGAGAGGCAAAATTGTACCTATTATGTCATATTTTACGGTATCCTTTACCAAGTCTGCTCCTACAGGAGCAGGGATAGTACTGTGTAGCTCCAAAACAGCTCATCAGCAATTCAGGAAGTCAGAAAAGCAAACCCCTTGGCTGCAAGGCAAACCAGAAGTATGTGTCTATCACCCACAAACATAATGGGTTGTGCACACAGCCCCCCCCCCCATAGACCTTCTGCGTCAGGCTTTCAAGCCAGAAGCAGAGGGTCTATCTCATGCAAAAGAAGAGCTTGAACGGAGACACTTACGTTTTGCAGCTCAGTCTCTTCACAGAGGAAAAATGAGAGAGCCCCAGGGATCTCTTTACAGATCCACGTTCTACTACCAGCAGGGGCTTACAATGTAGCCTCATCATAACCCCAGGCAGGAGAGCTCTTCATCATGGGAATAGCCACTCTGATAGTGCCCAAAGTGGACATGTTATCTACACAGATTTGGGCCTTGTTAAAAGGCAACTATTTAAACTCCCCGAAAATCGTGCTTTTTGTTTTCCAAACAGTTTAAAGTAGCTTTAGATGTTTTTGATTTAGCAATTGGAGAATCTGATCATGGCCGGACTTTGTCCTTTGACCTGTCAGATAAAGGTGCATAATTACTCATGTCTAGAAGAAGAAAAGTCACCCATCTCCACCTTACCAGGCTGCTAAAACCAATGAGTTTCCACCAGAGGGGTGGAATAAATTGATGAAGAAGAATTATGCAAATCCTCGCAAGACTGAAGCTCTACTGAGGGGAGGTCTTGGAAAGGGGATAGATCTTAAAAATAAAGAAAACTGTGCACCTTACAAAAACACAGACCTTGTAAAGTATTCATCATTTTGCAGCACAATATGTTAGAAAACCATCTGGCACTCAAAGAGATACTGGCCTCAAGAGCCAAGCCATCAAAGTTAGCAACTCTACCTGAGGGTGGTAATATGGACCCAAAGCACAAAGGAAAGAGAAAGGTTCTGCCATGGAAAGAATGAGTAGATCTAAACACCGGGTCAGATCGGGCCAGAATGGAGCAATCAAGATGATGTGAGCCAGCCATTTTAATTTTCTTCATCACCCTGGGGATCTTGGGGTTTGGAGGACACATACACCAAAGGAAACACCAACGGGATGGTCAAACATTGAGACAGCTAGAGGTTCCCAGGACATGGAGCAGAACTAAGGGAACCGGAGGTTCGGATGATATGCCCTTGGCCAGCAAGAAGATCTTTTGGACGTCAAGATAGCATGCTACTGGTTCCTCCTTGACGCAATTGTGAGCGCATGTGAAAGCGGCAATTCGCTCGCGAGGTTGTGCGGGACAGAGAGTGTGAGAGCATGAGAGCGCGCGCCCGAGCGAGCCCGCCCGAGAGCCCGCGAGAGAGAGCGGCCAAGAGAGCGCTCTCTCGCTAGAGCACGAGAGAGAGGACGTGAGAGAGAGAGCACGAGAGCAACAGCACGAGAGAGCGAGAGCAACAGCACGAGAGAGCGAGAGCAACAGCACGAGAGAGCGAGAGCAACAGCACGAGAGAGCGAGAGCAACAGCACGAGAGAGCGAGAGCAACAGCACGAGAGAGCGAGAGCAACAGCACGAGAGAGCGAGAGCAACAGCACGAGAGAGCGAGAGCAACAGCACGAGAGAGCGAGAGCAACAGCACGAGAGAGCGAGAGCAACAGCACGAGAGAGCGAGAGCAACAGCACGAGAGAGCGAGCGCAACAGCACGAGAGAGCGAGCGCAACAGCACGAGAGAGCGAGCGCAACAGCACGAGAGAGCGAGCGCAACAGCACGAGAGAGCGAGCGCAACAGCACGAGAGAGCGAGCGCAACAGCACGAGAGAGCGAGCGCAACAGCACGAGAGAGCGAGCGCAACAGCACGAGAGAGCGAGCGCAACAGCACGAGAGAGCGAGCGCAACAGCACGAGAGAGCGAGCGCAACAGCACGAGAGAGCGAGCGCAACAGCACGAGAGATCGAGCGCAACAGCACGAGAGAGCGAGCGCAACAGCACGAGAGAGCGAGCGCAACAGCACGAGAGAGCGAGCGCAACAGCACGAGAGAGCGAGCGCAACAGCACGAGAGAGCGAGCGCAAGAACAACATAGGAACTGAAAAGTTCAAACTAAAGACATCTTCACCTCTTTAACACACTCCATGCTTCGTGTAATGAACAGCACACAAAAGATAACTAAAGTCCGCAAGCAGTGGGAGTCCCCTAATTTTACATAGCAGAAAGTAATGTAGCATTTTATTTCCTTGTGAAAAGTTAACTGATCCTCTATGTCAGCATACTTAAAGCGGAACTATCAGATAACAGCAAGTCGCCATGCATTCATTAAATGCATGGAGACTAGCTTGAAAATAGACATCTTACCATAAAAAAATAGATGTGTTTAAAGGAATTGTCCCGTTTGGAGACTGGAACCCAGGCTAAAGAGCAGATATCTTGTCTGTGCGCCTGCGCCGTCAGTCCCGGTCTCCATTGAGTAGACAGCTTTGAACCATATGGTCACCGGAAGGGACTGACGGTGCGGGCGCACAGACCGCACTAACCTGCCCGTCAGTCCCTAAACATGACGGATTCCTTTAGACACATCTATTTTCCTTTAGACACATCTATTTATCAAGCTAGTCGCCATGCATGGAGACTTGCTATTATCTGAAAGTTCCGCTTTAAGGGTCTTATTTGTCTCTCTGACCAATTCAGAATACACACATTCAATGTATCTAGTCAAAGCTTTGCTAATTCACACACACATTGGGCTTTTAACATCTGAATGCTAATGTGGTTTCCAACACATTGCTTTGGAAATGTCTATTTGTCAGCTATGGTGCAGCTTGAGTCATCTCTAAATGTGTTGGGATCTCTCTAGCATTCAAGGGGTAAAAAAGCCCACATTTAAATCATTTAATTTTTATTTCTCCCCTACAGTGCAGTTTGCTCAACAATTGTTAATCTTTAGCTTATTGAACTTGAATTTTAGTGTTAATTATCTGAATCTTACTGAATACTGTGTGGAACATCTGTACTTACCACAATATCTTCTTCTGTTACCCTTGGGTGCAAGTTATTTACGGTCATTTTGGTGCCTTCTAATGGGCTGAAGATAGGCTTCAAAACAAAAAGACATTACACATAAATTAGTAAACTGCTCATCTACCTCAATAACAAAGCACAACAACAAACATTCCTGAAAAATCTAGTAAACATGAAACACTTGTAAAGCAATTTAAAGGGACAGTAATACTTAATATGTAAAAAAAAAAATATATTGTAGTGTTCATCCCCGAGTAAAAAAAAAAGGTACTCTCACAGCTCAAATTTGAATTTTTTTTAGGTAAAATATTGCAGTGACCTGAAATTGTACAGTGGCGCTGTTGCTACACCATCCTATGGATAGCTCTGGTCCGCATAGTGTTTAGAAAAAGTGTGCACAGAAGACCAAGTGGCTGCCTTGCACAGCTGATCAGCACAGGCCTGATTCTTGTAGGCTCAGGAGGCCTCAATGGACCTAGTGGAATGCGCTGTGACGCAAAAGGGAACACGTTTCTTTGAGTTCATAAGCCTTGCGAATGGTAAACTTGATCCAAGACGCAAGTCACCTTGAAGGCTGCCTTACCAGCCCTGGGACCCTCAGGGATGACAAAAAGTGCAGCAGTCTGTCAGACTGAAACTTGAGGAAAAGCATTACATCCAACAAATGGAGATCCCTCTCCTTGTCAGATTTAGCATCAGGACAAAAGGAAGACACAACAGTATCCAGATTGATGTGGAACTCAGTGACCACATTAGGAAGAAATTCCTGAGAGGTACAGAGAACAGCCTTATCCTTGTAAAACACCAGGAAAGGCGGTTTGCTGGACAAGGCCTGCAACTCAGACCACTGCCAAGAAAAAAGCCGCCATCTTCCATGTCAAAAGACACAAGGGGGTCTTCTATAGCAACAATACCTGTACAAAGTCTAGGGGTGCAGCTCAGTAAAGCACGCCCTTAAAGGTGTAGAATTCAAATTAAACACGCAAAATGAAAAAGTGTCTGTAAAGTGCAAAATACACATAAAACTCCAGATACCATGAAGGAAATAATTAAAATACAAGACCACCAACTGACCAGTACTAGCAGGGAAGGGGTTAAGTACCGCAAAACAAGCAACGCACCAAAAATCCCCAGATCAGCAGTCATAACAGAGTAATACTACCCAACATGGGAGCAGGAGTTGTAGAGAACTCCCAGGAAACACTTGTGCTGAAGGGAACAGTGGACCATAGCACTGAAAGGGTTGCTAACCTTTTCTGTAGGACTTCTTTTTCTTCAGATTACCACTGTAACAAAGGAGAGAAGGAGAGAGAGAGAGAGAGATATATATGGATATGGTTTGCATGGTTCTGTACCAGGGCTGAAAGGGTCCACAAGCAGCTCCTGTTATCTGGACAATCCAACAGGGGAAACCAGTAATGGAATCTGCCTAATGGGGGAATCTGGACACGCCATATACAAGTAAAAATAATAAACTAAAACTAAGCTACCAGAACGAGGAACATATCTTAACTGGGGAGGTAGTGGCTAGGTAGCCTGCTAAGGAGGAGAGGGAGGCTCTGCCCTTGCAACTTCTTTGAAGAATTGTTTCAACCTACTAGGAGGAGCTGTCGCTTCCCCATGGTACCTGTAACTATATTTGACAACAGAGAAAAAAGTTTTAAAGTATAGCAAAGATCAAAGAAAACAGAAAAGAGGCAGGGAAGGGGTCACCTATATCAGAGAACCCAAAGTACCCCCACCGGCCCAGAACTCAGTATTTTTTTTCTCCAGGATGGAAATATAGTGTTCCACATGAACTAAGAGAAAAGACGATTTTACTGTAATGTCAGTTAAATCGTGTTCTTAGTACATGCGTAACACATGAAAGTCTCCTCTGCCAGGAGGAGGGCAGGGCACTTCAAAAAGGTCTCTGAGGGAGACATTTACTCTTACTTTCAAATTTACCCAGAGCCACAAAGACATGAAAAATAGCACAACAGAAGTGAAAAAAGGGAGATCCATGAACACAGCACCCAAGAAGACCAAAACCCCATCCAGAGATGCCATCCAGTCACCCCCACCCCCTTTCGGTTAGGAGTCATGTGTTCCATGTAGACAAAGAGAAAGGAATTTAATGGCAAGTACACTAAAATCCTCTTTTTTCATCATCCAATGTGGAACATAGGAACCACAGGCACTTACCAAGTCTATCCACCAAGATTCCAGGGAAGGAAAGATCTTGTCAATTAGAGGAAGTTGGCTAGAAGGAATGCAGAACAATATCCTGGTTGATGTAAAAATCCAGAACAACCTTGGGCAATAAAACCCAAAAGCGTTAAAAAAAAATAAAAAAAAAATAAATACTAAGCCTGGGTAAAAAACAAGGAAGGGTGGCTTACAAGACAAAGCCAGAAGTCTTGCATGTCAAAAGATGCACACAAAATGGAGGCTTCTGGAGCACTCCAAAAAGCAAGGTTAAAATCCCATGGAATGAGAGATCGTGGAAGACAGGGTAGGCATGAGCCACCCCTTGGACAAAAGTTTGAACTTCAGGAAGCAAGGCAATGCACTATTGGAAAAGAATGGAAAAATACATAATCTGAACCTTGATGGAACCAAGACTAAACCCTTTCTGATCACCCTTAAGAAAAGGTCAAAACTACTGAAATCCAAAAAGGCTGCAGGCCCAAACCTTATTCTGCACGCAACTTGTACAAGAGGAACCAAACACAAATTTCTTGGAAGAAACCAGCTTTCTAGCCTGAAGCACAGAAGAAACAGAATAACCCCTTTTCTTCAGGATTCTGGCCTCAAAGGCTAGGCTGTCAAACCTAGCTTCTCCACCTGAGGGTGGTTGAACAAGTCCTGGGTCAGAAGGCCTTGATGAAAGGGAAGATGAAAAGGCTCTGCCACTCCCAGATTCAGAGGACTCAAAAATGAGGCCTGATGGGGCCAGAATGGCAAAATCATGGTGACATGAGCCCGGTTGATCCAGATTTCCTTACAGTTGGAGGAAAAACATACTCAACAGGAAGATTCAATAAGATGGTAATAGCATCCATCACGAAAGTCAAAGGAGCCTGGTAATTGGAGCAGAACTGAGGGACCGCAGGGGTCACATTGGAGAGTCCATGAGATCCACAGACTGGAGCCCCCTAAAGCAGACTATTGAACTGAACACACTTTAAGCTCACAATTTTCAGGATCCAGGCCCTGTTGACTGCAAAATCTGCCACTACATTTTCTGCCCCTGAAATGTGAACTGCAGAGTGAGACGGCTTGTGAACAGGCGCAAAAAAGACTGAAGCTCGTTATCTAGGAGAAACATCCTGCCTTGAAGGGCACTGAATCTCATACAGAGAAAATGAAGGACCAGGGATAAAACCAGAGATTTAAATACTCAACCATGCTACTCCACAATGGAGATGCACTCCTGAATCTGAGATTACTTCTGAAGAAGCCTTGAGTAAAAGGTCATCTAGGTGAAGTGTCACGGTTTTTGATGAACACTCAGACCAGATCGGTAAGGTTAAAATGACTTTATTAGGATAAAGTACAAACACTTAGTTAGGCCCTTAGACCCACACAAACATTTATATATATATATATATATATATATATATATATATATATATATATATATAATATGTACAGCAATAGCAAGCCAGTCTTCGTAATATATGATGAAATGAAGACAATCACTGGCAACGAGGGTTCTGGCTTGAACCAGGATGACTGAAGGCAACGCAGCCCAGGAACTGACAAAAGGACTTAGGTGACAGGTAGTCCAGGAGTAGATGACTGGCACAAACCCAGACGCCTGGGAGGCACAGAACCCAAGAGGAGCGAGGCAACACTGACCCTGGCACTTGGACCACAGTGAGACCGAGGCAACCGCTTTAGTAGGCAGCACTGACACTAGGATTAGGGTCACAGGGAGACCAAGGCAACCACTTATAGTAGGCAGCACTGACCCTAGGACTAGGGTCACAGGGAGACCAAGGCAACTGCTTAAGTAGGCAAACCCTAGAACGCTAGGGGTGGATCGTAATATATATACGGAAGGCAATCAGTGTCCCCTCACACTGAAGGATGGTATAACGCAATCGCTGGCTCTTGAGCCCAAGGCTACTGCAGTTAGGAATGAAGCACTGACCCTACCTGGAAGATCCAGGCACAGAAAGGGTCAATTGGTAACGCACAGAGATACTGCAACTCCCAAAGGGAGTGAGCCCAGTGTTGATAGGGAGGTGGACACAGAAAGTGATCAGAGTAACACAGTCAGTGCTATGAAACACTGTACCAGTACTTCGCGTGTGCAAACTGCCCGAGGTGGTTAAGAGAGCAGCTAAAGCACGGATGCTCAGCCTACGGTCGACAAGAATAGCGCCACGCAGCGCACACCGACTTGCGTAAGGGAAAGGACACAGCGGGTATCACTGGACCAAACGGAGGCAACCAAGCGGTATAGCCAGATACCGTCAGCAACGGAGCGGGTTCTCAGCCAGATACCGTCAGCAACGGAGCGGGTTCTCAGCCAGATACCGTCAGCAACGGAGCGGGTTCTCAGCCAGATACCGTCAGCAACGGAGCGGGTTCTCAGCCAGATACCGTCAGCAACGGAGCGGGTTCTCAGCCAGATACCGTCAGCAACGGAGCGGGTTCTCAGCCAGATACCGTCAGCAATGGAGCGGGTTCTCAGCCAGATACCGTCAGCAACGGAGCAGGTTCTCAGCCAGATACAATCAGCAATGAAGCGGGTTCTCAGCCAGATACAATCAGCAACGAAGCGGGTTCTCAGCCAGATACAATCAGCAACGGAGCGGGTTCTCAGCCAGATACAATCAGCAACGGAGCGGGTTCTCAGCAAGATACAATCAACAACAGAGCGGGTTCTCAGCCATATACAATCAACAACAGAGCGGGTTCTCAGCCAGATACAATCAACAACAGAGCGGGTTCTCAGCCAGATACAATCAACAGTGCAGGTTCTCAGCCAGATACAGTCACAGCAACGGAGCGGGTTCTCAGCCAGATACAGTCAGCAATGGAGCAGCAGCAACACAGGAAATGCAGGAAAGTCGGCAGGCAGGCCGGCCAGGTCATACAGAATCATAGAGATATAGAACAAACGTCAGGAACTAGTACACCACGAAAGGGCACAATAGTGTAGACATGACAGAGTATATAAAGGCTATCACTGGGCTGCAACAAAGATACCTGGCCAATCAGAGCAAGGTAGTGTAATTAGGAAGTCAGAATGTTGCCGCCTGCAGCCAAGAGCACGGGCACCGTGATATGAAAATTCAAAGAGATCTTCTGAGCACAGATGTTATCCTCCAAGGTGGACATGACCTCTGGGAAGACCTATGAAGTGGAGTCTAGACCAATAGGAAGGGCAGTGAACTGGGAGTGACTGCCTTGAAACGTTGCCAAGAAGTTTCGATCAACTGGATGGATTGGGATGTGCAGGTAAGCATCTTTCAAGTCTAGGGAGGCTAGAAACACCCCTAGACACAGAACCGTGATGACAGAGAGCAAATTCTCCAGCTTGAACCGTGGAGCCAAAGCAAACCAGTTGAGGTACTTTAACCCTTTGCGTGCCAGAGGAGTTTGAACTGCACTGCAAAGCAATGCATTGAGTATCTCTCTGGCACTCAAACAGTTAAGTTCAGAGTAAAACAGTGTTCACCTCCATGCCTAGCAGGGAGGAAATACTGCATCAAGAAAAACCTTGATTCAGATCCGGAGGAACTCTGGACAGGTAAAAATGTTAAGTGGGAAGGGACTTGAAGTCTATCCGATACCCTTCCAAAATTAACCTTATGTCACAGAAACTCTTACAGGCAGAGATGGCTGAGGCACACACAGAGGTGCACTTGTCAGCCTTAGGTTTCTGAGTAGTTTTCTCACCTGCCACAGAAAGATCTTGACTTTAAAAAAAGCTAAGCCCATTCCCCTTTGAAGACTATCCTGGAGAAAAGCAAGTTGACTGGAAGATAAAAAGTATGTGGTCGTAACCACCAATCTCTGCACCACTTATGAAACAAAAAACATACCCCATGATACTCCCTGAAACCAGCTTATAGGCCTTCATCATAGTGGCAATGACAGTCTAAAAGCCCTTCTTTCTCAGGATGCTGGCTTCAATAACCAAGCAGTCAAAGCCAGCTTTTCTGCTTCTGGATCACATAGTGGACCCAGAGTTAAGAGGTCACGATGTGGTGGGAGCAATAATGGCTCTACCGTGGATAGAGGGAGGGCTGAAAAATGTCCAGATGAAGCCAGAATGGTGTGATCGGAACATGAGCTTACTCCATCCTGATTTTCCTCAGCACTCTGGGAATCCTGGGAAACTGAAGAACCACATACACAAGAGAAAAAATGCCACAGCATGACAATCACATCCAGAGCTGGAGGGTCACGGGATCTGGCACAGAATTTAGGTACCTGGCGGTTCTAAAGAAAGGCCATAAGCCCCACATTTGGAGGGGCCCACAGATGAAGTACAGAGTCAAATACTGACTTGTTGAGCTCCCAGTTACCGGGATCCAGACTTTGGCGATAAAATTCTGCCATCCGAATGTCTGCTTCTGGGATATGAGTGGCAGTGTGTGCTGGCACATGAGCCTCTGACAACAGGAGGATCAGCCGAACCTCACCACATGGCTGCACTTCTGGTCCCTCCCTGGAAGCGGATGTAGGTCACATTGTCAGAATGGATCCGCACCAGCGGTCCCTGGAGTGAACTACCTATCTAAACGATACTTATTATATTTATTTATTTTTTACCGTCCTCTACTCCTAAACCTAAATCTAACCCTAAACCTTTCCCTAACACACATCTACACTAAACCTACCCACCTACCTAAACTATAGAAAAAAAAAAAAATATATATATATATATATATATATATATATATATATATATATTTTTTTTTTTTTTTTTTTAAATTAAATAAAATGTAAAAAAACATTTAAAAAAATACAAGATGGATGGGGGATGTACCACAGATCAGCAAAAGCTAATCTGCAGCAAACTGATCACTGCCAGATTGATCAGATGGGGGGGACTGTATTGATCACTGCAGAACAGTGATCAAAGGGTTAATTGTCTTTTTTTTTTTTTTTTTTTTAAAGGAATGTTGGAACACGATCTGGGACGCTGGAACACGATGTCTCTCTGCCTCTCTCCACCTCAGCAGTGTGCAAGATGGAGCTAGGCAGAGAGATGCGACAGGGACAGTATTTATAAATACTGTCCCTGTCATTTGGCTTTTGCAACATGTGATTCGCTCATCAAGCAAATCACATGTTGCAACAATATTTCTACTGACTGTTACTAAGTGCCCCAGTACCGGGGCACTTAGTAACAACCAGCCCGCGCTCTCCCATCGCTCCGTGCGGACTTGATGGGAGAGTTTAACCCATGACGTACCAGTACGTCATGGGTTGTTACGGGGTTTTAGAGTAAACTTCACTCCAGATTACCAATATATGTTCGCCTTTACAACAATACCTTTGCCAGGTCCTCCCAATGTTTCCATTCCTTTTTAGTTAATTTTAACAAAGCCCTAGCATAAGTTTTAGAGCCTCTAGGGTATGAGAGTAAGGTGTTATTGTATGTGGATAAGCTTCTCGTACAATCAATCACTCCAGAAGAAAAATTTGAGATATCAAGTGTTTGTGCAGCTACAGGCTGCTGGGTTGAAGATCAACACTAGAAAGGTGCAGCTGATGCAGAAATCTGTAGCTTTCTAGGAGCCAATTTATTATTAGAATGGAGAAAACCTAGAAGTAAGATGATGGAGACAATTGTTTATACCTATTACTATTACAGACTTGAGAACATTTTTATAATTGATTAATTTCAGCAGGGAGTTCATAGAGGATATGGGTGGAAAGGCCAAACCTCTCTATTACCTGTTGAAATCACCTGCAAATTGAGAACCAATATTGTGGAGAGATGTTACCCCACAAGATGGAAATCTCTGAAAGCTCCCATAAATTGGTTACTATTTATCCTATAGTGTTATGAAGGGAAGGAATCAATCTCATCTGTCCTCAAGTGGAAACAGAGATCAGATGTCAGGATTTTGGGATGTTTTTCCAGGATACTCACATCTGTGGAAAAAGGAATGTATAGATGTGTTAAAACAATTGCTTACTGTCTGTTAGACTGTGGAACAAACTAAGCATATTGTGGGTTTAGAGAAAATTACTGTGCAAACACCATGCACACCCCTGAAGTTTTAGTTAAGCAAACCCACATAGAAATTAATCAGCACAGAATAGCTAAATGGCTAACTAAGCTTCAGGATAACAATTGCAGGTTGAAACTAGTAGAAAGATGATATCTTACCACAACTGAATAAATATGAATGGAAACAGCATGACTGTATAATTAAAACAGTCAGAAGCCATATCACCTTTTTCCACATTTGCCACAGGAACAAGTACCTTGTTTGTATGTTGACGGTGTTGGGTTCATTTTGGATGGATCTTTCTAGAAGTGGGTTTGTAATTTACAGCCCTACAGAATGTGCCTAATGCAGCCATTGGCTAAAAGGGTAAAGACCGGTTCTACAAAGGCTCCTAATATAAAATTGTATTTGGCAAATGGTGTAAATTTATTATATTGGACCTCACCCTGTTTCAAAAGGTAGTCTAAAATATTTATCTGAATGGGTGGACGCCATTACCTTTAGATTTTACACAGCTTTAGCCACTGCTCAAGCTCTTTGGAAATATGTGATTGCCCTTTGGGAATTTCCAAGGGTTACTGAGAGTGATAATGGCCCCCACGTCATTGGAGAAATCATGAAACATGTTTGTAATTTTTAGGAAAAGCAAAGATTCCATGGACTCTATCATCCAAAATAAGTAGGTGTAGTGAAGAGAATGAATGGATAGTCCAGGCTTGTTAAAATGCTTGTTTCCTATGGTAACACCTGGGCAGATTATGTGCCTGTAGTACTTCTGTCTAGTAAGTCTAAATCCAATGCCAAGACACAGGTCTCACCCTGTGGACTCATGACAGGAAGATGTGTGTGATTACACTTCTCTCATGGAGTTCATGTGTCTGATACAGTGAAAATGGCAGTGGAACATAGCAAATGGCTGAGTTTTTTTGCAATCCAGTCTTTCAAGGATTCTGCACTATGCTGACAGTGACATGGTTCCCTTAGAACCAAAGGTGGAATTGAGGGACAGGCCTAATGCTGCAGACAAATAATATAGGGGGATGCAAAAGTAGTACACAAATTGAAGACGCCACCTTACAGGGACAGGCAGACCAAAATGCAGCAAGTCTTGACGAGGAAGCTGGCTTGACAGACTTAGCCCTTAAAGCAGTTTGCCAAGTATTTGAAGGTTGTGGAGGCTTCCAGAACTGAAGGACCCCCCCCCCCGAGGGAGCATGGAATCTGGGGCACTGTAGAAAGCAGTAATTTACCCAAGCTGGCTCTTGTTCAGTGTTGAGGGCCACAGTGAGGCAGTAGGGTCACAGTACAGAAGGGGCAGAGAGATCCTGAATACTCTTTCTAGGAAGCCCCTTTGTCATGAGTAACAGTAAACAAGGGGTGTAAGTGAAGCTCCTTAGTCTTAGGTCTAGCTCCATGTCCCTTAGTATCAGACATCCTTACAGGAGAAGTGTCTAAGACTATTAAAGAACACTCCGACCACAAATTCACCCCAGAAAGGCCAAAACGGTACTTCTCTGGCATGCAAAGGCTTCATCTGCAGAATGAGGGTAAGGAGAATCTGCCTCTGCATAGGATAACCAAGAGATGTAAAATGGCAGCTGCAAAACGGGCATTCTGAAAAATGTAGTCTTCTCTGTTGCCGTTTCCTAGCAATGCCTACAACTCCATCTGCAGAATTGCCACTGACCCCAAAGACACTCAGGACATGAACCAAGAGAAATGGCATGAGAAGTCCACTCTGACTTAAGTATGTCAAAGTTGCAGAGATATGACCCAATGAAGTTTTCCCATCGAAGTAAATGGAGCAAAAGATTGCGGTGGTGCGGGAACCATTATTTTGTATATATAGATTAGTGAGATCATGTTTGTTCTAGTGAAATGTACCTGTGTGTCGGAAAGACCAAAGTGTTCCTTAAGGGAAGGTTACTTCCCAGGACCCTTGTTGTTAAGGGGTTAATATATTTTGTATATTTCTGAGTTGTATGGTTTATTTATTATATTGTTTTATAGGATTGCTTATAGCCTTTTGTTTCAAATGGTGTCTTGCTGTATACTTGTTCCTCTGCTAACACATTCCATAATTAGCCTTTTGGTTTCACACTGACAGAGTGCGAGAGGGACTCGTTCTCCATAGCTCAGCTATTTATTTTGTCATACTACTATATATCCAACTGAAAATTGAAGTTTTGCTTAATTTATATTTGCTCATACAATTTTTGCCAACCAGGTCTTTTGAGGTCTGTATTTTGTGTGTGTGTGTGTGTGTGTGTGTGTGTGTGTGTGTGTGTGTGTGTGTGTGTGTTTTGTGCATTTTGTGATTGGGTGCATATTGTGTGTTGTGATTTTATGTGTGTGTTGTGCATATTGTGATTCTGTGTTTGTGTCGAGTGTGTGGTTTTCAATTATCTGAGCTGTGCATATGTATTGCATGTGTGTGCTGTACTAAATGTGTGTTCTTACTGTGTGTGTTGTATTGTATTGTGTATGTTGTAGAGTGGCAGTGGGTTGAAAGGTCCTGTATGTTATGGACGGGCAGTATACAGAAGATTTGAATATATCCTCCTTACTGCCACCCCTGGGTGTGTGTGGCAGAGACGTAGGTTTCTTCTTTTGTATATATAGGTTAGTGAGATCACGTTGGTTCTAGTTCAGACACATCAGCAACACGTACATTTCTCTTCTATTCACATAGCTCTATCAAAGGATTCTTTAATAAAGCTATGTGAATATAAGCGAAACGTACATACGGATGACATGCAAGGATCTAATGCTATGATAGCTCCTTTGCACACAGCGCACTAAGTAGGCTTGTTAGCTGGAGTGACTCATTTACGATTTTTCCTTCGGAAACCTGGAATCCGTACTGCTACCCAATTATTTTTTATGGCAGTCCAGTGCTTTCCATCCACCGGGTCTTCCATATTTTTGCTAAGAATAGTATCAGTGTGCTTAACGCTTGTTGCTCATTACAATTGCAGGTAGCATGCGCCCTTGTAGTTGCTTGCATTATTTGAATTGCTTTGATAATTGATACTTGTCAAGCGATAAATAATTATTGCCCATAATTTTGGTCACTAGCATACACCCTTGAAGGTGTGTATTCTTCTTAAGCCAATTTGATAACTAATAACTTCTTAGCAATTAGCATACAACCAGAGTCTAATCCTAATAAACTGTGCTCATTTACAATTGGGCCAGGTGAAATAGTAACACTGGTGCCGATTTAATAAGGCCTCTATATGAAAGCATACTTATTTTGGAGAATCTATTGTCACACTGTGATTTCCAGTTTAGGTATTAGAGGTGACCAGGGTGGATAAAAATCCGATTTTTTTTTTTTTTTTTTTTTTTTTTTTTTTTTTTTTCCTTCCAATAAAAGATTTTTTTGATTTAAGACAAATTTATTTTAATGAAATGCTTTTGGAGGAAAAATCTATCCAACTATAGTTTTCTATTTAAGATACATTATAGTTTAAAGGTTATTCAGCATGGAATAGAGCTTAGTTATGTAACTGAGGCTGTATAGTCATGTAATTATATTTTATTATATGTTCCAAATAGGAGTGATTAATCTATTAAACTAAAATCAGTTCTGATATTGCCGTTTTACTAATCTGACAGGTTATATTCTAAATATGGTTTCTTCACCTGGTTGCAAATATTGATGGTTTTAACTACCAGCAAGAATGAGTTTTTCCATTTAAAAATCATGATTTAAATCACGATTTTAATCAAACCCACCCTGGAGGTGACTGCATTGATGAACTATAGATGAATGATTATGCGCAATGCAATGTCTATCCTTATCTATATAGCACATCGGTGGCAATTGTATACAGAGTGATGGTAATATCAGTGAGGATACGATACTCATTGAACACAGTCAGACTGATGTTACTAATAACACAAACACATTATATACTTATTCTTGTTACTTTGTAAATGTTACAACATTTCATTAAAGGGATAGTAATGTTTCACAAAAACAGCAGCTCCAATTAATCTTCATAGTATTTGAGCCACAGAGAGTGTTATTTCAATACTGTCAGAGTTGTAGTTCAAGAGTAATTGAATGAAAGTATCCCCCTCCCGCCCCTTTTACCTAGTGTAACACTGCTCATCTCAGATGTGGAATCTGGTTGTAAGACCAGACAGATAACAGCAGGGGACAATCTTCTTATTCTAAGAACAATGAAAACCCTGCCCCCCAACAGGTATTTCAGCTTTTTCCCTTATCTTAATTGAAGATTGTCCTTCTCTGCAGTCTACCTGGGTACCTCCCAGCTGTTCTGAGGTGAGTAGTGTTACATCAGTAAAAGGGGCGGGAGGGGGATACTTTATCATTCAATTACTATTGAACTACAACTCTGACAGAACTGAAATAACACTCTCCAAGGCCTAAATACTATGATTATTAGAGCTGCTTTTATTATGAAACATTTCTATCCTTTTATATCTATCTGTTTGCCCACAGAAGCACTGTTCAGCAAATTATATATATACCATTTACAAGTTCCTGCATGTTTGTATATTGAGATGTGTACTTGAGTCTCAGAAGTAATCTGAACATACACTTTACATTAAGTTCACTAATTCTCTTTGATTTTATGTTGTTTTTTTTTGTTTTTTAACTCTGTACATAATAAAAGTTAGGTTTTATGTTTTTTGCTCTTTGTATATTCACTGCCTATGTGACTCATTTCAGGCGTTAGGAGGTGGTTTTGGTGCTAATAGGTAGTCTATTTCTCAAGACAAGTAGCTTTAGCAGCACTTTTTTTTTTTTTTTTTTTTTTTTTTTTTTTTTTTACCAAAAGTAGTAGATAGAACCAAACTATCTCCAAACCTGGAATTCTGAAGCTTGATTTACCTTTTACTCATCCAGCTGCAAACAAGCTCAACTTATGGTATCTCCCAGGCCTTGCATACACCCTGCCCCCCATGATAAGGTCTCATCTCACCTCTGTTGGTACTGGCTGCACTGGAGAGGCCTCTGCTTTTGTTACCAGTGTCCTGGACACATTGGTCATAGCTTTTGTGCGTAGTAAAGGTGCTGTGGAAGCTGCAGGCTGTGGAGCAATAGGTGCTGTGTAGGTGTCATTCTGTACCACCTTGGTGAGAGGCATTGCCTGGGCAAGTGAAAATGGGCTTCCTGACATCACAGGCTATGGAGGGAAAAAAAAAAAAAAAAAAAAAAATCACTAAAGTGGAAATGTCACATTGAAAGATTGTATAAAATCACACACATAGCTATAATACATACATTAGCCATTATTTTATTTAACAGCAGTTCGAGATATGTTGCTTTATAGGTTTATGACAATTAGGCAGTACGTGCCAGACAACCAGATATGGACACACAAATTCATATTGAACAATATGAGTCAAGAGTCTGTAGTATCTTATTCAAGCTTGTAAAGATCATACAAGGGGATTTTTGTGTACTTACCAGTAATAAATAATTTTCTCTTGGTTCACATGGAACACAAAATATTAGGTAAAGTATCCTCTACAGGAAAATAGTTCACTTCCGTTAAGAGCTATCTGGAGGCATGGACTCTTTCCCTACACCACTTCCTACTGTCAGAGTTGTAGTTCAAGAGTAACTGAATGATAAAGTATCCCCCGCCTGCCCCTTTTACCTAGAGTAAGCTGCATCCCCTCAGATGTGGAATCTGGTCACTTGACCGGCCTGCTCGCAGCAAGGGACAATCTTCTTACTGTGAGCATAAGGAAAACCCTGCCCCCATGACAGGTTTTTCCTTATGCTCAGTGAACACTGTCCCTTGCTGCGATCCATCCTGACAGTCTTGCTGCTCTGAGATGAGCAGAGTTACATCAGTAAAACAGGAGGGAAGGGGATACTTTATCATTCAATTACTCTTGAACTACAAATAGGACAGTACTGAAATAACACTCCACAGCCAAAAGATTAAATCAGAGCTGCTTTATGTGAAACATTACTATACCTTTAAGCCCGTCAGAAATTACCAGTTTTACCATACAGCAAAGACCAAGATAAAAGAAGTAAAGCAGGAAGGATCTGAGCCCAAGAACCCCCACCCCAAACACAAATACAGAACCAGAACAGGAGCGCAACCCACCAAGGTGGAGTATCACACAAAAGAAGATGGAAGAGAACACTAGTGCCAATGTATGGCAGTACCAGCAGTGGCAAAAATGGACTTGAGGAAAACCTCAAGCTTCTTGTCAGTCCAGTCCTTCAGAGAGGACGCATCAGAAACTGGTAAGGCAGTAGACTTAGATAGCCTTGAGACAGGAGCATCCACGTTAGTGGGATGAACCCATTGAGCGAGCACCGCCTCAGAAAATGGGTAAAGCTTAGCAAACTTCTTGGAGACAGAAGGCTTTCTGTCCGGAGAGTTCCATTCATCAGCCACTAGGCGGTCCAGAGTGGGGTTAGGTGGAAAACAAGTATGGGGCTTTATAGGCCCCTGGAATACATCAGAGGGATCTGAGGAAACCTCTGAACTGGGGGAATGTTTAGCTTGTTTAAGACAGCCCTGATCAGTCCCTCAGCCAAGAGTTCTGGATCAACCTCAAAGGGATCCCCAAAAAACTGAGAGGAGCCCACAGCAGAACATTCCTCAACATCTGAATCCACCAACAGTTCCTCTTCAGAGGAATCTGAAACTTCAGGTACTCCTTGTGATTTGGGCAGGGAATGGAAGACACCCTGTAACTGGGATGGAAAGAGTTGCAAGGTAAACCTGAGGTCCCTGGTAGCAGCCTTGAACTCTTGCACCCAAACTGGCTCTAATGCATGGCTGGAGGTCCCTAGGATAGGCTCAGGGGCATCAGAACATGCTGGGCATAAATTACCTGAGAATTTTCTAGGCAACCCTGTATGACATGAGGAGCAATGTGCAGTGAGGGATACAGAGACCCCAGCGTCCTTAGTCTTAGGCCAGGCCCCAAGCTCCAATGGAGTAGACATTCTCACAGTGTCAACTACATTCAGAATAATTAATCACCCAATTTACAGTGTGTAAGATTAAAATTTCACCCCAGAAACAGCTAATACACACTTATGTGGCAGGCGAAGGGTTAATCTGCAAAGGAAAGGTGGAGAGTCCAAGCCCTGCATAGGATACGTGTTTTGTAAAGCTCACAAGATGGCTGCCGCGGCAGGAGCCAATCAAACTAGTGTGCGAAGCAAGCGCTCATGCGAAATGTAGTTTTTCCCAAAAAGTACCCTAAACAGTGCCCAAAGCCCCCTGAGCCCCCTCAACACACTTGCAATGTGAACCGGAATGATAGAGCAAAGTCAGACAATTAAAATGAGCCATCTCTGAAGTCACTAGGTTGAGCGGTTGCAGAGATATGTCCCAAACTGTACAGTCCCATAGAAGAGAATGGAGCAATGGCGTCTATGCGGTAAAGCGCACCTAACTCAATTTTGTCAAAGTTAGAACTGAGAAATAAAAATACCCAGTAGGGAAAGTGCCAATAACCACCCCAAAAGATGCCAACCAGCAGTTAAAGGGTCAATTTACCCCATAAAGTTGCTCCAAACACTGACAGACATAAAGACCCAGTGAGTGCAGGAGTGTGCAAGAAGAACACCAGGAATAACCCCTGTGCAGAGGGACACTGTGGGACAAGTGGACCTGCAGCACTCAAAGGGTTGCTCACCTTTCGTCCAGATCATCTGTCTTCAGATTACCATGTAGTAAGAAGTAACCTCAGAGGGTAACTCCTGGGGAAGCACTTGGAATCAAGATCCCCCCCCTCAGGGCTTAAGGTCTACAAAAAGCACCTGGATACTGAGCTAGCCACATCTAAGGGCATTGTCAGTTATGGTAATCCGCCTAATGGTGGTATTACATTTCTAAAGAAAAATAAAACTTCTAAAGCTATAGCAGAACTGTTCTCTTGCCTGTGTTCTCTTCACCAAGGAACAAATCTTTCTGGAGCTGGTTGGCTAGCTGCAGCCAAGAAGGGAAGGTAGGCTCCACCCCCTGCAGTCATTTCTAGACTTGTTCCTGCCTACTTTAAGGGGCAGATTGCCTACCCAAAGTTACCAGTAACCTGTATTGGACAACAGAGAAAATTATTTTTTAAAACATGTTTTTGATTCCCTACAATCATTCTGTTTCTGCTGAAGTTCGTATGCGACCTTTTCGGGGAGGTATATTACCCCGTTTGAATACTGTGGCAACAAGTGTGAGTACTACCCTATGATAATTTGCTATATATACATTGGCACTAGTGTTATCTTCCATCTTCTTTCGTGTGACATTCCACCTTAGTGGATTGCGCTCCCGTTCTGGTTCTGTGTTTTTTAAGGGTCCTAGAGGCCCAGTGGGTTACTTGTGGGAAGCAGCATCAACCTATACACCAATTGAGTGACTGAGTGGGGCTTCCAATCTACTGATCAGATTGGAATACTCCGAATTAATAACCAAAAGTTTACTCTGATCACAATATATCAACTATCTAAAATCATGCAATACACGGGTCATTCGTATGTGTATGGTATCCTCACAAAGAGTATCCACACTTTCAGACGCTAGATCCGTGCTTTACTAGGATACCCTACTCTATCACTGAACCCCTACCCTCATCTAATTATAACGATCAATCGTATAAAAAAATGATTATAAAATACTGAATACTTCCTCACAGACAACAATACAGCTGGATACTGAAGAATCAAATTTTTCTGACAACAGGATAACTGCTAATATCCACCTCATAAATGTTTGATGTATCCGTCGATACAGTTTATCCACACACTCTTTAGCGAGATGTAAACTCTCTATGTAGTTTGGTCACAAGTCATGCACAGTATTTAAATCACTATATAATGTGGTAGCAGTTCAGTTCATTATATGTAGACCAGCATACTTATGGGTGTTTTCTGTTTACAGGTGGTAAATTACTTGTTATACACGCTTTGAGCTAAACTCGCAATGAATTATATTATATATATATTTACTCATGTTCTGCACAAGACTTCCTTTTTTTGAATATATATTTTTTATATTCCTATTTTTTTATTATACAATTTTTTATTTTTTATAACCATTTTTTTTATACGATCGTTATAGTTAGAGGAGGATAGGGGTTCAGTGATAGAGTAGGGTATCCTAGTAAAGCACGGATCTAGCGTCTGAAAGTGTGGGCACTCTTTGGGAGGACACCATATACACACTCATGACCTGTGTGTATTGCATGATTTTAGATACTTGATATATTGTGATCAGAGTAAACTTTTGTGTATTAATTCGGAGTATTCCAATCTGATCAGTAGATTGGAAGCCCCAATAACAAAATATCACCCAAGTACACAGATACATTAACCATTTTGAAAATTGTTTCGTTGAATACTCCCAAATAACTCAACTGAAATACATGCCATATGTTCTTTTTTAACCCCTTCAGTGCCAGAGTCTTGGGCCATTTCCTGCAAGCCAGACACTTTTTCAGTATTTTTGCCATCCTTCTGTTTAGGCTTGTTTACTTTGGTGATTTTTAGTTATATATGTAAAACTATATATTGTTTTTTCAGAACACATTGAGCTTTCTTGTGGTACTTTACATTGTGCAAAAAGCTATGATGTCATGACAAAAGAAAAAAAGTGAAAATTTACTCATTTTGCTAAAATCACATACTATGTATCAAAAGCATTTACCTTGACTGAAAAAGTTTCAATTATTTGAAAAAGCCCCGCGTCCCCAGAGTAAAAAAAAAAAAACAAATTTGTATTGTTTTACCAACGTCCATGGCTAGCGCAGAGCCCTAATCACCAGCAGAGCAAAATAACATTTTCAACTTTATAAACTAATATGCGTATTCTAGGGTTTTTGTGGTAAAACTACCCTAAAACAGTGGAATAACAATATAAAACTATATATTTCTGAAAAGTAGACAACCTGCTGCATCTAATGAGGGGTAACTTGCCTTCTTGCCTCAAGCCTGTTGTGCCCAAATGCTTCCAGAATGTGGCACTATAGGAAAAAAATGACATTTTCTTACATTTCTGCCCCTTCAACTGTATTGAAATCTGCGAAAACCATGGCATTTCCAACTATATTCATTAGCTAGTGCTCTTAGGAGAAAAATGACACCCCATTGGTATGGGTTGACCTACCTCAGGGGACGCTATAAGTGCAAAAAGACACCTACTACAACCTCTAATTTTTCTAAAATGTTCTCAAACATTACTTGTCTGTACAAAAATGGTTATAACAACTACAGAATTGAAGAAAGGCTACACAAACCATACCATTTTGGAAAGAAGACAACCTGCCGCATCTAATGAGGGATGAATTGCTTTCTTATCCCAAGTGGAATGAGTCGAGCTACCTTAGGGGTGCCAGAAGCACATAACTACACCTACCTGTTTGCTTCCTTGAAAATGGATGCTTGTACTAAAATGTTCATAACGGTTAGAGACATGAAAGAAAGGTATAAAAGGTATACCATTTTGGAAAGTAAACATTCTCCCACATTAAATGAGGGGTCACTTGCCTTTCTATCCCTGGGCTGAAGTGCACAAATATTTCCAAAAGGTAGAGCTATGGGAATAAATACATTTTTTTTTTACATTTCCACCACTTCAAAGATACTAAACTCTTTGAAAACCATAACATTTCCTCCTGTATTCAGTACCTGCTACCAACATGAGAAAAATGGTAGCCCATTTGTGTGGGTTAACATACAATATGTGGGTGCTAGAAAAACGTACGTAAACCTGACACACTTGTTTTTGAAATTATCTGCTTGCACTAAAATGGTTATAACCATAATAGATATGCAGGAACGGTAGAGAAACAATGCCATTTTGGAAAGAAAACAACCTGCCGCATCTAATGAGGGGTCACTTGCCTTCTTACCCAAAGGCTGATGTGCTAATGAGAAAAAAAAAAAAAAAAAAAAAAGGCATTTTCTTACTTTTCTGCCCCTTCAAATGTATGGAACTCTGTGAAAACCATGTAATTTTCAACTGCATTCGTTAGCTAGTGCTCTTAGGAGTCAAACGACACCCCATTGGTATGGGGTAGGGGGTGCTAGAAGTAGAAAACTACACCTGCTACAACCTCTGATGTTTCTATCATCTTCTCAAACTTGACTTGCCTGTATGAAAATGGCTATAACATCTTCAGAAGTGAAGAAAAGGTAGATAAACAATACCATTTTGGAAAGGAGATAACCTGCCGCATTACCCCTAAGTTAGTGTGTACAACTATTTCCAGAATGTGGTGCTACAGGAAAAAAAAAAACAAAAAAAAAAAAAACCACACAATTTTTTTTTTTTTTTTTTTTTTTTTTTTTTAAACACATCAGTCACAGATAGTCAAAGATACTAAAACAGTTCAATGATGTGGGATTTCCTAGGAGGACTTCTTGCCAGCCTAAGAAAAACAGTACCCCACTGCTGTGGGTTGACATACCAATCTGGGTGACAGAAGCATAGCTACCAGTGAAACAGGGATGGGAAAGCAGATAGTGTATGTATGATTTTATGACTAACAGATGAAAGAAGCTAGGGCGTCAGCCAGTGTACGTGTGGACCTGTGACTACCAGTGTAACAAAAGTGTGTGGGAGGGTGAAAGATTAGGCAGTGTGTGTCGGTATGAGCAGAGGCGCAAGGATAGTGGGGCACTATATGTCCCCCCTCATACAAAGTTTGATTCCCAGCCTGAATCTAGTGCATACTGGTATTTTGAGTCTACCAATAGGCAGTGGAAACAGGCTGGGGAATGGGACTGCCAGTTGGCTGTGGAACCAGGCATGGGGATACGGTACATGGACCCCCTGTTGCACACAAAGTGTTTTTTTAATTATTATTTTGTATTCATACGTTGTTGGGGAGGCAGTGTCAGGAACCATTCCTGGTGTCCCCCATCAAGGACTAAGTGTGTGTGTGTGTGTGTGTGTGTGTGTGTGTGTGTGTGTGTGTGTGTGTGTGTGTGTGTGTGTGGTCAGTCAAAGGGGGTTCAACACATTGCAAAGCACTGTGCTGTACCCCCCTGCGGCACGTGAATTTTTTGGGGGCTTTTTCACCCAATATTTGTTTGTAGGCCTTGTTGGGGGCATCAGGACCCATACAATGATGTCTGAATAAAAAATAAAAGGGGGTAAAAAAAAACAAAAAAAACCTGTGTGCGCCACAGGGGTGTCCAGGGGATTGCAATGCATTGGGCCCCTGTGGCACACAAAGGGTTATTTTAATTATTATTTTTTTTAAATCATTACTTTGTATTCAGATGGCCACCAAACAAGCTCTGATCACAAAGTAATGAAAAAAAGAGTAAATCAAATCAAAATACGTGTCCCTGTGAGTGCCACAGGGGTCTCCAGCGCATTGCAAAGCAATGCATTGGACCATTGTGGCACTCAGTGGGTTAATTTTTTTTATCATTGCCTTGTAGTTAGAGCTTGTTGGGGGGCCATCAGGACCAATTCTGATGCCCCCACCAAGCTCTGTTAACAAAGTAACGATAAGAGCCCCGTGTGTGCCACAGGAGGGGGGGTGCATTGGACCCCACTGTGGCACACACAGAGTTAACATTTTATTATTATTATTTTTTTTTAAATATAGACCTCATTGATGGGCATCAGGAACCCCCCCATCCCCCCCCCCCCCAATGAGGCCTTGCAAAAAAGTGCAAAATAATGTGCTGGGGACCCCTGCGGCACTCACAGGGTTACTTTGTGTTTTTTTTTTTTTTATATATTTTCAGACCTCGTGGGGGACATCAGGACGCCTCCTGTTGTCCCCTCAGTTACTGATCTCCCATCCGATCGGCTGGGAGATTAATAAGGTGACCGCAGGAGAGCAAAAGCTCTCCTGCCCTTCTCTCCTACCACTTGGAGGAGTGAACGGGACCGGGAAAACTTCCTTAATGTCATCAGCGATCATGTCACCGATGACGTTGGGAGGCTTCCCCCAGTCTCGTCCACTCCTACCCGGAAGTTTGGGTAGGAGAGAGGGGAAAGGAGAAACTCCATTTCTCCTTTGTATTTATTGATCTCCCAGCATGATCGGCTATGAGATCAATAACTGGTGAGGCATGAGGAGTGATCCTCATGCGTCCCCAAGAGTGCTAGGCTGCATTTCAGCTGAAATGTGGCCACTGCAAGTCAGTTATACCGGCTTATGCAGTGTCCACATTTTAGCTGTACATTATACGAGCTTGGCACAGCAGGTACAGCTGTCCAAACTTGTACAATGTACCCACTTGGCACTCTAGGGGTTAATGTATACATTTTGAACTATAAATGAAACATTTTTATCTTTGACTCTTATGTGCAGGTGATTTTTTTTCGTGTAAGTATCTTGATTACAATATACAAGTATATTAAGAGGGTTCCTTTGCCTGCTTATGCGCCAGACCTTAAGGTGACAAATATTAAACAAGTGAGATATTAAGGAGGTGCCATAAACTTTTTTTTTAATGAAAAATATATATTGTAGGGAGTTTCCTGTAAAATAGGAGTACTCCCACTGCAGAGAGATGCATATTTCCAGTTATTACAGTTTTAAACCAGTGTTTTTTTCATATGCAGTGCTCTCTAGTGGTCAAATTCCAATTAGTCATTCTGTTACATTCTAATAGAGAAGAAAGTCAGTGGCACATGTCAGAGGGCCTGCAGTAAATTCACTTCTTGTTTGCTTGAATGGTTATACATTTTGAATAAAACAATTCACAGTGGCGAGTGTCCTAGTTTTACTCTGCAGGAAAAGCTCTACAACATACAGATTTTCATTAAAAAGTGTATTGTGTATTTAACTCAATAGGATTAGAGAACAGATATCCTCAAAAATGAAAATACAAAACCACAACATAATACAGTTTGCTACTTAATGAAACATAAAATGCTATAAGAAGCACTCAAAAGTAAAATGGCAAACAGGTATATACAAAGCTGTTTGCATATGTAAACTCTATACCAATCAGGACCAATCGCTGGAGCACAAGTTCACATCAGAACCGGACCACAGCTCACAACTGGACAGTCGTCACATGACGTACTCTCCTCAACTACAGAAGATCCATGCAAGTTGTTTGTGAAGAAACACACATGGTGGGTCACAAAAGTTCTCAAACTAGAACCAATTTAGCAGACAGTTCAATAACAGTCCCATCATACAGCTGGAGAGCTACAACCATGAGCTGAAATTTTTTTATCCAAGCAGAATATTTATGGCAATTCAAACCAGACTGCATTTCACCTGTTGCAATATATCTACCTCCCACCCCTTATAACTGGGCCAAATCATAATGAACTACAAATCAATTGTACTATTCAAGTTTAAGGCTGTATCCCTGTATTTGTGGGAGAGGTTGCAAGCCCTTCAATACAGCCAGCACTTCCCACTGGAGCTCAATTCGTGTTTAGCTTCTCCCATATGTCGGACGCACATCACTTCCACATCCGGTTTGCTTCCATCGTTCCCAGCACAACATCGTTACATTGTCCTCATCCATCACAAGTAAGCCCAGCACGCAATCCCCTTCAACTTACCAGCCTCGGTGCTGCCACACTGGCTGCTGTCAACTAGCCAGCTCATCGCATGCCATCCCTTCAACCGCAGTCACGCTTGAATTTCCAACACGTTTGCATACCTAACTTTTCCCCAGTTTAAGAGTCCACCCTCCATAGCGCATCAGAGCTACATACTGCTTTTTCTACTGATTCACCTCGGCTATCACAACACAGACACGCATCACCATCATCCACGGTGTTTCACTTCCAGGCGTCGCTCAACTGACGTCACTCGAGTCCACCTTTACTCATCGGACAGTTTTCTTTACACCTTACCCAGGTGCCTGTCATTTTTCCGGCCCTCACCTTATCGCTGTTTCCCAGTTGTTCGGTCGTGGCAGCTCCATCTATAGTCTTTCCCCCCCAGTCCACACATTCTTTACATACCCTGCTTCAAGCGGCTGTTTCCCCTCGATCCATACCACCTACCCCCATAGCATCCCAATCATGATTAAGTTACATACCTTTCATACTAAACGCCTATATATTCCTGGTTCTTTTCAGCAGTACCCATTGCGCTTTGGCTTGTGTTCACAGCATGCTTACTTCACTGTCGTCTTCCTTCCCCTTAAGACAAGTAGACGTTGAGATCACATATATACCTCTCCTCAGCTCCTTTCCCTCCCCTTAGCAGCTCTAGAATACCATTCATCTTCCTTATGTCCGAACGTAAAAACGACACCGGCTGCCGCCGCCACACAGCTGGCTCGTCTATTGGCCCTCAATCACGACCAACCTACTTCTCCACTTTCACCCCCTTCACCTACCTTGCACAGGGCTCAATTTCTCCCCCCTACCTCTATCCTACCGCTCGATCAGGCAGCCTGGCTGGCATCCAGCGGCATCCTTCAGATTTTCAAGTACCATCATCCAGTCATACCCCTTCCCACTGAGTTCTTGCTACCTTCCCATAATATTCACCTGTCACCATCATTTCTATCAGATAGCTCAGTACTATTACTCCACTCATACCATTTCCTCTATAGATGATACTTTACTCATATTCATCACATTTGCTCTCTACCATTCTACATTACATTGTCTGCTAGGGCAGTCCTAGAGACATTATTCAGATTCAGGGCTACCAACCGGTTTCAGTCCCTGGAAGCACCTGACTGTCCGATCTCTCTCACTCTTAACGCATGTCAGATCTCAGAACGATTCTTCCTGCTACCTTCAGTCCATACCCTTCCTCCCCTCCTCCTCAGGAGCAAGCTCACGCCACATCAATAGCGACTCCTTCCTCCTCCTCGATCAGCGGTACAACCTGACCGGCTATTAGTCATAGCTACTTCAGCGCCATTAGTTTCCATCAGGTTTTACCCTATGCAGCACTTAGAAGTCTATAGTAGCTTCTCTGGTGCCTGTTTTACCTCCCCAGACTCTCTCCCTTACACCGGTATCATAACACACACACACACACACACACACACACACACACACACACACACACACACACACACACACACACACACACACACACACACACACACACACACACACACACACACACACACACACACACACACACACACACACACACACACACACCTCCTCATTTTCTAGTTTTCACTACACTGCTGCAGAGCATTTCCCTGCTCAGACGAGGACCTGATCGACTTATTGACCATATATATGCACACATACCCATATCAAGGGGTTTAGCCATAGCATTAGCACTCACTTATGCTTACCATTCCTACAGGTCATCCCCATGACTTTCGAGTCAGCCTGTATGGACTTTGCCATCAGCCAGTACTGACAGGCATTCCAGTTTCCTAAGCTAGTTCATCCGTTTCCATTACAATGTCCCACCAGTATTCTGTTTTGCAGCATTATGCTTAGTATTTGCCATCTCACGTTAGGTCATCTACCATGGGAGTAGGCAGTCGAGCATAACTTAGGCTTATCACATAGTCCTGGCCCACACACTGAGCTTCCTTGTAGTCAAAGGAACCTCTACATATCATTCCACTCAGGAGTCATTCACAGTTCATGCATCAGTACGTCATTCAAGCTCTATTAGTATACAAGGTCCCTGGCTTGCATTATACCTTATCCTAGGGCCCTAGATTCTCCACTCACAGAAGGTCATCCTTCTCCTGCCCATCCTACCTCTGATAGCCTTACCATTCCGCTCATGGCCTTTCTTCCCACTGAGCAGTCTTCCCCCTTATATCATGCTACCCCTCATTTACTATTCCGGAGGAGGTGGTGCTATCAAATACATTAGATGCCTTTAAAAGGGGCCTGGATACTTATTTAAAAGAGCATAATATAGAGGGCTATGCACGTTAGTATTGGGATTAATATTTAGTTAGGGCTTGTTGATCCAGGGAGAAATCTGATTGCCATTTGGAGTCAGATGCCTTCTTTTGGGTCAGAGATGGTAAACAGGAATAGGAAAAGGGTTGAACTGGATGGACGCAAGTCTTTTTTCAACCTAAATTACTATGTAACTATTCATTTTGTGCCGGCATCAGACAGTACTGCCGCGTACTCCACCAGTTAAGCTCACAGACTTGATCCAGCTATCACTATGATTCCCCAAGCACCATGCTTTCCTTATTTTCTCACTTACGGCTCTGCCCACAGTTCACTAGACTAGACACATCCTGGTTCACTTCAGCCTTATCATACCCTACATATCTCATCATACACACAAACACATGCTAGCACTCAGTCTGAAGCATTTCTGTGCCATACATCCATACATGGCTCCGCACTCCATGCAATCATATTCGCCTTTTTACACAGCCCCGAAAGTCAGGCCATTTTGTGCTCCCTACCCCCCCCCCCTTTCTCTCCCTCCCCAGGAGAACGTTGTCTTCAGCACCGTGGGGCATATCAAATGACCAGAGACACAGTGGTCATTTGTAGTGTCCCCATCATGAGCTGCGCTCTGTCCTGAGTCCACAACAACCAGACTCAAAGACGTAGGTCTCGTAATACAGTGGTTTCAGCAGGATGGAGAGGGAATAAGGCTCAGCTCGGGTTTCGGGCACCTGTTCCTGTCCTCACCCCTACAAAGGGGCAGAAGACTCACGTCTCCACTCCACGGTTCTCCTGCCTCTTTGCATACTCCAAGGGACTCAGTTTTTCCTTGCCCCTTCGCACAGGCAGAGGTAGCCTGTCCTCCCTCTTCACATAGACCAAGGGACCCCTCTTTTCTCCTTGCCTCTCCACAAGGCCTAGAGGTCTCTTCAGAAACTGGAGCCCCCCCTTCCTCATCTCATATGCCAAGGATCTTCGCCACTTCCTAAACCCGTACTGAAGTTAGAGGTCCAGAGGACACAGGCCCCTTGCGTCTTCTCAGGGACAAGGGATCCTAGACATCCCCTGCCTCGAGGTCCAGCCATACTGGCTCTCATTCCCATACTTATTTAAAAGCTCCATTCACTGTTCAAAGAGGCTGATGGAACCCAGCTGCTCCATACCCAGGGACGGATTTACATCTCAGGAGCCTGTAGGTACAGAAATCTGAAGAGCGCCCCCCCCAATTGGCCATCTCCACAATGCTCCAAATCTCCACATTACCCCCCATATCCATATTGCCTTCACATTGCCCCAACTGTCTTGCCCCCATCAGCTTCACGCTCCAACTTGCCCCCATCAGATCCAAGCTCCAACTTGCAAATCCGGCCCTGTCCATACCACTCCGCAGAGGCCGACGGACCCCAGTTCCCTCCGTACCACTCCGCAGAGGCCGACGGACCCCAGTCCCCTCCGTACCACTCTGCAGAGGCCGACGGACCCCAGTCCTCCCCATACCACTTCGCAGAGGCTGACGGACCCCAGTCCTCCCCGTACCACTTCGCAGAGGCCGACGGACCCCAGTCCCCTCCGTACCACTCTGCAGAAGCAGACGGACCCCTGTCCCCTCCGTACCTCTCCACAGAGGCCGATGGACCCCAGTCACTCCATACACCTCTTTGCAGAGGCCGATGGACCCCAGCCGCTCCACTGCAGGAAGCTGAGGCTACAAATAAGTATGTCCACTAATCCCCACATCCTTCAATGTCCAGTTATCTTACTCAGATCTGCGCACGATTAATTTTCTCTATTTCCTTCCTATAGATTCACGGATACAGAAACATCATCCAAACTTACAAGTTGGGATTAGAATTCTACTTTCCCTCCCTCTCCATCTACTCCACACATCAGCTATTGCAATGTTATGACCATTCACCAAGAAGCGGTTCTTGAACCATGGCATCTAGAAGTACAGCACCACCCATTCCGATTCTACCTCCCCTATGTGTGTATTATAATATACAATCATCTATGCAGCCGCAGTAAGTGGTCACTGTGTCTCATTCATTCGGACACCATCACTTCATCAGAAGGTAGATTCCCCTCCCCTTATTCCACAACGTTACCAACAAATCATGTGGTTGGTAATGTATCATTGCCAGCTTTCATTCCAGGCCGCTATCACCATGCCTTAGCGCAGTATCCATTAATTTCATATCTTCTCCCAATCAGTTTTACAGCAAACCAGCTTACACAAGCACGGTATTCATTTCACTATTTTAGTCACCACCCTAACCGCTAAATCATTCATTACAGACGTCAGCCCACTTTTTCATCATACCATCACTCTGTGTCTTCGCTGAGTCCCGTTCATCGTTTTCATGCAAGTTTCACCTCTACACCGTTGTGCTCCTTTTTGGCTCTCCATGTACATCATCACGACAGGATTAGTCAAGCGCTCATCTCGTTCGTCTAGTACCTCAGCCATCAAACCAACATTCAGATTGCTTCAAGAACTGCTCAATTTCTTCCACTACGCCACCTCACAAACCTTTTACTTTCAGGCCGCAATAGCCCGGCTCAGTTGTTTCCTAGCTCACTTGACTGTGTCCATATACCAGATTTGCGTAATTTTATACACTACCTAGAATAACGCCGTAATTTTACTTTGCTCAATTTGTGTTGAGCCCCCCCAATTTTCCCTCCTTTCATTTCAATCAGTTAACTAGGTTGGCCCTCTAACAGGCTAATCACATTGGCTCATCCCTGGGACTCGTCATTCCCAGGGGAGGCACACTTATTAC
Organism: Rhinophrynus dorsalis; assembly: GCA_037306005.1. NCBI lineage: Eukaryota > Metazoa > Chordata > Amphibia > Anura > Rhinophrynidae > Rhinophrynus > Rhinophrynus dorsalis. The sequence goes on from CM074722.1 coordinate 123,035,228, forward strand.
TAACGTTGCATTACAGTCAGTCAGCTGTAAGTGCTGACCACAAAGTTTAATTAACAAATGGTAACACAATATGCAATTAGTCATGTTAAGTGAAGAGGAAAGACCACCAAAACGGTTGAAAACAGTTGAAAAGAATATGATGTAAAATTCTCACAACAACATTATAAATTAGATTGCAAGATAAACAAAAAAATTACACACACACATATATACAAATACATATCTTAGAACCTCACATCTCCTAAAGCTACAAATGTATTAACCTTATACAAAGTTGAAAAAGTTCAATAACCGTGACAGAATTTAAGCATGCATGGGATAGGCATAAGACTGTCCTAGACATAAGACAAGACCAAATAAGGTTTGAGGTTTTTACAGTAGGGAAAACTGGCAAACTAGATAGGCAAACACACCACCACATACAATACAATAAAATGTAACAAATATTTTGCACATGTATATAAATAAACAGGTTTGTAAATTGCAAAGGGGGGGGAGACAGTAAACTATCAACACCAATTATCAAAGAAAAAGTTTTAAAATGAAAATGTATATTTAAATCATGTGTGGATATAGTTTTTAACGATAAAGCCTCGCTATAGGGTGGTAGTCTTATCTCCCCCCTCACCGTCAATCACCGGTAATAGGGAGTCCTGTGTGATCGTCCCATGAGCAGTTTGATTTTAGATTTCTGATTAGTATCTGTGGATTTAAATTATCACTGGTTCTTCCAAAATGTCTAGGAGTATATACAGAGCAATAATTTCTAATTGGTGCTATTAGATTTTTTTTCATTATTTGCTTTAGAAAAAAATAACAGTTTGTCAGGTACAAATTTTTCTGAAATGGGATCAGATTTTAATACTGGCCAATTTTTTTTTTTTATATATATATTTCTACCATAATTACCATATTGTGTTACAGAATACATATCTTGGAAAGATGAATTAGTGGGACTCATTTTAAATTGTATTACTTAAAGGGGAAATTTAACCCAAAAGACACTGTCTTATTTGATCTGTCTCCTAAAATTGTCCATAGATTGTACATGTGTTTTCCTTAAAGCGGAACTTTGTTACCAATAGTCGCCCTTGAATTATTAGACATATGGCGACTAGCATCCTAATACATGTATTACTTCTGTAAAGTACCTCATTCTAAAGATATCCTTCTTCTTCAGAGACAGACAGGTAGGTTAGTGCAGTCTGCGTGCCTGTGCCATCAGTCCTTCCAGTTACCATGCGGTATGCTGCAATGTTTCTTACAGGAGACTGGGACTGACAGCGCAGGCGTGCAGACAAGATGTCTGCACTGATGCCTCGTTTCCGGTCACCTAGGATGAAAGATTTCTTTAGAATGCAGCACTTTACAGAGGTAATACATGTATTAGGATGCTAGTCGCCATGTTTAATAATTCAAGGGCAACTTATTAGTAACTGAAAGTTCCGCTTTAAATCAACTTTCTTTATTAGATAGAAGGTTTTTACTTTTTGCAGTAACGTCACTAGTTCCTGTTCCTGAGGCACACAGCACTGCAGGACATCTCCCACTCTTCAAGTCACCTCCCTCACCAAGCTCTCCCTCATTCTAGAAGAAAAGACAGAATTTAGGTTTATTTAGTTTTGCAGCCTCAATTATGCTTTGCAATGTGATGGAGTGACGCTACTCCCATCAAATTGCAAAGCTTAATGCAAGGGGAATTTTTATTATTTGTCCCATGAAGTGGATTTAAGTTTCAAAAACATGGCAATGTATAGTCCTTATTCCTGCCATTGCTGATGCTGACCAACAGTTTTCTGTCCCCCGCTGGTCAAGTAACAAAAGGTGTAGACATGTACAATCTCAAAGATGCACAGCTTTTTTCTGACTTTGTTATGAATTGAAGTGGACTCTATTGAAGCAGACAGAGACACTTGTTAAACTATCCACTTCACCAATATGTATCTAGCCTCGATCACTAAGCATGGCAATGTGATGGAGTGATGCTACCACATATATACATATCAGTGAAGTGGATAGTGTGACAAGTGTCATTGTCTGCCAGGGTGGATAAAAATGGATGAGAGAAAAAAAGTAAACTTTTGGTCTAGTGGAGTACCTCATTAGATAGTTCTACTAATACTGGTTCAGCCCACTATCTCTTTGTAGTTTTTCTTGCACCAGTGCTTTTTCTATACATGTTTAACCCTAGAGAGCACCACACTGTTTTTTAGATTTACTAGTGCAAGATCTATTCTGGAAGCCTATGAGGTCAGTAAGGAACAATCAGGATTACCTGCACCAGCTCCATCCTGACCTTCCTTAACACATTGGAAAAGGAGGAAACATACACCAGGGTAAACCCTCACAGAAAGGACATTGACAGGGATGACCAGGTCACAGCTTTGCATATGTCCTCAGGAGATGCAGAAGCTTTACATGCCCATAATGTAGCTAGAAGCCTTGTGGAATGTGCCTTAATTTTAAACAGGAGGAGGCAGCTTAGCTTCCAGATAGGCTAGGCTAATACACTGAGATCCACCTAGCTATAGATGATTTTGAAGCAGGGGTTCCCTTAATTTTCCCAAAGAAGTGGACAAACAGGGAATCTGTTTTCCTAAAATCTTTAGTTCTCTCTATATAACAAGAAATGCAGTGGACTAGATCAAGGTTATGGACTTTTTTCTCTATGTCATTCTGCAGATTATGACAGAAAGATGGAAGGAAAATTTCCTGATTTAGGTGAAAAGAGGACACTGCCTTACATCTAAAGGAGGGCTTAAATCTAAGAACTACTTTATCCTGATTTATAACCATATATAGTGATTTACAGGATAAGGCTTGTAGCTTGCCAACTCTCCTGGCTGAAGTGATAGCAGTTAGCAAAATAGTATTTTATGTCAAGGCTTTGATGAGAATTGTTCAAATTTTGGAGACGAACTTAGTTGTTCCAAAACCAGATTCACATCCCAGGGACGAATAACATCCCTAATATGAGGCCTAGATTTCTGAATCGACCCAATATATTTCCTTACTAGGAAATCATCTGCAAATTGTTTGCACAAGACGGCTGAGAGAGCTAGCAACTGAACCTTAATAGATGATGGTTTAAGCCCTTTCTCAAACCCCACGTGGAGAAAATCTAGGATATGAGCAGAGTTGATGTCTGATAAGTTTCAGGTGTTTCTCTAGACACCAAGATCTGAATACTCTCCAGACCCTACAATAAATGGAAGACGTGGAAGCCTTTCTGTCCAATGCAATCATATAAGCCACTGGTACGGATAACCCTCTCTGAAGTAAACTTTGCCGATCAACCTCCAGGCCTTCAAGTTCAAGAAGGAAGGATCTGGGTGAAAAAGTGGCCCTTGACTCGGTAAATCTTGCCTTAGAGGTAGAGATATTGGTTTCCGGGTTGAGAATTTCACCAGTGTTGCATACCAAGTTCTTCTTGGCCACTGGGAGGCAACTAGTATCACTTCTGACTGGTCTGTAATTATCTTCTTTAAGATCTCCTGTATAAGCGGAATTGGAGGGAACACAAACTAGATGAAAGGACCATTGCCACATCAGAGAATTCTAAGCCAGAGCAGCTGGGTCCTGCCAATGGGAAAAATACCTCTGGCACTTTGAATTTAGGTTAGATGCCATCAGATCTACTTGTGGTTGACCCCATCTCCTGGTTATACAAAGAAAAACTTCGTTATTTAGGGACCACTGTCCTTGATTCACATATGTTCTGCTTAGGAAATCTGCTTGACAATTCGCCTTTCCTAATGTGTGTGATGCCATGATGGACTTTAGATTTTTTTTTTTCTGCCCAAGATAGAATCTCCCCGGCTTCTTTCATTAGAGCCTTGCTCCTGGCGCCACCTTGATTTTTTACGTAAATCACTGCTGCTGTATTGTCTGAGTGGACTGTGACTGGTTTTTGGATAATTAGAGGCTTAACAACAACAACAACTAGTATTTATATAGCGCCTTTCTCCCAGTGGGACTCAAAGCGCTGTCAGCGAAGGCTCTCGGAATTAACCAAATCGGCAGCTGAAATAATAGGTTTGAACGTTTTCAGACAGTTTGCCACTACGCTTAGCTCCAATACATTTATGTGCAGCCGAGATTCTGATGGAGACCATCTTCCTTGAGCAGACAGGCTGTTCCATGTGCCTCCCCAACCAGTGAGGTTGGCATTCGTGGTCACAGTTTCCCATTATCGCTGTTTTAAAGGGATATTAATGTTTCATAATAAAAGCAGTTCTAATTAATCATCATAGTATTTGGACTTTGGAGAGTGTTATTTCAATTCTGTCAGAGTTGTAGTTCGAGAGTAATTCAATGATAAAAGTATCCCCCTCCCGCCCCTTTTACTGATGTAACAGATTAGAAAGGAGGCGCCTAGGTAGACTGCAGAGAGGGACAATCTTCAATTAAGATAAGGGAAAAACCTGAAAAACTTGTCAAGGGGGGCAGGGTTTTCATTGTTCTCATATGAAGAAGATTGACCCTTGCTGTGAGCTGTCTGGTCTATGGACTGCAATCCACATCTGAGAAGAGATGGCTTACACTAGGTAAAAGAGGCGGGAGGGGAAACTTTGCTTGTGAATCTCTCTCAAACCATAAAGGTTTGAGAGATAAGACTTATAGAATTCATCTTTTTTAATGCCTACAAAATAAAATAAAGATAAAACGAAGTATTACTATCCCTTTAAGGGAACCACTTTTGAGAGAATCCTGTCGCTGGACCACCATAGGAGACTGTTTCTCAACGCCTTTAGCAACAGGATCTTCTGAGATTTGCTCTGACTCTTTGTCCCACAATGCAAGTTATAGATTGTCCAGATAAGGAATGACACATATCCCTTTCAGTCTAAATGTCTTGAGTGAAACTGCCAGTAGCTTGGTGAAAAAAACGCTTGGTACTGAAAGGGAGAGCCTTGAACTGATAATGTTGTTCCTCCAGGCAGAACCATAGATATTTTCTTTTTTTTTATCACATGCAGAACAAGTTTTGGATTTGGGAGCTGGCTTATCTTCTTTTGGAGTGCTATATGAGAGAGGTTTGCCCTTAGAGAATTGTTTGGAGGGGCAGACATAATAGCTTTTTTAAAAGCAACAACTTTTAATAAATAACTTTAAAATAGAAGAGGACTGGTAAGCTGCCTCCTGCCTCTACCTATCTACAACCTATACAATGGAACACTTCCCCCATAATCCCTTAGTTACCAAAGTGAATCCTTTTCCTCTCAGCATAGATATAAAATAGGTGCTTACCTGCCTCTCTGGTCCTTAGGGTGCGCCCACTGAGTCCTGTAGTGGTCACAAGCCGGATGAGTTTCAGCAGTGGAATGCGATGACAGGGAGCATGCGCGGAAGTGTCCTGTGTCATTTACGGTTCTGCCGGTGGCTTCTGCACTGCGTGGGGGCCAAAACGGGAATACATAAAATACCCGATACTGCGTTTGAAAGCAAACACGAGCACATGAGAGGGACTCAGCCTCTGGATCGGCAGCACTGCACTGAGGCCAGGTAGGAAAAAAACAAGGAAATAAACGCTTGAGAAAAACTGTAAAATACCAGACCTTACTCCTTATCAAGCGGAGCAAGGCTAGCAGCCCTACACCCAGCTTGGTAGGACCAAAAAGACTGCCAGATGGGTGGAGAGGGCTGCATTATATCCAAAATTGATTGGTCCTACCCCAGCAAATGGGCGGAGACAATACCCAATGTATAGAGCTGGGGATAGGACACAGAAGAAAACCTGAAGTTTGGCCACCCTCCAAATCGAAAAAGTAGCATGAGAAAGGCAGTATGGAGCTATAAAAGTGCAAGTAAACCAAAGACAAAGGCTCTAAGGAAGCCTTCAACAGCAGGTCCAAAAGCCAAACACACTGGGGTCAGAATGAGGCAAATCAGAATGATGCAACTGGAGGAAACAAATACGCCAGAGGAAAGTACCACAGAATGACCACTACATCCACCATGAGGACAAAAGGATCCTGACACTTGGAGCAGAACAGAGCAGTCTTGAGGTTCAGATAAGATGCCAGGGAGACCCTATCAATGAATTATGAAGTCGAACATTCTGAATGAACAACCAATGCCAGGGTCCAGATGCTGGTGACAGAAATTCCGCCTCAAAGGGATCTACACCTGGACTATGAACAACAGATAGCTGGCCAGTGAGCCTCCTCCCACATGAGAATCATATGAACCTCTGTTCACACTGCCATGCTTCTGGTACTTCCCTGATAGTTGATGTAAGCAACCACCATCGTCCCAAGGACAAATGGGACCTCTGAAGCCACCAGTGAAGGTCCACTTTTGTCCTGACAGAGGGATATTACATGTGAAAGATGAAGTTGCTGTGTGGACCAATTCCCCAGAATTTCTAGCTGCAGCTACAGTGCATGAAACAGAGCAAACAGGAACTGCCTCCAAAGCAGAGATGCAGAAAACAGCACACGCATGTACTCCTGCACTGTAGAGGACAGGATGGGATATTGCAAGGGACACTGACAGACAAGGACTAAGCATTGTCATCTGGGAGAAAGACACCCCCAGGGAAGTCTAACTGACTAAAGGGATAGTAAAGTCACCAAAAAAAATTATAGCCCAAATGATAAGTACAAAAAATACGTAATGCCCTAATTCCTATCTCTCAAACCTTTATGGTTTGAGATATATAAGAAAATAAAGTCCTCCACTCCCTCCCCTTTCTGCCTGACGAGCTGTAAAGCTGTCAGACAGAATCTGGTCGGGCGACTAGACGCAGCTCCAAGTATAAATACTCCATCGGAATGGTCTACAATGTGTGCCTGGTTTGCAAGTACACGTTGTAGACCATTCTGATGATTTATAGTTATATATCTCTATGTCAGAGCTCCTGCAGAGACGCCGTCAGATCCCGGAAGCAGGATCTCATGCAGTCAGCTATACAGCTGACACATGAGAAGGGGGAGGGAGCGGAAGATTATTTTCTTATAGCTCTCAAGCCATGAAGGTCGGAGAGATAGGTACAATAAAAAAAATACATAATGCCCTAATTCCTATCATTTGGGCTATACTTTTTTTCGGGACTTTAAAATCCCTTTAACCAAGGAAGTGAAGGATGTGGGACGGATCCAGACAAGAATTCTTGAGATCGAGCAATCTACCATGGTACTGCAGAATGGACAGGCATGATTGGATCTAAGTGCCAAAAGCTCATCTGAAGAGGCCTTTAATATATTAATATATGTCATCCAGTAAGTAGTCAAAGATTTCCTGAGAGCAGATATGAGCCAACAAACCTGGCATGACCTTTGTGAAAACTTGTGAAACAGATGCCAGTCCAAAGGGAAGAGAAGTAAACTGATAACGCCAATCTTGCAAGGCAAACCGAAGATGTCCTGCATGACTGGAATGTGCAGATAGGCATCCTCTTCCTGTCTATGGAAGCAAGAAACTCCTTGGACACATGACAGCAATAATGTGGTGCATATAATCTGCTGCTCTAAAGCCTTGGCAGAAAAAGGATAAAGAAGGGAGATATGCTTTTTAAAGGAAGAGTAACATTTAATATACAATAAATTTATATTGTAAGGTATATCCTCCTGAGTAAAGCAAGGGTACTCCAACGCTGAGATGGGTTTTATTAAAAAGTTATAGCAGCTAAATTTGATTTTTTTTTTTTTTTTTATAAGATGCAGTATATAAATTGTCTGAAATTGTCCAGTTTCTACACCATCCTATGGATAGCGCTGGTCAATTGACCATATAGCTCCATAGGATGGTGCAGCAACAGCGCCACTGTATAATTTCAGGCCATCGAGTTACTGCACTTAAAAAACACTTTTTAATAAAACCCCACTCGGCAGTGCCCTTGCTTTACTCAGGAGGATATAACTTGCAATCTAAATTTTACTGTATATTAAGTGTTACTATCACTTTAAGGAATAATCTCCTGTCAGGCATCTTCCATTCCTCCATCAGCAATTAGTCAAAAGAGCAGTGGAGTGGAAAAACCCCAACCTCTTTCTTGAGTTTCTTAAGTATATTCAGGGGAAAAGAAACGGAGTCAAAAACATCAACTACCTGAAGGGTCTTCAGTACAGTGCCACTAAGTCTATTGGAAGATAAGCAGGGGTATTCCTCATAACAGTCCCAATGGAGAAGGATTAATCTAAATCATCCACCTTGGTTTTTCCTTCTCAGGAGAAGAATCCCCAATAACAGGGATATTCCCCTACATAACGTCACTGAAACACCTTTTGTGAAATGCAGAAAGCCCTGCAGATCAAAAATATAGGACTCCCTTGATAAAAGAGGATGGAAGTGACTGAGGAAATGAGTGCCTTAACCCATGCAGGTTCCTGTTCAACAGATGAAAGCCACAAAGAAGCAGGGGACTCAGTGCAGAAGGCACAGTGTACCCGAAAATTCCCTAGGCAGTCCAACCTGGCATGAAGCACAATGGATTAAGGGAGATAAAGGGACACCTGTATCCTTAATAGCCTTGGATTTTTCCTATATTTCTTCTGGAATCAGGAGACCCCCCACCCCCAGTAGTAGGGTAAAAAAAGTAAAAACTACTTCAAACAACATGAAAAGTACTTGTCCAACTGCAAGGAGTTAATGTGGCAAACAGGTCCTGGTTCAATAGCCTCAGAGTAGGTTTCAAGAGGAAGAGAGTCCACAAAGGACCACCACATCCCCTGCACAGAAGAATGGGAGGCTGTGAATCGTAGTTTCCCTATATCAAAGTTGTGCGGCCCTCCTGCTGTCAACAGCCAGCATTCCCTGAAAACAGGGGGCCCCTGAATCCCCGGATACAAGCAGAGAGGTCTGTGAGACCAACAAACCCCATAACTACCTCAGTAAGGGGTAAGAGAAGTACCACTATAGTGCTAACATTCTGCAAGCAATACGGCTGCCACGCATGTCCATTCTTAAACTGTGGCATGAATTACAAACTGGTTAAAAGTAAAACGCTAAGACAGAACAAGCACAGAATAAATAAATATTTTCAGGAAATGACTGTGTCATACTATTATCTATACTTTAAGACGGCAGTTTATTACTTTTTAACCATAATTAATATTTATTTTATTTATTTTTTTAATTATTGCAATTTTTCATAGCGGAACACTGTGGTACCAGTGGTTGGGCTAACTCACAGTTTAACTTTTCAATGTTTGCACTAAATAGATTTCTTTTATAGTTTATTTTAAGTATTCATGGCTAAGAGTGAATGATACTTGTCTAGAGGTTTTAACATTCTATAATGATCCTGCTGTTATAATGATTCATACACTACCACAATGTGATGGCTTCCTTACCCGTTTCTGTAAAGCACTGGATGATGTAATCTTCATCTGTTTAGTGGGAAGGGGAGAGAGCTCCATGTCTTCATAATCTTCATCTTCCTCTAATCGAGATGGGACTTGTCGAGATAGAGATTCTTGATCCTGTAATGGAAATGTAGATTGACTCAGATAGGAGAATGCACAATACCATACCTAAGTAATGCAAGAGGACATTTTCATTTTAAAGCAGAACTTTCACCTTTAAAGGGATAGTAATACTTAAAATGTAAAAAAAAAAATATGTTGTAGGATTTATCCCCCTGAGTAAAACAAGGGTACTCCCACTGCTGAAAGGCGTTTCATTCAAAAGTTATTAATTTTCAAAGTTGAATTTTTTAGGTGCAATATCACAGTGGCCTGAAATTGTACAGTGGTGCTGTTGCTACACGATCCTATGGTCAGTTGACCATAAATCTCCATAGGATGGTGTAGCAACAGCGCCACTGTACAATTTCAGGCCACTGTGATATTGCACCTAAAAAATTCAACTTTGAAAATTAATAACGTTTGAATGAAACACCCTTCAGCAGTGGGAGTACCCATGTTTTACTCAGGGGGATAAACCCTACAACATATTTTTTTTTACATTTTAAGTATTACTATCCCTTTAATAAACCATGTCTACTATTATTAGTGTAGTGTAATGGTTTGGAGATTGCAGGGGTTTTTTTCTGTAAATCCACAGTTTAGGAGAAATTTACTCTTATACATCATGTACCCCCACTTCTGCATTCTGGTGGCACAGCTGAGCAGGACTTTCCAGTCCTGAAATTCTCCTCTCACCTTCCTTCTAGTTCTCCCAGGGAGCGCGTTCACACTTCCCTTTGTACTGATGTACATCACGTCTATCTTTACAGCAAGCTCTGTTTAAATATTCCAGCGGTCTTGGCACTACGTTGCCTGTGCATTAACTGAGTGGCAGAGGGGTGTGAAAGACATTGGTTTTGCAATGCACTGGATACGCCTCTGGCAGTCAAAAGGGTTAAACAAAATAAAACAGAACACACAGAGACCCTAATACAGACACACACTGATTAGAATGTGAGAAAGACAATATTACTATGTGAACCATTAAACCCTTAACGACCGCCCGATCTGGCAGGGGTTGGCGGTTAAGGACCACTCACTATTTTTTTTTTTTTGGCGCAATGAAATCTGAGTTGGCAGAGCGGTGTGCAGTCATTTTTCATACATTTCAGGGGCTACAACACATTAGTCCTGTTGCACATTTGGAACATATAAAAAAAAGAGAATGTCTCCTTTACCAGAGACATGATCACGTGTCATGTTCTTAATAGTGATTGGTCAGATTTGGCTGTGCTCAGTCTGCCCTCACTAACATCACATCAGCTGTGATTTGTGATCATCTGATTTGGAGACATTATGTGGTCTATATACCTTTCTCCCATTCACCCATGCCTTCCATTTATACTGGATCTCAACCAACAGTCCTGCATCCCCTGATGAAGCCCTTTTAGCAGTACGCGTTGGGTTGTGTGGTTGTTAGAGGGGTGACTCCTGATGCAGTGTTTTTCCTGCTGGGTTTGATCTTGTGTGTTCACTAAAGCATCTCCCTATTTTCATTAGTTTCTGTCCACTTTAATGTTTTTGTCATAGGTCTCAATGACAGTCCTTTGTGTTAGTATCTTGCACTTTATTGTATCTCATTTCCAGTGGGAGACTATATGTATGTCTGGATATAATAATTACTAGTGATATTTGACCCGTGTCACTGCACATTTGTTGCTTCAAGATGCATTTACCTTTTGCCTCGTTTGTTCCCCTCTTTGTGCTTTTAAGTATGTTTTATTCTTGCGATATAGGATTAATATTGTACCCAATAAAATATTTTTTTTTACATTATTGACTCAAGGTTGATTGTCTCATTAAAGGGTATTTTCCTGTTAGGGATTTCTCTTTCCCTTAAAGGGGAACTCTGACCTCTGCTAAAATACTTATCTTAAAGAGCTACGCCAGTTGATCTTTAATCCTTTTTTTTTTTGTTTGTTTGTTTGTTTTAACGTAAATGCAGTACAGCCTTTTAAAAATAAGCCGGCGATTTCAGTTAAGGACAGGCTGTGGTACAATGTTTGCCTCTTCCCTCCCTAGTAATGCCTCCTCCGAAGAGAGGATTCCACTTGCCAGTGAGAATGCTGCAGCTCACATGGAGGAAGCCTCCGTCAGAGGATCTCCCATCAGTGAGATGAACACTGGAACCTTCCCGTTTTCCTTGATGGCTATTAGATCTATTGTAGGCATACCCTACTGTTAGACAATCAGATAGAATACCTCCGGATTGAGTGCCCTCTCTACTGGATCTACATCGACACCTTTAAGTAAGCCACAATGTTTTCTATGCCTGGAATGTGAACGGCTGAGATGGCTGGAACATAGGCCCCACCCAACAGAGGAGACCCTGCACTTCATTCCACGCTGCATGTTCCTCCCTGATGACTGATGTAGGCCATGGCATAGTCTGAATGCACCCTCACTGGTGGCGCCCAAAGAATTGGGGTCCAGTGAACGAGAGCTTGTCGAATCGCCCCGGAGTTCCAGGATGTGGATGGATGAAAGGGTCTCATCCAGACTCCACCGGCCCTGGACACCTAAGTGACCCCTCAGGCTGGCATCTGTGGTAACCAGGGTCTACTCCTGAATCACAAGGGGCCTCCCCTGTTCCAGGTTCAGCTAATATAACCACAAACTGAGATTTTCCCTGGCTTCCTGAGAGAGAGATCTTCTGACACAGATGCTCCAGATTCCTGGACCAGTTCCTGAGAACTTCCCTCTGCAGTTCCCTCGTGAGGACCCAAGAGTAAGGCACAGCATCCAGGGTTGACACCAGTGGCAGAGGTTCACTCCAGGGCCACTACGCAAACAAAATCTTCTCCTCTGGGAGGAAGATCTTCCCCTAGCGGGTGTTGAGCCACATCCCCAGGAAGACCAGAACCTGGAAAGGAATTGGAGTTTACTTCTGCAGATTCAGAATCCACCTGGGGTTGACAAGAATGCGAACGCAGTCTTGAACATGATGAGCTAGGAGTTCTTCTAAAGGAGCCTTGATAAGGAGGTTGTCCAGGTTTGGTGTCAGAGACATATCTTGAGCATGGATGAAGGTCGCCAAGATCCTTGTGAAGACATGAGGTGCCGAAGCCAGGCCAAAACAGCAGAGCTATGAACTGGTAACATTTGTAGCCTAAAGCAAAAACGCAGGAAGCGTTGGCTGTACATTTGAATAAGGATATGTAAAAACATGTCCTGAAGATAGTGAGGTCAGAAACTCCCCACAGGAAAATCGCTGTGATCAAAGAATGCAAAGATTCCATCTTGAAGCCTAAGGCAACCACATAATTGTTGAGGCATTTGAGGTCCAGAATGGGGCAACAGCCTCAGTCCTTCTTTGGGACCACAAACAGGTTGGAATAGAAACTTGAATAGTACTTAGAGACTGGGGACTTGCACCAGGACCTATTTTTCCAAAATCGAATCCACTGCCTTGCCTGGCTCCTTCTGAACCCTTGACAGAAGAAAAGGAAGTATTGGTAAGTAAATTTCATCTTTTTTTTTTTTTTTTTGTGTGTGTGTGTGTGTGTCCTTCCACGTCTCTTGTACAATGGCTATTGTCTCCGCCCATTTGCTGGGGTAGGACCAATAAAAGATGAAATTTACTCACCGATATTTTGTTTTCCTCTGTGTCCTTCCACGGCTATGGAAGCTGGAATGAGAAATAGGTTAGTAAGAGCAAAATTTAGTTCTACATATAAATGTATCTAAAGGAACGATACAATACCATACCAACAATACTCTAGGGAGGGTTGCCGTGGAAGGACACAGAGGAAAACAAAATATCGGTGAGTAAATTTCACCTTTTCCTCTGTGTCCAATCCACGGCTATGGCGAGACTTACCAAAGCAGTATCTCCAGGGTGGGAAAAGTTATTGAGCATGACTGGCTGCAAGAAGCACCTTCCTGCCAAAATTAGCATCTTTTGATGCCTGAATGTGCAATTTCTAATGCTTTATGAAAGTAGACACTGAGGACCAAGTGGCTGCTCTGCATATTTCTTCAGGTGAAGCCATGGCCTTCAAAGTCCGGGAAGAGGCTACTGCCCTGGTAGAGTGAGCCTTAATTCTTGGGGGAGGCTCCAAATCTGCTGACTGGTAGGCTAAGGCAATGCAGTCTCTAATCCATCTGGCAATAGATGCCTTGGAGGCAGCCGTGCCCTTAAACGTCCCCGCAAAATGAACAAATAATGAATCAGTCTGACGTAGTTCCTTAGTTCTGAGCAGATATATCTGCAGACATCTGCATAAATCCAGATTTTTCAGTCTCGTATCCGTACCTGTTACTGAATCAGGGGGGAAAGAAGGTAAAATAATCTGACTGAGGTGAAAACTGGATACCACCTTAGATCGAAAGGAGGCTCTAGGTCTCAGAACCACCTTGTCCTGATGAAAAACCAAAAATGGAGACTTACAAAGTAGGGCCTGTAATTCTCCTACCCTTCTAGCTGAAGTAATTGCTGTAAGGAACACAGTCTTGAGAGTAAGATGTTTTAAAGATACAGAATCCAGAGGTTCAAAAAACGGATGGGAACAAATTTGTTGTAGGACAATATTGAGGTCCCATGGTGGAATAATCTCCCTGATAGTAGGCTTGATTGTTGATATTGCTGACATATATCTTTTGATGAGGTACATATCTGCAAAAGGACAGGCCAAAACAGCTGAAAGTGCCGATAGTTGCACCTTAAGGGATGCAGGCTTCAGGCCTTTGTTGAAGCCCTGCTGTAAGAAGTCCAGGATAGTATGAGGTAGAATACTACTTCTGTCCAATTTTCTGGCTCTGCACTAGTTGTAAAATGTAGTCCAGACCCTGTAATAAATCCGGGAAGAACGCGGCTTTCTGCCAAGTAACATGGTATCAATGACTTCCTCAGATAGGCCCTTGTTTCTTAACGAGCTCCGTTCAGCTTCCAGGCCGCTAGCTTCAAGAAGGCTGGATCCGGATGCCATATCGGTCCCTGTGACAACAGGTCTGGAATGTCTGGAAGTCTTAGTGGCGGTTGGACTGATAACTGTATCAGATCTGCATACCAGACTTTCCTTGGCCAATCTGGAGCGATTAGAATGACCCTTGCCTGATCCTCCCTGACTTTTCGAATGACCTCTGCAATGAGTGGAATGGGAGGGAAGACATAAGCCAGAGGGTATGTCCATTTTTGTTGGAAGGCATCCTGAGCTAGAGCCTGATGATCCTTCCAACGGGAGAGGAATAATCTGCAGTAGCCATGAGGTCTATCACTGGGGTTCCCAGAACTGTGATAACCTCCTTGAAGACTTTCTTCTTTAGTGACCATTCTCCTGGAAGAATCTGCTGAGGAAATCTGCCTGAAGATTTCTTGTGCCTGATAGATATGTTGCCTTGAGAGCCTTCAGCTGTCTCTCTGCCCAAGAGATGATCTGCAGGGCTAGATGGTTGAGAGCTACGTTCCTTGTGCCTCCCTGATTCCGGAGGTAACTTACAGCTGTAGTGTTGTCCGATCTGACTAGAACCGCTGTCTGTCTTAGATGGTCCTGAAAACTCCTCAATGTTTTCCAGACTGCCAGGAGCTCCAAGTTGTTTATGTGGAGTTTGGATTCTTTTGCAGACCAGACCCCCTGGGCTGATTTTTGGTTCCACACTTCTCCCCAGCCCACTGTGCTGGCGTCCATAGTGACTATCTCCCAAGTTTGTTCCTTGAGAGATCTTCCCTTCTGTAGGTGACTTGGGTTGCTCCACCACAGTAACTCCCTGCTGGTGGAGGGAAGGATGGGTATCTTCATTTGGAAGTCTGATGGATCCTTCTTCTGGAATTTTAGGTAATTGAATTGAGTTTGCCTCCCATGAGCCCTTGCCCAGGGCACTATATGTTATGCTGAGGTGAAATTTCCCATCAGGTGTGAAAATTCCTTTGCTGTCCTGAATCTTGATTTCTGAAATTTTCTTACTGCTAGAAGAATCCTTTGTTGTCTTTCTTCTGATAACGTCACTAGAGATTCCCTTGTATCGATGATAACTCCCAGGAACTTTAGAGACTGGGTAGGTTCCAGATGGCTTTTGTTTAGGTTTATGATACAACCTAGTTCCCTCAATAACTTTATACAGCTCTCTGTGTTTGCTGCTGACTGTAGCCTGCTGTCTGCTATTAGCAGAAGATCGTCTAGATATGGGATCACTCGGACACTCTGTTGTCTTAATGCTGCTACGGCTACAGCCAGAATCTTTGTGAAGACTCTCGGAGCTGTTGCTAGGCCGAACGGAAGAACATGTGAAACCTCAGGAATCTTCGATGTACTTTCCTTATTGGTATGTGGTAGTAAGCGTCCTTGAGGTCTACCCGAGTCAGAAAGGAGAATGGTCGGATCAACTTTAGAGCTGATTGGATTGTTTTCATCTTGAAAGTCCTGGTTCTGAGGAAGGCATTTACTTTCTTCAGATTTAGAATCAATCGCAGATCCCCAGAGGGCTTGGAGACATAAAGATTGGAATAGATTCCTCTGAAGTGTTGATTCTGAGGGACCTTCTCTATGACTGTCCTGTAGAAGGCCTTGAATAGCTGTCTTCATCTGTTCCTTATTATGGACTAGTTGAACAGCCCGTTACACGGGCCACAGTGCCTCTGGCAGCTGGTAACGGGGCAGTCATGCGCAGTGGAGACTGCCCGCGCCACTGCTGATACAGAGCTGGACGCTCCTTCAGAGCGCCCAGCTCTGTATCAGCCGCGGCGCAGGCAGTCTGTACTGCGCATGACTGCCGCACGCGCAGCAGTGTCTACTGCGCATGTCGGGCGTTACACACAACTTAGCGAATTATTATATAGGATGTCTGGAACTGAGCAAATAGAGGGACAGTCTGAAATTCCAGCACATATCCTATGTCCAGAGACTGCTTCACCCATCTGTCTGGGTTGATCTTTTCCCAGCTGTCTAAGAAGAACTTCAGTCTGCCCCCTACTGGAACTGGAGACAGGGCTCTGCTGGCTTCATTGTGAATTCTGCTGGAAGGAAGACTTGCGTTGGAAGTCCTTGCGGGCTCCAGTGCGTTGATTCTGTCCTGATCTCTTCTTTTGCTCATATGAGGATCCAGGCCGGTATCTGCGGGCTTCTCGAAAGGACTGACGCCTGAACTTGGTTGATCTTGGTGGAGATGAATGGGGACGCCTCTCCTGAGGAAGAAATGGACTCTTACCTCCGGAAGATTTCTTAATGATTTCCTCTAATTGATCACCAGTTTAGAGCCTGTAAAGTGAAGAGAGACTAATCTATTTTTCGATGATGCGTCTGCCTCCCAGGCCTTGATTCAAAGGGCTCTCCTAGCAGTAATGGATAAAGCTGATGACTTTGCCATAAGTCTGATGGTGTCCAGGGAGGCATCACACGAATAATCAACTGCATCCTTGATGGTAGCAATTTCTTTCAATAGGCGAGATCTAGAAACGGAAGAATCAATCTTCTCTTCAAAATCTGTTAACCATAGGTGTAACACTCTAAATACACAGGCCATGGCAGTAGCAGACTTCAGGTTATGACCAATTGTAGAAAAATGTTTCTTCAAGGCATTATCTGCCCTTTTCTCCATAGGGTCTCTCAATGTAGTGCCGTCTTCTAAGAGAATAGTCGTTCTTCGCGAAATCTGGGCTACTGCTGTATCGACCTTAGGGGGATTGATCCATGTGGAAACATCTTCCTCCGCAAAGGGGTACATCCGCTGAAAGAGTCTAGACATTGCCGATCTCTTGTCCCCTTGCTTCCATTCATTCTTGATGATATCCTGAATGGAGCTGTGAACAGGAATCTGTGGGGCAGACTTCTTATATCCTATAAATGCAGCATCCATAACATTCAAGTCTTTCTGAGTTTCAGAGAGACCTAGAGTCTCTCATATGGACTTGATGAGCCCGTCAATCTTATCCACACTGAAATTACCGGTATCTTCAGTAATTTCTCCTTCCTCAGCAGAAGACATAGCTGATTCTAATTCAATCAAACTGTCTTCTTCCTCTTCCTCTAAATGACGTCTGGAAGGACCCTCTTCAGCATCAGAAGTACGCTGGCTCTTTCTCGCCGACTCCTGCATAGATGAGAAAGTCTCCTGCATGGATGTGCGCATCCATTCAAGAAATTCCTGAAATGGAGGTGGAACTGCCTCTCCAGCTGCTTTCTTAAGACATTCCTGACACAGTTTAGCTGGGTCCGAGGAGGAAAGTTTAGCATCACATCCCATACAGACTTTAGTCTTAGGAACAGACTTATCTTCCTTAGCAGGCTCACCAGGATTCTTAGGTTTCTCTGTTTTTGTATCTTTAGCAGACTATGCAATAAACAGATATATTATTACTTTTGAGCATATAAGTTATCTGTAAAATATGTACTTACATAGCCTTCAGTTACTGGCTTATATCCCCTCAGCCAGTCAGCGCAGGATCGCAGCGTGCGTTCCATTGCCGGAACGCATCCAGCCGAACTTCCGGTTTAGCGCTGTTTAGATGCCGCCGACATCTGGGCTTGCCTTCCCCAGGGCGTGCGGCTTGATCTGAACGTTGAGAGCAGTGTGAGCGCGGCGGGGGAACCCAGCTCAAGACCCATGCGACCCGGGATATGTCCAGGGTATGAGATCTCACAAGGTAAAAGTAATGTGGTTAGCGTTTAAGGCTAACCACATGGGGGGAGAAAATAAGAAAATTGTCATCGCAGTAGGCTCCAGCCTCCGTCCTCCAGCTGTGGTAGGACCAAAAAAACTGGGGAGATAGCAGCAAGCAGAACCTTAAGTAATTAAAGAAATTATTGGTCCTACTAGCTGGAGGGCAGAGCCAGATCTCTCACCATAGCCGTGGATTGGACACAGAGGAAAATTGAATATAAGGTAGTCTCCAACGTCCATCTGGTAGTCTTACTGTTGTCCAAGCTAAAAAATATAAAACGGACAGGTTAAGGGTAGGGTGAGCCGTGGAAGGACACAGAAGAAAAGGAAATATGGGTAAGTAAATTTCATCCTTCTTCTTTGTCCTATGCCTGGCTCTTATACAATGGGATATACCAAAGCAGTACATATGCAATAACAAGAGTGGGAATATAAAGGTAAAGCACTATCATACCAGTTAATCCGGAATGACTGCTTGCAGGACTTATCTCCCAAACTTGGCATCTGCAGATGCATGGACATCAACATTGCAGTGCTTTAAGAAGGTTGTCAAGGATGACCAGGTTGCAGCTTTGCATTTATCCTCAGGAGATGCAGAAGCTTTACATGCTTAGGAGGTGGCTAAGGATCTAGTGGAGTGCACCTTGACCTTAGCAGGAGGGGGCTGCTTAGCTGCTAGATAGGCCAAATTAATACATTGTGAGATCCATCTAGCTATTGATGACTTAGAAGCAGGGGATCCCTTAAACTTCCCAAAGAAATGTACAAATAGGGAATCTGTTTTCCTGAATTCTTTAGTCCTAGCTAGATAACAAGATATGCAGCGTACTAGGTCCAGTTTATTAAACTTCTTTTCCTTGTCATTCTGAGGGTTATGACAAAAGAAGGGAAGGACAATATCCTGATTTAGGTGAAAAGAGGATACTACCTTACACCTAAAGGAGGGTTTGAACCTAAGCACTACCTTATCCTGATGTATAACCAGGTAAGGGGATATACAAGACAGAGCTTGTAGTTCGCCAACTCTCCTGGCAGAGGTAATGGCCATAAGTAGGATTGTTTTGTAAGCTAAGGCTTTAATGGAAGCAGATTCCAAGGTTTCGAACACTGGAGAGGTAATTAGTTGTTCTAATACAAATTCAGGTCCCAAGGAGGAATTATTTCCCTAATTTGTGGTCCGGATTTCTTAATTGCTCTGATATATTTACTTACCAGGATGTCATCAGCAAAGTGTTTGCATAGGATGGCTGAGAGAGCGGATAGCGGAACTTTAATAGAAGATGGTTTAAGACCCTTCTCAAACCCCAAGTGTAAGAAACCCAGGATCCTAGCCACATTGATATCTGATAACTTTAGACGTTTTTCAGTGCACCAGGATCTGAACACCCTCCAGACTCTAAAATACATGGAGAAAGCAGAAGTGTTTCTGCCTGAAGCAATCATAGCAGCAACTGGTGGTGATAATCCTCTCTGAAGTAGGATCTTCCGCTCAACCTCCAAGTCTTCAAGTTCAAGAAGTCTGCATCTGGGTGATACAATGGCCCCTGGTTCAGTAGATCCTCTCTCTTAGAGGTAGAGATAATGGATGCTGAATTGATAATTTCATCAAAGCGGAGTATCAAGTTCTTCTTGGCAAATGGGGAGCGATTAGTGTTACTTCTGTTTGGTCTCAGATCATCTTTCTTAACACCTCTTGAAGGACCGGAATGGAAGGAAACACATATGCCTGATGAAATGACCATTCCCATATCAGGGCAATTCTGCCCTAGGGCTGCTGGATCCTGCCACCGGGAAAAGTACCTATATGGGCTACAGCTGCATGAACCTTGGGGGGGGGGGGGGGGGGGACACCAGGGCTTGATATCTTCCTCTAAAAAGGGGTACATCTTTGAGAATCTCTTGGTGACTCCAGATCTTTTATTTCCTTTTTCCCCATTCAGATTTTAATAGGCTGCATCTAGAACCCCTAATTCTGGCTGATAATCAGTAAGGCCTAATGTTTCTCATATTCTTTAAGAAACAGTCCATGTGATCCAGATTAAATGAATTGGTTTCTTCTGGAACTTCCCCTTCTTCAGAGGAGTATCCTGATACCATCTCTTGTAAACTTCCTTCCTCCAAATCTTCCAACCTGACTGATGTTCCCTCGTCAGGATCTTCTAGGCGTGCACGCTTTCTAGGAACAGATGCTTCCTTCATGGCAGAAAAAGTATCCTGCATGGAGGTCTTCATCCATGATAAAAAAAATCTTGGCACTCCATAGGCATGTCTTGTTCCGCTGCTTTTTTAAGACAATCCTGGCATAATTTAGTATTATCTGAAATGGGAAATTTTTTTTATCACATGAAGCACATATCTTGGGCTTAGGAGCGGACTTATCCTCCTTAGGTGTGCTGTCTGAGGGAGGCGTGTCCTTAGAGAGTAAGGGCAGACATCATAAATTTTTAAAAACAGGCTTTTAATAAGTTGTTTAAAATTAGAATTAGAACCTAAGAAGCTACCCCCTGCCTCTAACCTAAATGCAGAGACCCTGATTCTATGGAACCATATCCTTACACACAGGAACATCCCTTTCCTGTCCAAACAGGTACAAAAGAAGTTGCTTACCTACACCTTAATTTCATACATGCGCCCAAGGAGTCCTGCAGCAGGTCACACACCGGATGTGTTCCAGCAGTGGAACGCAAGCGAAAGGGAGCATGCGCGGAAGTGCTTGACTCACTTGCGGTTCCTTTCAGACGGCTCTACACAGTGATGGTAGCCAAATCTAGTAAGACATTCAGATGCCCGCTCCTAGTACTGTTGCACATATGGGGCGCTTCAGAGGGACTTGGCCTCTGGATCAGTGACACTGTAATGCGGCCAGGTAGGATTTAAGCAAAATAACAAAACTGATTAAGAAGAAAAAAAAAAAACTCTTACCCCTAACAAGCGGAGCAAGGCTAACAGTCCTACACCCTGCTTGGTAGGCTCAAAAAGACTACCAGACAGGTGAGGGAGACTACCCATTGTACAAGAGCCGGGGATAGGACACAGAAGAAAAACGATATGGAGGAAGGGGTTTGAAATCTATGCAGTACCCTTCTAACATTACCCACAAAACCTACTGGTCCATTACCAAAGATGCCCTGGCATCTCGAAAAAGGCAGAGACTGCACCCTACAGCATCAACCGGTTGCTCACCCCAAACAGCAACTGCCCTGTTAACCCAGGCAGAGACAAAAGACAGGTCTTAGCACTGCCCCAATGGCAGTGAAGAAGGCTTTGAGAATAGAATCCAGACTCTTATCCACTGGCTCCCTGAGTCTGGCAGCATCCGGCAGGGAAGAGTTCTTTTCCAAGCTTGAAATGGGTGAGGGTCAACAGCAGAGGGAGAAGCCCATTGCGCCAAAGCAACAAATGGGTACAGCTTAGAAAATCACTTATTGGGGAACTATCAGGCATTTTCCACTCAACCATAAGGATCCGGTCAAGAGTGTTATTGGGTGGAAAGAATAGAGAAGACTTCTTACGCCTCTGGAAAACATCAGAAGTGGGAACTCCATCAGAGGTGCCAGAAAGCTGAAGTGTCTCCAAGACCTCCTTGATGCGCCTCTCCACAGAGGGAGGAGGCACAGCCTCATAGGAATCTCCATAGGAGTAGAAAGAAACCCCAAAAACCTGTGAATGACCCCTAGAAGTGGGGGCAATAAGTGTAAAGGTAGGAGCAAGTTTCCATGACTGAAGTACCCCCTGCAGAGAGAAGGGGATTTGGGCCACTGAAGACCGTGAGGTCTTGACTAATGCTGGCTCTTATCAGTGCTGGAGGGACCTGGGTGGTATAGTAGGAGCCACAGAGCAAGAGGGGCATAGGGACCCTGAATACGCTCTAGGAAGATCTGTTTTGCAAGAAGAACAATGTGTGACTGGGTAAGGGCAGCTCACATCCTTTGCTTTGGATTTAACCCTTTCCCCTTAAAGTCCTACAAACTTCCCACTAGAAGGGTTAATCTGGAGGAGGAGAGCAAGGAAAGTCTCTGATTGTAATTGAATGAATGACTGGGCCAGTGTCTGGTCTAACTGTACTCAGGGACTCAGTGGTACTCTCCTTTAATGGCGTTCCTTCTGAAACTACTCGCACAATCCCATGGGTCCACCACCAAAGCAGCCCTCACATCTCAGAAAGGTTGAAGTGCCCCTCTATTGCCTGTGGCATCCCCGCATGTGACAAGTCACGCTGAGGAAGGTTGTTTCTGGGTGGGCATCTTGGCCACCCATGCAAAGGTGAACTTGTGCTTGAATCTTTCACGCCTCCTGGCTTCTCACGGGGGGGGGGGGGGAGAAAGAAAGAAGTTAAACCACCTAGTCAAGTAGACCTTCCTGTCATGAAACTTTCATTCCTTTAAGATATTCTAGTCAAGAGAATTATAAGAAGGAAAGTGAACAGAAATCCTTTTCTGCATCTTAAAGTTGCCCTGAACGAACACACCAGTAGGACCCTAAGAGATATCAAGTCCATGCCTGCATTCTCCACCATGAAATTTAAGAAACTCTTCCCTTTCATACCATTTACAACTACAAGAGGACAACTATTTTTCCTTGAAGATTTATTAGAATACAGCATTGCAATTATATATTTATTTATTTTTGATCAGCAGGTTTCTAATGGAATACAATAAAGATGCACCCTGCTGGACTTTGTTGCAGTCACTTTATGACTGTACACATGAAAGGTCTTTTGGTGCCTTTCACAACAGGTGACATAACCAACACAGCATTGTGTCCTATAGTACGCTACTACTGGAACTACTCAATGTTTATGGCAGTGCTATCTGTAGCACATGCATCTAATAGCTTACCTGTTTAGGAGTCTGATGGTTGACCACGTTTATTCGCATTCCTTTTATGGAGTGAGTCAGACCAGTGGACACAGCCTTTTGTTGGGGGATCTGCTAAAAGCAAAATAAATGGGAAGTTATAAAAAAAGAAGCACCAAGTCATTGTTTAGCGTGTCAGGACAGTATACCGTAAAATCTCGGGTATAATACGCACAATTTTACCCCTCTTCACCTTATGTGAAGTGGGGGGTGCGTATTATACCCGAGAGATTTTTGGCGAATAAAAAAAAAAAATATTTATTAGAGCTGCCAGCTACCCTCCTCCATCCCCCGGCGCAATCGACATTAAAAGAAGACTTACTTGGTGATATAGATCAAGCCATTGAAGTGCTACATGTTAAAAAGCTCCCTCTCATCTTCCTTGCGGGCGTCATTCTTGCATTTGCCGCCCGCTTCCTTTAATGGGTTTTCAGGACCTTCCGCCGCCAGCCAATGGTAATGCCCTGTGAGGATCTCAAGGTCCAAACAGGACAATACCGCAGGAGGAAGGTCTTGGTAGTCCATTGACGGAAGCGGGCGGCAAATGCAAGAATGCCGCCTGCAAGGAAGATGGGAGGGAGCGTTTTTAAATGTAGCACTTAATTGGCTTGCTCTATATAACCAAGTAAGTCTTCTTTTAATGTTGGATTGCGCCGGGGGACGGAGGAGTGTAGCTGGCAGCGTTAATATTTTTTGGTAGTAAGGGGGAAAACAAGGGTGCGTATTATACATAGGCACTCTTGTTTTCCCCTAAAATCTTGGGTACAATATGCACCTGCGTATTATACACAGGTGCGTATTATACCTGAGATTTTACCGTATTCAAAAGAAAAAAATTGTGGAATTCTGTGCAAACCAACTGGATCAAGGAGGAAAACATAGGATTCGTCTTACTTGTTAAATCCTCTTAGTTCATACAGGTTACTGGTAACTTTGGGTAGGCGATCAGCCCCTTTAATAGGCAGGAACAATTCTGAGGATTAACTGCTGGGTGGAGCCTACCTCCTCTCCTTAGCTTGCAGCTAGCCAATCCCCAACCAGTAAGATTTGCAGACTAAATATTGACTAGGTAGTAAGAAGGTAAAGGAAGACTCCTGTGAGCATGAGCCCGAAAGGACCCCCATGTTCTGCCAAGCATGGTCCCTTGACAGGGTGGGAGACCAGTAACCTGTATGGACTAAGAGAAAAGGATTTAACAGGCAAGACTAGAATCCTATTCTCTATGTTGTCCAATACAGGTTACTGGTAACTCTGGGATGTCCAACCATTAAGTTCCCCAGGGCGGGAAGAAAGGCAAGGACCAGGGGCAGGCCCCCAAAGTCACAGAGCACCAATGAACCTACAGATCACAAGTAGCTCAACACTAACCGCAAAGTGTCAACGGACACTGAACAGGGGTAAAACAAACCCATGAAACTGTTGCACAGCACACGGACTAGAGCCAACAGGGCTCAAAAGTAAAAGAGTATGGAGAGACTAAAGAGATCCCAGAGAGGCAAGGCTGCCTCCAGGATCTTCCTCCCAAAACTGGCATCAGCCGATGCCAGCACATCCACACGGCAGGGTTTACAAAAAGTGTGCACAGATGACCAAGTAGCCGCCTTGCACAACCGATCAGCTGAGGCCTGGTTCTTGTAGGCCCAAGAAGCCCCAATAGACCTTGCAGAATAAGCCGTGACCCTGAAGGGAAGAGACTATGATGTACTGGATACACCTGTTGGATACCAGAATACCGCAGGGTCTTAATGCAGAATGGGACTTAAGTCTGTTCTACTAGGCAATCTGGTTTTGTGGTATATGGGTAAATGGTAAATCTTTTTGGGACTCGGCTTTGCATTTGTTTAAACATTATAGTCACTTCCTTTATATGATAATTTGTCCAGAATACAGAGGGGTATTGGTAGGCATATGATAGTTTATTTAAGTATATGGATGTTTACCGGTGTGTTCTTGATACATTTTCTTCCCATGCGGTACTTTAGTGGTTTGACATTTAGTATCGAATTTTGCATTCACTTTGATGTTTTAGTGTATGTGTCTTTAAGAGGTAGGAGTTTCTTGGTAATTTACTTGTGTATTTAAAGAATGAGAATTCCTGCTCTTTTTGCCTATGAGTAAGGACCTTTGTGGTCCAAAACGCGTAAGGGGATTATCATGGGGTGATTGATGATGTCCCTGTGTTCAGATGTTTTTACCTTTTCAATAAAGCTGTTTTTTTTTTATACTTTATAGATATCAGAGAGTGAGGGCATTCTTTTCTTTTGAGAGTTTCAATGGGAGGAGTGGAGTTCCTTTGTTCCGGCACCACAGTTGAAGATGGTGATTACGGTTAGCTTGGAGATCATGCGTGGAGGTGAGTGTTCGCACGACGGGGTGAGTGAAGCATCCAGTTAACTGTATTTATTTTGCAGTTTTCGCTACATTAATTGGCCATGTATTATATTTTTGCCTGCTAGAGTAGTCTATTTTGTCTGTATGAACCTTCCTGTTGTGCCTGGTTACCATCAGGCCTATGCAAGGAAGACCCCACTGCTGGATGATTAGGTTGAACACCTCTGGATGTAGCTCCCACTCTCCGCTGTCCACTGTGTGCAGACTGTGGAAGTCTGCCAGAACGCTGTCTACGCCAGGAATATGAACTGCGGAAGTGGCAGGGACATGCTTCTCTGCCCATGAAAAAATAGCCTTGGCCTCTAGCCAAGCTGCGAGACTCCATGGGCCACCTTGCATCTTGATGTAGGCTACCGCTGTGGCGTTGTCCAACTGTACCCTGACTGGGCAATCCTCCAGTTGCCGTGTCCAGTGATGCAGGGCATGAAATATAGCCCGAAGCTCCAAGACATTGATGGGAAGGAGAGATTCCTCCTGAGACCACAGGCCCTGAACACTCAAGTGCCCCAGCAGAGCTCCCCATCCAGAGAGGCTGGCATCCGTCATCACTGTAGTCCAAAAGGGCACCAGGAAGGATCTTCCATTCAGGAGATTGTTCAGGTTGAGCCACCACAAGAGGCTCTGCTCCACTTGAAGAGGGAGAGATAGGGATCGTTCCAGGAGATCCGGTCGACCCCTGCATGCCAGAATTAGAAACCTCTCAAGTTCCCTGGTGTGAGCCATGGCAATCGGGACTGCTTCTATGGTGGAAATGAACTTCCCCACCAAGGATGACAACTTCTTGGCTGGAACTGGATCCTGAGACAGGATAGCCTGGACCTTCAGTGTATCTGATGAGACACGTCTGTGAGAAACAACATCCCGCTCTGAGTGTTGAAGAGTAGGCCGAGAAAGACCATCCTCTGGGAAGGCACAAGGTCTGACTTGTCCAATTTGATGATCCATCCATGATGGGAGAGAGCATGAACGCAGTCCTGCACCTGCTGGTGAAGGAGTTCCAGAAAAGAGGCCTTCAGAAGAGGGTCGCCTGTGTATGGAGTGACCACGATGCCGTTCCGATGTAGGATGGAGATCAATGCTCCCAGGACTCTGTTGAAGACTTGAGGAGCCATGGTCAAGCCAAAGGGGAGCGCAGAAAACTGGAAATGCCCCCGGTTGCAGGCAAAGCGGAGATAATGCCAACTCTCTGGATGAATAGTGATGTGCAGATGGGCATCTTGAAGATCCAGAAAGGCCAGAAATTCCCCAGGAGACATGGCAGCTATCACTGTGCGCAGAGACTCCTGGCGGTATTTGGACCTGACCACAAAGGAGTTGAGATCCTTCAGATCCAAAATGGGACGACAGCTGCCGTCCTTCTTGGAAACCACAAAGAGGCTGGAGTAGAATCCCAAGTCTTGTCCAGAAGGGCCTGTATAGCTTCCTCGAAAAGGTGGCGCTTTTCTGCTCCCAAGGGAGAATGGGAAATAAAGGTCCTGGGAGGAGGAAGAGAGGTGAAGGGAATCCTGTACCCAGAGGCCACCACTTGTAAAACCTAGGGATCCGCCACAGAGGTCTGCCAAGCCGAAAGGTAGTGGAGTAGGCGGCCACCTACCTGTGGGTGGGGACCCGGGTTCGGTGAGTCATGCAGAAGGTGGATTGGAAGCCTTGGGCTTCGTGGAGGACTTAGATCTCCATTGCTGCTTAGGCTTGGATGAGGAATGCGGAGCCAGAGGGACCGTTTGGGTCGCTTAGCGGGAGTCTGCCTGAAAGGGACAAAAAGCAGATTCCTTTTGACAGGCTGCTTCTTACTCAGGACCACTGGCAGGTGAGTACTCTTCCCTCCAGTGGCCTTGATGATGAGATCCTTGAGCTCAGGCCCAAACAGGGAGGAGCCCTGAAAAGGCAAAGACAGGAAAGCCTTCTTGGAGGCCATGTCAGCAGACCAGATCTTGAGCCAAAGAGCCTGTCTGGCTACCACAGACATGGTAGATGCCATGGCTACCATACACACAGCATCAAACAGGGCAGCAGAGACATAATGCTGTGCCTCAGCAATGTTAGCAAGAAGTTGCAAATGTCAGATGTAGGAGGCCCCTGACAGACAGCAGAATTGAGCTGTTCAGTCCAAACAGCCACATCCCTATTTACCCATGCATCAGCAAAGGTAGGGCGAATGGCAGAGCCCACCGTTGAAAAAATAGCCTTGAGAGAAGACTCAAGCTTCTTATCAGTCCAGTCTCTGAGAGCAGAGGCGTCAGCCACCGGCAAGGCAGTGGAATTGGAAAGCCTGGAAACTGGGACATCCACTTTGGGGGGATGAACCCACTGCTTGGGTGGGATTAGGTGAAAAGCAAGCATGGGGCCTAACAGGCTCCTGAAAAACATCAGAGGGGTCAGAAGACGCCTCCTGCACCAAGGGAATGTTCAGGGTGGATAACTTCCACAGCCCTGATCAGGCCCCCCGAGGGGATGGGGTTCGCCTCAAAGGGGTCCCCAAAAAACTGAGCTAAATGAAGAGGTGAACAGTCATCATCATCAGAGTCCACCAACAACTCCTCCTCAGAGGAGTTAGGACACATCAGGTACACCCAGCAGTTTAGGCAGGGAAGATCTGATAGGGGCAGGGGTCTGCCACGAGTGGAAGACCCCCTGTAAAGTGGATAGAAGGAGTTGTAAGGTGGACCGGAGGTCCCTGGTAGTAGCCCTAAACTCTTGCATCCATACTGGCTCTAGTGCATGGCTGGAGGCCCCTGCAAGGGATTCAGGGGCAGCAGTGCATGCTGGACAAACATGACCTGAGAATTCTCTAGGCAACCCTGAGTGACATGAGGAGCAATGAGCGATGGGGGACACAGACACCCCAGTATCCTTAGTCTTAGGTTTAGCCCCAGAGTCTAACAGAGTAGACATTCTCACAGAGTCAAGCGGTGAAAGTATCAGAACACCCACAAAATAGCATGTATGATAAATAAATGCACCCCAGAAATGCCAAATAAGACTTATCTGGTAGGGGGAAGGGTTAAACTGCGGAGGAGAGAAGGAGTCCAAGCGTAGGATACTCGATCTACGAATACACAAAATGGCTGCCGCGACAGGAGCCAATCTGAAACGAGCGCACAAAGAGGGCACTCATGGGAAATGTAGTTTCGCTGACAGACTGCCCCAACAGTGCCCGAAACCCCCTAAAGCCTCCAACATCCCCAGAACGTTGACTGGATGACAGAGCAAGGGCAAACCCACAAAATGAGCCACCTCTGACCTCGCTATATGGAGCGGTTGCAGAGATATGTCCCAAACTGTAAAGTACCATAGAAGTGAATGGAGTAATGGCTTCTATGCCGTAAACGTGGAACAAAGTTAACGAGGTGAATACCAAAATGTAAATCCACTCAAAAGCCCACTAGAATTAAGCAATAGACCCAATAAACACTGGTCCCAGTAGGGAAAGTGCCCGAAGCCACTCAAAAATGTGCTAGCCAGCAACAAAAGGGTTACGTTACCATAGAAACATGCTCCAAACACTTCAGACATACAGAATAAACCCAATGAGTGCATGACTATATAATAGGAACTCCAAATGAGACCCCTGTGCGGAGGGGAAGCATGGGACATGAGCACCATTTGAGTGCTGAGGTCCACACCTTTTTCAGCAGATCTTCTGTCTTCAGATTACCATATATCAAGAAGAAGCCCCAGTGGGCAACTCCTGGGGAAAGAACTTGCAGCCAAGATTCACGGCTCCCGGGACTTAGGTCCACAAAAGCACCTGGTAAACTGAGCTATCCACATTTGGGTGATGGGAATTGTCAGTGATGGTAATCCGCCTAATGGTGGTATTCCATATCTAACAGAAAAATAATAAAGCTAAAACTATAGCAGAACTGTTCTCTTGCTTGTGTCTTGACCAAGGAACAAATCTTACTGGTTGGGGATTGGCTAGCTGCAAGCTAAGGAGAGTAGGTAGGTTCCACCCAGCAGTCACTTCTCAGAATTGTTCCTGCCTATTAAAGGGGCTGATCGCCTAACCAAAGTTACCAGTAACCTGTATTGGACGACAGAGAAATAAAATTACAGAAACTTCCATTTACTTTAATGGGGATTTTAACATCTTGAATGCAAAAGTTTTCCAACATATTGGAAAACACTGGAAATGGTGAAAACCCCAATTTGAAGTTATAATAGACCCTTCAGTCTCCAAACCTTAAAAGGACAGAATAGCAACCCCTTCTGTTCTAATCAGGGAAAAAAAAAGTAAGTAGCTAATTTGATACTATAAATACATAAAGAAAGGATGTATAAACCACTGATGAGTCATAAAGCAAATTAAAAATCGGAACCTGCATATATAACTAGGTCAGTGGTTCTCAAAATTGTATTATTATTATAACCCTTCCCAGACTTGCGGACACAAGTGGGTGCTCCTTCGCCTTGTTGAGCACATTTTGCAATGAGGGGTTTGATATAAGAGACCGGGGGGGGGGGGCCTGGACAGCTGTCTACACAGACTTTACTGTTCCTTTCAATCACATCCCTGTCAGTTTTTCTTGTTTTACTGTGATTCTCATGTTGTTCAAGGCCTCATGTCCAAAAGAAAGTTACTCCACCGCATTTCATAGACATAGGCTTGTGAGAATGGTTCTGCCCAAGTGACACCATGCTGCAGTAGTCTATATAGGTGCCTTTATCTTTGCCCTTGTGATGTCCTTTTAAATCTTGTTGGCCTAATACTTTTGTACTGAATCAGTTTTTGTTTTTTGTTTTTTTTTTAATATTTTCTCCTAAAACATCAAAAGTGGATTTACGTGTAGGACTATTTTCCCTTAACATCCAGATGAATCCAGAAAGTAGGCAATGTTTTGAACGACTGGATTGTTGAATTTTCATTGCTCAGCTGTTTCAGCTCAAAAAAAAAAAAAAAAAAAAAAAGTGTGCAATTCATTGCAAAGCACTGCTTTACACAATCTTCACCAGTGAGCGTGAGTACGTGTGAGCATGTGATACTTTGGATTTTCAAACACACACATAATTTTTTTTATATTACATATATATATATATATTATATATATATATATCTACACTCTTCCCTTATTCAAGCTTAGATTTTTGTGGGGCACTTGAGTTAAGAGTATCCCATATGTTGTGCTGTAATTGTGTTGGTGACAGTAACAACAAAAAAAAAAAAAAAAAAAAAAAATTTTTTAAATTAAAATAAAAAAGTTGTTAAAATGAAGTTTCCTCCAAACCAAAGTATAAGAGGGCTATATTCTCAACTCTAAACGTTACATCTATCCCTCCTCAACTCATACAAAAAGTGATAATAAATAAAAGTGAAATAAAGGAGTAATCAGATATGTATATAATGTAAGTGATGTCTCAGTCCGTGATTACTATGAATGATGTATCTATATATAAAGATGCATTAAATTATCAAGTGCATACTATAGTCCCAGGCGGAGAGACTAAGTTAGCCACCGAATGTAACAGGATTTAGCCCCTTAACGACCAGCCGCGCAGGCACGCGGCGGTCACTAAAGGACCACGGAGCCTTTTTTTATAATTTCGATTCCGGACTCCCCCAACAGCGTGCAGCTGCGGGGGGAGCCCAAAATTCCATGACGGTCATAGTACATCATGGATCGTTAACTCAGATCGACCCATGAAGTACTATGACCGTCAAGGGTCATTAAGGGGTTAAAGTAATGTGAACAAAAGAAAAACAAAAGAAAGGACACAAAAACCTAACACTATCCTATAAAAACAAAATGTGTAACCTCTTATCCTAGAAGACTTTCTTCTCTGTGGCAACAATCTATATTTTCTCTATGGCAGTTTGGTAATACTATAACAGGGACTCCCAGGACTTTTGTCTCTGTAACAATATTTAGGAAATTATCTATACTCATAGGGGGTTTTACTAGGGACTCCAGGGACTTTAGGGCACCAAAATATGCACTTGATAATTAGTGTATTTTTGTATCTTTATTTATATAGATATATCATTCATAGTAATCACATATTGAGAGACATCACTCGCATTATATATACACGTGTGATCACTCCTTTATAGCACTTTTATTTATTAGTTATAGGAACATAGTAAATTAGGTTGAATAAAGACACAAGTCCATCCTTTGCCTCATTACCTTAGTGACATGAGAACTGTATAGCTATCCTGCTACCAAATAAGTTAGTCTTTTTCAGACCTTCCTGATCTGCCTACTAATAAACAGTATAACCCTGTATGTTCCCTTTTGAAAGAAATGTATCCAATGTTCTCTTGAATGTATCCATTGTATCTGCCATAACCACCTCCTTGGGC
The DNA here is from genome assembly GCA_037306005.1 of Rhinophrynus dorsalis. Classification (NCBI taxonomy): domain Eukaryota; kingdom Metazoa; phylum Chordata; class Amphibia; order Anura; family Rhinophrynidae; genus Rhinophrynus; species Rhinophrynus dorsalis. The sequence continues at coordinate 123,066,781 of CM074722.1, forward strand.
AAAGAATTCCACAATTTAACAGATCTTACTGTAAAAAAACCCTTCCTCTGCTGAAGTGTAAACCTCCTTCCCTCTAATCTCAAGGGGTGTCCCCTGGTCACCTGATCAGGCCTTGGAATAAATAGCTCACCACAGAGATCCCTGTATTGACCTCTCATATATTTGTACAATGTGATAATGTCTCCTCTTAGTCGCCTTTTCACTAGAGTAAATAAACCAAGTTTGTCTTGTCGTTCCTCCTATGTGCTCTTCGCTGTACCCTCTCTAGTTTTAGTACATCCTTTTTCAGAACTGGTGCCCAAAACTGCACTGCATACTCAAGGTGAGGTCTTTCCAGAGATTTGTACAATGGCAAAATTATGTTATCCACTCTTGCGTCAATACCTCTTTTTATGCAAGACAAGATTTTGTTTGCCTTTGCTACTGCTGTTTGACACTGGTCACTGTTTCCAAGTTTGTAGTTGACAATGATACCCAGGTCTCTCTAGCAACTAGTGCCCTAAAATGATTCCATGAGGAATGATCTCCCTAATTGTGGGTTTTATTTTTGTAATTGCTGACATATACCTCTTGATGACGTATTGTTCTGCAAACGGGAATGCCAGTATCGCTGAAAGAGCAGAGAGTTGTACTTTAAGGGATGCTGGTCTCAGGCCCTTGTGGAAACCTTCCTGCAAAAATTCCAGTATGGTTTTGGGAAAATTACTCTGTCTGTCAAGGCTCTTAGATAGACACCACTTATAAAAAATAGACCAGAACCTATAATAAATGCGAGAGGAGGAGGGCTTTCTACCGAGCAGAACAGTATCGATAACTGTATCCATCAAGCCCTTACTCTTCAGAGAGCTCCGTTCAGCTTCCAGGCCATCAGGTTCAAGAACGCTGGATCTGGATGAAGTATGGGTCCTTGTGAAAGGAGGTCTGGAATTACTGGAAGAGCCATCGGGGGTTGAACTGATAATTGTTTTAGGTCTGCAAACCATAACTTTCTGGGCCAGTTTGGGGCTATCAGAAGAACCCTGGCCCTGTCTCTTCTTATTTTTCTTACTACCTCCGTGAGCAGAGGAATTGGAGGGAATATGTATGCCAGTGAAAAATTCCATTCCGTCTGGAGGGCGTCCTGAGCTAGTGCCTGTGGGGTTTTCCATCTTGAGATGAACCTGCTGCACTTTGTGTTCTGTGGAGTAGCCATAAGATCTATTACTGGAGTACCTAGAGCCGCTATGACCTTCTTGAAGACCACTAGCTTTAGCGACCATTCCCCTGGGTCTACCCAATTTCTGCTCAGGAAATCTGCCTCTAAGTTTAGTTTTCCTGACAGGTATGTTGTTTTTAAGGCTAGTAGATATTCCGCCCAGTACAGAATCTGAAGGGCCAGCCGATTGAGTCGGGGGCTCCTTGATCTGCCCTGATTCTGTAGATAGCTGACTGCTGTGGTCTTGTTGGATCGAATCAGTACCGCTGTCTTTATCAACTGCTTCTGTAGTGATTGTAACGTCTTCCAGACTGCTAGAAGTTCCAGACAATTTATATGTAACTTCTTCTCTTTTTCTGACCAGAGTCCCAGGACTGATTTTTTTCTCCAAACTCCTCCCCAGCCTTGGAGACTGGCATCGGTTGTTACTATCTCCCACTAAGGTTCCAATAAAGGTTTCCCTTTCTTGATGTTTATCGAGTTGCTCCACCATAGTAACTCCCTCCTTGTTGATGGAAGTATTGGGATTCGTAAAGAAAAATTGAGCGGATCCTTCTTGAGGAATCTTAAGTAATTGTCCTGAGTTAGGCGTCCATGGGATCTTGCCCATGGAACTATCTGTTGGTCTGATGTTAGGTTTCCTAGTAACCTTGCAAATGATCTTGCTGTTTGAAACATTTCTTTCCTGAAGCTCCTGACTGCTTCCAGGATTCTGCCCTGTCTTTCCGTAGACAGGGATACCATGGATTGTGCAGTGTCTATCCTGACTCCCAGAAAGGTGAGTGACTGAGTGGGAGAAAGTTGACTTTTGTTTCTGTTTATGATCCATCCTAAGTCCCCTAGAAGGTCCAGAGATATGAGTGTTCTTTACTGCTTGAGGATAACTGTCTACGATCAGAAGCATGTCGTCCAGATAAGGCACTATTCTGATGCCTTTTCATCTTAGGTGAGCCATGGCTATAGCAAGGATCTTTGTAAAGGTTCGGAGAGCAGTAGCTAGGCCGAAGGGCAGAACTTTGTACTGAAATGCCTGTCCAGAATGTGGAACCTCAGAAACCTTCGGTGGGCTGGTCTTACCGGAACATGGTAATAAGCGTCCTGGAGATCGAGTCTTGTCAAGAAGGACTGAGGTTGAATCAGCTTCAATATTGAAGTTATCGTCTCCATCTTGAATCTCTTGACTTTTAGGGATGTATTCACATTCTTCAGGTTTAAAATGAATCTGAGTTCCCCTGATGGTTTGGAAACAGAGAAAAGATTCGAATAAATTCCTCTGAATCTCTGATTCTGAGGGACCTCTTCTATGACCCTTTTCTGGAGAAGACTCAGTATTTCCTTTTTCATCTGTGGGATTCTCCTTTTTAGCCTGATCTTTGAAGTCTGAAAAGAAGAGTGTAGAGGGACAGAACGAAATTCCAGCGCATACCCTATCTCTAATATTTGAGATACCCAACGGTCTGGATGAATCATAGTCCAGTTTTGTTGAAAAGCTTCCAGCCTGCCCCCAACTGGAAGTAGAGATAGGGTTCTGCTGGCTTCATTGCAATGTTTGTTGAAAAGTAGACTTCCTCTGGAAATCTCTTCTGTTTCCAGGGCGGGTGTTCTGTCCCGAACCTCTTTTTCTTTGATCATATGCCGATCCTGGCCTATATCTTCTGGCTTCACGAAAGGATTGACGCTTGAATTTTGCTGATCTAGGAGAAGATGGTCTTTGCCAACGTTCTTGTGGAAGAAAAGGACTTTTCCCTCCTGATGACTTTTTTACAATTTCTTCCAACTGGTCTCCAAACAACTTAACTCCTGCATAGGGTAAGGAGACCAATCTGTTTTTAGAGGATGCGTCGGCCTCCCAAGCCTTAATCCAAAGGGCTCTACTCATATTTATAGCCAAGGCAGAAGATCTTGCTGTTAGTTTAATGTTGTCCCATGATGCATCACAGCAGTAGTTCACAGCGTCTTTAATTGTAGCAACCTCTTTGAATAGATGGGATCTTGATACAGAAGAGTCAATCTTTTCTTCCAAGTCTGTAAGTCAGACACGTAAGGTTCGGAACATGCAAGCCATAGCTCTAGCAGACTTAAGATTATTCCCAATAGTAGCATATTGTTTCTTAAGGGCACTGTCCGCTCTTTTATCCATAGGGTCTTTCAGTGTCGTGCCATCTTCCATCAAGATGGTGGTTCTTCGCGAAATCTGAACCACCTCTGCATCTACTTTTGGAGGGGTGGTCCATGTGGAAACTTCTTCAGGGAAGGGATACATTTTTTGAAATCTTCTAGACATAGCAGATCTCTTGTCCCCTTGTTTCCATTCAGTGCATATGATCTCTTGAATAGAACTGTGTACTGGAAATAATGTAGATGTTTTCTTATAACCTATAAATGCTGTATCCATAACATTAAGATCCTTTTGAGTGTCAGACAATCCCAAGGTCTTACGCATGATCTTTATTAGGCCTTCTACCTTGTCAATATTAAAATTGCCTTCTTCTTCTGTAATTTCACCCTCCTCCGCTGAGGAAGGGGCTGAATCCAAATCAATATAACTTTCTTCTTCCTCTTCCTCCCTGGGACACCTGGAGGGACCTTCATCCGGATCTGAGGGCCTTTGACGTTTCCTTTAGGACTCCTGAAGGACAGAAAAAGTCTCCTGCATGGAGGAACGCATCCATCCCAGGAAATCCTGAAACTGGGAAGGAATGACGTCCCCTGCAGCCTTCCTAAGGCATTCTGCGCAAAGCTTGGCTGTATCAGAGGCGGCTAGCTTAGTATCACAACCAGCACATGTTTTGGACTTCTGGTTGGATTTCTCTTCTTTAGAATCAGGTATAGCTTTAGGCTTGTCTGGCTTCTGATCTTTTGGGTTAGACATGCTATAAACACAGGTATAAGCAGTGTATAAGCAGAACAAATAAAGCAATATAGCAACAGCAAGAATTAAATGCTAACTTACAGTTTGTATTGTCCTCCATGCTGCTCCTTTATATCCTCCATGTGCCAGAAAACGCTACCCAGTCCTGCTTCCTAGCGTGCAGTTCACCGATGGAACGCACGCTTGATTTCCTGTCTGGGGCTCATAGCCGTCGCGTCATTCACCCGCGCTGCAACAGACACGCTGGGACTAAACACCAATTCAGTTCGGCAATGCAGGAGGGAAACCGGAACACTGCCCAAAGCCTGCTCTTCCTCTAGCGCCAGTTCGGGACATGCTGAGCAGACGGTCCTAGGAACAGAAGGGGGAACTCCGGATCCACAACCAAGCTGGAAGCGGGTGTGGGATCCAGCACTAGACCAGGTATCAGCGTTATGCGGTCAGCATTTAAGGCTGGCCATATGAAAAATGCCAAAAATAACAAAGGTCAGAGAATAAGTATAAATATCACAACAATGGAGGAGCTTAGCCTCCTTCCTCCAGCTGTGGTAGGACCAAATAACTGAGGACCAGGAGCAGAGCTGACAATTTAAAGTTATTGGTCCTACCAGCTGAGGGGAGGAGTTACAACCCACAGTATTGCCGTGGATTGGACACAGAGGAAAGTATGGTCAAATATTAACTAAACTGCATCTTGTAACCATTACAAAAGTAAACTAAATGCGCCCACAGTCCCATCTTGAGAGATATTTGGGACCAAAGTTCCCCCTTCCCTCCCCGTTCCCTGATGTCAGCGCTCAAGCTGACTGCAGAGGAACCTGTTCCCTGGATAAACTGAGGCTCTTCAGCAGAGCCGAGTTTGCGTTATTGAGACAGAAATCCTTCACTGGAACGGTCTACAAAGTGCTTGCAAACCAAACACACTCTACTCTGTAGGCTGTTCCAGTGAAGGATTTCTGTCTCAATAACGCGACCTCGGCTCTGCTGTCCAGGGACCAGATTCCCCTGCAGTCAGCTTCAGCCCTGACGTCAGGTAAAGGGGATGGGGGGGGGGGGGGGAGGAGACACTTTGGTCCCGAATATCTTTCAAACCATAAAGGTTTGAGATACTGGGGACCTTTATTTTACTTTTGTAATGGCTACAAGATACAGTTTAGTTAATATTTAACCATACTATCCCTTTAAAACCTGTGAGTTTGAATTCTACAGTGAATAAGATATTAAAAGGATTATTAAATGATAGTATTCCGAAATATGTAACAATCAACAACACTGTTGGAAAGAATCAGCATAGTTTTATGAAGAATAGATTGTGCCAAACTACTCTAGTTCCATTCTATGAAAGAGAAAGTGGTAACCTGGACAAGGGTATTTTGGTTGATATTGTACACTTGGATTTTGCAAAAGCCTTTGATAGTCTGCCTCACAAAAGATTACTACATATATTAAAAGGCTTCAGCTTGGGAGACTATATCCGTACTAGTTTTAAAGCCCATGTACATGGGCCAACATTGGCGACACTGCAGTCACGCGCAGTATTGACCGCCTGCGCCGCATCGCGCGCAGCAGTCTCTACTGCGCATGACGGCTTCTGACAAACGTCCTTAGCGAATTATGATATAGGAAATTGAAAAAGGACAAGTTGCTTTACAGAATGCATTGAGGAGTTGAAAATTTAACTTTTTCAAGTTAGTCTAAAGTTGTAAGTCGGATGACTTAAGGTTCCAACCTAGGCCCAATATTTTTTATTTATTAATGATCTTGAATTGGGTACTGAAAGCAGTGTCTCAGTCTTTGCGGATAAATGTAAACTATGTGAGGAAAAACATAGTAACATAGTAAATTAGGTTGAAAAAAGACACAAGTCCATCAAGTTCAGCCTTCGCTTCATACCTCAGTAACTAAGAATTTTATAGCTTTCCTGCTACCAATTAAATTAGTCTTTATCAGACCTTCCTGATCTGCCTACTGATAAACAGTATAACTCTGTATGTTCCCTTTTGAAAGAAATGTATCTAATCTTCTCTTAAATGTGTCCATTGTATCTGCCATAACTACCTCCCTGGGCAATGAATTCCACAATTTGACAGACCTTACCGTAAAAAAACCCTTCCTCTGCTGAAGTTTAAACCTCCTTTCCTCTAATCTCAAGAGGTGTCCCCTGGTCACCTGAGCAGGCCTTGGAATAAATAGCTCACCGCAGAGATCCTTGTATTGACCTCTCATATACTTGTACAATGTGATAAGGTCTCCTCTTAGTCATCTTTTCTCTAGAGTAAACAAACCAAGTTTGTTTAGTCGTTCCTCATATGTCAAGTCCTCCATTCCCTTAATTAATTTTGTTGCTCTCCGCTGTACCCTCTCTAGTTCTAGTATATCCTTTTTCAGAACCGGTGCCCAAAATTGCACTGCATACTCAAGGTGAGGTCTTACCAATGATTTGTATAATGGCAAAATAATGTTATCCACTCTTGCTTCAATACCTCTTTTTATGCAAGACAGGACTTTGTTTGCCTTTGCTACTGCTGTTTGACACTGGTCACTGTTTCCAAGTTTGTAGTTGACAAGGATACCCAGGTCTTTTTCTAGCAACGAGTCACCTAAAATTATTCCATTAAGTTTATAAGTAGCCTTGGGATTGTTTCCTCCCAAATGCATGACTTTACACTTCCCCACATTAAACTTCATATTCCACATGTTTGCCCAATCTGACATTGTATGTAAGTCCCTCTGTAGAGAGAAAATATCCTGTTCTGAATTAATGACTTTGCATAATTTAGTATCATCTGCAAATATTGATATTTTGCTTTCTATATCTATTTCCAGGTCATTTATAAACATGTTAAAAAGCAGCGGACCCAATACTGAACCCCGAGGTACTCCACTCTCCACTTTAACTATACTGGAGAATTTTCCATTTACAACCACACACTGTTCCCTATCCTTCAACCAGTTTTGTATCCAATTGCAAAGGTTATCTCCTAGCCCCAATTTCCTTATTTTATACACCAGCCTTCTGTGTGGTACTGTATCAAATGCCTTTGCAAAGTCTAGATATACTACATCTACTGCCTTGCCATTGTCAAGGTTGCTGCTTACCTCCTCATAGAAGCTGAAAAGATTAGTTTGGCATGACCTATTCTTCATAAAACCATGTTGATTCGTGCTAATGATCTTATTTTTTGTGTTGTAATCCTGAATATAGTCCCTTATTATGCCTTCTAATAGTTTTCCCACTACAGAGGTCAAACTCACTGGTCTATAATTCCCAGGTTCTGTTTTAGTTCCCTTCTTAAATAGAGGCACTATGTTAGCTCTTCGCCAATCCTGTGGCACTGAGCCTGTGGTAATAGACTCTTTAAAGAGTAAGTATAAGGGTTTTGCTAACACTGCACTGAGTTCCTGAAGAACCCTTGGATGTATACCATCAGGACCCGGTGCTTTGTCGGTCTTAATTTTGTTCAGTCTTCCCATGACATCTCCTTGAGTTAACCCAATATCTATTAATTGTATTGTTTTATTTGATACTTGCGGAGGCTCTTCTACCATTCCTTGCTCCCTTGTATATACTGATGCAAAGAAAGTGTTTAAAACATCAGCCTTTTCCTTATCCTCACTAACCAACTCACCCATCTCATTTTTGAATGGTCCAATGCACTCCCTCTTAAGTTTTTTGCTATTTATATATTTAAAAAACTTTTTTGGATTAGTCTTGCTTTCCCTTGCAATTCGAGTTTCATTATCTATTTTTGCTACCCTAATTGCCTTTTTGCAATCTTTGTTGCTCTCCCTGTATTTTAAGAAAGATTGTTCAGTTCCTTCTGACTTAAATAATTTGAATGCTTTTTTTTTTCCTTGCCATTTCCTTCTTTACATGTGCAGTTAACCACATTGGCTGTGACTTACTTCTTTTGCACTTGTTCCCCATTGGTATATACAGTTGGGTACATTTCTGCAACCTAAATTTGAATTCTGACCATTTTTCCTCAGTATTTTTGCCTTTAAATAACATATCCCAGTCTATGTGTTGCATTGAGGCCCTTAACAATTTGAAGTTTGCTTTTTTAAAATTAAGAGTTTTGGTTGAACCTATACATTTTTGCTTTGCCAGACAGATCTCAAATGTAACCATGTTGTGATCACTGTTTCCCAAATGTTCTCTTACCTTAATATTGGATACCATTTCTGTGTTATTAGTGATCACTAGGTCCAATACATTGTTATTTCTTGTCGGCGCTCCCACCATTTGTGACATGTAGCTTTCATGAAGCGTGTTCAAAAACCTGCTACCCTTAGCACTCTGACAGGTCTCATTTTTCCAGTTGATATCTGGATAATTAAAATCTCCCATAATTATAGTATGCCCAAACTGGGCAGCTTTCCTCATTTGCAATAGCAGTTGGGCCTCATCATTGTCATCGATATTTGGTGGTTTGTAGCATATGCCCACCAACAACTTTTTTTTACCTTTCACACCACATTTAGTCTCGATTTCTACCCACATGGACTCCACAGTTTGGCCAGTTTCCTCACTAATATCACCTCGCAAAACTGGATTTAGCTCTGTTTTCAAATATAAACACACACCTCCACCTTTTCTATTAATTCTGTCTCTTCTAAACAGGGAATAGCCCTCTATATTTACAGTCCAGTCATGTGCATCGTTCCACCATGTTTCTGTTATTCCAATTATGTCCAATTGCTCATTAACCGCCAGCAATTCTAGTTCTCCTATTTTATCTACCATACTTCTTGCATTTGCTAGCATACAATTGATTTTGAAGTCTTTACATATATTAATCCCTACATGCCTTTTTTCTTCACCTTCATTTACTAGGAGTTCCTCCCTACTGACTGAATTTCTCCCCACCCTTTCTCCACCCCCCTGGTCATTTACTTGGACCCAGTTCCTATCTGCTCTATCTACCCCATTTTTGCTATCTATACCCACCCCCCCCTTTCCTAGTTTAAAAGCTCCTCCAAGCTTCCTAGCATTCTCTCCCCTAACACAGAGGCTCCTCTACCATTTAGGTGCAATCCATCTCTTCCATATAGATTGTACCCAAGAGCAAAGTCTGCCCAGTGTTCTAAAAACCCAAAACCCTCCTTCCTACACCATTGCTTGAGCCATGCATTAAGCTCCCTGAGCTCCCTCTGCCTACCTGCACTGGCGCATGGCACAGGTAGTATTTCAGAAAATACTACCTTAGAGGTCCTTGCCTTAAGCTTGCACCCTAAATCCCTGAAATCATTCTTTAGGGACCTCCATCTTCCTCCTATTTTGTCATTGGTTCCAATATGTACCAAGACAGCTGGATCACTTCCAGCCCCTCCCAATAATCTGTCAGCCCTGTCCGCAACATGCCGAACCCGAGCACCCGGGAGACAGCATACTGTTCGGCATTCACGTTCCTGGCGGCAGATTACCCTATCTACCCTCCTAATAATAGAGTCCCCTATTACCACCACCTGCCTTGGTTTCTGCCTGCTCTGCATCCCATCTAGCCTGGAAGGAGGACTGTTCCCCTGGCTGCTAGAGGAATCAGCCCTCTCCAGTGTTGCCAATTCTGAGCAATTCTCATCAACATCTTCACACAATCTTGCAAATCTGTTGGACTGAGTCAACTCAGAACTGGCCTTCCTCTTCCTCTGCCCACTACCTCCCCTCCTTACTGTTACCCAGCTGCCTACCTGTCGCTCCTCATCTACAACTCCACCCTCTTCACCACTAACCCCACATACTACCTGCTCTGTGAGTTCTAAACTCCTTTCCAGGTTACCAATGTCTCGCAATGTTGCAATATTTCTCTCCAAATCCAATATCTTAGACTCTAAAGAGAAAATATGCTCACACTTGGCACAGTGGTATGACCCCTGGAACGATTGCTCCAAGTGTTCAAACATGTGACAAGATGTGCACTGCGTGAGATTGGCTAACCTGCTATCACTCATGCTTGGTTTTACAATTAAAATAGCTTTATATTATCCTCTAATGCTCACTATATGGTAAGTAACCAACCTTAAATGCAATAAATCCTTTGAAATGATAGTCACCAGATTCCTTCTAACTCTTCACCTGGAACCAGTCACTTTCAACAGCAGTCTCACAGAGCTAATGGACTGTATTTATAGTAACTAACAGCCAGGTGAAATCCCTTAGCAATCAGCCCTAATCACACAGGTCAGAGAAAAATCCAATAAACAGTTTTTTTTAACTCTTGCAATACCCACACAAATTTTTTTTTTTTTTTTTAAACCTTAAAAAAATACCAATAAAACACCAAACACACTTATGTACTTAACCAGATTCCTTCTAACTCTTCACATGGAACCAGTCCCTTGTAATAGCAGTCCTCTGTCTTTGAATTCCCCCTGTTTTAAATTCCAGCACTTACCACCCTTCTGCACTTACACACGGATGCAAGATTCACACGTTCAAGTATTCACTATGTATCTGCTATTTAATCCAGGGATCCACCAATTACAAACACAGCAATTAGTCACTCCCACCACACCAGACTTCAATTATTTGCTTCTCTCACAGTAAAGAGAGGGAAAACAAAACCCAAAGATTTGTTTTTAACCTCTTCCTTACCACACTACACCACACACAATATACTTATTGTATTTTTGCAGCAGGTATCCAAACTCAGTCTTCCAGGGCACAGGTCACTGATCAACTTACAAAGCAGGATGTTTTTTCTGTGCGGAAAGATTTTCAAAAACTGAGTAAATGGGCAAAGAAGTGGCAGACGAGGCTTAATATAGATAAATGTAAGCTTATGCATTTGGTTTGAAGGAACCAGCATACACACACACACACACACACACACACACACACACACACACACACACACACACACAGTGCGTACGCACAGCTACATACGCAGTCACGCGCACAGCCACATGCACAGGCAGCCACAACCTTGCAGAGCAATGCCCTCTACAGTATTCAGCGAGTTAAATGCTCCATAAAAAAATAATATCAGATCTATGGGGATTTTTATTTGTCCCCCATAGTGCAGATGCTTTGCACCAGAATTGCTACTCATTCCTTTTGCACATAAGGCCCACTGTGTTCCAGCATTTCTAGTCTCTCCTGATATACATCACCAACCCTGCTGATAGAGCAATTCATTTCTGTGTGGTACCACTTATCGTCCACCTGTGACTACAAAAAGAGTGTTTAGAAACTCCCATTTCCCTGACATCACTTGCCTGGATGGTCTTGGTGAGATTTATTGTTGTAGATCCCAGTGCCATAGCTGGGCTAACAGCCACTGGTGGTGCGCTCCTTTTTAGGCTTAGTTTCTCACGAGCATCCATCACCTTGACTGGTTTGTCCCCTATAGAGACCTGCTGCTTCCTTGAATTCAGCATCTCACGGGCATCCTGTACTTTGCCAGTGATCCGGAAGCGGGCATCTTTAGCTGCCAGCTTATCCCGAGCATCTTTCACTCCCAGCTTCAGGCGAGCATCTGTCACTCCAATTTTCTGACGGGCATCAAAAGTCCTCTGAAAAGTGCTAACAATTGGACGGTTGGAGGCAGGAAGCTGTAGCCTGGACCTCATCCCCCCTGTACCAGCACGGTTGTTCAGTCTGTTGAAGAAAGCAAATAGCAAGTGTAAACTTCATATTATATATATCTATATATCTATCTATATATCTATATTAAAAAAAAAAACAAAAAAAAAAAACCACATCACTGAACTGATATAGGAAAAAATCATTTAGGGACATGAAGAGGATATTCTAAGAAGAACTGGAGAAATTCTGAGGCAAATTCCAGTTGATTTAAATAGGGATTTAACACCTTGTATGCAAGAGTCTTCTAGCAATTAAGAGGTTAAAAGATCCATTTCACCCTCTGAGTGCCAGAGGGGCATGAAACTCAATGCAAAAAAGTTTCATGCCCTCTGGCACCCAAAAAGAGTTAAATTAATGAGAATGTGTAATTTGTAAGTCTCCCCTGGTGCAGTTAGTTTGCCCCCAGACTGGGACCATTTCCTCTCAGTGCATCAGCAGTCAAGAGGCCATTGTGCCCTGCTAGTGAGAATAGCTTTCAGTTTGTGTAGAAACTATAAATGTGACATGTAAAGTTTTACATTAATGTATCTGCCAGCAAACCTCTGGAAACAGTAAAAGCAGTAAAAGGAGGTATGATGACTTGTGTTCTTTTACTTACATGCAGACAGTGAGAATTTTCTCACGTGAGGTGGTGTCACAAGATGTAGCACAACTCCGGCTAGGGTGTGCAGACCCGCACTTTGTGTCAAAAGGCTCACTCCCTCATGGCTTTGTTCTAATACCCATACACAGCCGTGTTACATGACTTCCCCCACACTCACATTCAGGCCAGTTTTTGTGTGCACTCTCTGGATAGTGGGCACATGAAAGAGGCAGGTGAAAACAGTCACTGTGATAACCTGGTGACAGAGGTTTGTCAAACCTTGTTCTATTTTCTTTTACATTGTTATTGGGCTGTTTTTTTCTCATGAAAACAATGGAATGTGAATATTTCGTTCACAAAGTTGAAAATATCCTTTTCACTCTTATTAATTTGGAGCTTCAAATACTACACTAAAATGGTTGTAACAACTACAGAAATAAAGGAAAGGCACACAAAACATACCATTTTAGAAAGTAGACATCCAGTATCATCAAATGAGAGGTCACTTGAATGTCTGACACTCCTCTCATACTTGGGAACTTCAACTGTCACATCGATCATCCTTCCCTCTCTGACTGAAGGGGAAGCTGTCGTAGGACAGTCTTATGTGCATCAGGCGGCTCTGCAGCACTGCAGAGATCGCGTTTATAAAAAAGAAATCTTTCACTAAAACGGTCTTCTACGTGTGCTTGCAAACCAAGCACGCGTAGAAGACAGTTTCAGTGAAAGAATTCTTTTTTATAAACGCGCTCTCGGCTCAGCTGCAGAGCCGTCTGATGCACATAAGACTGTCCTACGACAGCTTCCCCTGCAGTCAGCGTTCAGTCAGGGAAGGGGGAGGGAGGGGGGCAACTTTGAGCGCTATCATCTGTCAAGCCATAAGTGTTTGAGAGATGACACTGGGGGCAATAAATTTCTTTTTAACAAAGCTACAATATTGGGATTAGTAATCTGCAAGTATTATTATCCATTTAATCTGTATGCCCCCGTCCAAGTCCTTCACAAACACCCCTCAAAAACCCACGTCCTTGGCACAACTCACAAAACACACTTTCTCTGCTCTTGTACCCACACTTCTGAATGCTTATGGAGGAATTCCTCCTGTTCTGCTTCAACACTGCTCTATCCTCTGCCAAACACTACTACTCCTCCTCACTAATCAATAGTCAAAAATATAACCCATGGCGCCTCTTCTGTATCTTCAATTCTCTCCTTCGCCCCTCCCCTTCATCATTCCCCCACCCTAACACCTCTAGCCTTTGAAGAATTTTTCACACAAAATATTAACACAATACATCAAACAATCCCACCGTTTCAATCTCCACAACTGCATCTTCCTGATCATCCATCCTACTTATTTGATTCCTTTACTTCAGTCACAGAATCAGAGGTCTCCATTTTGCTATCCATATCACCACCTGCTCCCTTGATCCTACCATCCACCTCCTCAATACTCTGTCATCCACGTTAGTTCCCATGCTAACGCAGATATTCAACTCCTCCCTATCCTCCGGCATCTTACCCTCCTCATTCAAAATTCAATAGTATCTCCTATCCTTAAGAAAAGTCCATTAGACCCCCACTTCCCCATCCAACTACTGCCCCGTATCCCTCTTTCCCTTTGCCTCTAAGCTCCTTGAGTGCCTAGCCTACGCTCATCTACTTACCTTCCTCAACTCCCATAACACTCTGGACCCTCTGCAGTCTGGCTTTCGGCCCACTTTCTTTACAGAAACTGCCCTTATTGAAGTAACAAAATCTCCACATTGCAAAAACCAATGGCCATTTCGCTCTACTTATCCTCCTGGACCTATTAGCGGCATTACAATCGACAACAACCTTCTCTCCCAGGTTCTCCAATAACTTGGCATCTGTGGCCTGGCACATTCCTGGTTTCTATCCTCTCTCTCAACATCCTTTCTCCGTCATATGCTAACACCTACTCACGCTATCTCAGCTCTGTTCTTGGACCTCTTCTCTTTGTATACACACTCTCTCTGGGGCAACGGATAAAATCCTTTTGCTTTAACTACCATCTCTATGCAAACGATATGCAAATACATCTCTCCGCACCCTCAGTATCACAAGAAATACAGCAGTGGGTCTCGGATTGCCTTAATGCTATCTCTTCCTGGATGGCTCATTGTCACTTAAAACCTAACATGTCTAAGACCGAGCTCCTTATCTTTCGTCCTAAATCCTGCACAATACCTCCATTTTCTATAACTGTCGAGGGCTCCACAATTTACCCTGTAGACAAGGCCTACTGCCTCAGGGTAACTTTAGACTCTTCTCTTTCCTTCACCACCCATACCAATGAAGTAACCAAAACTGGTCTCATCGGAATATAGTAAAAATCTGGCCATTCCTCTCTCACTCTACAACAGAAACACTCATGTATGCTCTTATCCTTCTAACTTGACCTACTACAACTCTTTACTTATTGGTCTTCCTGCTAACCATACTGCTCCTCTCCAATCATTTCTAAATTCGGCCACCAGAATACTCTTCCTCTCCTCCGAACAGTACTCTCCCCACCACTTTTAAAATCACTATCATGGCTTCCCATAAAGAGGAGTATTACATTCAAAATCCTCCTCATTACCTTCAAGGCTCTCCACCACTTGTCCCCACCTTATATTTCATTGTTGATATCCAGTCATATACCTTGCACATCCACTGCGCACGGTGGACCACACTCTGGCCCTTTAACCACTATTGCCATTTCATGACTGAAGTTTTTCTCCCTCGCTGATCCCTACCACTGAAACACCCTAACCTACCCAGACCCATAAATTGATGCTATTGGAGAGAGCTCCATGTCCACAGTTATAGTATTATGCTCTCTTCGCTCACACATTTTATCCATGCCTCCGTTTCTCACAGCCGCCTATCCTCACTCAACACGCTTAGGCTCACGCCATTGTGTCCGTTACTGTGCAAGCTGACAAGCACAGCAGCAGCAAAATAAGGCAGTGCTTGTCAGCTTGCACTGCTACCCAGTTCTGCTTGCTTACAAATTTACCCCAGATCCCAAGGGACAATGTAGGGGGACTAGATATCATTGGGTCTGGGAATCTAGGTTCCCAGACACTTGCATGGTGGTGGTGATCACCTCCTCCTCCGAATGACTGGACACAACACTGTCCTTCCAGCTCCTCAGTCTCTTCTTCAGACAGGTACTCTTACGGTTAGCCAACAGTCTGAGCCTCTGCTGTCTTTATTTTGCTAAATAAATAGCTACAAAAATTGCCTAGCACCTGCTCTAGCTGCTGTTTTCTGCTTCACTTCCTGGAAACATGTTTTTGCTGCGAAAATGTGAAGTACATGCATATTAATCTGAGGAAAGTTTGCAGCCACTGAAAAACATTGTTTGGGGGTAGATTAAAAAGGAGAAAATTTTAAGGGGTTTAGTGAGGGTGGATTTTCAAGTGAAAAAGGGGACAACCATGTGTTTTTTTTGGGGAATTTCTTGCGGGAACTCAAAGGGGTCATTAGTTCTCCTCTGCCTACCACAGGTAGTGCCAGAAGAACTAAACATCTGTCTGCTTTGTTTCTTTTAAACTTTGACGCGTACATTAAAACGGTCATAACCGTTAGCGATATAAAGGAAAGTTTAGCAAGGAATACCATTTAGAAAAGTTGATATTCCTCCACTTCAAATAAGGGGTAGTTAGTTTTTCAGCAATTAACGGAATAGTAGAAGTACTGGTACCTTAAAAGGATAGGCATATGTGCATAACTAAAATTAAACTATTCTGGTAGCTGAGAATATAATACTCACGTTGTCACTCAACAGATCCCCCTCCAGTTCTTGCAGGTTCAGTTTGAATAACTTATCCACTTCCTACTTGATTAGCAACTGGCTCCTATGAGAAGGACAAGCATACTCAGTTGTCCAAAAGATATATTACTAATGCAGAGACAGGTTTTTGATCTGAGCAATAGTAATAAAGGCTACTAGAAGTCGGAAAGATTGGTTCTTATGGGGTCTGAGAAGGAAACCCAAGCAGGAAATGGAGGACCTGACCATTCAATTATTGCCGTGGTATTGTATGTGCAACTAGAGGAAATATTAAACCTAGAGCTACCGAAGAAGTTTGGAAGTATTCAGGGACAACTGGTCAAACCTTATTTTTCTTAACATAGAACATTCACCCCAATTACATTTCATTTGATGCACGGGAGTCAACTATTTCCAACCGGTTATATTTAAAGATTTGCTATACTTATTGAGTTACGCATGTAAAATAATTACTTAGTGATGTAGTTCTGATGCTCTCTGCAATACATATATTCTGTACCGCATGGCTCTCCAGTCCATCCTCTTGCAGGTCAGAGCCCACCCACAAACATTACTATGCCCATAACACTGTAGTGTGGTCCCTTCATTATGTGCATGTTCTATACAAGCAAAGCCTGCCCCACTGCGAAAGGGCAGACTTATAATTGAAGTTTAAATCATGGGGTACAGATAATAACAGGTGCATGGCAGTTTTTTATGCATACCGGGGGAGATTATAAAGCCGTGGTGGTAGAGAAGCTGTAAAATTAAATTTCCCCTTTAAGGCACTTCAAATACACAACTTGGAAATTTCAAGTCAGCTCTACTATTTTATAAAGCATTTATCAAGGGTGCAATTAAGGGTAAGCATATAGAAATATAAAGTTATTCTTATGTCTCCAAATCAGAATAACAGAAATAAGCAGGAAGTGCATAAAAAATCCATACATGTACATTTGAAACGCAACATACACTTTTTAGTAAAACTTGAAAACACCTGTATTTAGATAGACTATAACTAGGGTTTACTGCTCATTTAAATAGGATTTCTTGAACTCAAATGAGGAAAGTGAAACGTTCCACTTTGTCAGACCCAGCACCAACCCAGAGACCTCAGAGATAATGAATCAGTGGAAAACCCAGGGTAGAATACACGTTAAGCCACAGACCAGCAATATATTGCTCAGGAGTGAGGAGCTAACCCACGTGGAAGTATAAAAGTACTGAAAAACCAGCTATTTATTAGGTCTAGGCTAAGAAATCCACTTACAGCCTACTGTACGTAACTGGTGTAAGTAGCTGGGTATGGTCTTAATGAACATGTTTATACCCCCTTAGCAACTGAAAAGTTAACGGCGAAACTGACCACATATTTTATGGAAACCCAGTGAGACGTTGTAAGTTGTTTTTCTTCCTATTAAGCGAATTACAGTCGGGAACGAGGTATATATAACACAATAAGAAGATAAGGGGTGCGCAAAGCACCGGGAAGCAATTAGGGGCAAATGCCTCTACTACTTAAGGGGGGGGGGGGTAAATGCGTGCAGCACGACGGATTATTAAACATTTTTACCAACAGGATTTACGGGGTACGGATTCACAACAAACCCTTCAAAGGCCCCATCAATACAGGTAGGCCACAAAAATACTCATACTCTACTAACTGACAGAACAACCCTACCAATCACCACACAGCACTCGGCTCAAACCACCACTCACTGTAAAGTACAGGAGCGCCCGCGCCAATAGCGAACAGTGGGGCGGGAAGAAGAAGGGGGGAGGGAAATCTTAGCGAAAGCATACAGAAAACCCGAAACTACCCTCTTTGATACAAAAAGCCAAACTATCTACTCACCTACTATACATCCCTGTTCCAGCCGCTTGTCCCCGTTTTCTTATCAGTTCATCTAACGACACGTCAGCCATAGTGTAGTTAGAATCCTGTAATAGACTGTAAAACCTGGACAGAATAGGCGGGACTTGCGCACATCTGATGTCACGACGCTTTAGCGTGACG
The DNA here is from genome assembly GCA_037306005.1 of Rhinophrynus dorsalis. Classification (NCBI taxonomy): domain Eukaryota; kingdom Metazoa; phylum Chordata; class Amphibia; order Anura; family Rhinophrynidae; genus Rhinophrynus; species Rhinophrynus dorsalis. The sequence goes on from CM074722.1 coordinate 123,084,820, forward strand.
TTATTAGGATTGGCCATTGGTAACATGAGCCTGTTTCTACCATCATGCATTTCGTTCAAACATCGTATTTGCATAATGAGGGTAAACTTGACATTTACAAATCTTATTTTAAATAAAGATATATAATTAAACAGTTCAAGATTTAAAAATAAGGAATGATAGCATTTATAAAACATAGATGAAGGCTTGGGCTAATAGTACTAAGGTGATGTCACCTATAGTTTAATAAGGTGAGTTAAGCGTGTGGTATTACCCTTTATGTTTCAGAGGTTATGCCTTAAACTAATGAGTAAGGAAAATAACGAGCCGGGTTGACGCCTGGTTCCTCACTACTCATGTGAGAAGAATTTTTGAGCGGGCACAGGTCGCCCCTCGGAGGACCTGCCTACTTTGTGGGACCTCTAGGTGCAGTGATCTGCCCGGCCCCTATTTCAAAGTTAAATATCAGATCTCGTTGGCAAGAAAAAAACATCTTTCTTACTCAACGCGTACGTAAGTTTCTGTTGCTTGTCTTCTACTACGAAAGAAAGAGAACGGAACAACGTAAGCGATCTTTTAAAAAGATATGATAAGGCAAGGGATTATGGAGCAAAACAATAATTCTAAATATTTCCACTTATTTAAATATTACTTTTAACCCTTTGGATGCTTGAGAGGTATCCAAAGGAAACTCTACAAAACACGATTCTTCTCATAGTACGCCGGTAACTACTTAGTTATCTTCTGGTAGATTGTGGTCTGCCTACTGAACACTCCCACCTGCCATATAGTCTGAGTTTAGGGCAATAGTGGGGAAATCAATACAATTTACCATTACATTCAGTGGGACCTTTAACCCCTGCGATGACAATTCACTGGAGACTTCTAACATTAAAAAAACAAACTCAATCACTGGGGACAGTTGTGAAATTATAGTAGTCCACTATTTGTTGCCCCAGAATTACTCCACAGATTTTGTAAAATATATCTCTGCGGTTCTCCAAAATTAATACTGACACCCAACATTTTTATGTAGAAATTGTTTACCAGGAAGAATACATTGAGTTTTTGCTCATTTTCAAGTATATCCTGGAGAGCCTTTACAGTACAAATTGCATATTATACAAAGAAACTCTATAGATAGATTCTCTGTTTAAATATATAACTTTTACTGTATGTGTATATATATATATATATATATCCATATCCTATATAATAATTCGCTACAAAGTTTGTAACAATGCAGTCATGCGCAGTAGAGACTGCTGTGCTTGCTGCAGACATGCGCAGTATAAGGTAACCACATTTCAATTCTGCTGTTCAGAGACACTGTGGAGAGAAGAGTGCACCAAAGAGTTCTAAACACTAGAGGGAGAACTTCACAATAATTGCTGTGTCAGAAAGTGATGTCTGGGCTACAAGAGAATTTACATCAAACCCAAAACATCACACTACAACAAAATTACACTGCAGTTCCCCCATGATGCACTGATCAAGGCTCAGTTATCCCTCTAGTGTTTTGAGCTTTGTCTGGAGGCCATTTTGTTGTAGCCCAACAGAGGCATCACTTTGTGTCACAGTAGACAACAGACATTTCTCTTTCTACAGCTCTATGCTCTGGAGTCTTCATTCCCGGACTTTGTATTGTCCCAGAAGGGGACTGCCTGGGACAAGTGACACACACATAAAATCAGGGACTGTCCTGGGCAATCAGGGACGTGTTGTCACCCTAGCGTAGTAGAGACTGCCAGTGACGAGGCTGATACAGACCAGGGCTCTCTGTAGGAGCATCCAGCTCTGTATCAGCTGTGGTGCAGGCAGTCTCTACTGAGCATGACGGCACCGTGACTGGCTGGGACTGTATCAGCCGTGGCGTGGGCAGTCTCTACTGTGCATGACTGCCCCGCGACCGGCAGTGTCACTGTGGCCTATGTAACGGGCTCTTCAAATTATATATATATATATATATATATATATATATATATATATATATTTATACACACACACACATATACATACAAAAATTATATATTTGTGTTTTAGATACAATGTAGTAGTTATTTTTAGGTATTTTAGACTGGGAGAAGATCTGTTTTTTTCAGGTAGGATATTCCAGGCTTTAGGAGCTCTGAAGGGGAAGGCAGATCGACCGGCTTCCTTCTTGTTGCTTAGAGTATAAGTGAGATTCTGGCTCTGGACTGGAGGTTATAGTTAGTATGGATAGCTGGTGTGTGCAAACTGCTTAAATAGCCTGGTAGAATTCAAAAGAAGTGGTTATGAATAAAACAAGAATGGTGTAGGGCATGTCTAGATTTGAGTGTTAGCCAGTTTAGTTCTTTGGACATATCACAGTGATGGGTAGTGTAATTACATTGGAGGACAAAACAGTATAATGAGTTATACAGTGTCAAGTTCACTAAGATGGATTTGTGGTACAAAAGCATATACTATATTCCCCAATAGCATATGACTGGCATACATCTGTTGAATAACACATTTTCTTACCAGAGGACTTAAACAGGATTTGTTTCTTAACAGAACACCTGTTTTAGAATAAAATCTGCATGCTAATGTATCAATATGAAGACCAAAACTGAGGTGTGTGGGGGGGGGGGTGTCAAGCCACATACCAAGATATTTGTAGGGTTCTACCAAGGCCAAGTTATGATTAGACTTTGTTTCCATGATTAGATGAGTATTATGGCGTTTAAATATTTTGTACTTTGTACCAAATACCATTATGTCCTTTTTGTCAGTGTTTAAGAACAGTTTGGTTTTAGCTATCCATCTTTCAACTTCAGAGAAATCATGCTGTAATACAGCATCAAACTGTAATATGTTTGGATTATTAATGTAGATTATGGTGTCATTTGCATGCATGTGCACAGAAGATGCTTTGCAAACAGTGGGCAATTCATTTATAATTTGAGAAAATAGGAGATGGCAAAGAATGGAGCCTTGAGGAACCCCACTTGTTACTTTAGATGAAGGTAAATATTGTCAGCAATAAATACAAGGATTAAAAAAAAAAAAAAAAGACAGGAAACGCCGTCCCACACTGCTAGTTTATAATTAGAAGAAACAGAAGAGGGCCAAGAATGGAGCCTTTAGGAATGCCACTTGTTATTTTGAGTGGGAGGGAAATATTGTCAGCAACAGACACATATTGTGTTCTGTCCGATAAATAGGATCAGAACCAGTTTAGAGACTGATTACCCAATACTGAACAGAGTGGGCAGGCCTTGCACACAGCTGATGTCACAACCCTGTAGCCTGATGTTATTAGGACTGACCATTGGCAACATTAGCCTATTTCTACCATCATGCATTTCGTTCAAACATCTTATTTGCATAATGAAGGTAAACTTGACATTTACAAATCTTATTTTAGATAAAGATATATAATTCAACAGTTCAAGATTTAAAAATAAGGAATGATAGCATTTTTAAAACATAGATGAAGGCTTGGGCTAATAGTACTAAGGTCAGGGGAGGGCTGGCAACTTTTGGCCTGGGGGGCAAGTACAATCAAGTGGCCCATTTCCTAGAACGTTCCAGCCCAGCCCACTCCCTTTTGATATTTTACAATTGGCATTAATATTGTAAGGCTTACAACTGTGATGGTGCTACATAACTGATACCATAGAGTTTACAACTGAAATGGTACTACCACAGGGCTTACCATTCAGATGGAGCTACACTAGTGATACTGCTGTGCTTACAAATGAAATTGAACAACAGTGATACCGCATAGCTTGCAATTGAAATAAAGCTACAATAGTGACACTACAGAGCTTACATCTAAAATCGAGCTACACCATTGAAACCATGGAGCTTACAAGTGAGAGTTTCACTGGTGATACCACTAAGCAAACAACTGGGAGAAAAGGAGGGAAAAATGGGGATAGAAAGGGCAATGAGGGAGAGACAAGGCAAAGGGGAGAAGAAAGGTATGGGCACAAGTGCATCTTTTAACCAAATGCTGCCTGTTGGATTATAGCACATGTAAGAAAATAGGTGGTGGTAGAAAATGATGCCCACTCCACTGGGCTTTTAGTTGATGGGGCTTTTACTGTTTTTTTTTTATTATTATTGCTGCTACTTGTGAGATGTGATGTAGTGTGGACATTTAATGGTGCAAGCAGGGGTTTATGTTGATGTGGGCTTCTACAGGGAGGGCATTTGATGATGGGGGCTTTTGCTGTGGCACCTGCTATATTTGATGTTGGAGAGTATTAGTTTGATGTAGTGTATAGCTGTAATGTCACATTATATTCACAAAACAAAAAAATTGGTCTTCATGTAAAAGCAAAAATTATAGCAATTGAACCTCTTAACGTGAAAGCGGTCAATATACTTTGATCCTAGGAAAGACTGACCCACAACCATGTCACTGCCATTAATAAATTTTAGTCCCAGGAAGGACTGACCCATAACCACATCCATGCCTTTAGTAAACTTTGTAAGTAGGAAAGACTGACCCATAAAACATGTTAATGCTATTAGTACACCTTGGTTCTTGTAAGTACTGACCCATAAAAAAGTCACAGATGAGGGCCAGAAATTAACAGATAGTCATAGAGCAAAAAGGGGGAACAGAGAGGCACAAGGGGGCAAAACTAGGGAAAAGATGAGCAGATGTCACAGAGCAGGGATTTTGGCAAAAGAAAGGTACATAGAGTGAGTGTTGGGCACATGGAGGGTAAAATGTCAGAGTGGAAAGATGAAACAGGGGGCACAGTCATAAGAAAAGGCAACATGGAATCATGGAGAGCCAAGCAGGAGGGGTTTTTTTTACCTTAATTTGAAATAGCAGCCATTAATTACCTGCTGATTTTTTTCTGATTTACATTATGGGTCTTAAATTATGATTAGAGTCTAGACACTGTCCACCTCCACACTTTGACCACCACCTTCACACAATGCCCACACTGTTGTCCACAATCTCCACATTGTTGTCTACCACCTCCATATACTGTCCACACTGTTGTCCACCTCCATGCACTGTCCACTTACATACACACTGTCCACATTGTTGCCTACCACTACACACTGTTGTCCACCTCCACATCCTCTACACACTGTTATCCACCTCTACACACTGTGCACTTCCACACACTGTCCACATTGTTGTCCACCTCCACACACTGTCCACATTGTTGTCCACCTCCACATACTGTTGTCCAGCTCCATACACTGTCCACACTGTCCTGCTGTCCACATTGTTGTCCAACTCCACACCTTGTTGTTGTCCACCTCCACACAATATCCATATCGTTGTCCACCACCTCCACATTTCTATCACCTCCGCACACTGTCCACACTGTTGTCCACCACCTCCACAAGCTGTCCACTTTGCTGTCCACCACCTACCCACACTGTTGTTTTCCACCTGCACACACTGCCCACATTGTTGTCCACCTGCACACACTGCCCACATTGTTGTTCACCTGCACACACTGTCCGCATTGTTGACCATCTCATCACATTGACTAAACTGTTGTTTTTCACCTCCACACACTGTCCACCTTCATGCTGTCCCCCACACACACTGCTTACCTGACTGTGTCATGTTGTCTTTCAGCCCCCTTGCATGTCGGAGTTGGTCCTCAGCCCTCTTATGAGAGTTTGAGAGTTTTCTGGTGCTTTCCAAACGGCGTACCTATTTATATTGCCCCCATGTTTCTGCATCATGCGCCCCTGCGGGCCATGATGAAATACTGCGCGTCACGCATGGTACGCAGATAACGTCTGCGTACCGTAACCCAGCTGACAGATTAGTTTAACCCTTTGAGTGCCAGAGGGGTACGGAATGCATTGCTCTGCAATGCATTCCGTACCCCTCTGGCACTCAAAGGGTTAAGTGTGTGTAACAGGCACCGCGCAACCGGGTTCATGGCACCCTTCACACAAGTCCAATACCGGCCCTGGAGATGAGACTGGGCAGAATACCACTAGCGGAGTTGCCGTGGACCTAGCCTCATACTGCCATAGGACTGGCAGGCAGCGGATGCATCCTTTGTCTTTTGTCAGCCTATCCAGCAGCAATATGAAGCTAGGCCCACTTCATTGAGGTTAGTGCTACTCTGTCCAATCGCTTTTTGTTTAACATAGCGGGGCTGCACCTCAATTGGGAGATGAAGTGAGTGCCAGGCAGCGGCCCACCGGACCAAACTTAAGAGCGGCCCGGGGGGCAATTGCCCCCCTGCCCCCCGGGCCAGCCCGCCCCTGACTAAGGTGATGTCACCTATAGTTTAATAAGGTGAGTTAAGCGTGTGGTATTACCCTTTATGTTTCAGAGGTTATGCCTTAAACTAATGAGTAAGGAAAATAATGAGCTGGGGTGACGCCTGGTTCCTCACTACTCATGTGAGAAGAATTTTTGAGCGGGCACAGGTCGCCCCTCAGAGGATCTGCCTACTTTGTGGGACCTCTAGGTGCAGTGATCTGCCCGGCCCCTATTTCAAAGTTAAATATCAGAACTCGTTGGCAAGAAAACAACATCTTTCTTACTCAACGCGTATGTAAGTTTCTGTTGCTTGTCTTCTACTACGAAAGAAAGAGAACGGAACAACGTAAGCGATCTTTTAAAAAGATATAATAAGGCAAGGGATTATGGAGCAAAACAATAATTCTAAATATTTCCACTTATTTAATTATTACTTTTAACCCTTTGGATGCTTGAGAGGTATCCAAAGGAAACTCTACAAAACACGATTCTTCTCATAGTACGCCGGTAACTACTTAGTTATCTTCTGGTAGATTGTGGTCTGCCTACTGAACACTCCCACCTGCCATATAGTCTGAGTTTAGGGCAATAGTGGGGATATCAATACAATTTACCATTGCATTCAGTGGGACCTTTAACCCCTGCGATGACAATTCACTGGAGACTTCTAACATTAAAAAAACAAACTCAATCACTGGGGACAGTTGTGAAATTATAGTAGTCCACTATTTGTTGCCCCAGAATTACTCCACAGATTTTGTAAAATATATCTCTGCGGTTCTCCAAAATTAATACTGACACCCAACATTTTTATGTAGAAATTGTTTACCAGGAAGAATACATTGAGTTTTTGCTCATTTTCAAGTATATCCTGGAGAGCCTTTACAGTACAAATTGCATATTATACAAAGAAACTCTATAGATAGATTATCTGTTTAAATATATAACTTTTACTGTATGTGTATATATATATATATATATATATATATATATCCATATCCTATATAATAATTCGCTACAAAGTTTGTAACAATGCAGTCATGCGCAGTAGAGACTGCTGTGCTTGCTGCAGACATGCGCAGTATAAGGTGACCACATTTCAATTCTGCTGTTCAGAGACACTGTGGAGAGAAGAGTGCACCAAAGAGTTCTAAACACTAGAGGGAGAACTTCACAATAATTGCTGTGTCAGAAAGTGATGTCTGGGCTACAAGAGAATTTACATCAAACCCAAAACATCACACTACAACAAAATTACACTGCAGTTCCCCCGTGATGCACTGATCAAGGCTCAGTTATCTCTCTAGTGTTTTGAGCTTTGTCTGGAGGCCATTTTGTTGTAGCCCAACAGAGGCATCACTTTGTGTCACAGTAGACAACAGACATTTCTCTTTCTACAACTCTATGCTCTGGAGTCTTCATTCCCGGACTTTGTATTGTCCCAGAAGGGGACTGCCTGGGACAAGTGACACACACATAAAATCAGGGACTGTCCTGGGCAATCAGGGACGTGTTGTCACCCTAGCGTAGTAGAGACTGCCAGTGACGAGGCTGATACAGAGCAGGGCTCTCTGTAGGAGCATCCAGCTCTGTATCAGCTGTGGTGCAGGCAGTCTCTACTGAGCATGACGGCACCGTGACTGGCTGGGACTGTATCAGCCGTGGCGTGGGCAGTCTCTACTGTGCATGACTGCCCCGCGACCGGCAGTGTCACTGTGGCCTATGTAATGGGCTCTTCAAATAGTATATATATATATATATATATATATATATTTATACACACACACACATATACATACAAAAATTATATATTTGTGTTTTAGATACAATGTAGTAGTTATTTTTAGGTATTTTAGACTGGGAGAAGATCTGTTTTTTTCAGGTAGGATATTCTAGGCTTTAGGAGCTCTGAAGGGGAAGGCAGATCGACCGGCTTCCTTCTTGTTGCTTAGAGTATAAGTGAGATTCTGGCTCTGGACTGGAGGTTATAGTTAGTATGGATAGCTGGTGTGTGCAAACTGCTTAAATAGCCTGGTAGAATTCAAAAGAAGTGGTTATGAATAAAACAAGAATGGTGTAGGGCATGTCTAGATTTGAGTGTTAGCCAGTTTAGTTCTTTGGACATATCACAGTGATGGGTAGTGTAATTACATTGGAGGACAAAACAGTATAATGAGTTATACAGTGTCAAGTTCACTAAGATGGATTTGTGGTACAAAAGCATATACTATATTCCCCAATAGCATATGACTGGCATACATCTGTTGAATAACACATTTTCTTACCAGAGGACTTAAACAGGATTTGTTTCTTAACAGAACACCTGTTTTAGAATAAAATCTGCATGCTAATGTATCAATATGAAGACCAAAACTGAGGTGGGGGGGGGGGGGGGTGTCAAGCCACATACCAAGATATTTGTAGGGTTCTACCAAGGCCAAGTTATGATTAGACTTTGTTTCCATGATTAGATGAGTATTATGGCGTTTAAATATTTTGTACTTTGTACCAAATACCATTATGTCCTTTTTGTCAGTGTTTAAGAACAGTTTGGTTTTAGCTATCCATCTTTCAACTTCAGAGAAATCATGCTGTAATACAGCATCAAACTGTAATATGTTTGGATTATTAATGTAGATTATGGTGTCATTTGCATGCATGTGCACAGAAGATGCTTTGCAAACAGTGGGCAATTCATTTATAATTTGAGAAAATAGGAGATGGCAAAGAATGGAGCCTTGAGGAACCCCACTTGTTACTTTAGATGAAGGTAAATATTGTCAGCAATAAATACAAGGATTAAAAAAAAAAAAAAAGACAGGAAACGCCGTCCCACACTGCTAGTTTATAATTAGAAGAAACTGAAGAGGGCCAAGAATGGAGCCTTTAGGAATGCCACTTGTTATTTTGAGTGGGAGGGAAATATTGTCAGCAACAGACACATATTGTGTTCTGTCCGATAAATAGGATCAGAACCAGTTTAGAGAATGATTACCCAATACTGAACAGAGTGGGCGGGCCTTGCACACAGCTGATGTCACAACGCTGTAGCCTGATGTTATTAGGACTGACCATTGGCAACATTAGCCTATTTCTACCATCATGCATTTCGTTCAAACATCTTATTTGCATAATGAAGGTAAACTTGACATTTACAAATCTTATTTTAGATAAAGATATATAATTCAACAGTTCAAGATTTAAAAATAAGGAATGATAGCATTTTTAAAACATAGATGAAGGCTTGGGCTAATAGTACTAAGGTGATGTCACCAATAGTTTAATAAGGTGAGTTAAGCGTGTGGTATTACCCTTTATGTTTCAGAGGTTATGCCTTAAACTAATGAGTAAGGAAAATAACGAGCCGGGGTGACGCCTGGTTCCTCACTACTCATCTGAGAAGAATTTTTGAGCGGGCACAGGTCGCCCCTCAGAGGATCTGCCTACTTTGTGGGACCTCTAGGTGCAGTGATCTGCCCGGCCCCTATTTCAAAGTTAAATATCAGAACTCGTTGGCAAGAAAAAAACATCTTTCTTACTCAACGAGTACGTAAGTTTCTGTTGCTTGTCTTCTACTACGAAAGAAAGAGAACGGAACAACGTAAGCGATCTTTTAAAAAGATATGATAAGGCAAGGGATTATGGAGCAAAACAATAATTCTAAATATTTCCACTTATTTAAATATTACTTTTAACCCTTTGGATGCTTGAGAGGTATCCAAAGGAAACTCTACAAAACACGATTCTTCTCATAGTACGCCGGTAACTACTTAGTTATCTTCTGGTAGATTGTGGTCTGCCTACTGAACACTCCCACCTGCCATATAGTCTGAGTTTAGGGCAATAGTGGGGAAATCAATACAATTTACCATTGCATTCAGTGGGACCTTTAACCCCTGCGATGACAATTCACTGGAGACTTCTAACATTAAAAAAACAAACTCAATCACTGGGGACAGTTGTGAAATTATAGTAGTCCACTATTTGTTGCCCCAGAATTACTCCACAGATTTTGTAAAATATATCTCTGCGGTTCTCCAAAATTAATACTGACACCCAACATTTTTATGTAGAAATTGTTTACCAGGAAGAATACATTGAGTTTTTGCTCATTTTCAAGTATATCCTGGAGAGCCTTTACAGTACAAATTGCATATTATACAAAGAAACTCTATAGATAGATTATCTGTTTAAATATATAACTTTTACTGTATGTGTATATATATATATATATATATATCCATATCCTATATAATAATTCGCTACAAAGTTTGTAACAATGCAGTCATGCGCAGTAGAGACTGCTGTGCTTGCTGCAGACATGCGCAGTATAAGGTGACCACATTTCAATTCTGCTGTTCAGAGACACTGTGGAGAGAAGAGTGCACCAAAGAGTTCTAAACACTAGAGGGAGAACTTCACAATAATTGCTGTGTCAGAAAGTGATGTCTGGGCTACAAGAGAATTTACATCAAACCCAAAACATCACACTACAACAAAATTACACTGCAGTTCCCCCGTGATGCACTGATCAAGGCTCAGTTATCTCTCTAGTGTTTTGAGCTTTGTCTGGAGGCCATTTTGTTGTAGCCCAACAGAGGCATCACTTTGTGTCACAGTAGACAACAGACATTTCTCTTTCTACAACTCTATGCTCTGGAGTCTTCATTCCCGGACTTTGTATTGTCCCAGAAGGGGACTGCCTGGGACAAGTGACACACACATAAAATCAGGGACTGTCCTGGGCAATCAGGGACGTGTTGTCACCCTAGCGTAGTAGAGACTGCCAGTGACGAGGCTGATACAGAGCAGGGCTCTCTGTAGGAGCATCCAGCTCTGTATCAGCTGTGGTGCAGGCAGTCTCTACTGAGCATGACGGCACCGTGACTGGCTGGGACTGTATCAGCCGTGGCGTGGGCAGTCTCTACTGTGCATGACTGCCCCGCGACCGACAGTGTCACTGTGGCCTATGAAACGGGCTCTTCAAATAGTATATATATATATATATATATATATATATATATATATATTTATACACACACACACATATACATACAAAAATTATATATTTGTGTTTTAGATACAATGTAGTAGTTATTTTTAGGTATTTTAGACTGGGAGAAGATCTGTTTTTTTCAGGTAGGATATTCCAGGCTTTAGGAGCTCTGAAGGGGAAGGCAGATCGACCGGCTTCCTTCTTGTTGCTTAGAGTATAAGTGAGATTCTGGCTCTGGACTGGAGGTTATAGTTAGTATGGATAGCTGGTGTGTGCAAACTGCTTAAGTAGCCTGGTAGAATTCAAAAGAAGTGGTTATGAATAAAACAAGAATGGTGTAGGGCATGTCTAGATTTGAGTGTTAGCCAGTTTAGTTCTTTGGACATATCACAGTGATGGGTAGTGTAATTACATTGGAGGACAAAACAGTATAATGAGTTATACAGTGTCAAGTTCACTAAGATGGATTTGTGGTACAAAAGCATATACTATATTCCCCAATAGCATATGACTGGCATACATCTGTTGAATAACACATTTTCTTACCAGAGGACTTAAACAGGATTTGTTTCTTAACAGAACACCTGTTTTAGAATAAAATCTGCATGCTAATGTATCAATATGAAGACCAAAACTGAGGTGTGGGGGGGTGTCAAGCCACATACCAAGATATTTGTAGGGTTCTACCAAGGCCAAGTTATCATTAGACTTTGTTTCCATGATTAGATGAGTATTATGGCATTTAAATATTTTGTACTTTGTACCAAATACCATTATGTCCTTTTTGTCAGTGTTTAAGAACAGTTTGGTTTTAGCTATCGATCTTTCAACTTCAGAGAAATCATGCTGTAATACAGCATCAAACTGTAATATGTTTGGATTATTAATGTAGATTATGGTGTCATTTGCATGCATGTGCACAGAAGATGCTTTGCAAACAGTGGGCAATTCATTTATAATTTGAGAAAATAGGAGATGGCAAAGAATGGAGCCTTGAGGAACCCCACTTGTTACTTTAGATGAAGGTAAATATTGTCAGCAATAAATACAAGGATTAAAAAAAAAAACAAAAGACAGGAAACGCCGTCCCACACTGCTAGTTTATAATTAGAAGAAACAGAAGAGGGCCAAGAATGGAGCCTTTAGGAATGCCACTTGTTATTTTGAGTGGGAGGGAAATATTGTCAGCAACAGACACATATTGTGTTCTGTCCGATAAATAGGATCAGAACCAGTTTAGAGAATGATTACCCAATACTGAACAGAGTGGGCGGGCCTTGCACACAGCTGATGTCACAACGCTGTAGCCTGATGTTATTAGGACTGACCATTGGCAACATTAGCCTATTTCTACCATCATGCATTTCGTTCAAACATCTTATTTGCATAATGAAGGTAAACTTGACATTTACAAATCTTATTTTAGATAAAGATATATAATTCAACAGTTCAAGATTTAAAAATAAGGAATGATAGCATTTTTAAAACATAGATGAAGGCTTGGGCTAATAGTACTAAGGTGATGTCACCTATAGTTTAATAAGGTGAGTTAAGCGTGTGGTATTACCCTTTATGTTTCAGAGGTTATGCCTTAAACTAATGAGTAAGGAAAATAACGAGCTGGGGTGACACCTGGTTCCTCACTACTCATGTGAGAAGAATTTTTGAGCGGGCACAGGTCGCCCTTCGGAGGATCTGCCTACTTTGTGGGACCTCTAGGTGCAGTGATCTGCCCGGCCCCTATTTCAAAGTTAAATATCAGATCTCGTTGACAAGAAAAAAACATCTTTCTTACTCAACGCGTACGTAAGTTTCTGTTGCTTGTCTTCTACTACGAAAGAAAGAGAACGGAACAACGTAAGCGATCTTTTAAAAAGATATGATAAGGCAAGGATTTATGGAGCAAAACAATAATTCTAAATATTTCCACTTATTTAAATATTACTTTTAACTCTTTGGATGCTTGAGAGGTATCCAAAGGAAACTCTACAAAACACGATTCTTCTCATAGTACGCCGGTAACTACTTAGTTATCTTCTGGTAGATTGTGGTCTGCCTACTGAACACTCCCACCTGCCATATAGTCTGAGTTTAGGGCAATAGTGGGGAAATCAATACAATTTACCATTGCATTCAGTGGGACCTTTAACCCCTGTGATGACAATTCACTGGAGACTTCTAACATTAAAAAAACAAACTCAATCACTGGGGACAGTTGTGAAATTATAGTAGTCCACTATTTGTTGCCCCAGAATTACTCCACAGATTTTGTAAAATATATCTCTGCGGTTCTCCAAAATTAATACTGACACCCAACATTTTTATGTAGAAATTGTTTACCAGGAAGAATACATTGAGTTTTTGCTCATTTTCAAGTATATCCTGGAGAGCCTTTACAGTACAAATTGCATATTATACAAAGAAACTCTATAGATAGATTCTCTGTTTAAATATATAACTTTTACTGTATGTGTGTATATATATATATATATATATATATATATATATATCCATATCCTATATAATAATTCGCTACAAAGTTTGTAACAATGCAGTCATGCGCAGTAGAGACTGCTGTGCTTGCTGCAGACATGCGCAGTATAAGGTGACCACATTTCAATTCTGCTGTTCAGAGACACTGTGGAGAGAAGAGTGCACCAAAGAGTTCTAAACACTAGAGGGAGAACTTCACAATAATTGCTGTGTCAGAAAGTGATGTCTGGGCTACAAGAGAATTTACATCAAACCCAAAACATCACACTACAACAAAATTACACTGCAGTTCCCCCGTGATACACTGATCAAGGCTCAGTTATCTCTCTAGTGTTTTGAGCTTTGTCTGGAGGCCATTTTGTTGTAGCCCAACAGAGGCATCACTTTGTGTCACAGTAGACAACAGACATTTCTCTTTCTACAACTCTATGCTCTGGAGTCTTCATTCCCGGACTTTGTATTGTCCCAGAAGGGGACTGCCTGGGACAAGTGACACACACATAAAATCAGGGACTGTCCTGGGCAATCAGGGACGTGTTGTCACCCTAGCGTAGTAGAGACTGCCAGTGACGAGGCTGATACAGACCAGGGCTCTCTGTAGGAGCATCCAGCTCTGTATCAGCTGTGGTGCAGGCAGTCTCTACTGAGCATGACGGCACCGTGACTGGCTGGGACTGTATCAGCCGTGGCGTGGGCAGTCTCTACTGTGCATGACTGCCCCGCGACCGGCAGTGTCACTGTGGCCTATGTAACGGGCTCTTCAAATAGTATATATATATATATATATTTATACACACACACACATATACATACAAAAATTATATATTTGTGTTTTAGATACAATGTAGTAGTTATTTTTAGGTATTTTAGACTGGGAGAAGATCTGTTTTTTTTCAGGTAGGATATTCCAGGCTTTAGGAGCTCTGAAGGGGAAGGCAGATCGACCGGCTTCCTTCTTGTTGCTTAGAGTATAAGTGAGATTCTGGCTCTGGACTGGAGGTTATAGTTAGTATGGATAGCTGGTGTGTGCAAACTGCTTAAGTAGCCTGGTAGAATTCAAAAGAAGTGGTTATGAATAAAACAAGAATGGTGTAGGGCATGTCTAGATTTGAGTGTTAGCCAGTTTAGTTCTTTGGACATATCACAGTGATGGGTAGTGTAATTACATTGGAGGACAAAACAGTATAATGAGTTATACAGTGTCAAGTTCACTAAGATGGATTTGTGGTACAAAAGCATATACTATATTCCCCAATAGCATATGACTGGCATACATCTGTTGAATAACACATTTTCTTACCAGAGGACTTAAACAGGATTTGTTTCTTAACAGAACACCTGTTTTAGAATAAAATCTGCATGCTAATGTATCAATATGAAGACCAAAACTGAGGTGTTGGGGGGGGTGTCAAGCCACATACCAAGATATTTGTAGGGTTCTACCAAGGCCAAGTTATGATTAGACTTTGTTTCCATGATTAGATGAGTATTATGGCGTTTAAATATTTTGTACTTTGTACCAAATACCATTATGTCCTTTTTGTCAGTGTTTAAGAACAGTTTGGTTTTAGCTATCCATCTTTCAACTTCAGAGAAATCATGCTGTAATACAGCATCAAACTGTAATACGTTTGGATTATTAATGTAGATTATGGTGTCATTTGCATGCATGTGCACAGAAGATGCTTTGCAAACAGTGGGCAATTCATTTATAATTTGAGAAAATAGGAGATGGCAAAGAATGGAGCCTTGAGGAACCCCACTTGTTACTTTAGATGAAGGTAAATATTGTCAGCAATAAATACAAGGATTAAAAAAAAAAAAAAAGACAGGAAACGCCGTCCCACACTGCTAGTTTATAATTAGAAGAAACTGAAGAGGGCCAAGAATGGAGCCTTTAGGAATGCCACTTGTTATTTTGAGTGGGAGGGAAATATTGTCAGCAACAGACACATATTGTGTTCTGTCCGATAAATAGGATCAGAACCAGTTTAGAGAATGATTACCCAATACTGAACAGAGTGGGCGGGCCTTGCACACAGCTGATGTCACAACGCTGTAGCCTGATGTTATTAGGACTGACCATTGGCAACATTAGCCTATTTCTACCATCATGCATTTCGTTCAAACATCTTATTTGCATAATGAAGGTAAACTTGACATTTACAAATCTTATTTTAGATAAAGATATATAATTCAACAGTTCAAGATTTAAAAATAAGGAATGATAGCATTTTTAAAACATAGATGAAGGCTTGGGCTAATAGTACTAAGGTGATGTCACCAATAGTTTAATAAGGTGAGTTAAGCGTGTGGTATTACCCTTTATGTTTCAGAGGTTATGCCTTAAACTAATGAGTAAGGAAAATAATGAGCCGGGGTGATGCCTGGTTCCTCACTACTCATGTGAGAAGAATTTTTGAGCGGGCACAGGTCGCCCCTCAGAGGATCTGCCTACTTTGTGGGACCTCTAGGTGCAGTGATCTGCCCGGCCCCTATTTCAAAGTTAAATATCAGAACTCGTTGGCAAGAAAAAAACATCTTTCTTACTCAACGCGTACGTAAGTTTCTGTTGCTTGTCTTCTACTACGAAAGAAAGAGAACGGAACAACGTAAGCGATCTTTTAAAAAGATATGATAAGGCAAGGGATTATGGAGCAAAACAATAATTCTAAATATTTCCACTTATTTAAATATTACTTTTAACCCTTTGGATGCTTGAGAGGTATCCAAAGGAAACTCTACAAAACACGATTCTTCTCATAGTACGCCGGTAACTACTTAGTTATCTTCTGGTAGATTGTGGTCTGCCTACTGAACACTCCCACCTGCCATATAGTCTGAGTTTAGGGCAATAGTGGGGAAATCAATACAATTTACCATTGCATTCAGTGGGACCTTTAACCCCTGCGATGACAATTCACTGGAGACTTCTAACATTAAAAAAACAAACTCAATCACTGGGGACAGTTGTGAAATTATAGTAGTCCACTATTTGTTGCCCCAGAATTACTCCACAGATTTTGTAAAATATATCTCTGTGGTTCTCCAAAATTAATACTGACACCCAACATTTTTATGTAGAAATTGTTTACCAGGAAGAATACATTGAGTTTTTGCTCATTTTCAAGTATATCCTGGAGAGCCTTTACAGTACAAATTGCATATTATACAAAGAAACTCTATAGATAGATTATCTGTTTAAATATATAACTTTTACTGTATGTGTATATATATATATATATATATATATCCATATCCTATATAATAATTCGCTACAAAGTTTGTAACAATGCAGTCATGCGCAGTAGAGACTGCTGTGCTTGCTGCAGACATGCGCAGTATAAGGTGACCACATTTCAATTCTGCTGTTCAGAGACACTGTGGAGAGAAGAGTGCACCAAAGAGTTCTAAACACTAGAGGGAGAACTTCACAATAATTGCTGTGTCAGAAAGTGATGTCTGGGCTACAAGAGAATTTACATCAAACCCAAAACATCACACTACAACAAAATTACACTGCAGTTCCCCCGTGATGCACTGATCAAGGCTCAGTTATCTCTCTAGTGTTTTGAGCTTTGTCTGGAGGCCATTTTGTTGTAGCCCAACAGAGGCATCACTTTGTGTCACAGTAGACAACAGACATTTCTCTTTCTACAACTCTATGCTCTGGAGTCTTCATTCCCGGACTTTGTATTGTCCCAGAAGGGGACTGCCTGGGACAAGTGACACACACATAAAATCAGGGACTGTCCTGGGCAATCAGGGACGTGTTGTCACCCTAGCGTAGTAGAGACTGCCAGTGACGAGGCTGATACAGAGCAGGGCTCTCTGTAGGAGCATCCAGCTCTGTATCAGCTGTGGTGCAGGCAGTCTCTACTGAGCATGACGGCACCGTGACTGGCTGGGACTGTATCAGCCGTGGCGTGGGCAGTCTCTACTGTGCATGACTGCCCCGCGACCGACAGTGTCACTGTGGCCTATGAAACGGGCTCTTCAAATAGTATATATATATATATATATATATATATATATATATATATTTATACACACACACACATATACATACAAAAATTATATATTTGTGTTTTAGATACAATGTAGTAGTTATTTTTAGGTATTTTAGACTGGGAGAAGATCTGTTTTTTTCAGGTAGGATATTCCAGGCTTTAGGAGCTCTGAAGGGGAAGGCAGATCGACCGGCTTCCTTCTTGTTGCTTAGAGTATAAGTGAGATTCTGGCTCTGGACTGGAGGTTATAGTTAGTATGGATAGCTGGTGTGTGCAAACTGCTTAAGTAGCCTGGTAGAATTCAAAAGAAGTGGTTATGAATAAAACAAGAATGGTGTAGGGCATGTCTAGATTTGAGTGTTAGCCAGTTTAGTTCTTTGGACATATCACAGTGATGGGTAGTGTAATTACATTGGAGGACAAAACAGTATAATGAGTTATACAGTGTCAAGTTCACTAAGATGGATTTGTGGTACAAAAGCATATACTATATTCCCCAATAGCATATGACTGGCATACATCTGTTGAATAACACATTTTCTTACCAGAGGACTTAAACAGGATTTGTTTCTTAACAGAACACCTGTTTTAGAATAAAATCTGCATGCTAATGTATCAATATGAAGACCAAAACTGAGGTGTGGGGGGGTGTCAAGCCACATACCAAGATATTTGTAGGGTTCTACCAAGGCCAAGTTATGATTAGACTTTGTTTCCATGATTAGATGAGTATTATGGCGTTTAAATATTTTGTACTTTGTACCAAATACCATTATGTCCTTTTTGTCAGTGTTTAAGAACAGTTTGGTTTTAGCTATCCATCTTTCAACTTCAGAGAAATCATGCTGTAATACAGCATCAAACTGTAATATGTTTGGATTATTAATGTAGATTATGGTGTCATTTGCATGCATGTGCACAGAAGATGCTTTGCAAACAGTGGGCAATTCATTTATAATTTGAGAAAATAGGAGATGGCAAAGAATGGAGCCTTGAGGAACCCCACTTGTTACTTTAGATGAAGGTAAATATTGTCAGCAATAAATACAAGGATTAAAAAAAAAAAAAAAAAGACAGGAAACGCCGTCCCACACTGCTAGTTTATAATTAGAAGAAACAGAAGAGGGCCAAGAATGGAGCCTTTAGGAATGCCACTTGTTATTTTGAGTGGGAGGGAAATATTGTCAGCAACAGACACATATTGTGTTCTGTCCGATAAATAGGATCAGAACCAGTTTAGAGACTGATTACCCAATACTGAACAGAGTGGGCAGGCCTTGCACACAGCTGATGTCACAACCCTGTAGCCTGATGTTATTAGGACTGACCATTGGCAACATTAGCCTATTTCTACCATCATGCATTTCGTTCAAACATCTTATTTGCATAATGAAGGTAAACTTGACATTTACAAATCTTATTTTAGATAAAGATATATAATTCAACAGTTCAAGATTTAAAAATAAGGAATGATAGCATTTTTAAAACATAGATGAAGGCTTGGGCTAATAGTACTAAGGTCAGGGGAGGGCTGGCAACTTTTGGCCTGGGGGGCAAGTACAATCAAGTGGCCCATTTCCTAGAACGTTCCAGCCCAGCCCACTCCCTTTTGATATTTTACAATTGGCATTAATATTGTAAGGCTTACAACTGTGATGGTGCTACATAACTGATACCATAGAGTTTACAACTGAAATGGTACTACCACAGGGCTTACCATTCAGATGGAGCTACACTAGTGATACTGCTGTGCTTACAAATGAAATTGAACAACAGTGATACCGCATAGCTTGCAATTGAAATAAAGCTACAATAGTGACACTACAGAGCTTACATCTAAAATCGAGCTACACCATTGAAACCATGGAGCTTACAAGTGAGAGTTTCACTGGTGATACCACTAAGCAAACAACTGGGAGAAAAGGAGGGAAAAATGGGGATAGAAAGGGCAATGAGGGAGAGACAAGGCAAAGGGGAGAAGAAAGGTATGGGCACAAGTGCATCTTTTAACCAAATGCTGCCTGTTGGATTATAGCACATGTAAGAAAATAGGTGGTGGTAGAAAATGATGCCCACTCCACTGGGCTTTTAGTTGATGGGGCTTTTACTGTTTTTTTTTTATTATTATTGCTGCTACTTGTGAGATGTGATGTAGTGTGGACATTTAATGGTGCAAGCAGGGGTTTATGTTGATGTGGGCTTCTACAGGGAGGGCATTTGATGATGGGGGCTTTTGCTGTGGCACCTGCTATATTTGATGTTGGAGAGTATTAGTTTGATGTAGTGTATAGCTGTAATGTCACATTATATTCACAAAACAAAAAAATTGGTCTTCATGTAAAAGCAAAAATTATAGCAATTGAACCTCTTAACGTGAAAGCGGTCAATATACTTTGATCCTAGGAAAGACTGACCCACAACCATGTCACTGCCATTAATAAATTTTAGTCCCAGGAAGGACTGACCCATAACCACATCCATGCCTTTAGTAAACTTTGTAAGTAGGAAAGACTGACCCATAAAACATGTTAATGCTATTAGTACACCTTGGTTCTTGTAAGTACTGACCCATAAAAAAGTCACAGATGAGGGCCAGAAATTAACAGATAGTCATAGAGCAAAAAGGGGGAACAGAGAGGCACAAGGGGGCAAAACTAGGGAAAAGATGAGCAGATGTCACAGAGCAGGGATTTTGGCAAAAGAAAGGTACATAGAGTGAGTGTTGGGCACATGGAGGGTAAAATGTCAGAGTGG
The DNA here is from genome assembly GCA_037306005.1 of Rhinophrynus dorsalis. Taxonomy (NCBI): domain Eukaryota; kingdom Metazoa; phylum Chordata; class Amphibia; order Anura; family Rhinophrynidae; genus Rhinophrynus; species Rhinophrynus dorsalis. Next base: position 123,105,281 of record CM074722.1, read on the forward strand.
AAAGATGAAACAGGGGGCACAGTCATAAGAAAAGGCAACATGGAATCATGGAGAGCCAAGCAGGAGGGGTTTTTTTTACCTTAATTTGAAATAGCAGCCATTAATTACCTGCTGATTTTTTTCTGATTTACATTATGGGTCTTAAATTATGATTAGAGTCTAGACACTGTCCACCTCCACACTTTGACCACCACCTTCACACAATGCCCACACTGTTGTCCACAATCTCCACATTGTTGTCTACCACCTCCATATACTGTCCACACTGTTGTCCACCTCCATGCACTGTCCACTTACATACACACTGTCCACATTGTTGCCTACCACTACACACTGTTGTCCACCTCCACATCCTCTACACACTGTTATCCACCTCTACACACTGTGCACTTCCACACACTGTCCACATTGTTGTCCACCTCCACACACTGTCCACATTGTTGTCCACCTCCACATACTGTTGTCCAGCTCCATACACTGTCCACACTGTCCTGCTGTCCACATTGTTGTCCAACTCCACACCTTGTTGTTGTCCACCTCCACACAATATCCATATCGTTGTCCACCACCTCCACATTTCTATCACCTCCGCACACTGTCCACACTGTTGTCCACCACCTCCACAAGCTGTCCACTTTGCTGTCCACCACCTACCCACACTGTTGTTTTCCACCTGCACACACTGCCCACATTGTTGTCCACCTGCACACACTGCCCACATTGTTGTTCACCTGCACACACTGTCCGCATTGTTGACCATCTCATCACATTGACTAAACTGTTGTTTTTCACCTCCACACACTGTCCACCTTCATGCTGTCCCCCACACACACTGCTTACCTGACTGTGTCATGTTGTCTTTCAGCCCCCTTGCATGTCGGAGTTGGTCCTCAGCCCTCTTATGAGAGTTTGAGAGTTTTCTGGTGCTTTCCAAACGGCGTACCTATTTATATTGCCCCCATGTTTCTGCATCATGCGCCCCTGCGGGCCATGATGAAATACTGCGCGTCACGCATGGTACGCAGATAACGTCTGCGTACCGTAACCCAGCTGACAGATTAGTTTAACCCTTTGAGTGCCAGAGGGGTACGGAATGCATTGCTCTGCAATGCATTCCGTACCCCTCTGGCACTCAAAGGGTTAAGTGTGTGTAACAGGCACCGCGCAACCGGGTTCATGGCACCCTTCACACAAGTCCAATACCGGCCCTGGAGATGAGACTGGGCAGAATACCACTAGCGGAGTTGCCGTGGACCTAGCCTCATACTGCCATAGGACTGGCAGGCAGCGGATGCATCCTTTGTCTTTTGTCAGCCTATCCAGCAGCAATATGAAGCTAGGCCCACTTCATTGAGGTTAGTGCTACTCTGTCCAATCGCTTTTTGTTTAACATAGCGGGGCTGCACCTCAATTGGGAGATGAAGTGAGTGCCAGGCAGCGGCCCACCGGACCAAACTTAAGAGCGGCCCGGGGGGCAATTGCCCCCCTGCCCCCCGGGCCAGCCCGCCCCTGACTAAGGTGATGTCACCTATAGTTTAATAAGGTGAGTTAAGCGTGTGGTATTACCCTTTATGTTTCAGAGGTTATGCCTTAAACTAATGAGTAAGGAAAATAATGAGCTGGGGTGACGCCTGGTTCCTCACTACTCATGTGAGAAGAATTTTTGAGCGGGCACAGGTCGCCCCTCAGAGGATCTGCCTACTTTGTGGGACCTCTAGGTGCAGTGATCTGCCCGGCCCCTATTTCAAAGTTAAATATCAGAACTCGTTGGCAAGAAAAAAACATCTTTCTTACTCAACGCGTATGTAAGTTTCTGTTGCTTGTCTTCTACTACGAAAGAAAGAGAACGGAACAACGTAAGCGATCTTTTAAAAAGATATAATAAGGCAAGGGATTATGGAGCAAAACAATAATTCTAAATATTTCCACTTATTTAATTATTACTTTTAACCCTTTGGATGCTTGAGAGGTATCCAAAGGAAACTCTACAAAACACGATTCTTCTCATAGTACGCCGGTAACTACTTAGTTATCTTCTGGTAGATTGTGGTCTGCCTACTGAACACTCCCACCTGCCATATAGTCTGAGTTTAGGGCAATAGTGGGGATATCAATACAATTTACCATTGCATTCAGTGGGACCTTTAACCCCTGCGATGACAATTCACTGGAGACTTCTAACATTAAAAAAACAAACTCAATCACTGGGGACAGTTGTGAAATTATAGTAGTCCACTATTTGTTGCCCCAGAATTACTCCACAGATTTTGTAAAATATATCTCTGCGGTTCTCCAAAATTAATACTGACACCCAACATTTTTATGTAGAAATTGTTTACCAGGAAGAATACATTGAGTTTTTGCTCATTTTCAAGTATATCCTGGAGAGCCTTTACAGTACAAATTGCATATTATACAAAGAAACTCTATAGATAGATTATCTGTTTAAATATATAACTTTTACTGTATGTGTATATATATATATATATATATATATATATCCATATCCTATATAATAATTCGCTACAAAGTTTGTAACAATGCAGTCATGCGCAGTAGAGACTGCTGTGCTTGCTGCAGACATGCGCAGTATAAGGTGACCACATTTCAATTCTGCTGTTCAGAGACACTGTGGAGAGAAGAGTGCACCAAAGAGTTCTAAACACTAGAGGGAGAACTTCACAATAATTGCTGTGTCAGAAAGTGATGTCTGGGCTACAAGAGAATTTACATCAAACCCAAAACATCACACTACAACAAAATTACACTGCAGTTCCCCCGTGATGCACTGATCAAGGCTCAGTTATCTCTCTAGTGTTTTGAGCTTTGTCTGGAGGCCATTTTGTTGTAGCCCAACAGAGGCATCACTTTGTGTCACAGTAGACAACAGACATTTCTCTTTCTACAACTCTATGCTCTGGAGTCTTCATTCCCGGACTTTGTATTGTCCCAGAAGGGGACTGCCTGGGACAAGTGACACACACATAAAATCAGGGACTGTCCTGGGCAATCAGGGACGTGTTGTCACCCTAGCGTAGTAGAGACTGCCAGTGACGAGGCTGATACAGAGCAGGGCTCTCTGTAGGAGCATCCAGCTCTGTATCAGCTGTGGTGCAGGCAGTCTCTACTGAGCATGACGGCACCGTGACTGGCTGGGACTGTATCAGCCGTGGCGTGGGCAGTCTCTACTGTGCATGACTGCCCCGCGACCGGCAGTGTCACTGTGGCCTATGTAATGGGCTCTTCAAATAGTATATATATATATATATATATATATATATATTTATACACACACACACATATACATACAAAAATTATATATTTGTGTTTTAGATACAATGTAGTAGTTATTTTTAGGTATTTTAGACTGGGAGAAGATCTGTTTTTTTCAGGTAGGATATTCTAGGCTTTAGGAGCTCTGAAGGGGAAGGCAGATCGACCGGCTTCCTTCTTGTTGCTTAGAGTATAAGTGAGATTCTGGCTCTGGACTGGAGGTTATAGTTAGTATGGATAGCTGGTGTGTGCAAACTGCTTAAATAGCCTGGTAGAATTCAAAAGAAGTGGTTATGAATAAAACAAGAATGGTGTAGGGCATGTCTAGATTTGAGTGTTAGCCAGTTTAGTTCTTTGGACATATCACAGTGATGGGTAGTGTAATTACATTGGAGGACAAAACAGTATAATGAGTTATACAGTGTCAAGTTCACTAAGATGGATTTGTGGTACAAAAGCATATACTATATTCCCCAATAGCATATGACTGGCATACATCTGTTGAATAACACATTTTCTTACCAGAGGACTTAAACAGGATTTGTTTCTTAACAGAACACCTGTTTTAGAATAAAATCTGCATGCTAATGTATCAATATGAAGACCAAAACTGAGGTGTGTGTGTGGGGGGGGGGGGGGGGGTGTCAAGCCACATACCAAGATATTTGTAGGGTTCTACCAAGGCCAAGTTATGATTAGACTTTGTTTCCATGATTAGATGAGTATTATGGCGTTTAAATATTTTGTACTTTGTACCAAATACCATTATGTCCTTTTTGTCAGTGTTTAAGAACAGTTTGGTTTTAGCTATCCATCTTTCAACTTCAGAGAAATCATGCTGTAATACAGCATCAAACTGTAATATGTTTGGATTATTAATGTAGATTATGGTGTCATTTGCATGCATGTGCACAGAAGATGCTTTGCAAACAGTGGGCAATTCATTTATAATTTGAGAAAATAGGAGATGGCAAAGAATGGAGCCTTGAGGAACCCCACTTGTTACTTTAGATGAAGGTAAATATTGTCAGCAATAAATACAAGGATTAAAAAAAAAAAAAAAGACAGGAAACGCCGTCCCACACTGCTAGTTTATAATTAGAAGAAACTGAAGAGGGCCAAGAATGGAGCCTTTAGGAATGCCACTTGTTATTTTGAGTGGGAGGGAAATATTGTCAGCAACAGACACATATTGTGTTCTGTCCGATAAATAGGATCAGAACCAGTTTAGAGAATGATTACCCAATACTGAACAGAGTGGGCGGGCCTTGCACACAGCTGATGTCACAACGCTGTAGCCTGATGTTATTAGGACTGACCATTGGCAACATTAGCCTATTTCTACCATCATGCATTTCGTTCAAACATCTTATTTGCATAATGAAGGTAAACTTGACATTTACAAATCTTATTTTAGATAAAGATATATAATTCAACAGTTCAAGATTTAAAAATAAGGAATGATAGCATTTTTAAAACATAGATGAAGGCTTGGGCTAATAGTACTAAGGTGATGTCACCAATAGTTTAATAAGGTGAGTTAAGCGTGTGGTATTACCCTTTATGTTTCAGAGGTTATGCCTTAAACTAATGAGTAAGGAAAATAACGAGCCGGGGTGACGCCTGGTTCCTCACTACTCATCTGAGAAGAATTTTTGAGCGGGCACAGGTCGCCCCTCAGAGGATCTGCCTACTTTGTGGGACCTCTAGGTGCAGTGATCTGCCCGGCCCCTATTTCAAAGTTAAATATCAGAACTCGTTGGCAAGAAAAAAACATCTTTCTTACTCAACGCGTACGTAAGTTTCTGTTGCTTGTCTTCTACTACGAAAGAAAGAGAACGGAACAACGTAAGCGATCTTTTAAAAAGATATGATAAGGCAAGGGATTATGGAGCAAAACAATAATTCTAAATATTTCCACTTATTTAAATATTACTTTTAACCCTTTGGATGCTTGAGAGGTATCCAAAGGAAACTCTACAAAACACGATTCTTCTCATAGTACGCCGGTAACTACTTAGTTATCTTCTGGTAGATTGTGGTCTGCCTACTGAACACTCCCACCTGCCATATAGTCTGAGTTTAGGGCAATAGTGGGGAAATCAATACAATTTACCATTGCATTCAGTGGGACCTTTAACCCCTGCGATGACAATTCACTGGAGACTTCTAACATTAAAAAAACAAACTCAATCACTGGGGACAGTTGTGAAATTATAGTAGTCCACTATTTGTTGCCCCAGAATTACTCCACAGATTTTGTAAAATATATCTCTGCGGTTCTCCAAAATTAATACTGACACCCAACATTTTTATGTAGAAATTGTTTACCAGGAAGAATACATTGAGTTTTTGCTCATTTTCAAGTATATCCTGGAGAGCCTTTACAGTACAAATTGCATATTATACAAAGAAACTCTATAGATAGATTATCTGTTTAAATATATAACTTTTACTGTATGTGTATATATATATATATATATATCCATATCCTATATAATAATTCGCTACAAAGTTTGTAACAATGCAGTCATGCGCAGTAGAGACTGCTGTGCTTGCTGCAGACATGCGCAGTATAAGGTGACCACATTTCAATTCTGCTGTTCAGAGACACTGTGGAGAGAAGAGTGCACCAAAGAGTTCTAAACACTAGAGGGAGAACTTCACAATAATTGCTGTGTCAGAAAGTGATGTCTGGGCTACAAGAGAATTTACATCAAACCCAAAACATCACACTACAACAAAATTACACTGCAGTTCCCCCGTGATGCACTGATCAAGGCTCAGTTATCTCTCTAGTGTTTTGAGCTTTGTCTGGAGGCCATTTTGTTGTAGCCCAACAGAGGCATCACTTTGTGTCACAGTAGACAACAGACATTTCTCTTTCTACAACTCTATGCTCTGGAGTCTTCATTCCCGGACTTTGTATTGTCCCAGAAGGGGACTGCCTGGGACAAGTGACACACACATAAAATCAGGGACTGTCCTGGGCAATCAGGGACGTGTTGTCACCCTAGCGTAGTAGAGACTGCCAGTGACGAGGCTGATACAGAGCAGGGCTCTCTGTAGGAGCATCCAGCTCTGTATCAGCTGTGGTGCAGGCAGTCTCTACTGAGCATGACGGCACCGTGACTGGCTGGGACTGTATCAGCCGTGGCGTGGGCAGTCTCTACTGTGCATGACTGCCCCGCGACCGACAGTGTCACTGTGGCCTATGAAACGGGCTCTTCAAATAGTATATATATATATATATATATATATATATATATATTTATACACACACACACATATACATACAAAAATTATATATTTGTGTTTTAGATACAATGTAGTAGTTATTTTTAGGTATTTTAGACTGGGAGAAGATCTGTTTTTTTCAGGTAGGATATTCCAGGCTTTAGGAGCTCTGAAGGGGAAGGCAGATCGACCGGCTTCCTTCTTGTTGCTTAGAGTATAAGTGAGATTCTGGCTCTGGACTGGAGGTTATAGTTAGTATGGATAGCTGGTGTGTGCAAACTGCTTAAGTAGCCTGGTAGAATTCAAAAGAAGTGGTTATGAATAAAACAAGAATGGTGTAGGGCATGTCTAGATTTGAGTGTTAGCCAGTTTAGTTCTTTGGACATATCACAGTGATGGGTAGTGTAATTACATTGGAGGACAAAACAGTATAATGAGTTATACAGTGTCAAGTTCACTAAGATGGATTTGTGGTACAAAAGCATATACTATATTCCCCAATAGCATATGACTGGCATACATCTGTTGAATAACACATTTTCTTACCAGAGGACTTAAACAGGATTTGTTTCTTAACAGAACACCTGTTTTAGAATAAAATCTGCATGCTAATGTATCAATATGAAGACCAAAACTGAGGTGTGGGGGGGTGTCAAGCCACATACCAAGATATTTGTAGGGTTCTACCAAGGCCAAGTTATCATTAGACTTTGTTTCCATGATTAGATGAGTATTATGGCATTTAAATATTTTGTACTTTGTACCAAATACCATTATGTCCTTTTTGTCAGTGTTTAAGAACAGTTTGGTTTTAGCTATCGATCTTTCAACTTCAGAGAAATCATGCTGTAATACAGCATCAAACTGTAATATGTTTGGATTATTAATGTAGATTATGGTGTCATTTGCATGCATGTGCACAGAAGATGCTTTGCAAACAGTGGGCAATTCATTTATAATTTGAGAAAATAGGAGATGGCAAAGAATGGAGCCTTGAGGAACCCCACTTGTTACTTTAGATGAAGGTAAATATTGTCAGCAATAAATACAAGGATTAAAAAAAAAAACAAAAGACAGGAAACGCCGTCCCACACTGCTAGTTTATAATTAGAAGAAACAGAAGAGGGCCAAGAATGGAGCCTTTAGGAATGCCACTTGTTATTTTGAGTGGGAGGGAAATATTGTCAGCAACAGACACATATTGTGTTCTGTCCGATAAATAGGATCAGAACCAGTTTAGAGAATGATTACCCAATACTGAACAGAGTGGGCGGGCCTTGCACACAGCTGATGTCACAACGCTGTAGCCTGATGTTATTAGGACTGACCATTGGCAACATTAGCCTATTTCTACCATCATGCATTTCGTTCAAACATCTTATTTGCATAATGAAGGTAAACTTGACATTTACAAATCTTATTTTAGATAAAGATATATAATTCAACAGTTCAAGATTTAAAAATAAGGAATGATAGCATTTTTAAAACATAGATGAAGGCTTGGGCTAATAGTACTAAGGTGATGTCACCTATAGTTTAATAAGGTGAGTTAAGCGTGTGGTATTACCCTTTATGTTTCAGAGGTTATGCCTTAAACTAATGAGTAAGGAAAATAACGAGCTGGGGTGACACCTGGTTCCTCACTACTCATGTGAGAAGAATTTTTGAGCGGGCACAGGTCGCCCTTCGGAGGATCTGCCTACTTTGTGGGACCTCTAGGTGCAGTGATCTGCCTGGCCCCTATTTCAAAGTTAAATATCAGATCTCGTTGACAAGAAAAAAACATTTTTCTTACTCAACGCGTACGTAAGTTTCTGTTGCTTGTCTTCTACTACGAAAGAAAGAGAACGGAACAACGTAAGCGATCTTTTAAAAAGATATGATAAGGCAAGGATTTATGGAGCAAAACAATAATTCTAAATATTTCCACTTATTTAAATATTACTTTTAACTCTTTGGATGCTTGAGAGGTATCCAAAGGAAACTCTACAAAACACGATTCTTCTCATAGTACGCCGGTAACTACTTAGTTATCTTCTGGTAGATTGTGGTCTGCCTACTGAACACTCCCACCTGCCATATAGTCTGAGTTTAGGGCAATAGTGGGGAAATCAATACAATTTACCATTGCATTCAGTGGGACCTTTAACCCCTGTGATGACAATTCACTGGAGACTTCTAACATTAAAAAAACAAACTCAATCACTGGGGACAGTTGTGAAATTATAGTAGTCCACTATTTGTTGCCCCAGAATTACTCCACAGATTTTGTAAAATATATCTCTGCGGTTCTCCAAAATTAATACTGACACCCAACATTTTTATGTAGAAATTGTTTACCAGGAAGAATACATTGAGTTTTTGCTCATTTTCAAGTATATCCTGGAGAGCCTTTACAGTACAAATTGCATATTATACAAAGAAACTCTATAGATAGATTCTCTGTTTAAATATATAACTTTTACTGTATGTGTGTATATATATATATATATATATATATATATCCGTATCCTATATAATAATTCGCTACAAAGTTTGTAACAATGCAGTCATGCGCAGTAGAGACTGCTGTGCTTGCTGCAGACATGCGCAGTATAAGGTGACCACATTTCAATTCTGCTGTTCAGAGACACTGTGGAGAGAAGAGTGCACCAAAGAGTTCTAAACACTAGAGGGAGAACTTCACAATAATTGCTGTGTCAGAAAGTGATGTCTGGGCTACAAGAGAATTTACATCAAACCCAAAACATCACACTACAACAAAATTACACTGCAGTTCCCCCGTGATACACTGATCAAGGCTCAGTTATCTCTCTAGTGTTTTGAGCTTTGTCTGGAGGCCATTTTGTTGTAGCCCAACAGAGGCATCACTTTGTGTCACAGTAGACAACAGACATTTCTCTTTCTACAACTCTATGCTCTGGAGTCTTCATTCCCGGACTTTGTATTGTCCCAGAAGGGGACTGCCTGGGACAAGTGACACACACATAAAATCAGGGACTGTCCTGGGCAATCAGGGACGTGTTGTCACCCTAGCGTAGTAGAGACTGCCAGTGACGAGGCTGATACAGACCAGGGCTCTCTGTAGGAGCATCCAGCTCTGTATCAGCTGTGGTGCAGGCAGTCTCTACTGAGCATGACGGCACCGTGACTGGCTGGGACTGTATCAGCCGTGGCGTGGGCAGTCTCTACTGTGCATGACTGCCCCGCGACCGGCAGTGTCACTGTGGCCTATGTAACGGGCTCTTCAAATAGTATATATATATATATATATTTATACACACACACACATATACATACAAAAATTATATATTTGTGTTTTAGATACAATGTAGTAGTTATTTTTAGGTATTTTAGACTGGGAGAAGATCTGTTTTTTTTCAGGTAGGATATTCCAGGCTTTAGGAGCTCTGAAGGGGAAGGCAGATCGACCGGCTTCCTTCTTGTTGCTTAGAGTATAAGTGAGATTCTGGCTCTGGACTGGAGGTTATAGTTAGTATGGATAGCTGGTGTGTGCAAACTGCTTAAGTAGCCTGGTAGAATTCAAAAGAAGTGGTTATGAATAAAACAAGAATGGTGTAGGGCATGTCTAGATTTGAGTGTTAGCCAGTTTAGTTCTTTGGACATATCACAGTGATGGGTAGTGTAATTACATTGGAGGACAAAACAGTATAATGAGTTATACAGTGTCAAGTTCACTAAGATGGATTTGTGGTACAAAAGCATATACTATATTCCCCAATAGCATATGACTGGCATACATCTGTTGAATAACACATTTTCTTACCAGAGGACTTAAACAGGATTTGTTTCTTAACAGAACACCTGTTTTAGAATAAAATCTGCATGCTAATGTATCAATATGAAGACCAAAACTGAGGTGTTGGGGGGGGTGTCAAGCCACATACCAAGATATTTGTAGGGTTCTACCAAGGCCAAGTTATGATTAGACTTTGTTTCCATGATTAGATGAGTATTATGGCGTTTAAATATTTTGTACTTTGTACCAAATACCATTATGTCCTTTTTGTCAGTGTTTAAGAACAGTTTGGTTTTAGCTATCCATCTTTCAACTTCAGAGAAATCATGCTGTAATACAGCATCAAACTGTAATACGTTTGGATTATTAATGTAGATTATGGTGTCATTTGCATGCATGTGCACAGAAGATGCTTTGCAAACAGTGGGCAATTCATTTATAATTTGAGAAAATAGGAGATGGCAAAGAATGGAGCCTTGAGGAACCCCACTTGTTACTTTAGATGAAGGTAAATATTGTCAGCAATAAATACAAGGATTAAAAAAAAAAAAAAAGACAGGAAACGCCGTCCCACACTGCTAGTTTATAATTAGAAGAAACTGAAGAGGGCCAAGAATGGAGCCTTTAGGAATGCCACTTGTTATTTTGAGTGGGAGGGAAATATTGTCAGCAACAGACACATATTGTGTTCTGTCCGATAAATAGGATCAGAACCAGTTTAGAGAATGATTACCCAATACTGAACAGAGTGGGCGGGCCTTGCACACAGCTGATGTCACAACGCTGTAGCCTGATGTTATTAGGACTGACCATTGGCAACATTAGCCTATTTCTACCATCATGCATTTCGTTCAAACATCTTATTTGCATAATGAAGGTAAACTTGACATTTACAAATCTTATTTTAGATAAAGATATATAATTCAACAGTTCAAGATTTAAAAATAAGGAATGATAGCATTTTTAAAACATAGATGAAGGCTTGGGCTAATAGTACTAAGGTGATGTCACCAATAGTTTAATAAGGTGAGTTAAGCGTGTGGTATTACCCTTTATGTTTCAGAGGTTATGCCTTAAACTAATGAGTAAGGAAAATAATGAGCCGGGGTGATGCCTGGTTCCTCACTACTCATGTGAGAAGAATTTTTGAGCGGGCACAGGTCGCCCCTCAGAGGATCTGCCTACTTTGTGGGACCTCTAGGTGCAGTGATCTGCCCGGCCCCTATTTCAAAGTTAAATATCAGAACTCGTTGGCAAGAAAAAAACATCTTTCTTACTCAACGCGTACGTAAGTTTCTGTTGCTTGTCTTCTACTACGAAAGAAAGAGAACGGAACAACGTAAGCGATCTTTTAAAAAGATATGATAAGGCAAGGGATTATGGAGCAAAACAATAATTCTAAATATTTCCACTTATTTAAATATTACTTTTAACCCTTTGGATGCTTGAGAGGTATCCAAAGGAAACTCTACAAAACACGATTCTTCTCATAGTACGCCGGTAACTACTTAGTTATCTTCTGGTAGATTGTGGTCTGCCTACTGAACACTCCCACCTGCCATATAGTCTGAGTTTAGGGCAATAGTGGGGAAATCAATACAATTTACCATTGCATTCAGTGGGACCTTTAACCCCTGCGATGACAATTCACTGGAGACTTCTAACATTAAAAAAACAAACTCAATCACTGGGGACAGTTGTGAAATTATAGTAGTCCACTATTTGTTGCCCCAGAATTACTCCACAGATTTTGTAAAATATATCTCTGTGGTTCTCCAAAATTAATACTGACACCCAACATTTTTATGTAGAAATTGTTTACCAGGAAGAATACATTGAGTTTTTGCTCATTTTCAAGTATATCCTGGAGAGCCTTTACAGTACAAATTGCATATTATACAAAGAAACTCTATAGATAGATTATCTGTTTAAATATATAACTTTTACTGTATGTGTATATATATATATATATATATATATATATCCATATCCTATATAATAATTCGCTACAAAGTTTGTAACAATGCAGTCATGCGCAGTAGAGACTGCTGTGCTTGCTGCAGACATGCGCAGTATAAGGTGACCACATTTCAATTCTGCTGTTCAGAGACACTGTGGAGAGAAGAGTGCACCAAAGAGTTCTAAACACTAGAGGGAGAACTTCACAATAATTGCTGTGTCAGAAAGTGATGTCTGGGCTACAAGAGAATTTACATCAAACCCAAAACATCACACTACAACAAAATTACACTGCAGTTCCCCCGTGATGCACTGATCAAGGCTCAGTTATCTCTCTAGTGTTTTGAGCTTTGTCTGGAGGCCATTTTGTTGTAGCCCAACAGAGGCATCACTTTGTGTCACAGTAGACAACAGACATTTCTCTTTCTACAACTCTATGCTCTGGAGTCTTCATTCCCGGACTTTGTATTGTCCCAGAAGGGGACTGCCTGGGACAAGTGACACACACATAAAATCAGGGACTGTCCTGGGCAATCAGGGACGTGTTGTCACCCTAGCGTAGTAGAGACTGCCAGTGACGAGGCTGATACAGAGCAGGGCTCTCTGTAGGAGCATCCAGCTCTGTATCAGCTGTGGTGCAGGCAGTCTCTACTGAGCATGACGGCACCGTGACTGGCTGGGACTGTATCAGCCGTGGCGTGGGCAGTCTCTACTGTGCATGACTGCCCCGCGACCGACAGTGTCACTGTGGCCTATGAAACGGGCTCTTCAAATAGTATATATATATATATATATATATATATATATATATATATTTATACACACACACACATATACATACAAAAATTATATATTTGTGTTTTAGATACAATGTAGTAGTTATTTTTAGGTATTTTAGACTGGGAGAAGATCTGTTTTTTTCAGGTAGGATATTCCAGGCTTTAGGAGCTCTGAAGGGGAAGGCAGATCGACCGGCTTCCTTCTTGTTGCTTAGAGTATAAGTGAGATTCTGGCTCTGGACTGGAGGTTATAGTTAGTATGGATAGCTGGTGTGTGCAAACTGCTTAAGTAGCCTGGTAGAATTCAAAAGAAGTGGTTATGAATAAAACAAGAATGGTGTAGGGCATGTCTAGATTTGAGTGTTAGCCAGTTTAGTTCTTTGGACATATCACAGTGATGGGTAGTGTAATTACATTGGAGGACAAAACAGTATAATGAGTTATACAGTGTCAAGTTCACTAAGATGGATTTGTGGTACAAAAGCATATACTATATTCCCCAATAGCATATGACTGGCATACATCTGTTGAATAACACATTTTCTTACCAGAGGACTTAAACAGGATTTGTTTCTTAACAGAACACCTGTTTTAGAATAAAATCTGCATGCTAATGTATCAATATGAAGACCAAAACTGAGGTGTGGGGGGGTGTCAAGCCACATACCAAGATATTTGTAGGGTTCTACCAAGGCCAAGTTATCATTAGACTTTGTTTCCATGATTAGATGAGTATTATGGCATTTAAATATTTTGTACTTTGTACCAAATACCATTATGTCCTTTTTGTCAGTGTTTAAGAACAGTTTGGTTTTAGCTATCGATCTTTCAACTTCAGAGAAATCATGCTGTAATACAGCATCAAACTGTAATATGTTTGGATTATTAATGTAGATTATGGTGTCATTTGCATGCATGTGCACAGAAGATGCTTTGCAAACAGTGGGCAATTCATTTATAATTTGAGAAAATAGGAGATGGCAAAGAATGGAGCCTTGAGGAACCCCACTTGTTACTTTAGATGAAGGTAAATATTGTCAGCAATAAATACAAGGATTAAAAAAAAAAACAAAAGACAGGAAACGCCGTCCCACACTGCTAGTTTATAATTAGAAGAAACAGAAGAGGGCCAAGAATGGAGCCTTTAGGAATGCCACTTGTTATTTTGAGTGGGAGGGAAATATTGTCAGCAACAGACACATATTGTGTTCTGTCCGATAAATAGGATCAGAACCAGTTTAGAGAATGATTACCCAATACTGAACAGAGTGGGCGGGCCTTGCACACAGCTGATGTCACAACGCTGTAGCCTGATGTTATTAGGACTGACCATTGGCAACATTAGCCTATTTCTACCATCATGCATTTCGTTCAAACATCTTATTTGCATAATGAAGGTAAACTTGACATTTACAAATCTTATTTTAGATAAAGATATATAATTCAACAGTTCAAGATTTAAAAATAAGGAATGATAGCATTTTTAAAACATAGATGAAGGCTTGGGCTAATAGTACTAAGGTGATGTCACCTATAGTTTAATAAGGTGAGTTAAGCGTGTGGTATTACCCTTTATGTTTCAGAGGTTATGCCTTAAACTAATGAGTAAGGAAAATAACGAGCCGGGGTGACACCTGGTTCCTCACTACTCATGTGAGAAGAATTTTTGAGCGGGCACAGGTCGCCCTTCGGAGGATCTGCCTACTTTGTGGGACCTCTAGGTGCAGTGATCTGCCCGGCCCCTATTTCAAAGTTAAATATCAGATCTCGTTGACAAGAAAAAAACATCTTTCTTACTCAACGCGTACGTAAGTTTCTGTTGCTTGTCTTCTACTACGAAAGAAAGAGAACGGAACAACGTAAGCGATCTTTTAAAAAGATATGATAAGGCAAGGATTTATGGAGCAAAACAATAATTCTAAATATTTCCACTTATTTAAATATTACTTTTAACTCTTTGGATGCTTGAGAGGTATCCAAAGGAAACTCTACAAAACACGATTCTTCTCATAGTACGCCGGTAACTACTTAGTTATCTTCTGGTAGATTGTGGTCTGCCTACTGAACACTCCCACCTGCCATATAGTCTGAGTTTAGGGCAATAGTGGGGAAATCAATACAATTTACCATTGCATTCAGTGGGACCTTTAACCCCTGTGATGACAATTCACTGGAGACTTCTAACATTAAAAAAACAAACTCAATCACTGGGGACAGTTGTGAAATTATAGTAGTCCACTATTTGTTGCCCCAGAATTACTCCACAGATTTTGTAAAATATATCTCTGCGGTTCTCCAAAATTAATACTGACACCCAACATTTTTATGTAGAAATTGTTTACCAGGAAGAATACATTGAGTTTTTGCTCATTTTCAAGTATATCCTGGAGAGCCTTTACAGTACAAATTGCATATTATACAAAGAAACTCTATAGATAGATTCTCTGTTTAAATATATAACTTTTACTGTATGTGTGTATATATATATATATATATATATATATATCCATATCCTATATAATAATTCGCTACAAAGTTTGTAACAATGCAGTCATGCGCAGTAGAGACTGCTGTGCTTGCTGCAGACATGCGCAGTATAAGGTGACCACATTTCAATTCTGCTGTTCAGAGACACTGTGGAGAGAAGAGTGCACCAAAGAGTTCTAAACACTAGAGGGAAAACTTCACAATAATTGCTGTGTCAGAAAGTGATGTCTGGGCTACAAGAGAATTTACATCAAACCCAAAACATCACACTACAACAAAATTACACTGCAGTTCCCCCGTGATACACTGATCAAGGCTCAGTTATCTCTCTAGTGTTTTGAGCTTTGTCTGGAGGCCATTTTGTTGTAGCCCAACAGAGGCATCACTTTGTGTCACAGTAGACAACAGACATTTCTCTTTCTACAACTCTATGCTCTGGAGTCTTCATTCCCGGACTTTGTATTGTCCCAGAAGGGGACTGCCTGGGACAAGTGACACACACATAAAATCAGGGACTGTCCTGGGCAATCAGGGACGTGTTGTCACCCTAGCGTAGTAGAGACTGCCAGTGACGAGGCTGATACAGAGCAGGGCTCTCTGTAGGAGCATCCAGCTCTGTATCAGCTGTGGTGCAGGCAGTCTCTACTGAGCATGACGGCACCGTGACTGGCTGGGACTGTATCAGCCGTGGCGTGGGCAGTCTCTACTGTGCATGACTGCCCCGCGACCGGCAGTGTCACTGTGGCCTATGTAACGGGCTCTTCAAATAGTATATATATATATATATATATATATATATATATATATATATATTTATACACACACACACATATACATACAAAAATTATATATTTGTGTTTTAGATACAATGTAGTAGTTATTTTTAGGTATTTTAGACTGGGAGAAGATCTGTTTTTTTTCAGGTAGGATATTCCAGGCTTTAGGAGCTCTGAAGGGGAAGGCAGATCGACCGGCTTCCTTCTTGTTGCTTAGAGTATAAGTGAGATTCTGGCTCTGGACTGGAGGTTATAGTTAGTATGGATAGCTGGTGTGTGCAAACTGCTTAAGTAGCCTGGTAGAATTCAAAAGAAGTGGTTATGAATAGAACAAGAATGGTGTAGGGCATGTCTAGATTTGAGTGTTAGCCAGTTTAGTTCTTTGGACATATCACAGTGATGGGTAGTGTAATTACATTGGAGGACAAAACAGTATAATGAGTTATACAGTGTCAAGTTCACTAAGATGGATTTGTGGTACAAAAGCATATACTATATTCCCCAATAGCATATGACTGGCATACATCTGTTGAATAACACATTTTCTTACCAGAGGACTTAAACAGGATTTGTTTCTTAACAGAACACCTGTTTTAGAATAAAATCTGCATGCTAATGTATCAATATGAAGACCAAAACTGAGGTGTTGGGGGGGGTGTCAAGCCACATACCAAGATATTTGTAGGGTTCTACCAAGGCCAAGTTATGATTAGACTTTGTTTCCATGATTAGATGAGTATTATGGCGTTTAAATATTTTGTACTTTGTACCAAATACCATTATGTCCTTTTTGTCAGTGTTTAAGAACAGTTTGGTTTTAGCTATCCATCTTTCAACTTCAGAGAAATCATGCTGTAATACAGCATCAAACTGTAATACGTTTGGATTATTAATGTAGATTATGGTGTCATTTGCATGCATGTGCACAGAAGATGCTTTGCAAACAGTGGGCAATTCATTTATAATTTGAGAAAATAGGAGATGGCAAAGAATGGAGACTTGAGGAACCCCACTTGTTACTTTAGATGAAGGTAAATATTGTCAGCAATAAATACAAGGATTAAAAAAAAAAAAAAAAAAAAAAAAAGACAGGAAACGCCATCCCACACTGCTAGTTTATAATTAGAAGAAACAGAAGAGGGCCAAGAATGGAGCCTTTAGGAATGCCACTTGTTATTTTGAGTGGGAGGGAAATATTGTCAGCAACAGACACATATTGTGTTCTGTCCGATAAATAGGATCGGAACCAGTTTAGAGAATGATTACCCAATACTGAACAGAGTGGGCGGGCCTTGCACACAGCTGATGTCACAACGCTGTAGCCTGATGTTATTAGGACTGACCATTGGCAACATTAGCCTATTTCTACCATCATGCATTTCGTTCAAACATCTTATTTGCATAATGAGGGTAAACTTGACATTTACAAATCTTATTTTAGATAAAGATATATAATTCAACAGTTCAAGATTTAAAAATAAGGAATAATAGCATTTTTAAAACATAGATGAAGGCTTGGGCTAATAGTACTAAGGTGATGTCACCTATAGTTTAATAAGGTGAGTTAAGAGTGTGGTATTACCCTTTATGTTTCAGAGGTTATGCCTTAAACTAATGAGTAAGAAAAATAACGAGCTGGGGGTGATGCCTGGTTCCTCACTACTCATGTGAGAAGAATTTTTGAGTGGGCACAGGTCGCCCCTCGGAGGACCTGCTTACTTTGTGGGACCTCTAGGTGCAGTGATCTGCCCGGCCCCTATTTCAAAATTAAATATCAGATCTCATTAGCAAGAAAAAAACATTTTTCTTACTCAACCCGTATGTAAGTTTCTGTTGCTTGTCTTCTACTACGGAAGAAAGAGAACGGAACAACGTTCGCGATCTTTTAAAAAGATATGATAAGACAAGGAATTATGGAGCAAAACAATAATTCTAAATATTTCCACTTATTTAAATATTACTTTTAACTCTTTGGATGCTTGAGAGGTATCCAAAGGAAACTCTACAAAACACGATTCTTCTCATAGTACGCCGGTAACTACTTAGTTATCTTCTGGTAGATTGTGGTCTGCCTACTGAACACTCCCACCTGCCATATAGTCTGAGTTTAGGGCAATAGTGGGGAAATCAATACAATTTACCATTGCATTCAGTGGGACCTTTAACCCCTGCGATGACAATTCACTGGAGACTTCTAACATTAAAAAAACAAACTCAATCACTGGGGACAGTTGTGAAATTATAGTAGTCCACTATTTGTTGCCCCAGAATTACTCCACAGATTTTGTAAAATATATCTCTGCGGTTCTCCAAAATTAATACTGACACCAACATTTTTATGTAGAAATTGTTTACCAGGAAGAATATATTGAGTTTTTGCTCATTTTCAAGTATATCCTGGAGAGCCTTTACAGTACAAATTGCATATTATACAAAGAAACTCTATAGATAGATTCTCTGTTTAAATATATCACTTTTACTGTATGTGTATATATATATATATATATATATATATATATATATATATATATATATATATATATATCCATATCCTATATAATAATTCGCTACAAAGTTTGTAACAATGCAGTCATGTGCAGTAGAGACTGCTGTGCTTGCTGCAGACATGCGCAGTATAAGGTGACCACATTTCAATTCTGCTGTTCAGAGACACTGTGGAGAGAAGAGTGCACCAAAGAGTTCTAAACACTAGAGGGAGAACTTCACAATAATTGCTGTGTCAGAAAGTGATGTCTGGGCTACAAGAGAATTTACATCAAACCCAAAACATCACACTACAACAAAATTACACTGCAGTTCCCCCGTGATGCACTGATCAAGGCTCAGTTATCTCTCTAGTGTTTTGAGCTTTGTCTGGAGGCCATTTTGTTGTAGCCCAACAGAGGCATCACTTTGTGTCACAGTAGACAACAGACATTTCTCTTTCTACAACTCTATGCTCTGGAGTTTTCATTCCCGGACTTTGTATTGTCCCAGAAGGGGACTGCC
Organism: Rhinophrynus dorsalis; assembly: GCA_037306005.1. Lineage (NCBI taxonomy): Eukaryota > Metazoa > Chordata > Amphibia > Anura > Rhinophrynidae > Rhinophrynus > Rhinophrynus dorsalis. Next base: position 123,124,561 of record CM074722.1, read on the forward strand.
TGGGACAAGTGACACACACATAAAATCAGGGACTGTCCTGGGCAATCAGGGACGTGTTGTCACCCTAGCGTAGTGGAGACTGCCAGTGACGAGGCTGATACAGAGCAGGGCTCTCTGTAGGAGCATCCAGCTCTGTATCAGCTGTGGCGCAGGCAGTCTCTACTGAGCATGACGGCACCGTGACTGGCTGGGACTGTATCAGCCGTGGCGTGGGCAGTCTCTACTGTGCATGACTGCCCCGCGACCGGCAGTGTCACTGTGGCCTATGTAACGGGCTCTTCAAATCCTATATAATAATTCGCTAAATCGTGTGTAACGCCGCAACATGCACAGTAGACACTGCTGCGCATGCTGCAGTCATGCGCAGTAGAGACTGCCCGTGCCGTGGCTGATAAAGAGCTGGGCGCTCCAAAAGAGCGTCCAGCTCTGTATCAGCAGTGGCGCAGGCAGTCTCCACTGCACGTGACTGCCCCGCGACCGGGTGATAGTGGCACTGTGGCCCGTGTAACGGGCTGTTCAACTAGTAGTATATATATATATTTATTTATACACACACACACATATACATACAAAAATTATATATTTGTGTTTTAGATACAATGTAGTAGTTATTTTTAGGTATTTTAGACTGGGAGAAGATCTGTTTTTTTCAGGTAGGATATTCCAGGCTTTAGGAGCTCTGAAGGGGAAGGCAGATCGACCGGCTTCCTTCTTGTTGCTTAGAGTATAAGTGAGATTCTGGCTCTGGACTGGAGGTTATAGTTAGTATGGATAGCTGGTGTGTGCAAACTACTTAAGTAGCCTGGTAGAATTCAAAAGAAGTGGTTATGAATAAAACAAGAATGGTGTAGGGCATGTCTAGATTTGAGTGTTAGCCAGTTTAGTTCTTTGGACATATCACAGTGATGGGTAGTGTAATTACATTGGAGAACAAAACAGTATAATGAGTTATACAGTGTCAAGTTCACTAAGATGGATTTGTGGTACAAAAGCATATACTATATTCCCCAATAGCATATGACTGGCATACATCTGTTGAATAACACATTTTCTTACCAGAGGACTTAAACAGGATTTGTTTCTTAACAGAACACCTGTTTTAGAATAAAATCTGCATGCTAATGTATCAATATGAAGACCAAAACTGAGGGGAGGGGGGGAGGTGTGTCAAGCCACATACCAAGATATTTGTAGGGTTCTACCAAGGCCAAGTTATGATTAGACTTTGTTTCCATGATTAGATGAGTATTATGGCGTTTAAATATTTTGTACTTTGTACCAAATACCATTATGTCCTTTTTGTCAGTGTTTAAGAACAGTTTGGTTTTAGCTATCCATCTTTCAACTTCAGAGAAATCATGCTGTAATACAGCATCAAACTGTAATACGTTTGGATTATTAATGTAGATTATGGTGTCATTTGCATGCATGTGCACAGAAGATGCTTTGCAAACAGTGGGCAATTCATTTATAATTTGAGAAAATAGGACATGGCAAAGAATGGAGCCTTGAGGAACCCCACTTGTTACTTTAGATGAAGGTAAATATTGTCAGCAATAAATACAAGGATTAAAAAAAAAAAAAAAAAAGACAGGAAACGCCGTCCCACACTGCTAGTTTATAATTAGAAGAAACAGAAGAGGGCCAAGAATGGAGCCTTTAGGAATGCCACTTGTTATTTTGAGTGGGAGGGAAATATTGTCAGCAACAGACACATATTGTGTTCTGTCCGTTAAATAGGATCGGAACCAGTTTAGAGAATGATTACCCAATACTGAACAGAGTGGGCGGGCCTTGCACACAGCTGATGTCACAACACTGTAGCCTGATGTTATTAGGACTGACCATTGGCAACATTAGCCTATTTCTACCATCATGCATTTTGTTCAAACATCTTATTTGCATAATGAGGGTAAACTTGACATTTACAAATCTTATTTTAGATAAAGATATATAATTCAACAGTTCAAGATTTAAAAATAAGGAATGATAGCATTTTTAAAACATAGATGAAGGCTTGGGCTAATAGTACTAAGGTGATGTCACCTATAGTTTAATAAGGTGAGTTAAGCATGTGGTATTACCCTTTATGTTTCAGAGGTTATGCCTTAAACTAATGAGTAAGGAAAATAATGAGCCGGGGTGACGTCTGGTTCTTCACTATTCATGTGAGAAGGATTTTTGAGCGGGCACAGATTGCTCCTCAGAGGATCTGCCTACTTTGTGGGACCTCTAGGTGCAGTGATCTGCCCGGCCCCTATTTCAAAGTTAAATATTAGGTCTCGTTGGCAAGAAAAAAACATCTTTCTTACTCAACGCGTACGTAAGTTTCTGTTGCTTGTCTTCTACTACGAAAGAAAGAGAACGGAACAACGTTCGCAATCTTTTAAAAAGATATGATAAGGCAAAGAATTATGGAGCAAAACAATAATTCTAAATATTTCCACTTATTTAAATATTACTTTTAACTCTTTGGATGCTTGAGAGGTATCCAAAGGAAACTCTACAAAACACGATTCTTCTCATAGTACGCCGGTAACTACTTAGTTATCTTCTGGTAGATTGTGGTCTGCCTACTAAACACTCCCACCTGCCATATAGTCTGAGTTTAGGGCAATAGTGGGGAAATCAATACAATTTACCATTGCATTCAGTGGGACCTTTAACCCCTGCGATGACAATTCACTGGAGACTTCTAACATTAAAAAAACAAACTCAATCACTGGGGACAGTTGTGAAATTATAGTAGTCCAATATTTGTTGCCCCAGAATTACTCCACAGATTTTGTAAAATATATCTCTGCGGTTCTCCAAAATTAATACTGACACCAACATTTTTATGTAGAAATTGTTTACCAGGAAGAATACATTGAGTTTTTGCTCATTTTCAAGTATATCCTGGAGAGCCTTTACAGTACAAATTGCATATTATACAAAGAAACTCTATAGATAGATTCTCTGTTTAAATATATAACTTTTACTGTATGTGTATATATATATATATATATATATATATATATATATATATATATATATCCATATCCTATATAATAATTCGCTACAAAGTTTGTAACAATGCAGTCATGCGCAGTAGAGACTGCTGTGCTTGCTGCAGACATGCGCAGTATAAGGTGACCACATTTCAATTCTGCTGTTCAGAGACACTGTGGAGAGAAGAGTGCACCAAAGAGTTCTAAACACTAGAGGGAGAACTTCACAATAATTGCTGTGTCAGAAAGTGATGTCTGGGCTACAAGAGAATTTACATCAAACCCAAAACATCACACTACAACAAAATTACACTGCAGTTCCCCCGTGATGCACTGATCAAGGCTCAGTTATCTCTCTAGTGTTTTGAGCTTTGTCTGGAGGCCATTTTGTTGTAGCCCAACAGAGGCATCACTTTGTGTCACAGTAGACAACAGACATTTCTCTTTCTACAACTCTATGCTCTGGAGTCTTCATTCCCGGACTTTGTATTGTCCCAGATTTTGTAAAATATATCCCTGCAGTTCTCCAAAATTAATACTGACTCCTTGACACCATTTTTATGTAGAAATTGTTTTACCAGGAAGAATACATTGAGTTTTTGCTCATTTTCAAGTATATCCTGAAGAGCCTTTACAGTACAAATTGCCTATTATACAGCGAAACTATATAGATAGATTCTCAGTATAAATATATAATTTTTACTGTATGTGTCTATATATATATATATATATATAAAAGAATAAGCCTCATTGCATAATTTATGGTACCTCACACACAGAACATAATTTATGTCTCCTCAGAAAACAAACACACATTGAACAGAATGCCTCATTACATAATTTATGTCTCTTTAGGAGACACAACTCCCATTGGGTGATTCAATGGGGATGTTACTGCTCCCATTGGGTGATTCAATGGGGGCATGTTTATCATACAGGGAGTTGGCCCGCCCCCTCCAGCTCGCCCACCACTATCCAACTGACAAAAAAAAATATAGCTACCACTGGCTCCTGAAGTAGGGGATATCAGTAACTTCTTCTGGTCCACACACACTCTCACTCAGGATCATGACCCCACAATCACACTGTTTCACCTCCCACAGATAATTGTAACCCTCCATACACTCTGTTTCAATAAGAGGGTGTAATGTTTCCATAAAATACAAACTCAGGGATAAACTTAATAGCAACTCTTTTATTTAACTATTTTCATCTCTTCAGTCAACCTCACTAACTGTTTGTTTTCAACTGTCACTCCTCCACTTCCTGATTTCCGCCCTTTCTCCTTAAAGGGAGTGAGACGTTTTGCTGCTACAGAGGGCAAGCCTCAAACACCACTTTCTATTTGTCCCCTCAGCATATTGCTACGCTGCCTCAACTGAAGAGCCACCATGTGTTATATTGCTATGTTACCATAACTTAACCCTTTGAGTACCAGAGGGGTACGCAACACATTGCAAAGTAATGCGTTGCGTACCCCTCTGGCACTCAAAGGGTTAAGTAAGGAGGAGTTACTGTTCCCATTGGGTGAGTTAATGGGGGAGTGATTTAAATCATGCAGGGGGTTGGCCTGCCCCCACTATCCAGCCCGCCCACCACTATCCAAGTAACTGAAAAAACAAAATGGCTGCAACTCGCTCCTACACCACAGACACATACACATCAGCCAAAAAACACACACACACACAGACTCACACACAGACTCACACACACTCAATCATACACACTCAATCATACACACTCACAAAAATTCACACACTCACACTCTCTCACTCACACTCTCTCACTCACACACAAACACTCTCACTCACACACACACTCTCTCACTCAATCACACACACTCTCACTCAATCACACACACTCACACTCTCTCACTCCCTCTCTCTCACTCACACTCTCACTCAATCACACACACTCACGCAATCACTCACACAATCACTCACACTCACGCAATCACTCACTCTCGCACTCACACACACTCACTCACACCCCGGGAGCCAGCACGATCCATCTTCCACCATAGTCTCACTCACACTCACTCACACCCCAGGAGCCAGCACAATCCACCTTCTACCATAGTATGTGCAATTACCACATGCATTTCAACTATATGAATGAATGCCAGAGTGATGGCATAAGTACAAACACAAACTCATTACAATGACACATAAGTCACCCCCTTATGACTTACTTCTGTGTGTGTGTGTGTGTGTCTCTGTATGTGCCTGTGTGTTCCTCACTGTGTGTGTTGCATGTCTGTATCACACTCTATGTGTCTGCATGTTGTGCATTGCATGTATGTGTGTATGACAGTGTCGCTCTTTATGCATCTCAGTGCATGCGTGTGCATTTGCGTGTGTGTCTCTGTGTGTCTTTGTCTTGCATCCATGTGTGTGCATTAATTTCCTATATATCCTGACGGGCAGCGCCGTCCCACATTACTAGTATATATATATATATATATATATATATATATATATATATATATATATATATAGAAGTGAAATAACAAACAAAAGTATCTTGTAATACCTTTTTTATTGGACTAACAGAATTTTGGATTCTGTTAGTCCAATAAAAAGGTATTACAAGATACTTATTTTGTTTGTTATTTTACATCTGCATCACTGGACTAATACGGCTACAATCTCCACTATATATATATATATCCATATACTATATAATAATTAGCTACAAAGTTTGTAACGACGCAGTCATGCTCAGTAGAGACTGCTGCGCTTGCTGCAGACATGCGCAGTATAAGGTGACCACATTTCAATTCTGCCGTTCAGAGACACTGTGGAAAGAAGAGTGCACCAAAGAGTTCTAAACACTAGAGGGAGAACTGCCCAATAATTGCTGTGTCAGAAAGTGATGTCTGGGCTACAAGAAAATTTACATCAAACCCAAAACATCACACTACAACAAAATTACACTGCAGTTCCCCGGTGATGCACTGATCAAGGCTCAGTTATCTCTCTAGTGTTTTGAGCTTTGTCTGGAGGCCATTTTGTTGTAGCCCAGCAGAGGCATCACTTTGTGTCACAGTAGACAACAGGCATTTTTCTTTCTACAACTCTATGCTCTGGAGTCTTCATTCCCGGACTTTGTATTGTCCCAGAAGGGGGACTGCCTGGGACAAGTGACACACACATAAAACCCGGGACTGTCCTGGGCAATCAGGGACATGTGGTCACCCTAGCGTAGTAGAGACTGCAGTGACGAGGCTGATACAGAGCGGGGCTCTCCGTAGGAGCATCCAGCTCTGTATCAGCTGCGGCGCAGGCAGTCTCTACTGAGAATGACTGCACCGTGACTGGCTGGCACTGTATCAGCCGCGGCGTGGGCAGTCTCTACTGTGCATGACTGCCCCGTGACCGGCAGTGTCACTGTGGCCTGTGTAACGGGCTCTTCAAATAGTGTATATATATGTGTGTGTGTATATATATATATATATATTTATACACACACATATACATACAAAAATTATATATTTGTGTTTTAGATACAATGTAGTAGTTATTTTTAGGTATTTTAGACTGGGAGAAGATCTGATTTTTTCAGGTAGGATATTCCAGGCTTTAGTAGCTCTGAAGGGGAAGGCAGATCGACTGGCTTCATTCTTGTTGCTTAGCGTATAAGTGAGATTCTGGCTGTGGACTGGAGGTTATAGTTAGTATGGATAGCTGGTGTGTGCAAACTGCTTAAATAGCCTGGTAGAATTCAAAAGAAGTGGTTATGAATAAAACAAGAATGGTGTAGGGCAGGGCTTGAAATGTAAAGTCCTTTGCTACTAGCCAGACCTGAAAAGTTACTCGCCACTGCAAGCCATAATATACCCACCAGGGCTGAATTTCTACTTGCCAGGGTTGAATTTTGAAAAATTGGAAATGGAAATTTTGAGCCCTGGTGTAGGGCACGTCTAGATTTGAGTGTTAGCCAGTTTAGTTCTTTGAACATATCACAGTGATGGGTAGTGTAATTACATTGGAGGACAAAAGAGTATAATGAATTATACAGTGTCAAGTTCACTAAGATGGATTTGTGGTACAAAAGCATATACTATATTACCCCATAGCATATGACTGACAGACATCTGTTGAATAACACATTTTCTTACCAGAGGACTTAAACAGGATTTGTTTCTTAACAGAACAACTGTTTTAGAATAAAATCTGCATGTTAATGTATCAATATGAAGACCAAAACTGAGGTGGGGGGGTGTCAAGCCACATACCAAGATATTTGTAGGGGTCTACCAGGGCCAAGTTATGATTAGACTTTGTTACCATGATTAGATGAGTATTATGGCGGTTAACTAGTTTGTGCTTTGTACCAAATACCACTGTGACCATTTTGTCAGTGTTTAACAAAGTTTAGTTTTAGCTATCGATCTTTCAACTTCAGAGAAATCATGCTGTAATACAGCATGAAATTGTAATACATGTTTGGATTATTATTGTAGATTATGGTGTCATCTTGGAGGACCTGCCTACTTTGTGGGACCTCTAGGTGCAGTGATCTGTCCGGCCCCTATTTGAAAGTTAATATATATATATGACCAGAGAAAATGCACTGTTGTCGTCTCTATCAGATGTCTAAACTTTGTACTGTGTTTTGTACATTGGTAATAAATACAATCATGGGGAACTTGTGCAAGTCACTTGTGCTGCGGATTTGTTAACTGGAAGCTCGTCTAGTAATAACCTATATGTTTCTTTGCTATAATTAATTTCAGTTGAAGTGACTAAAGGTAATAAAACTAGTTAGGATTGTAGTCATTTTACAGAAAAAAATGATCAGCTTTTACTGTGTATTTTCATATAATTGTTATTTTAATTGCTTTAACCTATTCCTTCCCTCACAGACCCATATGAAGAACCAAATACATGTGGTTTCTAGCTGTTTCTGGACTACAATTACTCCCATCCTCAACCATCTATTGGCTGTTTGAATATTATCAAAGTATTGTGTGGGCCAAAATAAGCTGGATGCCTGCAGATTGGAATCATACCTAAGGAAGAGTACACTGCTGTCACTCAGGGCAACCATAAATACACTAACTAAAAGTGAATGATCTTTATGAGGGTTTTTTCTTTAAAGGGATAGTAATACTTCATTTTAACTTTATTTTATTTTGTAGGCATTAAAAAAACATGAAGAATGATATAAGTCTTATCTCTGAAACCTTTATGGTTTAAGAGATATTCACAAACAAAGTATCCCCCCCCTGTTCAACCAAATCAGAAGGGAGATGCCCAGGTAGACTGCAGAGAGGGACAATCTTCAATTAAGATAATGGAAAAGGCTGAAAAACTTATCAAGGGGGGAAGGGCTTTCATTGTTTTCATACAAAGAAAATTGTCCCCTTCTGTTATCTGTACTGTCATACAACCAGACTCACATCTGAGAAGAGATTGCTTACACTAGGTAAAAGGGGCGGGGAGGGGAACTTTGCTTGTGAATATCTCATAAACCATAAAGGTTTGAGCGATAAGACTTATATCATTCTTCATGTTTTTTTTAATGCCTACAAAATAAAATAAAGTTAAAACGAAGTGTTACTATCCCTTTAACTTAATGCCCTATGTTCAAAAGAACACATCATTCTGGGTAAAACCCACTGCATCACATGGGATAAATACAATTCCCAGGATTCCTTGTTTAATTTAGAGAGTTATGCAATGACTTGTGAAGGTATGCAATGGGGATATATTTAGTATTTAAGGGGTTAAAAGCCACATTTAAACCAGTGGCATTTTACCAGTAGTTGGTTTACTCCAAAATGACTCCAGTTTCCTTTGGAACAAAAAGGCCTTAGTGTTTATTTGTCTCAGAATAAATACTATTGATTATTAATATGTTGTGAATATTTGAGTGAAATTGTACAGTGGCACCGCTACTATTCTATCATCTGAAGATTTGTGGTCAACTGACCAGATCCGTCCATAGGATGGTATAGCAACAGCGTCACTGTACAATTTCAGGCCACTGTGATACGGCACATAAAACATTTTCATGTTTGAAATAAGTAATAACTTTTGAATAAAACACTGTTTAACAGTGTGAGTACACTTGTTTTACTCAGTGGGATAAACCCTACAATATATATTTTTTACATATTAAGTATTACTATCTCTTTGATATAACCTGTCATACATTGACAAGAAAGCTGTCAAAGGGGCATACTGAACATTTACTTTTATCCATTTAATTATACTATTTCCATGTCAGTACTTAGGGAAAATAAATATGGCCTGTCTGACCCCAGGGGGTGCCCCACCTGATAATTATAACAGAAACATTTTTTATCTATTTATCTAGTGCAAGTGAACTAGTATGCCAACAGGCTACAGAACCATTTGAGAATAGTTGTCTGGGCCATTACATAAGAAGAGTGAGTGCTTCTACCCAAAAAAATTACAACTGTTTTCATAAGCATATTAGCACAGCCCTTACATGTATGGATTTCTCATCAAGCATCAACAACTGAAATAGCTTGGACCCTGGCATTAACATCTAAAAGTAGGTATGACGCATTCACCATATGCAAAGTGTCCACTCTCTATTTATGTTGCCACCCCATCTGTATACATATGCAAATGTAATTTGTTCATTGCATAATCTCAGGTGTCTTACATTTGCATATGTATGAGGGGTGTTATATGGCCACACCTCTCTGCCATTCAGAGGGTTACAGTAACTAAGAGAAAAAGTTCCATTGATTTCACACTATAGGGCACTTAAAATGTTTCTCTCTATGGAGGGCCTCACACTTCCAGCCTGCAGGCCACAAGCTGGACATGCCTGCTATATCAGTACTCAGAATGCCCACAGAGACTTTAATACAGTGAAATAAAGTACAAGTGTTGAGTTCAATAAAGTGATGATACAATAAAGTTTAAATGTACCTGTGTGCTGCCAAAGTGCACTGCGTTGCAGGTATTAAGAATGTTATTGTTTTAAATGTATGAATGCACTCTGTATTGGAAAGCATTACTGTACAAAGAAATGTTGTATTGTATTTTCCATGTCAAAATAAAGATTATTTAAAAAAAAAAAAAAAAAAAAATCAATTTCAGATTACCCTGACCCATGCCCTATATTCCCCCCCTCACATACACACATTCACCCAATCCCCCAGGCAGATGCCCACAGAGACTTTAATACAGTGATATAAAGTTCAAGTATTGAGTTCAATAAAGTATTGATACAATAAAGTTCAAATGTACCTGTGCGCTGCCAAAGTGCACTGCGTTGCATGTATTAAGAATGTTATTGTTTTAAATATATGAATGCACTCTGTATTGGAAAGCATTAGTGTACAAAGAAATGTTGTATTGTATTTTCCATGTCAAAATAAAGATTATTTATAATAATAAAAAAAAAAAAAAAAAAAAAAAACCAAAAAAAAAACAGTACTCAGAGCTTTGATCCTCAGTCAATTTTTGTTCAAGGCACTGCAAGCATTCAGTATGGAATTTTGAGACACTGCTAATATTTTGTAGATAAATTGTCAGGGGGATATTAAAGAGAAATGTATATTTAACTAGTTAATGTCATGTCCCCAATATGAAATAGAATAAAGAGCATGCTGTGCTTAAACATACATGGTGTGATACAATATTTTATTATATATAAGGGCAAGCACACATTGCATTTTAGGTGTTCACTTATTCTTTGCCATTCACAATTCACTAATTGTGTTATTGTCTTAGTTTTCATGTTTTGTGTATAAATTTATTTTTCGTATGTTGAATTTTTCTGCACACATCAGCACTTATTGTTTAGTTAACAAAAAAAATTATATATACATGCTTTTATTTTTATATTTTGTTCAATATCATATAGCCCAATGCGAATATGGCATGGTTTAAACATTGGAATTAAATGGTATTTATTTGTAGTATAAAAACAGATATTTCATATGCACCATGAACATTTATTTTGTTCATTTTTCTTTATATTTATTATACTAGATAAGTATAGCGTCATGTATATACTTTATACAATGTCACCATCAGGGCCGGCCCTTACATGGGTCCCGGTGGGGCCATGGACCCAGGCGGCACTTTTTCAGGGGCGGCAATTTGCTGCCCAAAGGCATGCACGTGCACATCATAGGCACAGCAAGGCAGTGACACAACTTCTTATTCTGACATACCAGCGCCTCCCAGACACCACGCAGAACCCCCTCCCAGCCTCTCTGCGACCCCCACAGCAGGGACACACAATCTCCCCTCTCATTCCGTGTCACAACCCTCTCTTTCTTCTCAGAAAAACTTTAACCAACAAGTCGGAGCGGAGTGCACACAGGTGCTGGTTACAAAGCATTATGACACTGTTTCAACAATAACATGGCTGACACAGATGTTCCTTGCTGCACACAGCAGTAGTGACAGCACTTCTCTCCAGACACGGCATCCAACATGTTGACATTAACGTATGTATATTTAAATGCTCACATGCAAAAGAGGCTGATGTGCTAGATAAAAGTGGTGCAATTCTGGAGCAATTCATTCCCTATATCACAATTTGTTTACCTGAGGATTACATCACTTTGTATATCAGCCTCACTGATGTGACCAGATTTCCTCTTTAGTGCAGGATACTTATGAAACGTTCATTCTTCATGGCTGCATTAGAATCAATACAACCAGGCAACATATGTTTTCACTGAGAGTCTGCTTACATTATCAGTATAGAGGAGGGCTGGTCACTGCATTATAAAGGCAAGCCTGGAGCAAATATGGTGTAAAATAATTTTGTAGCTTTGCAGATTGATTAGAGAGGTCTTTCTAAAATGGCTCAAATGAGTTTTGCTCAGGAATTGCACCAAACTGCTGGACTACACACAAACATAAAACTAAACTCACACTCAGACACACTTTCACACACTCTTACCCACACTCTCTTTTTCTCACATATACATTCAAACTCAAACACACACACACACACACTAATTAAATGTGAAGCAATACTGGGTCAAACCAGTGTTTCCTAGTCTAAAATCTGAACCAATCGCCTGCTTATTTAGCCTCTACATTGTTCCCATTTATACCACAAGAGTAAAGGCATAAGTCCTACTTGTTTTGCGTGTGTTCAAGCAGGGATGGGCCCAGGCTCCTATGAAATGGATGTAAACTTGAAGTTGTAATGTAACAAATGAATGTACATTACAATTCAATATAGTCCCACAGCTACTCAGATGATAATCATATGACAGTCATAAGAAAAGATGGTATGAGTGTGCTGTGTGCCCTCACTTTCAATTTGCCAAATGTAGGCAGATATTGGTACCCAAAAAGCCATGTAGTCTCACATGGGCTCTGTCAGACTACACGGCTTTGTGGGTATCATTTCTGCTTACATTTGGCATATTGAAAGTAAGGGCACACTCATACCAGCCTTTCTTATGACTGTCATTTGTCATCTAAGTAGCTGCAGAACTATATTGGACTGTGATGTACATGCAGTTGTTATGTTACATGTTTACATCCATTTAATACTTGGACATATATCCATTCCACATATTGTGATTGCATTTACTCTGTACTGCATACTCAGTACTCCACACTTTAGGTATTCTCATTGTAATAAATATTTGTGTTTTTTGCTGCGATTACTGCAATCCCACCTTTAGTGTACTTTCTTTTGTTCTGTATTTATGCTCTGTTTTACACCCCCACGCACCATTTTGTCTTTCTACACCCCAACCTGAACAAAAATTCTTATTTTATCTCCAGGGTATGCTCGGGGGGTCCCCCAGTCTATCTGATGCTCAGCTGTTGGATGATGGCCATTTCAGTCCAACAGGAGTGGGAATACCAAAGGGCTCTGTTATGGGGAGTAAAGGGTATCCCCATCTTCTATCCATCTTTCTTTCTGTGCTGGCGAATAGCATGTGCACAATTGAGCATATATGTGTATGAGTAAGTGTGCATTGGTGTAAGATTTTGTGTGTGGGTGTGTGAGATTGAGAGAGTGTATGTGAATCTGCATTGTATGTTTGTATACAATATTTGTGGGCATTTCATCCTTGGACCCAGGCAGCACAATGTCTTGGGCCGGCACTGGTCACCATACATTTGCTTTGGTTACCTGTATTCATTTCTTTGACCTCATGTTATTACCATTTCTACTGTTGAGTGAATCTCCCTAATAATATTCAGAGTCTCTCTGGTGCCCATACACCATGTGGGAGACTTTATTTGTATGTCAAACTAAAGAGTAGGGAAAAGAACAAGCTGGGACAATACCTGGTTTCTCACTCTTTATATGAGTAGAATTTTTGAACAGGTACAGGTTGCCCCATGAAGAGCCTTCCTACTATGTAGAGTATCAAGGTGGTATGATCTCCCTGATCTATTATGTGTTAATTAAAATAAGATATCTGCTTAAAATAGAAAATTTACTATATTTGCAGAGAGTGAAGATTTTACAAATGAAAGTTAAGTATCTGTTTAGGAAACTTATGACACATCCTAGAGCTGATACTGCAGAGGATTTACCGACTAGAATTTCTTGCAGTGCAGACCTTTCTGTTTCTTTACTGTAGTCTATTTCATCGGAGATTAGTAAAGTTAATATGACTCCTCAGCATTGTCATCCTTTAACAGAGTAGAATTACAGTTTGAATTTTATCTTATTATTACATATTGGTTACACTGATATAGTACTACCCTTTGTTTTCTGAGGCAGGACCTAGATAGGCTCATAAGGAGGATGGAAAACTTGTTTTACAGCTGTATTGAGAGTGCTCATGTATCATTCATTGTACATCATAGGGAGGAGAAATAAACTAACTAGAAGTGAATATTTTAATTAGGGATTTTTTTTAAATTTTATTTAGGTCCTCGGACCTTATTCATAATGCTAAGGAGGTGCATTTCTGGAGCAAACCAACTACAACATAGGTTTGAAAGTAAAATTCTCCAAATTCTAATTTATTTAAATGGGGTGTTTAACTACTTGAATGCTATCTAGGTCTGCAATGCATTGGAGACCTCTCTAGCATTAAGGGGGTTAAAATGCACATTTAAACCAATGGGAAGATATCATGCTTATGTCTGTGGGAGGGAGAACCAGATGGCCTGGGCTCCTTGGCTTAGCTACACCGATAAGGCCTTCCCAATAAGACTGTGCTGATACTGTTCCCCTGGTGAAGATTCGCTGATATGTTCTGGTGCCCTGTGGGATCAGAAGAGACATACTACCTCACCCTTCACTTTCCCCTCTCTATTCCATTCCCTCTTTATACCCTTCTCCCTCTCATTTACTCCTTTTTTCTCTCTTCATTTTGTTCTTCTTCCTCTTTCTCTTCTTCTGTTTCTCTCACTGTACTCTCCCTTTCTCTATCCTCTTCTTTGTTTCCACTAGATGGAGCTTGGGCCCCGCACCGGCTTTGTGTTTGTGTATGGGGGGAGGTGTTGTGTGTCAGTATACTATGTGCTGGGCATTTACCTTTGGTTGGCCCCTGCTTAGTTTTATTACTAGTCATCCTTCTACAAGATTACTTAAGCAGATAAGTATGGGATAATGGGAATTCTGGGAATACTCATTTACAGAATTCTCATTGATGTAAATGATCAATGCTCTGGGGACTTCTCTAGCAGTTAAGTGGTTATATATAAGCCATATTTAAATAAATTACATTTTTCTGTTTAGCTTTTCTATTTGCGTGTGTGTGTTGGACACATGTCTGATACTCAACAAAATAATGTTACAATTGAATAAACAGAATAAACCTATTATGTAAATAGTCATTTGGATTTAAATTTCTTCTTCCATTTTGATAACATCAGTATGGTAATATTACATCTAATTATTATTATATTTTTTTTTAAGTAGTAATCGTCCAATAATGTAGCTGGATGGACACAAAATAATATAAAATCCCAGACACACATTCAGTTATAAATGATGATACACCTATATACAGTACAGTGTTTGACCCTCAGAAGCCCCCTATTGGACATTTTTTACCTCAGGTTATCCCCATGTCTACTGTTTCGTGACTCTCCCTAATAGTATTCAGAGTCTCTCTGGTGCCCATACACCATGTGGGAGACTTTATTTGTATGCCTTAAGCTAATGAGTAAGGAAAATAACAAGCCAGAGTAATAACTGGCTTCTTCCTATTCATGTAGATACAGGTTGTCCTTTGAAAAGTCTACTTTACAGGATCTCAAGGTGCTGTGATCTGCCTGATCTATTGTGTGTTAATCAAAAGTAAGATACCTGCTAAAATGTGGGAATTATTTGCTGATGGGAATTTCCTGTAGTGCAGACCTTTCTGTTTCTGTACTATATTCCATTTCAGCAAAAGTTACTAAAGTTAATATTACTGCTCAGCATTGTTATCCTTTTGAAGAGTAGAATTATAGTTTTTTTAATCTTAATAGTACTAAACTGAAAAATGCCTACCCTTTGTGTTCAGAGGGATGACCCAGATAGGCTCATATGGAGGATGGGGAAAAAATCTCTAATTGAAATATTCACTTTTATTTAGGATATTTCTCCTCCCTCTAATGTACAATGAATGATAGTGGAGTACTCACAAAGCAGCAGGAAAATAGCAAGTTTTCCATCCTCCATATGAGCCTGAGTCATCCCTCAGAACACAAAAGGTAGTAATTAATCAGTGTAACTAACATGTAAAATGAAGGCAATGCTGATGTCTGGTAATATTAAAGCGGAACTTTCACCTCTGTATGTTCCAGACGTCATTCGTTCCTTAATATTCCATGTGTATAGTGCTGTGTTTCTTTTTGCATACAACTACATAGCAGTTAAGCAACAGATACAGGAATAGTTTACCAGGTGACGTAACGTTCCTTAGAGCTGAAACTTCTTGCACCGTATGGTGCAGAAGACACTCCCACAGGGGTTGGCAGTGAGTAGTCCGTTCAGCCTCTGAATCATACGTCATTCCTTTCTACAGCATGTGACCTGGTGCGCTCCTTGAATTGTGAGCGTTCAGGTCTTGTCTGTATGGTGCGAGCGCGTTCATGAACAGCGCTCGCACTGTATAAATCAGCTGAATTTTAATTGTATTAGTGGTGTTACTTTTTGTCAACGAATTTGCCAGTGGTCTGTTTGATGAGAATTGCCTTCACTTGCATTCAAGTATATTTGTTCTTGCCGAATCTCATAGCTGTTCATGCACGAGCGCGCATCACGCTGAACATGAAGAAAGGGAAAAAAAAAGGGGTAGTCTCTTCCACTGTGACTGACAAGGCACAGGGAGAGCTGGCGCCTGCGCTGTAATACTTTTCAGGAAAGATGGCGCCGCTCACCCTGGTCTCGCAGCTCACTTAATAGGTAAATATAACGAACATAGGTAGATAACAGGTGGCTAATATATAAACAATAAGCATGATGTTAAGTTTAACTTGCAAACTACAGATAGTTATGTCGTTGTGAAAGTTCCGCTTTAACTTTAGTAACTTCCACCAAAGTGAAATATAGTAAAGAAACAGAAAGGTCCGCACTACTAGAAATTCTTGACAGTCACTTCTCTGCAGTATCAGCACTAGGATGTCTCGCAAGTTTCCTAAGCAGATACATAATTCTCAATTGTAAATCATTTCCTACTTTTAAGCAGATAATTTACTTTTAACACATAATAGATCAGGCAAATCACAGCACATTAAAAACCAACGAAGTAGGCAAGTGCTCCAAAGAGCAACCTGTACCCGTCTCCAAGCTTGTTATTTTTCCTTACTCATTAGTTTACGATATACAAGTAAAGTCTCCCACCTGGTGTATGGGCACTAGAGAGACTCTGAATACTATTAGGGAGAGTCACTGAATAGTAGAAATGGTAATAACCTGAGGTCAAAAAATGTTCAATGGGGGCTCTTGAGGTTCAATCATTGTACTACTGTACTTTGGTGTATCATTTATAACAGACTGCGTATCTGAGATTTTATATTATTTTGTGTCCATCCAGCTATCTTATTGAAAGATTACAGCTATTAAAAAAAGCCTAATTAAATTTTATGAGTAATATCATACTGATGTTATCATAATGTAAGAAGTAATTTACTGTCTTTCTCAGTCACAATTTACAGAATACATTGTCTGAATTAGAATATTAACTTTGTCAGCGCCAAACATGCAACAAACACATACCTGGAAATAAACATAATTTATTTAAACAGGGTGCATAACTACCTGAATGTTAGAGAGGTTCCCAAAGCATTGCTCATTTACATCCATGGGAATTCTGGGAATACTCATTTACATCACTGGGAATTCTGGGAATACTCATATACAATAAGGGAATTCTGGGACTACTCATTTACAGAACTCCCATTGATGTAAATGAGCAATGCTTTGGGGCACTCTCTAGCAGTTAAAGTTATTATAAGTCCTATTTAAATAAATGCAATTTTTCTATTTAGTTTTACTATTTGCATGTGTGTTTTGGACACCTGTCTGGTACTAAAAACATTTAATGTTACAATTCAATAAACCTAATAAACGTTTTCTGTAAATAGTCATTGAGAAGGACAGACATTGATCCCAGAAAATTACTTCTTAAATTTTGACACCAGTACAGTAGTGTTACACCTAATTTATTTGTTTTGTTTTTGACGGGGGGAGGGGGGGTGTTGACACAGTAATCGTCCAATAATGTAGCTGGATAGACACAAAATAATATAAAATCACAGGCACACATTCAGTTATAAATGATACACCAATGTACAGTTCATTGTTTGAACCTCAAGATCCCCCCACTGGACATTTTTTGACCTCAGGTTATTACCATTTCTGCTGTTCAGTGACTCTCCCTAATATCATTCAGAGTGTGTCTGGTGCCCATACACCAGGTGGGAAACTTTATTTTTATGTATTAAACAAAAACTAAGCCAACAAGCCAAGGGCAGTGCATTTGATGTATATGGCCTAATTAAATAGATTACGTTTATCTGTTGAGTTTTATTATTATTTGCATGTCTGTGTAAGATACCTGTAATTCAGACAAATTATTCTGTATATAGTGCCTGACAAGGGCAGACATTAGTACCAGGCAGTTACTGTTTACATTATGATAACATCAGTATAAAACCTAATTAGGCCTATCTTTTTTTTTTGGTGGGCGGTGTTTTTAGGTTGTTTCTTTTTTTTAAGCAGTAATCTTTCAATAATGTAATTACATGGATTTAAAATAGTGTAAAATCTCAGATACACACTGTTATAAGTGATACGCCAATGTACAGTACATTCTTTGAACCCCAAGAGCCCCCTATTGGATATTTTTTTACCTCAGGTTATTATCATTTTACTGTTCAGTGACTCTCCCTAGTAGTATTCAGAGTCTATAGAATAATATATAGGAAACGGAGAAGTGATAAACTGGAGAAGTTACCTCCACTTTATCACTACTTAGTGAATCTTCCCCCGTGTTTCTCAATACTCATGTGATAATTATCAGGTTGCTCCTTGGAAAACCTGCTTACTTACTGCTGGATCTCTAGCTGCTGTAATCTGCCTGATAAATCATTTGGTAATCAAAAGTAAGATTCCAGCTAGAAAGAACATATATATACAGAGAATTTACTGACTTGAATTTCTTGTAGTGCGGATCTTTCGGTTTCTTTACTGTATTGCAGTTGCTAGAATTAATATTACGCTTCAGCATTGTCGTCTTTTTATATAATAGAATTATAGTTTGTTTTTTATTTTCTGATTATTACATTTTAGTTACACTGATAAATTCCTACCATTTGTGTTCTGAGGGATGACCCAGATAGGCTCATATGGAGGATGGGGGAAAAAAATCCCTAATTGAAATATTCACTTTTATTTAGGATATTTCTCCTCCCTCTGATGTACAATGAATGACACCAGAGCACTCACAATACAGCAGTAAAACAGCAAGGTTTCCATCCTCCCTATGAGCCTATGTGGGCCACCCTAAGAGCACAAAGGGTAGCAATATACTAGTTTGACTAACCTGTAATAATAAGACAATAAACATGTAACAAACATAGACAAGCAAATACTGAAACTAAATAGATAAACATGATTTATTTAAATAGGGCTTATAACCACTTGAATGTTAGAGAGGTTCCCAAAGCATTGCTCATTTACATGAACAGGAATTACAGGATTACTCATTTACAATAAGGGAATTCTGGGAACTGTATTTCTGCCCGTGGTACAGTTATTTTGCTCCACAGTTATTCATGTTTCTTTTATATATATCCTATATAATAATTCGCCAAGTTGTGTGTAACGCCCGACATGCGCAGTAGACACTGCTGCGCGTGCGACAGTCACGCGCAGCAGAGACTGCCGCGCCGCGGCTCATACAGAGCTGGGCGCTCCGAAGGAGCGTCCAGCTCTGTATAAGCAGCGGCGCGGGCAGTCTCTGCTGAGCGTGACTGCCCCACGACCGGCTGCCAGAGGCACTGTGGCCCGTGTAACGGGCTGTTCAACTAGTATATATATATATATATATATATATATATATATATATATATATATATATATATATATATATATAGAGGGTCACTTTCTCAAACTTAAAACAGGGCAATTCTGGAAATCAACTGCACCCCAGGTAGAAATGAAAATTCCAATTTATTTAAATCAGGGCATGACAAATTTGGTTTGGCTCTAGAAGCCAGTCTCTGCATCAGAGGAGAACCTTCCCTTGGGACCTTACTGGGAGAGGGTAGGGGAAGAGGAGCATGCACAATTTTTTCTCTGTTCTTCTTTCTTTTTTCTTCCTCTCTCCTACCAATGGAACAAGGCTGGATTGTCAGAGTAAAGTGTGATTCTGTGGCTACCAGTGGAACCAGATGGAGAGGGTGTGTCAGAAGGTGTGTAAAGGGAATCTGTGGCTACCGGGGGAATGGAGCCAGGCTAGGGAGTCACTCAGTGTCTGTGGGGATCTGTAGCTACCAGTGGGCAAAGGAACAAGGCTGGGGTCAGGCACGTGCACACATAGACACTAAGGGGGGCTTGAGCACCTGCCCTTTTTGTCCAAAGTGCCCTCGTGCACTTTTAACAACAACAACAAAAAAAAAAAAAGTTGCCTCGCCGCTCAATGACATCATATCTGCATGAAGAGTAGGGTGACCAGACGTCGCCGATTTCAGGGGACAGCCCCCGGATTGTGGGCACTGTGCCCGGCTGGAATGTGTCCCAGGATCTAATCTTCTATACTATAAATGAAGACGTGGTCAGGTGACCATGCATTCTCCCAACGCACCCCCCCCCCCCCCCGCTGTTCAGGGGGAGGAGTAATACCTCTCTCCACACATTCATAGTGGCGACATTTTCTCACACACACACTCACACACACACACACACACACACACACACACACACACACACACACACACACACAATAAATAAATCACCAGCCAGCAAGAACCTGCCACATACAGCAAGGCGTTTACAAAGGAGCAAAAGCGTTTGCCTATCTCCTACATTCACCCTTGCCAGGATGTTTCATATGGCCGACTTTCGCTTCATTCACTGCTGCATGACTGAGGGATGTAGTCACCCACTCGCCGGGCGCCAGCAAGAACCTGCTCCGGACTCTACCCTCCTGCGCGCTGAGGAACAGTGAGGCCGTGGTGGGTGTAACTGTATCTGACTACCTATTTGCTAACCGGCCAGCCGACAAGCCTGTCCAGCCGGCTCAGCTATGTACTCTGTTTTGCTGCATGGCTTTAGCAGCCACAGCTTCTGGCTCCTAAGCGCCACATATAGAGATCTACACAATTGCCTATATAATTTCTTTATATTCACACGTGTTAACTTTTTGTGGTGGTGTGATACCTCTATGCTGATAGCTGGAGCGGGTATAGTTCACCCCTCCCCCTACAATCACATGCGAGGTAGCCATCATCAAAAGACCCACATGACAATGTTGCCATGCATGAAATGTCCTGCTGTAATAATATTGCACTGGACTTTCAATGTGCACACTCTGGCCATTTAAACTACACTACGCACACTCTGCGCATTGAAAGTCCACTGCCCTGTGAAGGTCCTGACACACAATTTTCAAACAACCACATGCCCTCCCGATCCTGCAGTCACCACCACCTCAGCTATGGCTCTTGCTGTATCAACATACTATCCTCTCTATGATTGTTCACCAACATGACTATTTCATCGAGTGTGTGCAGGTAGTAGAGCTAACAGTTTGTTGTGCTGAGATGGAATGAGGGGAAGTGGAGTTTAACCCATCTCAGCGCAATTAACTTTTAACTCTACTTGCACACACTCGATGAAATAGTCATGTTGCTGAACAACTGCCACAGGGTTATCCAACGCATTGCAAAGCAATGCGTTGGATACCCCTGTGGCAATCAAAGGGTGTTAGTGTCTCTTCCCCTGCCCCTCCCACCTTCCCTGTCCCTTACTGTCTCTCACTCTGTCCCTCCCACCTTCCCCATTCCTTAAGACGTCTCCCCCGTCACTAAATCAGTCCTGGAGGAGACGCAATGTTCACTTATCTGGTAAACTTTTTCTTTCTGCTTTCGGCTGCTCTGTGAGGCTCTTCTCTGCTATTCACTCCTCCCGACTGTTACATAATAAAATTACTAGGCCAAATTTGTAAAAATTATTCTTATTTTATTTCTTTTATCAACTTTTTGCTACCCTGTGTGTCTTGAAGGTTGCTCCTGATAATGTTCCTGTCTCATGAACGATGAGCAACCAGGGTTTTCCTGCTTTTTATTTATTTTACTTCAATAGATTTAATCACCCCATCCATTCAGTGGCCAGTTGAAAATTGTGTGAATGCTTATTGTCCCTTAACAGTTAGACCACTCTACCATTCAGTGTCCCAAAAGCATCATGTAAATAAGTGGTAAAGTGTCCATTGTATTATTTGTTCCCTATTGTAATGTTGATTTGCCAGATAATTGCTACACTTTACTTTATGCATATGGCTAAGACCACTTGGATGACAAATTGACCTTTATCAGGTTCAGAGGTTGGTAGAAGATCTAGGGACAAAGGACATTTTTGATGAACTAGGTTCTGCTTTATAACTACTACTAGGAGGCACAAAGGAAGCCCTTGTGTTAAAGGGATAGTAATACTTCATTTTAACTTTATTTTATTTTGTAGGCATTAAAAAACATGAAGAATGATATAAGTCTTATCTCTCAAACTTTTATGGTTTATGAGATATTCACAAGCAAAGTTTCCCCTCCCTGCCCCTTTTACCTAGTGTAAGCAATCTCTCAGATGTGAATCTGGTTGTATGACCAGACAGATAACAGAAGGGGACAATTTTCTTTGTATGAAAACAATGAAAGCCCTTCCCCCCTTGACAAGTTTTTCAGCTTTTTTCCTTATCTTACCTGAAGATTGACCCTCTCTGCAGTCTACCTAGGCACCTCCCTTCTGATCTGGTTGAACAGGGGGTGATACTTTGTTTGTGAATATCTCTTAAACCATAAAGGTTTGAGAGATAAGACTTATATCATTCTTCATGGTTTTTTTAATGCCTACAAAATAAAATAAAGTTAAAACGAAGTATTACTATCCCTTTAAGAAGCTTGCAGTTAGAAAACACTGGGGCAAAGACCTGAGCTCTTTATGGTCCTTATGGGGAATTAGGGTGACAGTAGATAAATGAGTTTTGAAAACTGGGCATAGTTCCAAATTGTGCTGATAAATGAACACTGGGTGCTTGGATGTGGATAACAGAATAAAAAGTATGTCTGTTAGTGTAAAATCAATGTTGGGGCACTTATTCAGTTATTCTGAAATTTGGGAGTATGCTGCAGGCAGAAAACAGTTCATGTCTAAATAAGAAGAGATATGGAAGACTATAGGATGGCTAAGATGTTTTTGCATTTGTAGTCATTACTAATAGGTGGTAGTACATGCTTTTAAAAAAAGACAATGCCAATTGGAAACAATTACAAAGTAATGTAATGCTTGCAAGGAAAATATATAGTATATCAGGATCTCAGGCTGGGTTTTCTGGATTCCTAGGGTTCCCTTTAAAATGTGTAAGGTGTTTTATGGAACAAATGAATGAAACATCAGGTCCAGAGTAGAGGTTAGTGTCTGTCATTCCGTGACTACCAGTGAAATTGTATAAGATACATTACTAACAGTGCGTTTTTGTTTTCTGTTAGATTTGTGTTGTAATATGGCCCATTTCCCATGGGCGACCCCAACACAGAGGTGCCTTTTGTGACCACACCAAAGTCTATCATGCTGCATCTTTACTGCATTCATGCAGTAATGATCATACCTGGGAACTCTCCGGATTTGCCCCGGAGACTCCGGTTCTGACAGAGATTTACCGGGTCTCTGGGGTAGAGGCTGATTCCTCCGGATGTGGGGAGTTTCTATTGAAACTCTACCCACTTACACTCTTTCTCCCGCCGTTCCTCCGTCCCCAGCCTTCTGTGTGACATTTTTAACCCTTTGAGTGCCAGAGCAGTACAGAATGCATTGCAATGCATTCCGGACCACTCTGAAACTCAAAGAGTTAAGCACCCCCCCCCCCGCTCGCGTCAATCCCCGCCCCTTTTTGACGCGATTAGCGACATTTTTGTCACCCCCTGCTGAACAGTTCCTAGGTATGGTAATGATGCAGAAAGGCAGGTCTGCATGGTGGCTTATGGAGGTCACATGCACTTTTCACACAAATGATGCTGGATGCTGCGATGCCCAATATAACCTCCAGTGATTGGCAACCCACATGGAAGCTAAGCAATAATAATCTGTCTAATGTCATATGTAGACATATGAATCCACTGATGGGCCATTATACCATCCAGTCATATCCATTTATAAATACATTATATGACCAAAAGTATGTGGTCACCCCTCCTATTTATTGAATTTAGATATTTCAGCCACCCCCATCACTAATAGGCATGCCAACTCCATAGACAAACATTGGCAGTAGAATAGGTCATACTGAAGAGCTCTGTGACTTTAAACATCGCACTTTAATAGGATTCCACCTTTGCCAGCCTCATTTCCATGGATCCAGGGCCAGCAGAGGCTGGCCTGCTGATAGTTGTTGTGCAGTGCTAAAATTATCTTCCCATCTATTTATTTGGCAACCAGGGCCACTCCTACATTCATTCTATGACTACGACCAAATATAAATCAATTCATGTTATTTCTCAAAATGTGAAGGATCTTAACTCCCCATAGAAGCGCTCCCTGGCCCTGAGGGAATTTCATAGTATGGGTGGAGATGTTATCATGATACATGAAATTCGCTACAAGCATTGCTCAGAAATTAGCCTTACAAACCAGTTTTTCTCAAAGGCGTACCTAGGCTCTGCTTTGACTAGGAGAAGTGCAGTGGCTATCATAATCCATAAAAGGGTTCAGTTTATTTTACATGACTCAAAAATAAGAAATGCAGGTATATTTTTATTAAGGGTCTCATTGACAATTGCAAATATACATTTGCCACCATATATGCTACTAGTGCAAATCAGATCACTCTCATCTCCCAAGTGCTAGAAGCTCTCACAGAGTCACACGATGGGACACTAATACTAGGGGGGTGAATTTAACGTACCAATTCTGCCCAAATTAGATTGTTCATTGTGCACATCTTCCTACCAAAGAACCTTGATAAGGAATTTGCTCAAACCCTCCATTCCTTCCAAATCACTGATGTTTGGAGACTTTTACATCCAGATACTAAAGACTATGTCTTCTACTCTCACCCACATGGCCAATATTCTACAACAGACTACCTATTTGTTGCTCAGTCCTCTTTGCTTTTAGTTCAAAAAGCTGAGATGGGTAACACATGGTTCGACTGTGCCCCAATCTCTCTCCCTACAATCTTCAATTCACTCTAGACCCTTCACTCCATGGTGAAAAGATGAACATCTTTTGCTCAGCCCGGACACTAGAGAAGCAGTTGAGTGGATGCTTGAGCATTATATACGTGATAATTGTGTTGAGGTAATGTCTCTGGTTTCAATTTGGGAGTCCAATAAATGTGTGATCCTCCGGGAACTTATTAAATTGGCAGCCAAGAAGAAAAATCAATGGCTCGAAAAGGTTGAGAAGACTTTACAAGAAATTTAGAGGTTAGAATCTCTTCATAAAATCTCTCTGACAATGCTTCTCTAACTCTTCTCATTCAATTATGAAATTATCTCAAATTCCTTCTATATATTAAAGTTGAACGCACATTTCTTAGCATTAGACAATTGCATATCAAACAGGAACAAACCGGTGAGATGGCTCAGTTGGTTAATGCACCAGCTGTAGAATCTGTTCAAGCTGCAAGGTTGCAGGTTCTAGTCCCAGCAAGTTCAGCTCAGCCTTTCATCCCTCTGAGGTAGATAAAATGAGTCCAGGACATACTTGATAATGAGAGACAATCTCAATATAGTCTTCCTGGTAAAATACTTTCACAAAAAAAACAAACAAACAAAAAAAACAAACAAACCTGGAGCTCTTCTAGCAGAGCCACATTCCAACACACATATATTCTTTCAATCTGGACTAACTGTGGCTTGCTTTCACACTCTCGAGGAGCTATCACCAAGGCTTTCCATAGATAATATGAGATGCTTTGGATCACAACTGCCAAATACAAATGTATTTACAAGCAACTGATCTCCAACCCAAGCTGACAAACCAGCTTTTCAATCTCTAGAACTTTCCATATCTGACACTGAAATTTCTTTGGCGATCAAAAAAAGCCTGGGCCCTGATGGTTCTTCTCAGGCATATCCTAAAACCTTTAGCACCCTTCTCTCTCCGCTTCCTACAACGTCTTTTGCTTAATTACCTGCTGAAATCTCAAACCACCACTCAGTGACAGTAGCTCACATTACAGTTCTGCCCAAACCAGTCAAAGACCTACAATGTTGTTCCAGTTATAGACCCATTTCTCCACTCCATTTAGTTGTTAAACTATATGCAAAAAACTATTGCGAACAGTCTGAAACTGGTTCTTCTGTCTCTAGACCAAACTGGCTTCATTCTCCGATGTAAAACTAGGGACAACACCAGGAAACTCCTGAATATATTACACTGTGTGGAATCCAATAAAATACCGGCTGTGTTTTTAACCACAGATGCAGAAAAAGCCTTTGACCTGGGTGAATTGGTCCTTCATAATGTCCATTTTAAAAGCCTTTGGTTTGGGCCCTAGATGCCTCACATACATTCAGGCCCTTTACATTAATCCAAATGCCAGAGTTAAAGCTAATGGTCACCTTTTAAACACAATATGTCTAATAGCACTAGAGAGGGCTGCCCCCGTCTCCTTTACTATTTGTCTTAACTATGGAAACATATTCAATCCAATCCATCCATTGTAGGGGTTCTAATAACTGGTTTTATATACAAACTTTCCAGGTTTGCAGATTACATCCTGCTATCTACAATGAAACCTGAGACAGCAATTCCCAAGTTTGTCAGAATTGGATCCATTCTCTCAACTGTCATATTTTAAGACTAATATCCGCAAATCAGAGGCCCTCTCTTTGTTTATTGATTCAGATAATCTTTCCTCCTTGAATACTCTTCTACTGCGATAAAATATTGAGTGGTCCAAATTCCCTTGCAGGTTAGTCTTTTTATTCCCTCCATTATTATGAGCCATTCAGAAAGATCTTTCTAAATGGAATTCCTAACAAATCATGTGGCTTGGTAGAGTCCACAATATTAAAACCATGATCTTGCCACACTTCTTGTACTTGTTTCAAACCCTCCCAATAATAATCTCCAATTCCTTTTTTGCCTCAGTAACTAGGATCATTTCTTCTTTCCTCTGGTGCCATAGGAAACCCCTGATTGAGACAAACTACTTTACACAGACACCGGTCAATGGGAAGACTGGGCATTCCTGACCTACAATGATATTATCATGCTGCTGTTTTGATGTCAATTCCAGATTGGCAACACAACAGCCCACACAAACTTTGGGTCCAGATGAAGAGGACCTTCTTCCCTTCCACTGACCTGCTCAGGGAAGCAGACTCCTTTACTACCATCCTATTTTAAGTAACATTCTTTCAGTCTGGGACTCTGTAAATAATCAGGGGAAACTGATCTGTTTGTCTTTTTTCTCCAGAGTGTTTCTAGACAGGCTTATCTTATACTCTCTCCCATCTCTCCAGTTCCCCCAGTGAATGGTCCATCCAGGCATCCATTTTAGGAACTTAAGAGATGAGGTTGGTGTTAT
Organism: Rhinophrynus dorsalis; assembly: GCA_037306005.1. Lineage (NCBI taxonomy): Eukaryota > Metazoa > Chordata > Amphibia > Anura > Rhinophrynidae > Rhinophrynus > Rhinophrynus dorsalis. The sequence goes on from CM074722.1 coordinate 123,151,723, forward strand.
TGCTTTTCCTGAGATTCACCTTATCTCCTGGTGGTAATCTGCAAATACTTGTGGATCAAACAGTTTCAAGTACAACTGGCTCTTAAGCATTGTTTTTCTTGCCCACTATCCACTTCCTGTGCGGTGGAAGGGGATTGTTTGAGTTATTCGGCTGACACTTGTGAGCCATCCCTCAGACTTACCCCTCCTCCTCAGTAGGTGCAACACAGAAGAAAAGGGAGTTTACAACAGAGGAAAGAATGCTCTAACAGGGGCCTGCTATATTCTGTCACCTGTGTGAATTTTTTTTTTTTTTTTCGGCCTCAGGACCATGTCTTCGTTCTAAACTTTGTTTGTAGGACTGTAGTTTTACGGCATTTCCAAACAAACTAAAGTGGAATATGTGTGTGTGTCCATAAATATTCCCCATTACTGAGTGAAAAGAGAGTGAAACTGGCTCTTCCTTGTTCTTCTGACCATATACTGCACAGAGAATGTATCAATTCAGGCTTTATTTGCACTGATAGAGTGATGCATCGCATCAGTATTATAGTTTGAAATAAAGGTACTTGTGCAGAAAAAAGGTGGAACAATTCAGGAGTAAATGAAATATCATAAATGACAAACATTCCCTAAATGCCTATTGATTTTAAATGCAAAAAACAAAAGCAATCCTTCGCTGCTCCATACAAATTATTCAGATGTGATCCCTGTGTGGAGAATATATTATACCAATGTTTTCATTGACTTTCAAAAAAAATAGGATTTTGTTGCATGGTTTGGACAAAATATGCTTAAGCTTGCTTATCACACCAAGGTAACCCATTTCAGAAAAGTTCCATCAAATACATATTACCATCTCTCCTAAATTTCTCTCTCTCTCCATTTTATTTATATTTATATATAAAATCTCCATAAGTAAATTGGGCACTCCTTTAATCAAGTAATAGATAAATAAATAATGACTTGGTGCTGCAAAAAATATTAAATAAGCATAATAGACTATCACAAAGTAGTCTAACTGAAAGAGCATTTAAAAGGACTTAATTGATGAATTTTTAATGTGTTTATTGTCACTGTTTCGGCCCCATTACTTAGGCCTTCATCAAGACAAAGTGATGCAAAGAGTGTGGCCTTAAATGGACCATACCTTAAATACGACTGTATAAGTCCTAATAGAAGATTACTTATGGTCATACATATGTATTCAAATGAACTGCATACATAGAGTGATTAGATTGATTACGTCATCGGACTTGTTTTTAATTGCACTACATTCACTGGCTAACGTGTTTATTTCCACATCTCCTCAGAGCTTTTTGATTTTAATATTTAGATAAGGTTATTTAGATAAGTTTTCAGGTGTATTAGAGTAGGCCTTGCTTGAAAGTGAAATACCTTGGAGTGGTAGGCAAACTTACCCACAACTTGGCCAATCTGTGACACGAAAATTTCACTTATTTACCAAGAATTATTATATATGCCCATTACAGGGCACACTTTCTTTATATAGCGTAGCGCAGGTTTGTCTTTTTGTTTGTGTTTTTACTTTGGGTTTCTGACCTAATGCTTGGGGGACTGGAGAACCCTGTAATGGTTTGTTCGACTCACAGACACAATGATTTAGGATAAAAACACAGTTTTATTGAATTCACAATACATTAAGAACCCTCACAGGTCCTGTAGTATACAGGCTGTATAATACAGACACACGACAGGTTAATCATACAATTGCCCACACAGGTCCAGTACAAAATAAAGGTACAAGCAGTATATACTGACACAGGTCAGGCAAGAGGAGTAAGTCTCCCAGGACTCTGGTACTGCAGGAGTTAAAGTTCATCAATGAGTGTAAACAGTCCCATGGGTGAAGGTACTGAAATAGCACTTTATAGAGAGCTTCAGGCCGCCCAAGGCTAGCAGAACAACGTGAACTGCCAGAGTACAACAGATATAGAGTAATGGGCACTGCCAGAGCAGTAATGGAGGCAGACACTTGCAACTGGCAGGAGCAGTAAACGGAGGACAAGCCAATGGCACACTACCGGAGAAATAACGGAGGCAAACTCTTGCAACCTGTATGAGCAGTAACGGAGGACTAAGCCCAAGGCACACTGCCGGAGCAGTAACGGAGGCAGACACTGGCAACTTGCAGGAGCAGTAATGGAGGACAAGCCAATGGCGACTACCGGAGCAATAACGGAGGCAGACACTTGCAACCGGTATGAGCGGTAATGGAGGACTAGGTCAAAGGCACACTTCCGGAGCAGTAGCGGAGGACAAGCCAATGGCAACTACCGGAGCAATCACGGAGGCAGACACTTGCAACCGGTATGATCAGTAACGATGGACTAGGCCAAAGGCACACTGCCGCAGCAGTAACGGAGGCGGACGCTAGCAACCTGCAGGAGCAGAAACGGAACTGACTCGAGTGCTAGTAAGCAAGTGCAACCGGATCGCCTGCAGAGTAAGAATGTCGCCGAGGCGACAACTAGCTGAAGAAGCAGGAACGTCAATCAAGCCAGGTCGGTACACGGGAGCAGGAACATCAGCCAGGCCGGGTCAGTACACGGGAGCAGGAACGTCAGCCAAGCCGGGTCGGTACACGGGAGCAGGAACGTCAGCCAGGCCGGGTCAATACACAGGAGCAGGCACTAAGGAGAAGTCAGGCAATCTGGCTCGGTACACAGGAGCTGGAAACTGAAGAGTAGTCAGGCAGGCCAAGACGGTACACTGGGAAACACTGAGCAGTAAGCTAGCACTAGTTCAGGAACACCATGAAAGGGCACCGTGTGGGTGCAGGAGCCCAGTATATAAAGGCCATACTGGGCGGGATCAACACAGGACAGCCAATGGGAGCGCTACACAGGATAACTGACAGAAAAGCAAAAACAAGGGAGCATGGGCACTGTGATAAACCCCCTCATTCCTTGCTGCTTTCTATAGTTCTTAGTATAGTATCTTTATATTTATTTACAAAGCTGTATTTAATATATATGGATATTTAAAAGTGAGTTGGTGCTGTGAGTTTCTTTGTTTTTCTTCTAGAATACAACAATGCACAATATGGCAAGTCTTAGTACACATTGTAGTGGATGCAAGGTCCGCCAACCGGCTGTCATGGTAAACTACAAAGAATATAACCGGCAGATTTGTGGAACAGTCATAGGTTAGGGGTCACAAGGACCAGCACAGGCCACACCCATAAAGTAACCTAACACTAGACAATGCTGCTAAGCCACAATTAGAGGAACTTAACTAATAATATTATCTTAGACTTGAAATGTGTAAAGAGAAGTGAAAAGATGAAAACGAAATTGAAATAATTGAATTGAAGAAAAAACGGAAAAAAGAAAACAGAAAAAAAAGGGGAAGAAATATAGTTACATAGTAGTTTAGGTTGAAAAAGATTTGTGTCCATCAAGTTCAGCCCCGTTCCTGTTTACTGTCATTGATCCAATACAGCAATTTCAAATTCTGCTTTGAATGGGGGGAAAAATTCCTTCTTAATTCCAAATTCATATTTCACCTTGGATCAACAAGCACTAAATAAATATTAATATTAATCTCCGTACTAACATCCATAGTCCTCTATGTGTTGCTTTTTTTTTAAAAAAAGTATCCAGGCCCTTTTTAAAGGCATCTAAAGTATTCAATAGCACACCCTCCTCAGGCAGTGAAGTCCATACCTTTTATTGTTCTTACCGTAAAGGATGAAACGTCTTACTTTTATTTCCTTTTCCTCTGTGTTCCCATCATTGCTATATATGTATAGTCTCCTCCCATTAGCTGATTGTAGGGCCAATCAAAATCTTTAAAAGGGCTTCCCTCCAAGATTTTCACCAGTCGTCTTTTGACAAAGCTAAAAAATATAAACATGGGTAGGGAACGCCATGGTGGGAACACAGAGGAAAAGGAAATAAAGGTAAGAAATTTCATCCTTTCCTCTATATGTGCTATATTTGCGAGATATACCCAAGCAATACTATACAGGGTGGGAATAAAATACTTAAGAAGCCATAAAGGAATAAATTGTGGGTCACTGACACTTACCACTCATGATTCGGCTGCAGCTTAAAGGACTTTTCTCCCGAATTTTACACATCGATAGTGCTTTATAAAGGTTGATATTGACAACCAAGTGACTGCTCTGCAAATTTCTTCAACTGAAACAGAAGCTCTTGATGCCCAAGAGGTGGACACTGACCTGGTGGAGTGTGCCTTAAGGAGTTTTGGAGGGTCTAGGCCTGCCTCCAGATAAGTCCTTCTTATACATTCTGTAATCCATCTTGCAATAGAAGATTCTGAAGTCGCCAGACCCTTATTCTTCCCCTGAAAACAGACAAATAGGGAATCTCCCTTTCTGAATTCCCTTGTCCTTTCCAAATATGAAGTAATACATCAAACAACACCTAAGGAATAATCTCTCTTCATCTGTCCCTGGATTTTGACAGAAGGAGGGGAGGACAATATCCTGATTTATATGAAAAGGTGATACTACTTTCGATCTGAATCCTGGTTTCATACCCAATACTACTTTGTCCTGGTGGATGACTAAGTAGGGAGCTTTTGCTGATAACGCTAGAAGTTCACACACTCTCCTAGTTGAGGTGATTGCTGTTAGAAATACAGTCTTAAGGGTAACATTCTTAAGAGTTATCTTGTCCAGGGGTTCAAACTTACTGGAGCTTGCCAACTGCTTCAGAACTAAATTCAAATCCCAAGGAGGAATAACTTTCTTTACCCTTGGCCTTGTTTTTGAGACTGCCAAAAGATATTTCCTTACCAGGTTGTCATCAGCGAATTGTTGTGCCAAAGTTGCCGACAGGGCTGAAGCTTGGACTTTCAGGGAGACCGGACTTAATCCCATCTCAAAACCTGCTTGGAGAAAATCCAGGATCTGCGCTGATGATATAGGTCCATCAACGATGTTATTTTTGATACCCCATTTCCTGAAAGTCTTCCAGACTCAGCAGTATGTTAGATGCTGAAGACTTTCTCCCTTTTATGATGGTTTCAATTACTGATAGCCCCTTCTGCTTTAGTGACCACCTCTCAACCTACATACCATCAGTTCCCAAAAGGATAGATCTGGATGAAGGATTGGACCCTGATGGAGAAGATCCAGTCTGATAGGCAGAGTCCAGGGAATTTCTATTGAAAGCTTTATCAGTTCTGGAAACCAGATCCTCCTGGGCCAATAAGGAGCAATCAGGATTACTTCTACCTTGTCCAACCTGATCTTCTTTAGGACCAGGGGAATGGGAGGGAAGATGTAAAGTAGATGGAAATCCCACTTGAAATTCAAGGCATCCTCCCCCAGTGCACTTGGGTGGTAAAATCTTGAAAAGAATTTTAGGCATTTCAAGTTGATTGATGAAGCCATTAAGTCTACTGATGGTTTCCCCCATTTCCTGCAAATATCTAGGAAGATCTGCTGGTTGAGGGACCATTCCAATTGATCGATCCTGTTCCTGCTGAGGAAGTCTGCTCGGAAGTGTTCTTCCCCTGGAATATGTACCGCTGATAGGTCTTTCAGATTCTTTTCTGCCCATCTGTAGATCCTGTGAGTTTCCCTGCTGAGGGATTCGCTCCTTGTACCACCTTGATTTTTTTATATACATGGCTGCCGCTATGTTGTCTGTAAGGATCTTTACCCTTTTTCCCTTTAGGTGGGTTTGAAGATGCTGCAGACAGTACCTGATTGCTCTTAGTTCTAGTGGGCTTATATGTAATTTTGTCTCCCACTTTGTCCTTTTTCCCTGGACTGATCTGCTGCTTCAGTGTCCTCCCCAACCGAACAAACTGGCATCTGTTGTAACTGATTCCCAATGATGGTTCTGGAGTGATCTTCCCTTCTCCATATTCTTTGGATCCAACCACCACTTTAGTGCAGCCTTCACTTCTATCAAGATGGGTAGCTTTTGTGAAGTGTTTTGAGAATTCTTGTTCCAATTTTTAGGAAATAGGCGAAAGCCAACATGAGGCCCATTCAAGCCTAAGGGACTATCTGATTTGATGATGTCAGAGTTCCCAGGACCTGCATGAAATCTTGGGCTGCGGGGCAAGGAGATCTCAGGAATTGCTTTTTTTTTTTTTTCTTAGGTTTTCCCTTCTTAGAGGAGATAACATTGCCTCGGCTTTTATGGTGTTGAAAGATATGCCGATGAAAACTGTCTGATGTGATGGAGTCAGCCGACTTTTTTTTTTTTTTTTGTTTATTATCCATCCTAGCTGCTGTAGAAAGGTGACTTCTCTCTGCGTTTCCTTTTTTGATTGCTCAATAGATTCCGAAAACAACAGTAGATTGTCTAGGTATGAAACTATACAGATCCCCTCCATCCTTAAGTTCTGCAGGGCCACTGCTAGGGTTTTGGTGAATATTCTCAGAGCAGAGGAAAGACCAAAAGGGAGCTCTCTGTAATGCCATTGTTGATCTATCAATGAGAACCTTAGAAACTTCCTGTGAGACTCGGAGACTCCCTCACCAAGATATGATAGTATGCCTCCTTTAGGTCTATTGTTGTTGGAAGGCTTCCTGGGGAAACTGCTCCGAGGACTGACGTTATGGTTTCCATCTTGAATTTCTGCTGTCTTATAAATGTGTTGACCCGTTTCAGATCCAGGATTGTCCTGTAAGAATCTCCTGATTTTGGGACCAGAAATATTATTGAGTATATGCCCTGTTGCTTGAGGTTTTCTGGTACTGGTTCTATGACTCTCTCTGTATAGATCCTGAATTGAACAGAGAAGGGCCTTTTTTCCTGACTGGATTTGCTGGGACTCTTGATTGTTTGAAAAATGTGTAGGTCTAGTGGATACCCAGTTTCCAGATTCTGTAAAACCCATTTGTCCTCTAACCCTAGGGTTCTCCATATGTGGACAAATTACTCCAGTCGACCCCCCACTGCAGCAAGAAGCTGGGCACTCAGACCTTCAGGGGAGGTCTCTCCTATAGGTCTTTCTGCTATTCTCCTTTCTGAAGCTGCCTTTGAAACCCTGGATAGCGTGTTTCTTTTGTTCATAGGGTTTGGATAATGAAAAGCGCTTTGAGTCATGAAAACGCTGCCTCCGGTTCCTATAGGTTGATCGTTGAGGGGACGATCTAGTTCTTCGGTCTTGAGGCAGGAGCAAACTTTTCTCCCCAGTCATTTTAGAAATTATTTCACTGTGGTGATCTCTGATCAGCAAGTTTCATGCAAATGAAAGGGAAACTAGCTTTGACTTCGATGAAGGGTCAGCCCCCCATGGCTTTAACTAAAGGGCTCTTCTTGTAGTAACTGCCAAAGAAGGAACTCTGGTGGACAATCGGATAGCATCCATGGATGTATCACATAAGAAGCTAATTACCTCTTTAATACTGGCCACTTCTTTTATCAGTTTTGATTGAGACACTGAGGATTCGATGTTCTCCTCTAAGTTAGATAAGCAGATTCTGATGGCTCTTGATACACACTCCATGGCAGTAGCTACTTTGAGATTCTGGCCCAAAAAGGTGAACGGTTTCTTAAGGCCGCCTCCATTTTCCTATCCATGCTGTCCTTTAGAGAAGAACTATCTTCCTCTTTGCAATGCGAGCTATAGCTGTATCAATTTTTGGAAGATTGGACCAGCTCACCGTTTCTTCTTCCCCAAAGGGGTACATTTTTTTAAATCTCTGAGAAAGAAAGCCTTTTCTCTGACTTGCTCCATTCCAAGTTAATTATATATGTTACTGCTTGATGGACAGGAAAAACTGGAACTTGTTTCTTTTTCCAAAAAGCTGTGTCTACGACATTGAGTTCTTCAGTCAGGCCGAGGGATTTGCAGACTTGCTTTAGGAAGTTTTCCATTTTATCCATGTTAAATGATCCTTCTTCTTCAGATGAGTATGCTGACAAATCTGGGCCACTATCTTCTTCTAAATCTTCCATTCTTGCTGAAGTGCCTTCACCATTGTCTTCTAATCTCTGGCTCTTTCTGGAGGAAGATTGCATGGCTGAGACTTTATCTTGCATGGATGTTTTCATCCATGCCATGAAGTCCTGAAATTGCCATTGAACACTTTGTCCTGTAGCCTTCTTCAAGCAGTCAATGAAGAGCTTACTTGGGTCAGAAAGAGAAAGCTGGTTGGAACAACCTAAACATGATTTAAAATTTTGAGCCCCTTTATCTTCTTTAGGATCTAAGGACCCTTGCTCCTTAGAGGATGAAGGCTTTGGTGCTGATATATTAACTTAAAATTAAAACTTATCTTTTAACAGCAAAACTTTAAAATGCAGTATAATAACCATGAACTGCACCAGTCAGAGTGCGTTCCACAGTGAGGCGCATAGGGCAGCCTACTATTTGGAAACATACAGGTATAAAATTGGCACCCTGCCACTTACCTGCCCTTTAACGCGTGTGATGACATGTGCTTTTCCTTCTCCTACTGATCGATATTGCTGCAGAGGGATGGCTGGTTCCACTATCTGATCTGTGTTCAGTGGCTTCCTGCATACACGCGGGCCGCTTGAGGAGGAAGGAGAAGGCTCCCTGACCGACCAAATGGTGGAGTCAGGGCTTCAGGAAGGATTTCCCCGTGTCACCCTGGCTTGGGCAGCAACGAATGCAGCCAGACAAAAAGATCTTGAATGCCATAAAACCAAGTAAGTGCCAAACAAACGCTTTTTAATAGCATGCCGAAACATTGATAGTGAGCTGAATCCAGCTCCCCTACACCAGCTGTAGGGCAAAAAAGACTGGCGAGAATCATGGAGGGAAGGCCTTTTAAAGATTTTGATTGTCCCTACAATCAGCTAATGGGAGGAGACTATACACATATAGCCTTGGGGGGGGGGACACAGAGGAAAGAATCCAATCCTCTGTTATAGACTAAATCTCCTTTCCTCAAGACTAAGCAGGTGACCCCTTGTTCTGTTAATGAACAGGTCTTTGGAGAGCCTTTTGTATGGGCCCTGAACATATTTATATAAAGTTATCACATCCCATCTAAGGCACTATTTCTCTAGCGTGTAAAAGTTTAACTTTTCAAGCCTTTCTTCATAGCTAAAACTTTCCATTACCTTTAGATTTGTAGCCCTCCTCTGCACTCTCTCTAGTTCCATTATGTCCTTTTTCAGAAAAGGCACCCAGAATTGAACAGCATATTCAAGGTGGCTTCTTACCACAGACCTGTAAAGGGGCAGAATAATATCTTCCTCCTGTGAGTCAATACCCCTGTTAATACATGCCAATATCTTATTGGCCTTTGCAGCCGCCAGCTGGCATTGTGCACTACTGCCAAGTCTATTATCTACCATTACTCCCAAATCCTTTTCATTAGTAGATTTCCCCAAATAAACACCATTTAAACTATATGTTGCATTTTTATTATTATACCCAAAATGCATAACTTAACACTTGTAAAGGGGAAAAAAAAGTAAAAAAAAAAAAAAGGGGACATCCTGATCCAAATTAATGTAATAATTTAACACATACCAAGATTCGAAGTAATGGTAACAAAAAATAAGTATTATAAGAGGAAAAATATATAGGAGAAACAAGTCACATTACAAATCATTTGATGCCTATAGTGAATAGGGGCAGTCTATAAAAATGTATACATCTAAATGTGTTTGTGAATGGGAAACACCTTACATTATGATATATCTAGTATATTACTGATGAGTCCTAATAGACCTCTAGATTATGTCAGTCTTACATTCATAAAAAACAATGTAATGATAATTGTTCATTTAACCCCTTAGGGACAACTATATCGAGGAAATCAATCCACTTCAATCAAATACAATTTCTCTGTCGTCCAATATAGCTTACAGGTACCATGGGGAGGCGACAGCTCCTCCTAGTAGGTTGGAACAATTCTTCAAAAAAGTTGCAGGGGCGGAGCCTCCCTCTTCTCCTTAGCAGGCTACCTACCCACTCCTCTCCCCAGTTAAGATTTGTTCCTCTTTCTGGTAGGAAGTTTGTGGACAGTTATGCTTAGTTTTAGCTCTTTTATTATTTTTACTTCGATATGGGGTGTCCAAATTCCCCCATTAGGCAGATTACCATTACTGGCTTCCCCTGGAGGATTACCAAGTTTACAGGAGCTGCTTGTGAACCCTTTCAACCCTGGGAGAGAACCATGTAACCCATGTCTATCTCTTCAGAAGGAGTCTCTCTGAGGCTTCTTCCTTACAATGATAATCTGAAGAAAGAAGTCCTGCAGGAAAGGTGAGTAACCCTTTGAGTGCCATGGCCCACTGTCCCTTCTGCACAAGGGTTTCCTTGGTGTTCTGTAGGACTCCTGCACTCATGTTGGGTATTATTCTTCTAAAAATGGCTGTTGCTCTGGGATTGTTGATGCATTGCTTGCTATGTGGTACTTAACCCCTTCCCTACCAGTTTTGGTAAGTTGAGGGTCTTAGATATATATATTTAATTATTTCACAGTAAATGGTGTTTTTAGGTGTATTTTACACTTTCCAAACACTTCTTCATTTGTGTGTTTAATTTGAATTCCGTGCCTTTAACCCCTAGAGTGCCAGGTGGGTACATTGTACGCGTTTGGACAGCTGTGCCAAGCTCGTACAATGTACCCACTAAAATGCGGTCACTGCATAAGCCGGTATAACCAGCATGCAGTGGCCGCATTTAAAAAAAAAAAAAAAAAAAATAGCCTGGCACTTGTGGGGGGACATGAGGATCACTCCTCATGTCCCCCCTGTTATTGATCTCCCAGCCGATCGTGCTGGGAGATCAATAACCCGAACTTCCGGGTAGGAGTGGGCGGGACCGGGGGAAGCCTCCCAACGTCATCGGTGACATGGTCACCGATGACGTTAGGGAAGTTTCCCCCGGTCCCGTTCACTCCTACCGGTGGTAGGAGAGAAGGGCAGGAGAGCTTTTGCTCTCCTGCAGTTGCCTTATTGATCTCCCAGCCGATCGGCTGGGAGATCAATAACTGGGGTGACACCAGGAGGGGTCCTGATGTCCCCCACAAGGTCTGAAATAAAAAAAAAATAAAAGTAAAATAAAATTAAAAAAAAAAAAAAAGGCTATGTAACCCTGTGAGTGCCGCAGGGGTCCCCAGCACATTGCTTTGCAATGTGCTGGAGACCCCTGTGGCACTCATAGGGTCACTTATTGTGGGGGGATTTTTTTTTCCCAAGACCTCATTGGGGGGATCAGGGGGGGGGTCCTGATGCCCCTCAATGAGGTCTATGATTAAAAAAAAAAATAAAAAAAAAAAAATTAACCCTGTGTGTGCCACAGGGAGGTCCAATGCACCCCCCCTCCTGTGGCACACACAGGGCTTTTATCATTCCTTTGTTAACAGAGATTGTTGGGGGGCCATCAGGATTGGTCCTGATGGCCCCCCAACAAGCTCTGATTACAAAGTAATAATAATAATAATAATAATATTAACCCTATGAGTGCCACAAGGGTCCATTGCATTGCTTTGCAATGCGCTGGAGACCCCTGTGGCACTCACAGGGACATTTATTTATAGTCCTTTTTTTTTTTTTTTTTTTTTTTTTTTTTGGTAAGACCTCATTGGGGGGAATCAGAGGGGTCCTGATACCCCCCAATGAGGTCTATAATACAAAAAAAGTAAATAAAAAAAATTAACCCTGTATGTGCTACGGGGGGGGGGGGGCAATGCAGCCCCCCTTCTGCGGCACACACGGGGCTTTTATCATTCCTTTGTTACCAGAGATTGTTGGGGGGCCATCAGGATTGGCCCTGATGGCCCCCCAACAAGCTCTGATTACAAAGTAATAATAATTAAAAAAACAAATTAACCCTATGAGTGCCACAAGGGTCCAATGCATTGCTTTGCAATGCTCTGGAGACCCCTGTGGCACTCACAGGGACATTTATTTTTATTCCTTTTTTTTTTTTTTTTTTGTAAGACCTCATTGGGGGGGGGGGATCAGAGGGGTCCTGATACCCCCCAATGAGGTCTATAATAATAATAATAATAATAATAAAAAAAAAAAAGTAAATAGGCCATGCCATGCTTAACAAGGGAGATGACCTCACACTGACGGATCACCTAGACAGCATATTCGCTCTAACCCACTTGGGGATACAGAAGAACACCCTGCATTGTTATGCCGCAGTCAAGCCAATATCTGACATACCAGCTATGGCCACAGATGATGCTCCCCAACAGCTCTCCAAAAAGGTCATGTCCCATATGGTTACACAAAAGGTTCTAAAGGCCTTGGCAATGAAAATCAAATCAGTAGTATGTTATGAGATTTCAGACCTCAAAAAGGATCTTACCCAATTGGGCAACTGGATCAGTGTCCTGGAGCATGAGAGAGAGGACTTTTTCCAGCAACAGCACAACATGGAACAATTAATATCCCAACAAGATGACACCATCAAGTTTCTCACAAGTTGGATGACCTTGATAACAGAGGTCGAAGGAATAACTTGAGGATTAGAGGCTTACCAGAATAAGTGGCAAGCAAAGATCTCCCTGCGACTCCTCATACCATCTTTGTTGAAGTGCTAGGTCTTCCACCAGAACCGACTATTCCTTTGGAAAGGGCTCACATGGCATTAAGCCCAACAAAGTCCCCTGCAGATCCACCAAGAGACGTGGTGTGCCGCTTCTTCATTTTCCAAGAGAAGGTATGCCACAAAATTGGGAAGCTTATATTCATGGGAGTAAAGCTCTGGTTCTTCCAGGATCTTTCCCCTTATACAGTACTGTGCAAAAGTTTTAGGCAGGGGTGAAAAAATGGACATGTTAATAGTTTATTTTATCAATTAACAATATTGATTTCATTTAGATTTTTCTTCTGTTCACTCACTTTGCATTTTGATAAAAAAATAAACTGCCTAAAACTTTTGCACAGTACTAAACATTACAACAGAGGAGCTGTAAACCACTGACAGAGCATCTCTGTAACCTTAATCTTAAAGGGATATTAATACTTCATTTTAACTTTATTTTATTTTGTAGGCATTAAAAAAACATGAAGAATGATATAAGTCTTATCTCTCAAACCTTTATGGTTTAAGAGATATTCACAAACAAAGTATTCCCCCCCCCCGTTCAACCAGATCAGAAGGGAGGTGCCCAGGTAGACTGCAGAGAGGTAAAATCTTCAATTAAGATAAGGGAAAAAGCTGAAAAACTTGTCAAGGGGGGAAGGGCTTTCATTGTTTTCATACAAAGAAAATTGTCCCCTTCTGTTATCTGTCTGGTCATACAACCTGATCCACATCTGAGAAGAGATGGCTTACACTAGGTAAAAGGGCGGGGAGGGGAACTTTGCTTGTGAATATCTCATAAACCATAAAGGATTGAGAGATAAGACTTATATCATTCTTCATGTTTTTTTAATGCCTACAAAATAAAATAAAGTTAAAACGAAGTATTACTATCCCTTTAAATACAAATGGGGATTTCCATTTTGACTGCATGTCACTCATCAAGGTATGACGCAGACAGCACATATGGTGGAAGAGCTCCCATCCATGTGCTCAGCCCTGAGTATTCCAGCTCCCTACAGGCACCGACAAGACCCGCTTCAGTCTACCCCTACAGGCTCCCAGCAGAGCTCAAATGACAAAAACCAAAGGCAACAGTGGTCTGATCCTCAGGGCCCAAGGCATAAGAACACAAAGCCAACGGGAATCAATCTACCTCTGGATGAATGTTGGGACTGAGATCCTGGGAGTGACTGAGAGACTCCTATCACCTCATCCTAATGCAACCACAATACCAGCTTGAGGATGGAGGCCTCCAGTAGACTTTCATTTCTATAACCTGGACTTATATTTTGTCTTCAATAGTTTAGTTACCTCCATTCTGCTACACCATTGCCCCCCCTTTTTTTCCTTCCCAGATTATGGTCTAATCTTTGGGAAATTCCTGCGATGTGCCAGCCACTGGGGTGGTTCCATGTGACTGGCAGTGTATGACTGCTTGGAGGTTTGAGCCACTTCTTGAGTAATTAGGCTTGGGTAGAAACACAGGTTGGAATGGGATGTTAAGTATTACTTGTGGGAGTTAGGATGGGGCTTCCCTGTAGCTCAGGCCTTTCCTAGTTCCTGCTGCCACACTGTTGGCTCTGGAGCAGTAATGAATGCTGTCTTGTGTAGTATATGGCTTGATATGGGGCTCTGGAGAACATTACACTGGTTTGAGGACGAGTTGAGCATTTCCTATGTTCTGCTTGCATTACTCCAGCCACTGCCAGGGCTCACATGCCTTCTACGATTAGATTTGTCTTTACACCTCATGTTTATACCCTTTTTTTGATATATTTGACATAAACCTAGCAGCTCAAGTATAGCTGGTCAGGTTCTGGGGAGGACCTTGGAGGGGAGGCTCCCCCTCATGCCATGTTCATCTTACTTGCAAATACTTTCTCACATCATGATGGGGCATGGGGTGGATCGAACATGGGCCTCTGGCCATGACCACTCTCTCATCCAATACTTATGTCTCTCTTTCTAATCATTTATATACTGTGGATGGATGGGGTTTTTTTGCGTTTTGTGGTATGCACATCAGATCAATGTCTTGGAGTAAAATTCTCTTTGATAAAGCTTCAGTTTGGTTGGTGTGTTCTCACCTTTGGGCTTGTTTAACCTATACATATTGGTACTGGCCACTTGCTGGGAGTATTTTACCCAGGATGATTGGCCCACTTTATGTCTCTTACTTCCTCCTCTCTGATTCCCCTCTGACCTCTTTTCCTCTCTGTGTCCAGTCGGCCTGTGAGCCTCGTGTGTGTGTATTTGCAGATGTCTCACCAGTGCACCTTGTGTTCAGATGAGCTTACACATTATATATACACACACTATATTATATATATATATATATATATATATATATATATATATATATATATATATATATATATATATATATATATATATTTAGCCCTGGCGAGTAGAAATTCAGCCCTGGTGGGTATGTTTTGGCTTGCAGTGGTGAGTAACTTTTCAGGTCTGGCTAGTAGCAAAGGACTTCAAATTATAAGCCCTGATATATATATATATATATATATATATATATATATATATATATATATATATATATCTATACGTGTCACATTAATAGAAACAGGAGAGAGGTCCCTGCCCCAAGGCACTTACAGTCTAAATGGCTAACAGGAGACAGTCAACAGGATACGAGGGTGTCAAGTGTTGATATTACAAGTGCAGGGTTTGCCCAAAGGTAGTGCATGGTCCTAGTGCTCCAGAACATAAGATTCCAGGGTACACTTAAAGACAGAGGGGGGGGGGGGATAGTTCAAGATGTAGGGATAGGGGTATGGAGTTCCATAGGTAAGTGCATAGTGAAAAAGGTTTGAGTGGGCAGAGTGTGTGGATGGTGCAACAAGAAGGGCATTATGTGATGAGTGAAGAAGGTGGCCAGGAACATAACATGAGGGAAGAGATGTAGCAGTGTGGAGAGCACTAAAGGTAGAAGAAGGACTTTGTTTGATGCATTGCTGTATAGGGAGTCATGTCAGATGTCTAAGAAAGATGTGTGCGGGTTCAGTTTTTGGGGAGAGTGTGGTGATTCGTGCAGCACGTAAACTGTGTTTGTCATGGCCACCACAACTGAATCATTGAAAATTCTAACTATTAATGCAAGAGGCCTTAACTTGCCTGAAAAATGGTCCCAGGCTGTAATGGAGTGTCACAGATAGTGCTTAAACAGGAAACACATTTTAATCCATAACTCTCCCTCACTTCTTTCCTCTACCAAACGCTTAAAGGAGCAGTAAACTTTTTATATTATATATATATATATATATATATATATATATATATATATATTATATGGCATTTCATGTTGTTGAATAAAATAAGGGTACTTCTGCTGCTGAGAGATGCATATTTCCAGAGTTATTACTGTTTACACCTGTTTTTTTGTTTTCAGCAGTGCCCTCTAATGGTCTAATTCTAATTAGCTATTCTGTTACATTCTAATGGAGAAGAAAGTCAGTCACTTATAGTTCGCCATAGAACGAGCTAAAAACTGCCGAGTCATTTCCTGCCAGATCAGGAAATACACACAGTAAATTCACTTTCCGGTTATTTGCACTGTTATAATGTTTAAATAAAAACTGGGAGTGACCATGTTTTAGGTTGTAGGTTTTCATAAAAAAAGTTTAAGGCTTTATCCACCTTCAAAGGAGGACAGGTGATCTTAGGTGTGACCTTAATATCCCTCACGATCAATAGCTTGACAGCTAAAAAGGAAAAATTACACCCCCCCCACACCACTCTAGCAAAGTGGGCTGTCCTGCTGGATGAATCATTTTTGCCGTTGATTTACATTTTTTTCGCACGTCCACTATAAAAATGACATTTTTGCTGAAGGCAGACACGATAGACGCAGCTACAGAGCGGGATAGATGTGCTGTGCTGCGCTCTTGTGATATTTAGCAAAAATTGAGGCAGGAGAGGCTCATAGTAACTCCTATCACTATGAGCAGGGTAAAAAATAATCAATGGAGGAGCTGGAAGGACCATTATGTGTCCACTGAGTCTGAGGAAGTGACTAGCAATACTGAACACAGTGCTGTCCAGTCCCCCTAAATCACCCCAAGGGATCTTGGGGAATTTAATGGGAAGGGAGGGAGAAAGGGGAATGGGAAGGAAGAAAAGGGAATGGGAAAAGGGTAGTTCTAGTGAGAGCAGGACAGGTCAGCTGCCTGTGCCTGCTGCCAGTGCCACCACTGTTGTACCTGCTCCCAAATGTGCTGACACTAGTGTTGTACCTGCTGCCAGTGCTGAACCTGCTGCCACCAATATTTTGCCTGCTGCTAGTGTTTCTTGTAGTACTCGGGGGGGGGGGGGGGAAGAGGAGAAAATGATGCCAAATGTGACAGCAGGGGACCCTCTGTCACATTGCTAGTCACCTCCTCCAAGCAGCGAGATGTCTGGAATAGAGAAGCATGTAGGGACTAGTGGTGGCATTGGAGAAGCTGGGGTGGAAGAGAAATTGATGGCCTTTTTATCAGAAAGTGAGAAGGAATGGGAGACAGAGTAGGATGGGCATCACCACCGCCACTAGCAATCAGCTTTTGGAATTGGCGGAAATTGCAAGTGCTCTAATTTCTGAGATGAAAGGGCAGCAGTGTGCTGAGGATAAGGCTAGTATGCTATAGACCACTGTGGACACAGTGAGAATGGG
The DNA here is from genome assembly GCA_037306005.1 of Rhinophrynus dorsalis. NCBI lineage: Eukaryota > Metazoa > Chordata > Amphibia > Anura > Rhinophrynidae > Rhinophrynus > Rhinophrynus dorsalis. The sequence goes on from CM074722.1 coordinate 123,168,848, forward strand.
GTCAACAAGTAATGCGGGACTAGGACAGGTTCCACTTGCCAGCGCCAGCAATACTCCTGGTCCTACTTGCAGTGCTAAATCTGAGGCAGTAGCAGCAAATCAGCCACCACAAAAAGTGAAGGGGAATGTGGAGGATAAGAAGAAATAGTCCATTCTTCGCCACCTGCTCCATTATCCCTCCCCCAAGAAATCATGGGTGTGGGACTATTATTCTCTTCTAGCCGGCACAATGCAGTCATCAACAACAACGGTACAGTGCAAAATTTGTGACAAGTTAGTGAGAAGGGGAAAGGAGGGAACATACCTTGGCACAACTTCCCTGATAAGACACATGAAACGCAGATACCATGACATTTATGTCAAACATGTTAAAGCCAAACACCCATTACAGAAATCTAGAAAAGTGGAGATCAAAGAGGAGGAAGAATAGAGAAACCCAGAAAGACACAAGAAATTCCATGATGAGCAAAACAACTAGCTCACCATCAACATCACCTTCTTCCTCTAGGGTAACAAGTACATCTCCTATCAATCCACCTCGTTCATAGTTACCTCCCCCGCCAAATGATAGCCACTCTTTTGATGTTAGGATATGGCAATTTGTCTCCACCCATTGCACACTATGTGGTGCACTCACCACACATGCCAGTGTGGTGGAGGAAAATCGATATCAGGTTAGCAAGAGGCATCTGAGGAGAGTCCATCCAGCAGAATGTGCTAAGATGGCAGGGAGGGTTCATCATTACAATTAAACTGTCAGCAAGTTGTCGTGTGTCCTTAGCAGGGTCTGGACAAGGGGTACAGTGATAGCGGCAGTACTTGTTTTCAGGTGTCATGGTGTTCGGATACAGTTGTGCCCCCAGATGTTATTTACTACACACACACTGTGCACATTGCAGTTGCTGATGGAAGCCACAGTTCCTGTTCTCAAGGGAAATATATATTCTAATAACACACCCATGATGATTTTGGAGGAGGAGCAGGTGGAGAAGATTTAATGGCCAACTTGTTCTTTTCTCCACATATACTGGGGGCTACTTATTCTTCTGCTACTGCCTCAGGCACATCCCTGGAGCCATTCGTGGCAAGTGGAACCTTCATCATTCAACTTACATGTTACTGCTATTGTTGATCCCATTCCCTTTCAGGTGCCTAATCATCCTGCTGCTTAAACAACTCTGCAGCAGCAGTACGAACAGCAGTTCCAACCCAAGATGACATTTGACAATGGCCAGTGGCTACTGGCCAACATGACCTGCTGGCACTAGGCCAATAGGGCATTTTTATTTTTTTACTCAGGGATTGTGCTTTGAAAAATAAATAAATACATTGAAGAAAAAACCTAGTCCTACAAAAAAATAAGCAATTTTTGGGGGGGTTGTTTCTAACAAGCCTAAGCCCTACAAATCAATGTTTCCTTAGGGCTTGTGCTAAACAAGCTTAAGCCCTACAAATCAATGTTTCCTCAGGACTTGGTCCTCTAACAACAAATCATCCTCTACGAAACACTCTATCAAGTCAAGTATCAGTCCACCCCAGTGGCAGCTTATGTCAAGGGGTTCCTGTCTCTATAACTTTAAATACAAATTTCTTATTTTATTAACTGTCCCTCCAATAGCAGTCAAGAACCCCCCCCCCCAAAACAAATTCTCTGTGCAAATGATTCATTCATTTACCAACACAGGCACCCTCCTCAGACCCCTTTATACCATGTCTTATGGTTTCTATTTTATTTTATTTAGTGCCCCGAAACCCAGTAGCCAACCCCCCAAAAAAATCATCCCCTGTTCAACTGATTTTTCCCCCACACCCCACCAACACAGGCACCTTCATGCCCCTTTTATACTGTGCCTTTGGCAAATAAAATATTTGTAATGTGTTGTGTGTACCTTCTATGTTCCCATTGATTTCAATGGGTGAAAAAAAAAAGCAGAAAAAAGCAGAAAATAGTCACTTTTCAAGGGAAATTTTTCGCCAAGCAGAAAGTGCCTTTTTCGCCGATTTCAGTTTGAGGCAGAAATTTTCGCCCATCCCTACTGTTAAATACTTTTCTCTTAGTCCTTATAACATACAGGTACTGTGGGGAGGTGACAGCTCCTCTCTGTAGGCTGGAGCAAATCTAGAAGAAGTTGTGGGTGGAGGCTCCCCTTCCTACTTATCAGGCTATCCCACTAGCCCCACGCCAGCTAGATTTGAGACAATCCTACTAAGTAGGACAGCAAGGGAGGAGAAAGGAAAAGTTCCTGTGAGCAATAGACCCAAGAATACTTCCACATCCAGCACTAGGAGACCAAGCATGGTCCCTTTCACTGGGTGGAAGACCTGTATGTCATATGGACTAAGAGAAATGGATTTAACAGGTAAGACAGGAATCCTCTTTTCGCTGCTGTCCAATATGATATACAGGTACCATGAGGATGTACCAACATTAAGCTCCCAGGGTGGGATACCAGAGTACCCAAGGACTATACAGGACAAGTAACAGCCCAGACATAACTGTCAACAGACACCAAATAACTATCACAGCACACAAGAAAAAGAGCCAATGGGGCTCAAACAGTTAAAGAACTATAAGGCACAGGAATGAAAAGGCCCTAAACAGGCAGAACTACCGCCAGGACCTTCCTGCCAAAGCTGGCTTCAGCGGAAGCCAGAACATCCACAGCATAGTGTAGGCCCAACAGACCTGGTGGAGTGTGCTGTAATGCTGAAAGGAACTGGTTTCTTTATGAGCTTGTAAGACTTACAAATGGTAGATTTAATCCAAGACGCAATAGTGACCTTGGACACAGCCATACCTGCCCCAGGACCCCCAGGGATAACAAACAAGGCATTAGTCTTATGGAAAGACTTAGTATAGTGCACATATAACTTAAGGCAGCGAACCACAACTAACAAGTGGAGATCCCTCTCCTTGTCAGACTTGGGGTCAGGACAAAATGAAGGCAATTACCTGATTGATGTGGAACTCAGAGACCACCTTAGGAAGGAATTCCTGTGAGGTATGAAGAACAGCCTTATACTTGTGAAAGACCAGGAAAGGCAGTTTGCAGAACAAGGCCTGCTATTCAGCAACTCTGCAAACAAAGACCACCGCCACAAGAAATACCATCTTCCACGTCAGAAGTCAGAGGAATGGTAGCCAAGGACTCAAAGGGAGGCCACTGCAGGACTCCCAAAACCAGATTAATGTCCCACTGGCGAGTGGGAGCTTTATAGGCAGGGAAGGCGTGAGACACACCCTGAAAGAAGACCTTGACATCTGGCAAGATGGCAACGCGTCTCTGGAAAAAAAAAACAGAGTAAGTGTAACAAAGTGTCTGATTGGATGTACGTATTTTGAATTTGTCCAATGACTGAAGTGCAATTAGTAGTTAAAAGTTGCGATTTTGCTGGCATCCTTTGGACAGATACAAAGAAACTGATCAAGCTAATAGTGAAACGCGCGTTAGAAAGAAAAAGAAATTTGGCGTATATAGCCACTGTTCACATTTAGAATTCGCTTGCTGACTGTCTGTTTCTGAGGATATAGTAATATAAAATATGCAGGATGTTGCTGAAAAATATAAGAAATTAGTTTGTGACATACATCCTCTGTTTTATATTGAGATTCTGAGGCAGTCTTTGACATTTATTAATTCGTGCTCGATCTGCTAGAAGCGTCAGGCAACATATAGAATTTAGATATAGACTTGATGGCAATCCAGATAATGCCCCGGTAACACGATAACCAGGGTCCAGACATTTAGCTAGCGTTACATTTATACACACTATATACCTTAATTTTTCAACTTAGTAACCCAGGTAGGGCAATGATTTATCCGTTGTCATTTGGCATATAGAGCTGGTTTTTGGATTCACGGTCTAATAGATAAGGCTGCTTGACGTTCATCTTTAAATGTGCAGATTTAGGATTGCAATTATATCAATATAATTCCATAATACTAAGTTTCCTGCTCTCAGAGTCAGTTTTTAGAGTATTTTAGGATTTTTAATTTAATAATAAATGTTAAGTTTTAGGTTTCCCTCTCAATGTGGACATATTTAATGAGCTGATGCTGTGAATATTATGAAGTGTGCTTGGTAATGCAGGGTTCTTTTTTCTACTATTATTTGAATCATTCATTTACCCTGTGAGCACCTTCTATTCACTAATATAGTTCAATAATATTGGGTATTAGTGTGCATAGGGGGCTATTCTTTTTTCTTTAAAAAGACAGAGCTGAAGTATGAACCTTCAAGGAGCTAAGACTGAACCCTTTGTTCATACCATCCTGTAAAAATGACAGGATCACCAGAAGATCAAACCTCCTGTGAGGACAGGTGCAATAGGGGGCAATCAAGATGACCGCCAGACCGTCCATCCAAATCTTCCTCAGCAGCCTGGGAATGAAAGGAATTGGAGGGAAGATATAGGCCAGGTGAAAGAGCCACAGGATTGGACGGTCCCTCCAACAGGAACAGAACCGCTGAACCTTCCTGTTGGTTCCTGGTGGCCATCAGGTCTATCTGAGGAAGATCCCACTGCTGCCCCAACAGGTCAAATACGTCTGGGTGGAGCTCCCATTCTACGGGTCCACCTGTTGGTGGCTAAGAAAGTCCACCAGGATGTTGTCTACCCCTGGAAAGTGCCCTGCCTCACTTCCGGAGGGAGAGAGACACTGCGGTCCAAGAGATCCGGATTCCCATGCCAAGCATGCGTAGTAAATCTCTGGAGCTCCCTGGTATGAGTCATGGAGAATGGCAATGCTGCCATGGTGGACACCATGCAGCCCGTCAGGGTGAAGAACTTGTGGACTGGAACTGAGGGCCATTCCAGAGCACGGGATACCAGATGCATGATCTGTTGGATAGAATCCTCTGTCAGGAAAACCTTCCCTTGGCAAAAATCGAACGTGAGACCAAGGAAAACCAGGACCTGAGAAGGGACTTGAGTAGATTTCTCCATATTCAGAATCCACCCATGGTGGTGGAGAATCTGAGCACAGTCCTAGACGTGCTGGTCCAAGAGTTCCATTGACGGCACCTTCAGCAGAAGGTCATCCATGTAGGGAGACAACTGAACCCCCCCTTCCCGGGTGTGCAGAAAGGCAATCAATGCCCCTAGGACTATGTCGAACACCCGAGCAGTAGAAGTAAGCCCAAAGGGCAGAGCAGTGAGCTGGAAGTGCCCCAAGTCACAAGCAAAATGGAGGTACTTCTGACTTTCCCGATAAATCAAGACATGCAAGTAAGCATCCTGCAGATCCAGAGAAGCCAAGAATTCTCCTGGACACATAGCTGCTATGACAGAGTGCAAAGACTCCATCTTGAAGCGAGCGGTCTCTGCAAAAGAAATGAGATCCTTGAGGCCAAAGATGGGGCGACTGCCGCAGTCAGTCTTGGATGCCATGATCAGGTTTGAATAGAAACCTAAACCTCTCGAGGAGGAACTGGAATCAGGACTCCCTTGTTCAAGAAAGCCTGAACCACCTCGTTGAAAATACTCAGCTTTTCTCAGCTCAAAGGAGTTCTGGACTGAAAGAATCTGAAGGGAGTAAGATATTTGAAGGGAATCCTGTAGCCTTCCAAAACCACCTGCAAAACCCACTGATCTGCAACAGAGTTTGCCCAGGAGTCTGCAAAATGGCACAGGCACCCACCCACAGGAAGCTGCAGATCAGGATTCTGCAAGTCATGCGGAGACAGACTTACCAGACTTTGGCTTGGTGGTGGCATGCTTTGAGTGCAACTGCTGTCTGGGCTTGGTGGTCAAGCGTGGGCAGATGGCCTGAGACACGCTGTGATTCAGCCTTTGCCGATTTCACATAATCATTCTTCATGGTGTTCTAGCTCTCCATGAATTAGAATTGTCCCACTCTAACAGATTCCGTCCTGAGTAGTTGATTAAGGTTATTAATCCAGGAGGATATAAATGAGACTTACCCAGTCCACTTAATGAAAGCACAGCCACTGGTTTAGGTTGAAGGCCAGCCCAGCACATCCATTCTAAGGACAGGCCCTCACTTTGGTAAGCACTCCCTTCTTGTGTCCCAAGTAATCCCAGGGGCACTAGTACTACAGGTTCAGACAGATCTAGGCTTTATTTACAGAGCTGAAACCGTATTACATAAAACATTACCAAGTGAGAAATAAAGGACAGTATTATTTGAGATCACATATGCTATATAGTATTTGCACTTAAATATTTTCATTTTAGATAATGGTTTAAATACCTATAACAATATACAACCAGCTGAAAAGGTGCACATCTGAAACTACAGAATGGGGGGGGGGACTAACATTTCTGTTCATCTAAAGCATTGCAAGGCATTAAATACCTAACATTTATGGGTGTTAAAAGTCCCCAAACAATGGGTATTATAGAATTTTCTATTCTCCCATAAGCATACCTAGGAACTCTCCAGATCTCCCCCAGAGACACTGGTTTTGCAGTTAATTACTGGGTCTCTGGGGACAGAGGAAGATTCTCCTGAGGTGGCGAGTTTGTTATGTAATTCTGCCCACTTCTCTTTCCCACCCTGTTCCTCATCCGTTCTGCCCACTTCTACTCAGCCTTCTTCCACTTCATGATGCAATGCTGTTAAGCTCCACCCTGACACAAATCTCAGGACGTTTCCCAGACACCACAAGAGCCCTCTCTGTGGGCTCAAGACGACAAAATTCTCAGGTATGCCCAAATGCTGCAGTTGGTTTTCTCCAGATCGCATAAGTTTAAATGGCAATCCCCCTAATGTCTTATTGTGTAACCAACCCCCTTTTAGCCACAAGAAACAATAAGCCATTGTTTTGCAATTTTAAAGAAACACCAACACCTAAAATAACCTGGGGTAACACACACTTAAATACTTTGTACTCCATGCTGGCATCTAAACATTTTTCATTTGGTTTCTAAGGCCTAAAATAAAGTCTCATATTTCTCTGTGGTGGCTCCCATTCTTGCCTTTTCCAGGGATCCCATTACAATAGCAATCCTTATAGGAGACTCATAAGCAATAGTATTTTATGGTCTGTTCATGGGATTGAGAGATCACCCATAGTAATAACCCAGTTATATGCGATTGTCTATATATTCATTAAGCACACACAAGTGGTAGGATTTGATTCTAGGGATCAAGATGAAATAACTACATTTTACAGATGGCTAGAATACATTTATATAACCAGACGTCAGTTTTTGCCGTTAACGTCCCTATAATGTAGGCTCAGCTCCACAGTCAAATACTAGAACGGTGCCATTACAGAGGTACTAAAATTGGTTTCTCCCTTGTTTATCACCAAGCTTATAATGTAAATTTGGTGGCAGTGAATTGTTGAACCTCCAGTTGTTTGGCATTTCCAATCCGCCATTGATTGGATTTGGATGATCGGTGTTGTATTTATAACAACTGGTGATCTGACAGTTGACTACTTATTATACATTACAACAGAACTAGAGGTGAAACAAACACATAAAAACCATGGATTTCTTCAAAAAGAAAGGACACAAGGTCTTGAAAATAAGCCCACATGTTAGAATAGAAATGCAAATGCATGAAATTTAAAAAAAATGCAGGGCCATTGAGGGAGATTTATTTCCCTCCAGCATTACCCTCACCTCAGTTTCATGTATAGCAATGTAACAAAGAAAAAAAAGCAAGAGAAAAGGAAACCCCTTGAACAAAGATCCCAATATGCTGCCACTACCCAGTGACAAACAACTTTATTTCTCTGGATTTAAACAGTTCATTAAAAACCCTCTTTTCTCTCACTTCCAGTGAGGAACACAGGAACCATGGGGATACCAAGCATCCACCACAATTCCTGGGAGGGAAAACAGAAAAATATCTCCACTAGAGACTCATATTCCACAGGACTAACTTGTGATATAAAAAACCCATGTGTCTAGAAGCACTTTTGCACAGCTGTTTAGGAGAAGCCCGACTATTATAGGACCAGAGGCGCCCAGAAATCTGGTGGAGTGCTCAGTGACTCACAAAGGGACCTTCCCCCCCCCCCCCCAACACATACACCTGTTGGATAGGGGCCTTTAAACAAGTAGCAATGGTTACTTCAGTGGCAGCCTGGGCAACCCTAGGACACAAAGCAATTTCCTAAAAGGCTGCATGCAACGAATATAGTACTTGAGACTATGTACCACTTCAAGCAGATGGAGTTCCTGCTTGGTAGAAGAATCAGGACAGAAAATACAGGAAGGACAATTTCCTGGTTGATGTGAAAATTAGAGACTATCTTAAGCAAAAACTTGCATGACTACATAGAACCACATCTGTGAAAAAGATGAGGGAGGGCTGATATCTGAAAATTAATACAACTCAGACCAACCTTTGTCGACACCATTATGATCAAAGGCCAGAATAGTAGGCAGACAGATTGAGGGGGACATGCCCCAATCAAAACACCACTGGTAAAATATTGTATTATCAACATTGGCAAAACAGGCTTCCCAACCTGAAACATAGGTGAAATGACAGCATTAGCTAAACCTCTTCAGGATGCTTGCTTCAAGAGCCTGCAGTAAAAGCCAACCCAAAGCAGGCCTCGAGTCAGGAGATCCAGTCTAAGAGGAAGGTGAAACAGTTCAGAAATAAACAGATTGAGAAGATCCTTGAACGAACCCAGATGGGGCAACCAGTATGATTTGAGCCCTCTCCATCTTTATCTTCCTCAGAGCCCTGGGAATCAGGGGAAACTGGCCAGATGGAAGTTCCATGGAATGGACATTGCATCCTTTTCAAACACTAGAGGGTCCTTCTTGGCATAGAAGAGCAGAATCTTCATGTTGTCACGATATGCCATTAGATAAAATAGTGGAAGATACTAATGACAGAATCTGGTTGAGCACAATCAGTTTGCAATTTCCAGGATCCAGATGTTGGTGACTTAAAAAGTCTGTGACCATGTTTTACACTCCTCTATGTGAACTGCTGAGATGGCTTGGATGCAAGCTTCTGTGTACCAAAGTAGTTCACTGATCTCCACCCAGGCAGACTATTCTACTTCCTCCTTGGCGACTTATGTAGGCAACACTGGACCCTCACTCTCCCCACAGCACGTGTGATCAGAGAAAGCTCCAGAAAAGGGTCTAACTGCAGATTGAAAGACCCTCCTTCCCGGTCCAGCAGCCCTGTGCCATCTTGTCACACTGGCATTTGTAGTGACTGTCTGTCTGTTCTGGTATGACAAAGGACTTGAAGCCACCAGTGTAGGTCCTCCTCCATCGTTGAGACAGGGTAATTGCACAAGACAGGTAAGAGCGTTGTCTTGACTTGCTTCCGATTACAACTCATGAGGAATTAAACATAGGGAATGGCTTACAAAGTGGAGACCAGGCAACCTAGACTCATGTAATTCCTTCCTAATCGCTGATTGCCAATATATTGATTTTTTTTGTTTTTCTTCTTCTTAACATGGAGAGAGCACCTAGATCTTACCTTCCAGTAGAAACACACTCCCTTGGAGAGTACTGAACCCCATTCCCAAGATGTACAGAACCCCAGAAGGTACCAGAAAGAATTGCCTGAGGTTGAACACCCAACCCTGTTGAGCCAGTGTGAGAACAGTGTCTTGAATCTTTGATTCGAGTAGATGGTCATCTAAGTAAGGGGTTCAAGGATATCCCTTAAGCATGGATATAGGATGCTAAAGCAGTGATGAGCTTCATAAAGATCCTTAGAGAAGATGCTCATTCGAAGGGATAATATGTGAACTTGTAATGACTGCTCTCGAAGGCAAGGTGTAGAAACTCTGATCTGTATGAATCAGGATGTGCAGATATGCATCCTGGAGATTCAGAGAGGAAAGAAATTATCCAAGACTCATGGCAGCATAGCAGAGATTCCATCTTTAAGCACGGAGCTAGCACATACCTGTTGAGAAACTTCAAGTCCAGAATAGGATGGCAGCCAACAATACCGGTTTCTCCCACAGGGAAGATACTGTATCCATAAAGACATGTCCAAACTGGATCTTAAGGAATCCTGGGGGGAACAAACAAGAAGCAAACAACAAAAACAAACAAAAAAAAAAAAAAGGGGTGGGACAGCGACACGGAAGACTCCCTTGCATCTTGAAAAAGATGTAGATGGCCCTTTATGGGTAAATGCTGATCAGGACCCTGAGAGTCAAGCGGAGGTGGGATTGTCAGCCTTCCATTTCTAAGCAAATTTCTTGTGTTGCAAAGTCAGTCTGGGCTTTAAGGTAGGGTGGGGTGGGGTGGGGTGGGCCTGAAAGGTTTTAACCCTAGACTACCTGAACTGACAGGCATAAATGAAAACCTTGCATCTTCTTGGGAAACACAAAAACAAAGGGCACGTTTAGGTGAAATCTGAGGGAAGACTGCCCTTGCCTAGGTCAAGCAAGCAAAAAAAGAAAAAAAGCTGTCTTTCTACAAATAGAAGACACCTCAAAAGACTTTTTGGAAGATTGGTCAACTGTTCAAATCTTGAGCCGCCCCAGTAAGGTATGCTTTGGCATCTATGATATTGGCTAGCATGACAAGAAGTTTTCGTTTAGGAACATGCCCCATAATGGAATGCGACACTTAACCCCAGACAGCATGGCTCTAGTGACTCATGCTGTAGCGAAAATGGGTTGCAGAGTTGCCCCAAAAATGTGCCTGTAAAAAGTAATCTAATCCCTGATCCTTAAGAACCATGGCATCTGCCAAAGACAGTACATTGTTTTTAGCAATGCAGAAGGATAAGGGTGGTATCAGTAGCAGGTGGGGTATCTCACTGGGACAAGGCCTCAGCTCAGAAAGGATAATGGTTGGAAATGCATTTATTAAGAGTTTATCATATGACTTCCTTTCTTCCAGGATAGCCTGGTCCAAAGAACAATGAGGAGGAAACATGGGCAATTCAACTTTGCGCTGTTGGATGTCCGGTGAAGAAGATCCTGTATTAAAAGGCTCAGACCTCCAAAGTCTTAAAAACAGCTTTGATGAGCCCCTTAGCTGAGGGTTAAGGGTATTTCTCATCAGCATCCCCAAAAGACAGGGAAGAATCTGTGTCTTCCCCATCAGTGTCACACAGAAATCTCCAAAAAACTTAGAGGAGCTCCTAAAGACAGGATTAACCTTCCTAACAGGGGGCATGGAGCGCCAAGAGTGGAGGACCCCTTGAACAGATGAAAGGATAAGAAGCAATTGAAGACGAAATCTTAACCCAAACTTTCTCTTATTCTGAAGTGGAGAGCCCCAGTAGAGTAGTAGGGGCCCAGTGCAAGAGAATCATAGGGTACACCTTAGTATTCCTGTGGTACCCCAATTTGGCATGAGGAACTGTATGCTAAAGGGAGCCCTAAATCCTTAGGTTCAGCCCAGGAAAAAGGGGATTCTTTAGTGTGTAGTTTTCCATTGCATAAGACAAGCAAACTGTGGTAGTGCAGCCATTTTAAAACTGAAATTAAGAAATCTGAACACTTTTCCCATCCTAACCATGCAAGAGAGCATGGCCAGTGATTAATTCTGCACCCACTTTGACCCCTTGTAGTCAAAACAGGTGCAGCAATGAGTCAGTGTTAATATTTGCTGTGTACACTTATAAAACAAAGATGGCTGTCACATGGGAACCCACTCCAAAAACTGAAAAACTAATAGAAAAAAGACCCCAAACAAAAATATATGGCCAAAAAAAAAAAAAAAAAAAAAATAGACTAAGGTCAAATGCAAAGGAGATACTGTAAACAGAGTTTTAAGTACCATACATTACAGAAAGGGTTAAAAACCCACCCTACTAAAGGCAGCCACCTTTGCAATAATAGTAAGCATTATATAAAATACAGACCCTCAGACAAATAATGAATTCTACTCTTGTAATTAAGTCAACCTCCACAAAAATTCACCTGTGTACTGACTATTAATGGAAGTCCACCTAATGGCAATTATAAAGCTCCATATCCAAGGAAAGAAAACAGTGAGTCTTGCCCTTTTGTGGAGGAGCAGAGTCTCCTCCTCAAAAGGCCCTGCCTTTTTTTGAAGTGCTCTATTCCTTTGAAGTGGGAATACTTTACCCCATGCTTCCTGTGTGCCACATTTTAAATAAGAGGAAAAAGGGATTTGACCATGCAGTTGATAGTGGTTTATGGAGTTTGATATCTCCAGCAAATTGAGAGTTAAACTGTACCATAGGAATCAAAAAAACAAAAATTCCCACTGATTTTAAGTGAAGCTGCTAAACAGTTAAGAAGTCTCCAACTAGATGCAATTAAATCAATTAAAATTTGAGAATTTTTTAATTGTTCTCTATGGTGCAACTGGTTTGCTCCAGAAGTTATTCTCTCACTTGAATCCTCAGGTTTGGGTTTTGTTTAAATCCTCTGCAGAAAACATAACTAAAAAGGCCTAAACCTAGGGTAATCAATAGTTGGATTTTCATATATTTGCTGGTTGGGGTAACTGGAGTTCTAGTCACCAACAGCTGACATTTCGACAGTGGAGTACTGTTTGCCTTACACAATATGTCTTATTTTGATTGTACCACCTTTGAACAGTTGAAACACTCAGTTTTTACATTTAACACCTTCAATGCTATAGGTCTCCAGAGTAATGCAGCAAGATCTCTCTAGCATCTATGGGGTTAAAGAATGCATTTTGATATTTGTACTTTGTTTTAAACATTTTTTTACTGTAATTCCCCAATGGGAGAGCAAAGGATATAATATCACAGACAGGGACTGCACAAAACTATAGTGCCAGACTACCAGCTGTGGACTTTTATAGCCAATACAGACAAGAAAAATCTTAAAAGGGCATTATAAGGTCAATAGAATATCCTTTTCTCAGAGCTATGGGAACAAACTTCTCATAGCTTATAACTCACCCGATCAGATCACTGGTATCTGCAGCTACCACTGGCACAATTCAATAGGGCGTTGACATCAGCCAGAGCTGCGGATACTGGAGATTTGCACTGGAGACTGGACTACTTATAAGCTATGGGAACTCCGTTTACTGCACAGTCCAAATAATGTTCAAGAGGAGGGTCAATAATGTGATAAACTGGCAAGTACACAGATGAAATCCTGCAATTCTAGCATAATATCCTTAATTTGCCATGTCCAGGATAAAGAAGAAAATAAATACACTTGCAGTAAGGGGAGAGAAATAAAATTAACTTGTATTTATTAGGGAAGCAACAGACAACACTGCAGTACAGGTTCTGAATGCATAAGCAAACTCCAGTAGGTGTATCTAAAGAAAGTCAAAAGTTTTGAAAAAGAAAAAATATATATGTATATCCAAGCTGGGTTTGGCTTTACACCTATGCTACCCGAAGTTACAGACTGTCCCCTTGGCAGTTTTGTCCCTTTCAGCTGTAAGTTAAGCTGCAACTGGCAGCTTCAATATGAACCCTCAGATCTCCCCAGCCTCAAGCTCTTCCGAACTACGTTCTTCTGACTTTCCATTGGCGCTGTCGTAGCTTCGCTTCTTATGCTTGCGGTCTCCATCTCTGTACTCCTCCCTGGAACCTCTTTCTTTTGATGACCTCTCTTTATCTCTGGATGACCTAAGTGAAAGAGTGAGTTTATACACAAATTAGAAAAGGGGTCACATTCATAATAAACAGCAACTGAAGCAGATCCATAAACTAGTTCATGCAGAGTAACATGCCTGGACAGTCACCGGAATCTGGCCTTTAAATGACTGCCCTGGCATGTCAAGACAATGATCCCAGTGTGCCTCAAGGTGCTCTGTGATCATACAGGGAACGCTGTAACCGACTGCCCCAGGACCAGGCCAGTCAGTTTCATCCTTTCCCCTTGGCTCTACACATATAATCACTGCTATAGTGATAACAGGTGCTGGCAGAGCCACTTGACAAAGGCAATGTAAGCATAAATTTTCTTGGTCCCTGTTCTCTGCCTCCCTCTTACTTACTGTGATTGTTAGTAAAACAGAGGCCAAAAAAAACAGAGGTCCCAACAGGGAACAACTGCCAAATTGGTGGTGCTGGGGGCAGAACTAGGGGTAGGTTACTTGATGACCTATTGTCATCACTTTGTATTACTGAATAAGTGATTTAGGACAAATACGAAGTATTTTACTTACAGTCATTTATACAGTCATGTAAAAGTTTAAACACACATTAATGAGTTTTATTGCTGTGGAATAATGTGATATACTTATGTATGTACACCCCATGCAGTCTCCAAAGAGGGATACCAGGGTGGGAAAGAGGGACATAGGTATTTTAATCTCAGAGGGACAATACCCCCTGAAAAAGGGACACTTTGAGGTATGAACCAGCTTTCATACCTTTTACCCAGTTCCTGTTAAAAATGAACAAAATGAACAAATTAGAACACAAAAACCTATAAAAATGTGTGTGTTTATACATAATCAAATTATATGGTGGGTTATCCATATAAATGTGCTTAAAAATGGTACATAATTTGTGTGGATGTACTAAAATGAATTACAGGAAAAATATGATTGAACAAATGCATACTAAAAAGGCCAACATTGCACATTATCTAGTGTAAAAAACAAACAAACAAAAAAAAAAAAACCCTAATCATTAAGTGGTTATGGATCTGTTGTGTGCTCAGTGTATTGCACATAGTCTCGTCCGTAAAGGATTTACAGGCTCTCTTGAAGTACTTTGTAAATATACCTAGCAAATACCATGTTTGGCTGAGAATGATGGGAGCAATTCAAAGAGACTAACTGGACACACTCCATCTGCTATTCAAAGGATTACACAGAGCACCAGGGCAAGCATTGTTCCATTCAATGAAATCCATCCCAGTGGAGACAGAAGTCAAAGCAGGGCGAGTGCAAACAAAATAGCAAGGTGAAAATGCTACGAAAACAGGTGCAATTCTGGATCAAACTAACTGCACCACAGAAAACAAATACAGATTTAAATGGCTTCTAACCCCTTGAATACCAGCGAGGTCTCCCCCTTAGTGAAGATGGCGAGAGCTAAAATTACACCACTATGACTGTCATCAACAGTCACTTCCACGATGAGGCTTCATGAGCAGTACTTAAGTCGGTGACCTAGCTATACTGCGGACCAGAGAGGAGTACTCAATGCACTGTGAAATAATGCACTGCACAACACTCTGGTCCTCAAGGAGTGAGGTGAGCCACTGGCTGATGTTTAACAGAATTACTATGTAACATCTACAACTTTAAAGGGATAGTAATACTTGTTCGGGAGATATTCACAAGCAAAGTTTCCCCCTGAGCGACGTCACTGTTCTAGCTCTCAGATTTGGAATCCGGTCCCAGGACTGGCTGCTGCTCTCCAGAAGTGCCAAGATCACGATCTTTAAAAAGAATTTCTTAACTGAAATGGTCTACAAAGTGTGCTTGCAAGCCAGGCACACTTTGTACATAGTTCCAATTAAGTAGTTCTTTTTAAAGATTGTGATCTCAGCACTGCTAAAGAGCTGCCGGTTGATCTGTGGACAGAATTCCAAATCTGTCCACTAGATGGCAGGCTTGCCTGAAACAGCCAGGAAAAAGGACCTTTACTTTTTTTTTTTTTTACTTGTGAATATATCCCAAACCATAAAGGTTTGGGAGATAAGACTTATATCATTTTTCATGTTTTTTTAAGGGCTACAATATAAAATAAAATTATTTTCAAGTATTGTTATCCCTTTAAAGCAAACTAACACTTCGTGATTTTGAAAAGGATTTTTTTATCATCAATATTTATGTTGGCCATCCTTTATTTTAAGCTACACTTGAAAAAATATTTAGCATGGATTTGTCAATTTGTGCAAATTAGCCATTACTTCCTGATAGGAAGTAGCAGCTGGAACGTTTGTATTTGACACCAGGCTGTGCCAGCCAGTACTGCCTCATTTGCATAAACTTACAAAATAGAGCTAAATATCTTGTAAATTATAGTTTTAAGCAAAGATATTTATCTATATCTAAAGATAATTTTATAGCTTTCACACATAATATAGAGATCTATAGACTGTGTGTGTATTGATGAAGGCCCCTGAGGGGGTCAAATGTTGATATGATTTAAGTGTATAATAAAATTTATTATTTTCTTAAGACCCTAGTGTGCGCTTGCTGTGTGATGGTTTTACCATCTACAAACCCACTATCAATTTTCGCTTTTCAAGCTGCACCGGGCAAGTAGATATACATTTTTCTTTTCTTTGTTATGGATTGTCCACCTATTTTGCTTTTGAAAGCTATTCATAACTACTTGAATGTTTTATGTTTTTATAAAGTGTTAGTTCCACTTTAAGGACTAGAAGTGTGCAACATTTTGCAAGGGGTTAAATATTATGAATAAGTTATTCCGCGAACACAACTCCCTTTCAAGCTAGCAGAAGCTAAAGTAATGTGAGTCCCTATAGCGGTTGCTAAACTGCAACTAATGGTCCTCAGCTGGCAACAGCTGGTTGACCACAGGTCACCTGAATCTGGCCTAAGGTGCTGGCATGCAAACATGACTAGGTTGGTCTCACTTGACTAAAATGGCTATTTTTTTTTTTCTATTAATTCTTTGAAATACATCTGCATATTAGAGTTTTTCTCTTCCCCTCCAACATATAGAGTGGTCAGATCTTCAGCTACATTTATTCTCTAAAGTAATGGTTCTGCTGTGTTCCTCAATCACCAACTCTGGGTCTTTTTCCAGGAGGACTGACAAAAATGGGAATACAGGAGTTTCAAATGTATGACTGAACGTTATTTTGCTCAATAAGCCATTCTGTTTGGGATATCCAAGAATAAAAAAATAAATTTACATACTTGCCCTCTTCATAACATCCCTGCCATAAAATGATAGGAGTGCAGCAGATTTCAAGATTGTGAACCACTGCTCTAAAAGCATTTTAGTGAAATTACCATTAAATCCTTTTCTCTTAGTCCACCTAGAATGATGAGGTAAAGTCCCCCCCAACACCACTAAGGTCTCTGATTCAGAGACTACCATCTTCCATCCACTTTACCCCACCCTCCTACATGAGGGGAACAATGAAATCCCCAGAACAGAGAACCCAAGAGTACCCCTCAGCCCAGGAAGGTTTAGCACCCACCAAGATTCCAGGGAGGGAACAAACCAAAACAACCCCACCCCCCAAAAAAAAACCAAAAACACCTCTACTAGACACCTAACTTACAGCCCAAACTAAAGTAAATGTTTGAGAAACCAGAGTTCTGATCTTCAAAGAAAAAAAAAAAAAAAAAGAAAAAAAAAAAACACAAAAAACTATTTTTCTTTTTTGGAGGACCATTATATATCAGCACCACAGGCAGAAGGACCTTCCCGCCGAAAGTTGCCTCCATACACAGATGCTCATCTGTGGCCCCATTTCTATAGTCCCAAGATTGCACTCACTGATCTCGTCAAATGCATTGTGATTCAAAAGGAAAACAGTTTCTTCCTGAGGACATTTGCCTGGAGATCCAGGAATCAATAGTAACCTTAGATGTGGGCCCTTCGGGATGACAAAAAGAGTGTCAGACTTCCAAATGGCCAAGAGTGATAAACTTAATACATTTTTGTACAGGCTGCGGGTACAACGCTGTCCTGCAGCCTGTCAACCTCCCGCTGTTCCCCTCACCAAGTATTGACTCCTTCCCACCACCTCGGATGAGGATTCCAGCATATGACTTGGCACGCTCTCTTGCAAATGCGCATCCACGTCATTGTACAGACACAGACTGAGCACATTCGTGGAATGTGGAGGAAGTATGCAAGAGAGACATACAGTGTACAGATAGATAGAAATAAAAAAATATGAGAAAGATGGGTACTAAAACAAAATAAATAGTAGGAATTATGATGTAACGTTTTGGTAATGTCCAAGGAACACCAAGCACTTATTTTGTCTAATGTGTTTGGGGTTGGAAAAACTGATCTTAATTTCAGATTTCTTCCTCTCCTGCGTATTTTTGAAGTTCCATCACAGTATTTTGATTTTAAGTTTATGGATGGAGGGGTTTCTCTAGGAAAAATTCTGACTGACTGGGTTATGGGTCTTTGTTTTATGGTATTTCTCAATAGATTGCATATTCATCCTTAGATAAAGTGGTAGGCCTGTCACCAATGTAACATCCAGAGGACTGCATCAAATATACATTTGCCGATGTACACGAATATAATCCTTTAATGTTGCATGTTATGTGTTGCGCAGAATTGTTTTCATAAATGTGTTATGATGTGCAAAGCAAGGTTTGGTCCCATTATCAGTGTTTGTCTGTTCATTGGTCAGTTTACTATTAATCATTTTTTGTTTCAGATTTTGGTGGTTGTCTGAATGCAAGACAGGCGGTTGGGCGGATAAGTCTTAACATTACATCATCCTTTAGCAGAAGCTGTAGCTCTTGGATGTTGAGCATTTCTTCTAGTGCGGGGTTGTATGTAGTCAATAGTTGCAAACGTGACCTTCTCTTTGTATTTTAACATGTGTTCTCACATGTTCTCAAAGCAGATTTCATTTTCTTTGTGATTGTACTTACTTTTTAGCCTATTTCAATGACTCATTCAATGTTTTTAAGAGCATTATTACAAAATTCAGTGTGTATGTAGTGGTATCGTATAGCTCGGCTATGAATAATGGCTTGTTTAGTGTGAGAAGGGTGAAAGCTGGAGTTGTGAAGATAAATGCACTTGTCTGGGTTTTCTGTATAGCGCGGAGTAGTTTGCCACTGATTGAGTTGTGTCCAGGAAATGTACACTTTCTGTAAAGAAATGCATTTTAAGTTTAATGGATGGATGAAATGCTTTGAAGGATTTGTGAAAATCTTTTGATTACTTCTTCACCTTCTGTCCATATGATTAATAGATCATCAATATAGCAGAATCTATTACTCCATCACACTCCCACAGCATTCCTCTGTTAAGAACTTTAGGTGATTACTAATCAATTTGTGCTTTCCCTAACACGGCTTTTTATACACGTATTTTTCTTAAATCAGTATGCTTTAGTCTTGAAAAAGGGAGCATCACTCTCAAAAGATTGTCCCTAAATTTGAAAGTTAGTCCAATAAAAAGGAAATTTTTACACATTGCGATAGTCATTTGGCAATTACACTGCTGGACTCACACTGCTATCCTAAGTTATTATACATACATACTTGTCTGACTGCAACAAGAGGTTAAAATGGCAGGAAGGAGGAAGAGGCCAGCCTACGAGTAGCATGTGCCAACACAAGTAAAGATCACTACTGAAAGACCACCCCATTCCACCCGAAAACACCAGGGAAAGGGGATTCTTTGAGAATAGGTTGCAACCCCAGTAGCACTGTACAGCACAGCAACCCAGCTTCGAAGGGGAGCGTGAACACACTCCCTGGGGCAGCTGGGAAGTCAAGTGGGACAGTCAGTCCTGCAGAACGCGGAAGTGTCCGATTTTGATGGGCTAATATCTGCACTTGTAAGCAATTTTTTTTTTTAAATAATAAAGCCAGCTCTAATGTTGGATTAACTATTAAAACCCACTATAAGAGTTTGAATTTAGGCGATAGTTCTGCTTTAACAGGCAAGACTAAAATCCTCTTTTCTCTGTCGACCAATATAGTTTACTGGTAACTTTGGGATGTCCAACCATTGAGTTTCCCAGAGGCAGGAAGTAAGGCAAGGATCAGGCACAAAGCACCCAAAGTCACCACAGCAGATATGAACCATCAGAGCAGAGATAGCCCAACAAAACAAATGAAGTGTCAACGGACACTGAACAGGGGTAACACCACCCCAGGAACTGTCACACAGCACACTGAACCAGAGCAAACAGGGCTCAAAAGTGAAGGAAGCACCAAAGATCCTATACAGGCGCCAGTATGTCCCAAAGCTGGCATCAGCCGATGCCAGCACATCAACACGGTAGTACTTCAAAAAGGTGTGTACAGACAACCAGGTGGCAGCCTTGCACAACTGATCAGCAGTGGCCTGATTCTTGCAAGCCCAAGAAGCACCAATAGATCTAGTAGAATGAACAGTGACCCGAAAGGGAACAGGCTTCTTCCTTAGTTCGTAAGCCTTACGAATAGTGGACTTGATACAAGACGCAATAGTCATTTGGATGCAGGTCTCCCTGCCCTGGGGCCCTCAGGAATGATGAACAGCGAAACAGATTGTCTAATGGACTCTCTGCGACGCACATAAAACATGATACAACGCACCACATCTAACAAGTGGAGATCCTTCTTTTCAGAGGAAGGGTCAGGGCAGAAAGGAGGAGCCACAATCTCCTGATTAATGAGGAACTCTGAAACCGCCATTGGGAGAAACTCCTGTGAAGTGCGAAGCACCGCCATGTCCTGGTTTACAAGGCAAAGCATGCAACTCTGCGACATGGCGAACAGACATGATCGCCAGGAGAAAGGTCAATGTACCACGTCAGTAGACGTAGAGGAATAGTAGCCAAGGACTCAAAGGGAAGGTGCTGAAGGATGCCCAAAACCAAGTTAAGATCCCACTGAGGTGTGGGAGTCTGAAATACAGGATGAGTATGAGCAACGCCCTGGAAGAAACCCTAAACACCAGGAAGAATAGCCATGTGCCTCTGAATGAAAAACAAACAGAGCCGATGCCTGAACCGTAAGGGAACTTAACTGAGGCCCTTGTCCACACCCTTCCTGTAGGAAGGCCAGGACCATAGGAAAATAAAAATCCAGAGATAGGTCCTTATAAGCACACCAACAGAGAAAGGAAGACCAGACTCTATGGTAAGCCTTAGAGGAAACAGGCTTGTGTGCACCAAGCATAGTCACCACCACACCAGAAGAAATCCCTTTCTACCACAGTGGTGAGGATTCAATGTCCAAGCCGTAAAAGCTAGACGATGGATATCCTCCTTCCACAGGTAACCCTATAGAAGAAAATCCGGACGGCAAGGGAGCTAAAAAAGGCTCCACCACCGACAGATCCAGAAACTCTGGAAACCAAGTCTGGCGAGGCCAGAACGGAGTAATCAAAGACTGGACAGCGTTCAAGTCAGTTCCCCTATTACACTGTGCAACATGGGAATGGGAGGAAAGATGGAAGCCAGCGGAAAGAACATCCAGTGAGAGCAGAACGTCAGAGTCTTCCAGTTGTGTCTTGTCACCATCAGGTCGATGCATGGAAGATCCTACCTCTGAACAATGAGGTAGCACACCTCAGGATACAGTTTCCACTCTACGCTGTCCACTGAGTGACGACTGAGGAAGTCTGCCAGGATGTTGTCTACGTCGGGAATGTGAACTGTGGATATGGCAGGAACATATTCCTCTGCCTAGGACAAAACAACTAACCAAGCTGCGAGACTTCTTGTTCCACCTTGCTTGTGGATGTAAGCCACAGTTGTTTGCGTTGTCAGACTGAACCTGTACTGGGCAGTCCTCCAGCAAGCACGTCCAGTGGTGAAGGGCATGTAATATCGCCTGAAGCTCCAAGACCTTGATGGGAAGGAGATATTCCACCACAGACCACCGTCCTTGAGCATTCAGGTGACTCAAGACCGTGCACCAGCAAGACAGGCTGGCATCCGTCGTCACAGTGGTCCAGAAGGACATCAGGAAAGGCTTGCCCTTCAGCAGACTGGAAAGGCTGAGCCACCACGACAGACTCCATTCCACATGAAGAGGAAGGGAGGTTGACATCTTCAGGAGGTCTGGCTGACCCCTGCACACCTGGGTCACAAACCTCTGGAGTTGCATGGTATGAGCCATGGCAAATTGGACTGCTGCTATGGTGGAAATGAACTTCCCCACTAGAGAGGACAACTTAGTGGCTGGAACTAGATCGTAAGCCAGAACACGGAAACCCTGTGGGCGATATGGTGAGCCACCTCGTCTGTGAGAAACACCATGCTCTGCTGAGTGTCGAAGAGAAGGCCCAGGAAGACCAGTCGCTGGGACGGGACAAGATCCGACCAGTCCATGTTGAGGATTCACCCATGATGGGTGACTGCATGAATGCAGTCCTGAATCTGTCGCTGAAGAAGTTCGAGAAGGGGCTTTCAGAATCAGGTCACCCATACATGGAGTGACTGATGCCGTTCTGATGGGAGGAGAGACACTAAGGCTCCTATGACACGACTGAAGACTTGAGGAGCTGTAGACAGACCAAAGTGAAGAGCAGAAAACTGAAAATGCCCATGGTCGCAGGCAAATCTGAGGTACTGTCGGCTCTCTGGATGAATGGAGACAGATGTGCAGATATGCTCCTGAAGATCCAGAGAAGAAGGGAATTCCCCTGGGGACATGGCAGCAATCACGGTCCTTAGGGATCCCAGGTGATGAGCCTTGACCACAAAGGAATTGAGATCCTTCAGGTCCAAAATTGGACAGCTGCCGTCCTTCTTGGAAACCACAAACAGGTTTGAGTAAAAACCTCTCCTGAACAGAACCGCCTTTTACAGAAGGGCCTAGAAGGCACCACTGAACAGATGGAGTTTCTCTACACCCTGAGGAGTGCGAGAAGGGAAAATCCTGAAGGAAGGGAGAGAGGTAAAAGGGATCCTGTACCTATCTGCCACTACCTGTATAACCCAAGGGTCCACCACTGAGTCCTCCCAGACGCTGCAGTAGTGGCGCAGATGACCACCCACAGCAAAGTGGGGACCTGGGTTCGGCGAGTCATGCTGAAGAAAGTGTGGCAGCCTTGGGCTAAGTGGAGACCTTAAGCTTCCATTGTGGTTTGGGCTCGGAGGAGGAGCGGGAAGCTGGAGGAACCGCCTGGTTCGTCTGGCATGTTTCAGTCCGGAAGCACGAAAAAGCTGAATACAGGGTCTGCTTCCTGGAAACCATAGACAGGAGGGTAACCCTTGCCACCAACAGATGTCATCAACAAGGCAGCAGAGACCTAATGCTGGGCTTCAGAATGTTGGCAAAAAGTCTCAACATGGCAGAAGCAGGTGCTCCCTGACGAACTGCAAGTGTGAGCTGTTCAGTCCAAACCGCAATAGCCCTATACCCAGGCCGCAGCAAATGCTGGATGTACGGAAGTACCAGCAGTGGCAAAAATGGACTTGAGGGAGGCCCCAAGTTTCTCGTCAGACCAATATTTAAGAAAAGAGGCATCAACAACTGGCAACACAGTGGACTTAGAAAGCCTAGAAAACAGGGGCATCCACCTTGGGGGGGGGGGGGGGGAATGAACCCACTGAGCTAGCACCGCATCAGAAAAGGGAGAAAGGCTTAGCAAACTCCTTGGAGACAGAAGGCATTCTGTCAGGAGACTACCACTCAGACACCAACCGGTCAAGAGTGGGGTTAGGTGGAAAACAAGTATGGGGCCGTTAGGGCTCCAGAAGTACACCAGAGGGGTCAGGAGAAACCTCTTGAACCATGGGAATGTTTAGGGTGTTTAATACGGCTCTGATCAGGCCCTCAAGCAGAGGCATCAGGGTCAGCATCAAAGGGGGTCTCCAAAGAACTGAGATGAGACCACTGCAGAACATTCCCCAGCATCGGAATCCACCAACAGTTCCTTATCAGAGGAATCCGATACGTCAGGTACTCCCTGCTGTTTCAGCAGGGAAGATCTGACAGAAGTAGGGGTAACGGAGATGGAAGAGTTGTATATACTGGAGGTCTCTAGTAGCAGTCTAAACTCTTGCACCCAAACTGGCTCTAATGCATGGCTGGAGGTCTCTGGGGAAAACTCAGGTACAACAGAACACATTAGGCATAAATGACCTGAGAATTCTCTAGGCAACCCTCACTAACATGAGGATCAATGCACAAAGGGGGACACAGAGACCCCAGTGTCCTTAAGTCTTAGTCCTAGCCCCAAGCGCCAAAGGAATAGGCATTCCTACAGTGTCAAAACGTTCAAAGTATAAGGAAATACCCAAATACAGTGTGTATGATTAAAGTTTCACCACAGAAATCGCTAAAATACACTTATCTGGCAGGCAAAGGGTTAATCTGCTGAGGAGAGGAGGAGGGTTCAAGCCCTGCATAGGATACTCATTCTGGGAAGGCACAAAATGGCTGCCGAGACGGGAGCCAAATCAGGAAAAAGCACGCAATGCTAGTGCTCATGGGAAATGTAGTTTTCCCAGAAAAAGTACCCCAACAGTGCCCAAAGCCCTCTGAGCCCCCAAACACACACTAAACATTGACCGGATAGTAGAGCAAGGGCAGACAATAAAAATGAGCAGTCTCTGAAGTTGCTACGTTGAGCTGTTGCAGAGAGATGTGCCAAACTGTACAGTCCCATAGAAGTGAATGGAGCAATGGCGTCTATGCGGTAAAAGCGTGCTTTGCAAAGCTGCAACTGTGACGTAAATTTGGACCAAACAGCACTAAAACATGTCACTAGACCCAATAAACACTGAACTCAGTAGGGAAAGTGCTCAACCCCACCCCCAAGATGCTAAACCAGCAACTAAAGGGTTAAGTTACCACAGAAACTTGCTCCAAACACCTCACAGACATACAGATAAACCCAATGAGTGCAGTAGGAACTCCAAAGGAGACCCCTGTGCAGAGGGGAAGCGTGGGACATGTGGACTTCAGAGCTCAAAGGGTGCTCACCTTTTTCAGCAGATCTTCTGTCTTCAGATTACCATATATCAAGAAGCGGCGTCAGTGGGCAGCTCCTGAGGAAAGAACTTGTAACCAAGGATTTCCCTCCTTAGGGCTTAAGGTCCACAAAAGCACCTGGTAAACTGAGCTATCCACATTTGGATGATTGGAATGGTCAGTGATGGTAATCCTCCTAATGGTGGTATCCCATATCCAACAGAAAATAAAAAGCTAAAACTATAGCATAACTGTTCTCTTGCCTTGTGTCTTCACCAAGGAACAAATCTTACTGGAGCAGATTGGCTAGCAGCAGCCAAGGAGGGAAGGTAGGCTCCACCTCCCGCATTCACTTCTCAGAATTGTTCCTACTTAAAGGGGCTGATTGCCTACCCAAACCAAAGCTACCAGTAACCTGTATTGGACGACAGAGAAAAGTAATTAAAGTCAACAGAAAAGCTTAGCGGAGTGAAGCATCTGTCTCCACAGAGAGAACGAATGCCCCAAAATATATGAGAAACAGAAACTGTGTGTGTGGGGGGGTGTTTAACAACCCTTACAGCAAAAACAGCCGCAGGCTAAAGAAACATTATATAATGCAGAAAATAGAGCACATTACGGGTAAACCAACCAAGTCCAATGGACGCCAGTAGAACAGGGATATAAAACAGGACCATAGCACTCAAGGGGTTAACCTGCAGATTCTGGCTCCCGCTGTAGTATAATAAAGGGCTTCAGAGTTGCTCAACAGAGAGGTTAAGACTTAGAAAATCAAGTCAACCTCCACAGGTTTGAAAGAATGAAGTAAACGTGACCTGGTAAATCCATAAACAAGGAAACCAGATAATGGGAGTCCTTCTAATGGGGCATTATACAGTTCCATATACTATGAATTAAGAAAAAATAAAAAATAAAATAAAAAGTCTAAAAGAAGAGTGCCCATACACCGTTCTGTGGAAAGTCGCTTAAAACGGTATGTAGGAGGTGGTGGTAAGGTGCCCAGTCCAGTGGAGGAGGGGACTTTACCACATGGTTCCTGTGTTCCACATTGGATGATAAATATTCAGTGAACAAAATGGACACTCTTAACCCCCTTCGCTGCATTTGAGGCCTCTGGCATGCCACACGTTTAAAACGTGGCCATTGTTTTGATCGAAAAAGTACTGTACAGGAATTTTCCAACATTTCTGACTTTTAACCCCTGAAAGGCCAAACTATGAACCACATTGCTTTGCAATGAGTTGTACACCCATCTGGTCCTCATTTGGTTGTAGGCATATAGTTTTTTCTTAACGTGTTCTCTGCTTCCAGGTAAATAATGAAGGCAATATGTCAACATATGTTTCAGTTATGTTCCTTTACTGTTGGTTAATAAAACAGGTTCTGTGAAATGTCAGAGTTCAGATAAGTACAAGTGGCTCCACAGAGCAAAATCAGTTCATGGAAGAGAGAAGAGCAAAGCAGGGCGGTAGAAAGTGTGGGTCTTCCCAGTGTTAGAGGATATGTGGAAGACAGACCTTTCAAATAGTACCTCCCCCAAGTTCTCCAACTATAAGACATCCTGTCCCCTAAGAAATAATAAATATAACCTAATAATTTAGGGCCATATGGACAAGGAACAATTATGTGCAGTTAGCATTCTGGGGCACGCCAACTGCATCACAGTGCCAAAATTCGTAATGATTTAGACAAGTCTAGCACATTGTTCTGTAATATATTGTCAACTTCTAGCACTGAAGGGGTTAAGTATCTAAATGAAGTCAATGGTAAATTGAATGTGTTTTCCCTTATGGTGCACAATAAGTCTGCTCAAAATTAGTGCTTTTGTGCTTGCACGTGTCCCTTACCGGTACCAACCAGCATTCAGACACACAGGATATTGATACTATGCAAACCCCTTGTAGGTTAGGAGGTCTCCAATGGATTGCAAATCAATATAATGGAGACCACTAACATACAAGTGGTTAAAAGGGGTTTGACTGATTTCATCTGAAACTAGTGGGTTCTACCACAAAGGAAGCCGCTTTCTCAATACCATGAGCACTTATACAACATTTCAAAACATGGTCTGGCGCTTCGAGTATTTGTGGGAATTACGTTATGCAAATATACACAGAACAGTACACAGAAATCTTAAAAATCGAAGATTCTTTTAATCCAATCTTCCGAACAGAGATGAATTAAACAAAAAAATACAATTTCAATATTCCATGACACATAAAAATATATAACAATATTATAATAATCTGAAGCACTTCAAACACTCCCTCTGTTATAATGCCACAGATAAATATATAAAATACTAGAGGAATACAACTCTGGGACACCCCAAACACCAAAGAAGTCACGATGCCACAGATGCTTCCCTAATAATATACGTACAGCACTTGGAAAGCCACCACGGTAAACGTATACACCATATGGCAATCCCAAATGCGGTATAAATTACATCCACATCCTCAAATAACCCCCAATTAAAATAATAATAAAAAACCTATACTAACTAACCTTATCTATATACCGGTATATATAAAAAAACAAAAAAACATACAAATGTATGTGAGCAGAGTTGAGAAACAAAGTATAGTCCCAGGAAGAGTCGTCACGCTACAAAGTAGCAATAAGATCCTTGTCGCTGTATATAATGTTCTGATCAAAGGTGTAACTACATATGGTATAAACGGCAATCCATATTCCTTCCTCACACAATTCTCTGGTGTATGACCAATCCACTCCGTCTTTCAAACCGGTGTAATAACTCGACACCCGGTTGACATATACATTACACAGCAGTGGATATTAAAAGATCAAAATGTTCCAATACACCACGTACAACCTTAAATTTACAGTGAAGTCGAGCAATAGGGAAGTTGAGTTTTTGGATCTTATGATTTATATAGAGGAGGGAAAGGTTAAAACCAAAACTTTCTTTAAACCTGTGGATTGTAACAGTTATATTGCTTTGAACAGTTGTCATTTTCCTCCTTGGCTCAATAACATCCCGAAGGGAGAAATGATGAGGATTAAGAGGAATTGTACAGACAATTTGGTGTTTGAGGAACAAGTTGGAATCATTAAAAATAGGTTTTTGGAAAAGAAATATCCAGAGGAAATGCTTGAAGAATACTATACACAAATTGAGAGGTTGAACAGGGGCTCTTTATTGGAAGAAAAAAATTTTAGGGAGAAAAGGGATGAAAAGATTTCTGTTGTCCTTCCTTTTAGTATAGATTACCTTAAAGTTAGACAGAGTATTAATAAACATTGGGATGTATTGAAGGGAGATAGAATGTTGATGGATTTGTTGCCCGATAGACCAATTATTGTGTTTACTAAGGCAGCTAGTTTAAATACCATGTTGGCTCCTACTGTACAGAATAATATTGGGAAGATTGCCTCTAGGAACTGGTTGACCAATGGCTCTGGTTTTTTTAGGTGTGGTAGGTGTTTGGGTTGTACTTCTTGTCGTGAGAATAAAAATGAGAAGCATTTTATGTCGAATACAACTGGTGAGAAATTTAGGATTAGACAGACCATCACTTGCCACACGAAAGGAGTGATTTATTTGATTCAATGTCACTGTATGAAACAATATATTGGAAGAACGAAACGTCCGTTGAAAGAGAGAATACGTGAACATATTTATAATATAAAGATTGGTTTCACTAAACATAGTTTATCATCTCATTTCTTGCAGTGTAAAGATGCTAATATTGGTAATATGAAATTTTGTGGGATTGATATTGTGAAGAAGAATTGGAGAGGGGGCGATTTCATTAAGGAAATGTCTAGAAGGGAGAGCCAATGGATCTATAATATGAATACATTGGCTCCCCTAGGGTTAAACGCTGAATTGGAAATATTTGGATTTTTATAAAGTTAATTTTAAGCCAACGTGGTTAGATATATTCTTTTCACTTATATTTTTCCCAAACATTCCATGACCTTTTTTTGGAATGAGTGGGAAACGATAGGTGGAATGGATCTTTAGGGGTTAAAGTTTGTTATTCATGTGTGTTATTACACATGAATTTTGAGTTCATCTATTTGTCTCCTCTTATGTTTTTCCATTTGATCCTATGCATATAATTAAGTGATGATCACTGTTACATTTAGTGATGGAAGAA
The DNA here is from genome assembly GCA_037306005.1 of Rhinophrynus dorsalis. Classification (NCBI taxonomy): domain Eukaryota; kingdom Metazoa; phylum Chordata; class Amphibia; order Anura; family Rhinophrynidae; genus Rhinophrynus; species Rhinophrynus dorsalis. The sequence continues at coordinate 123,197,414 of CM074722.1, forward strand.
TGTTAAAGGGTTAATATACGGTCACAATAAATGGGTGTATGTGTGTTAGGGAATGGTTCATTATATGTGCATAAATATTTGTATTTGTATCATTATGAACATTACAGTGAGGATGGGGTTAATTATAACTATATAATATTTGGTATAGGATATTATGTTGCATTAGATTAGCAATAGAGTTGTGTTTAGTTTATTTTTATTTTTCACGTATTTGTTGGAGGATCCACACCCTAATTAATTAGGGAGGGAGTTAGGTGTTGTGTTTTTGTATTATGGGGGGGAGGAGCATAGGGGTATATAGGGACATTGAGGATGTTGCTTTATATATACACTAATTCCCTGAAGAAGAAACCCGGGTGGTTTTGAAACGCGTTGGAATGAGCATGGATTGAGAGCCCGACTTGTAATACTAGTCGGTGGTGGAAGAGTGATCCTACCGTAAGACCGAACGGAAGCGGAAGAAAGGAGGTCTGAATTATGACCGCTGTTAAACACGTCGATTGATGTTTGAAGCTAACCGGCAGAAACGCTGTGAAGCTGATGAATGAGGATCGAGTACTCAGCAAAGAGAGGCGGTTCAGCTGTCTATGGAGACTAGCCTCTAAGGATATCAGATAAGTGTAACTCATTATAAGAGCATTTGTTTGAGCAATAAATGCCAACAACGTGGTGTATTGGAACATTTTGATCTTTTAATATCCACTGCTGTGTAATGTATATGTCAACCGGGTGTCGAGTTATTACACCGGTTTGAAAGACGGAGTGGATTGGTCATACACCAGAGAATTGTGTGAGGAAGGAATATGGATTGCCGTTTATACCATATGTAGTTACACCTTTGATCAGAACATTATATACAGCGACAAGGATCTTATTGCTACTTTGTAGCGTGACGACTCTTCCTGGGACTATACTTTGTTTCTCAACTCTGCTCACATACATTTGTATGTTTTTTTGTTTTTTTATATATACCGGTATATAGATAGGGTTAGTTAGTATAGGTTTTTTATTATTATTTTAATTGGGGGTTATTTGAGGATGTGGATGTAATTTATACCGCATTTGGGATTGCCATATGGTGTATACGTTTACCGTGGTGGCTTTCCAAGTGCTGTACGTATATTATTAGGGAAGCATCTGTGGCATCGTGACTTCTTTGGTGTTTGGGGTGTCCCAGAGTTGTATTCCTCTAGTATTTTATATATTTATCTGTGGCATTATAACAGAGGGAGTGTTTGAAGTGCTTCAGATTATTATAATATTGTTATATATTTTTATGTGTCATGGAATATTGAAATTGTATTTTTTTGTTTAATTCATCTCTGTTCGGAAGATTGGATTAAAAGAATCTTCGATTTTTAAGATTTCTGTGTACTGTTCTGTGTATATTTGCATAACGTAATTCCCACAAATACTCGAAGCGCCAGACCATGTTTTGAAATATAGTGATTTGTGAACTGGTGGAGTAGTGGTTCTAGGTCCGGCTGCTGAGGATTTGTTATACCTCTCTGTTTCATTTGTGCGCCACCATAGTTGTATCTAACTTATACAACATGCAACACATTATAACCACTCAGAAAAGAACTAGAAAAGTCAGTTGGTGCTTGTTTAAACAAGATTTAACACCTCCTCCTAACAGCCACTTACCTCAATACAACAAGAAAATCCCTATTGCCCCTATGAATTTTGCCCTTGTGCCTTCATTCAAGGCATAACTACAGTCTTGGATGTCATGTCCATTGAGGATGACCTAACAGTTGATGGCATTTTTTCCAAACTGAAGCAGGCAGTGTGTGAAGCAATTTGATGCACACCCCCTGGCAGAGGTCGTGTTCACCTGTTACAAACGGTCATGTCCACCTTCCTAGACAGACATCCAGACTGAAGGTTCAAAGGGGGCATTAGGTTTTTTTGGTCACTGTAAGGTAATGGGGGGGTTCTAGATATGTGCTCTTAAATTCTGCCGATCAATTGCCTCATCCATTCCATGCTACTAGCAGGCTCATTTAGCTCTGGCTTACTTTGATTTGGAACTACGCTCTCTGCTTCTGTCTCTGCTCCGGTGATGACTGTGGCTTCGGCTGCGACTGTCTGATCTGGACCGATGATGATGGCGTTTCTCACGAGATCTAGATCGGGTCCTCCTTTTGCGGTCCCGAGAGGAGGAACGAGAACGATGTTTACGCCTTTCTCTGGATCTAGATCTAGGAACCAACAAAAATCATTAATACTTAAAACATTTGACTACAAAAGCACAACTGAGAAAAAAAAAAAAAAAAAAAAAATAGATGTCAATTTCCCAATCTCAGAAACACTTCTTAGCTTATTTTCATAAGTTATTGCTTGCAGTGCTTTATGAATATTTTAGTGGACCCAAAAAAACAAGTATCTTAAATGGTTGAGAGCCAAGGTGGCACAACATACTTGCTTGGTTAGCCGTTCCAACTGTGCCAAGTCCGTATGCCATACTTTTAAAATGCAGTCACTGCACAAGTCGGTACTACCGGCATGTCGGGCTGCATTTTAAGACACCAAGACCTGGTAACCACAGTCTGTCACTCTGCCTCTGCTCCCCTTCTTTCTATCCAGCCTCCTCCGATGACAGAGGCTTTCTTGCTGTAAGCTGAAGCAGTCTCATTGGCAAAGATCGATATCTAGCCAATGAGACCGCTCCAGCTTCTAGGGAGAAATATTCCGCCATCGGAGGAGGCTGGATAGAGGGAGAGGAGCAGAGGCAGAGTGACAGACTGCGGTTACGGAGCAGGTAACCACAGTCTATCCGGAAGCAGGTGCAGAAAAGCGTTTATTCCTTCAATTTCAGCCAAATACAGTTTTTAAAAACTGAATAAATACACTTTTACACATACATGCTATATAATCTAACTATTAAGGCTAACTTGCATGTATAGCGGTGATAGATCCCCTTTATGCCAGAGTGGCATGCAACCACAGAATAAGCAGCTTAGCAACTTCAAAAGCAGCTTCAGCGAGGTAGACAATAGCTTCAAGGATCTTGGAAATACGACCACCATATCCACTCTCTGTGTGGGTCCTCTTGGATAGCATCCAGAAGGTGATCACGCCAGACACAGCCCTATTTACTCAAGTAACGAAAGAGGTAGGAAGCAAGGTGGCACAAAAGCTACAAAAATTCCTAAAGGAATCTAGGAATGTATCCAACTGATCTTTAGGAGCCGAGGCATCTTCCAATGGCAAAACTATTCTTGGAAAGGCAAGAAATTGGGAAATCTACTGCAGCAGAGGAGATTAAGGAATATGCACCGATTAAGGAATAACCGCTTTCCCAGCATTTTCCAGTTTAACCCCGCCCCCCAGATTTACATATAGAAAAGTGGCACCAGAAAAAAATAAGACGGGAAGAAAATGTCTCCTGAACAAAGGCCAAGAGGACTTCCTTGCTGGGAGAAGGAAACTATGTTTCTTCCCCCATGTGCAAGACCTGTGTTCCATATGGAACAAGAGAATTATTTAACAGTTCACTAAAATCCAGTTTTCTCATCCGTCCTATATGGAACACAGGAACCATGGGATATACAAAAAGCACCACTTCCACTTCATGGTGGGTGAAGGGGTCATTAAATAGGCACAAGTGACTGAAGGACCTTCCACCCAAAACGGTCCTGGCCTGCTCTTGATTAGTGGAAAGATCAGGATAAAAAGGACTGAATTTCCTAGTTAATGAAATTCGGATATGCCTTTTGATAAAAAAAAAAAAAAAAAAAAAAAAAAAAAAAAAAATCAGAAGAAGGATTACCCTATCCCGATGAAAAACCAGGGAAGGAGGTTTGCAAGACAAATAGGTTAGCAACTCTGAGCGTAGAAATAACAGCTAAAAGGAATGCCATTTTAAGAGTAAAAAAAATGCAAGAAAACCCAAGAAGGTTCAAAAAGTGGTCTCTGAAGAATACTCAGCACCAGATTAAGGTCAAACAGGGGAATGGAATCCCTAAAGGAGGGGCATGAGCCACTCCTTGAACAAAGGTTTTAACATCAGGAAGAAAGGCAATTCGCTTCCGGAAGAGAACCAAGGTGCTCTGTACCTTGATCGAGCTCACACTGAGTCCTTTATTAACACCATTTTGAAGAAAAGCCAAAATCATAGGAATGCTGAAAGACAGCGGACACACATCCCGATCAGCACACTACTAAGATATTGAATTTGGAAAGAAATATTGCAACATTGCGGGACACTGGAAACCTGGAACGGAGTTTAGAACTCCCAGAGCAGGTAGTATGCAGGGTTAGTGGTGACAAGGGTGGAGTTGTAGATGATGATCAACAGGTAGGCAGCTGGTAACAGTAAGGAAGGGAGGTAGTGGGAAGAGGAAGGCCTGTTCTGAGTTGACTCAGTCCAACAGACTTGCAAGACTGTGTGAAAATGTTGAGGATAGCTCAGAACTGGCAATTCTGGAGAGGGCTGATTTCTCTAGCAACCAGGGGAGCAGCCCTCCTTCCAGGTTAGATGGGATGGAGAGTAGGCAGAAACCAAGGAAGGTGGTGGTAAAAGGGGACTCTATTATTAGGAGGGTAGATAGGGTAATCTGCTGCCAGGAACGTGAATGCCAAACAGTATATTGTCTCCTGGGTGCTTGGGTTTGGCATGTTGCAGACAGGGCATACAGATTATTGCAAGGGGCTGGAAGTGATCCAGCTGTCTTGGTACATATTGGTACCAATAAAGTAGGAGGAAGATGGAGCTCGCTAAAGAATGATTTCAGGGATTTAGGGTGTAAGCTCAAGGCAAGGACCTCTAAGGTAGTGTTATCTGAGATACTACCTGTGCCATGTGCCAGTGCAGGTAGGCAGAGGGAGCTTAATGCATGGCTCAATCAATGATGTAGGAAGGAGGGTTATGTGTTTTTAGCACACTGGGCTGACTTAGCTCTTGAGTACAAATCTATATGGAGGCGATGGATTGCACCTAAATGGTAGAGGAGCCTCTGTGCTAGGAGAATGCTAAAAAGCTTGGAGGAACATTTAAACTAGGAAAGGGGGGGGGGGATGGTATAGATAGCAAAAATGGGGTAGATGGACCCGGTTCCTATCTGCTCTAAGTAAATGATCAGGGGGGTGGAGTAAGGGTGGAGATAAATGTAGTCAATAGGGAGGAACTCATAGTAAATGAAAATTTAGAAAAAAAGGCATGTAGGGAGATTATTATACATACATATATATACATACACATACATACACATACATACACACATATACATACATACACACATATACATACATACATACATACATACATACATACATACACCAAAATTAATTGTATGCTAGCAAATGCAAGAAGTATGGTAGATAAAATAGAAGAAATAGAATTGCTGGCAGTTAATGAGCAATTGGACATAATTGGTGTAACAAACATGGTGGAATGATACACATGATTGGGCTGTAAATATAGAGAGCTATTCCCTGGGTTGGTGTTGGTGGGTATAAGCTACAAACCACCAAATATTGATGACAATGTTGAAGCCCAACTGCCATTGCAAATGAGTAAAGCTGCCCAGCTTGGGCACACTATAATTATGGGATATTTGAATTATCCAGATATCAAATGGAAAAATGAGACCTGTGCTAAGGGAAGCAGGTTTGTGAGCATGCTTCGAAAAAGCTACGTCACAAGTGGTGGAAGTGCCGACAAGAAATAACAATGTATTGGACCTAATGATAACGGATAACAAAGAAATGGTATCCAATATTAAGGTAAGATAACATTTGGGAAACAGTGATCACAACATGGTTATATTTGAGATTAGTCTGTATAAGTTCAACCAAAACTCAAATTTTAAAAAAGCCAACTTCAAATTGTTAAGGGCTTCAATGCAACACATAGACTGGGATATTTTATTTAAAGGCAAAAATACGGAGGAAAAATGGTCAGAATTCAAATTTAGGTTGCAGAAATATACCCAACAGTATATACCAATGGGGAACAAATGCAAAAGAAGTCACAGCCAATGTGGTTAAGTGCACATGTAAAGAAGGAAATGGCAAGGCAAAAAAAAAAAAAGTATTCAAATTATTTAAGTCTGAAGGAACTGAACAATCTTTCTTAAAATACAAGAAGTGCAACAAAAATTGCAAAAAGGCTATTAGGGTAGCAAAAATAGATAATGAAACTCAAATTGCAAGGGAAAGCAAGACTAATCCAAAAAAGTTTTTCAAATCTATAAATAGCTAAAAACTTAAAAGGGAGTGCATTGGACCTTTCAAACAGGCACGTGCACACAGACACTAAGGGGGGCTTGAGCACCTGCCCTTTTTGTCCAAAGTGCCCTTGTGCTCTTTTAACAAAAAAAAAAAAAAAAAAAAAAAATTGCCTCGCCGCTCAATGACATCATATCTGCATGAAGAGTAGGGTGACCAGACGTCGCTGATTTCAGGGGACAGCCCCCAGATTGTGGGCACTGTGCCCGGCTGGAATGTGTCCCCAGATCTAATCTTCTATACTATAAATGAAGAAGTGGTCAGGTGACCATGCATTCTCCCAACGCACCCCCCCCCCGCTGTTCAGGGGGAGGAGTTATGCCTCTCTCCACACATTCACAGTGGCGACATTTTCTCACACCACCACCACCACCACCACCACCACCACTCAGAACCTGCCACATACAGCAAGGAGTTTACAAAGGAACAAAAGCATTTGCCTATCTCCTACATTCACCCTTGCCAGGATGTTTCATATGGCCGACTTTCGCTTCATTCACTGCTGCATGACTGAGGGATGTAGTCACCCACTCGCCGGGCGCCAGCAAGAACCTGCTCCGGACTCTACCCTCCCGCGCACTGAGGAACAGTGAGGCCGTGGTGGGTGTAACTGTATCTGACTACCTATTTGCTAACCGGCCAGCCGACAAGCTCAGCTCAGCTATGTACTCTGTTTTGCTGCATGGCTTTAGCAGCCACAGCTTCTGGCTCCTAAGCGCCACATATAGAGATCTACACAATTGCCTATATAACTTCTTTATATTCACACGTGTTAACTTTTTGTGGTGGTGTGATACCCCTATGCTGATAGCTGGAGCGGGTGTAGTTCACCCCTCCCCCTACAATCACATGCGAGGTAGCCATCATCAAAAGACCCACATCACAATGTCGCCACGCATGAAATGTCCTGCTGTAATAATATTGCACTGGCCTTTCAATGTGCACACTCTGGCCATTTAAACTACACTACGCACGCTGCGCATTGAAAGTCCACTGCCCTGTGAAGGTCCTGACACACAATTTTCAAACAATCACATGCCCTCACCGATCCTGCTGTCACCACCACCTCAGCTATGGCTCTTGCTGTATCAACATACTATCCTCTCTATGATTGTTCACCAACATGACTATTTCATCAAGTGTGTGCAGGTAGTAGAGTTAACAGTTAGTTGTGCTGAGATGGAATGAGGGTAAGTGTAGTTTAACCGATCTCAGTGCAACTAACTTTTAACTATTTGCACACACACAATGAAATAGTCATGTTGCTGAACAACTGCCACAGGGTTATCCAATGCATTGGATACCCCTGTGGCAATCAAAGGGTGTTAGTGTCTCTTCCCCTGTCCCTCCAACCTTCCCTGTCCCTTACTGTCTCTCACTCTGTCCCTCGAACCTTCCCCATTCCTTAAGACGTCTCCCCCGTCACAGTATGTGTGTATGTATGTATAATATATATCTATATCTATCTATCGGTACAGTATGTGTATATATATATATATATATATATATATATATATATATATATATATATATATATATATATATATTATACACACATTTTATGTATAGTATGTGTGTATGTATACAGGTGTGTATGTATATTGTAGCAAAAGGGCTACGGTGTTGCCCATCACAATTAAGTCCTTTGAGTGCTTGAGGGATATATTTTGAATAAATATTTATGAGAAGTGCCCTTTTTTTTCATTTGAGCCCCTGTCCCTCAAAATGTCTGTGCACGTCCCTGCTTTCAAAAATGAGATGGGCTAGTTGTTTAGTGAGGATAAGGAAAAGGCCAATGTTCTAAACACTTTCTTTGCATCAGTAAATACAAGGGAGCAAGGAATTGTAGAAGAGCCTCAAGTAACAAATAAAACAATACAATTATCAGATATTGGGTTAACTGAAGAAGATGTCATGGGTAGACTGAACAAAATTAAGACTGACAAAGCACCGGGCCCTGACGGTATACATCCAAGGGTTCTTCAGGAACTTAGTGCAGTGTTAGCAAAACCCCTGTATTTACTCTTTAAAGATTCTCTCACCACAGGCTCAGTGCCACAGGATTGGTGAAGAGTCAATGTAGTGCCTCTATTTAAGAAGGGAACTAAAACAGAACCTGGGAATTACAGCCCTGTGAGTTTGACATTTGTAGTGGCAATACTGCTAGAAGGGATAATAAGAGACTATATTCAGGATTACAACACAAAAAATAAGATTAGCAGGAATCAACATGGTTTTATGAAGAATAGATCATGCCAAACTAATCTTTTCAGCTTCTCAGGAAGTAAGCAGCAACCTTGATAATGGCAAGGCAGTTGATGTAGAAGATCTAGATTTTGCAAAGGCATTTGATACACTGCTACACAGAAGGCTGGGGTATAAAATAAGGAAATTGGGGCTAGGAGATAACCTTTGCAATTGGATACAAAACTGGTTAAAAGATAGGGAACAGAGTGTGGTTGTAAATGGACATTTCTCCAATACAGTTAAAGTGGAGAGTGGTGTACACCTCAGGGTTCAGTATTAGGTCCACTGCTTTTTAACATGTTTATAAATGACCTGGAAATAGATCTAGAAAGCAAAATATCAATATTTGTAGCCGACACTAAATTATGCAGGGTAATTAATTGAGAACAGGATATTTGCTCTCTACAGAGGGGTTTACATAAAATGGCAGATTGGGCAAACAAATTGAATAATAGGATTTTAGTCTTACCTGTTAAATCCTTTTCACTTCGTCCATACAGGTTACTGGTACACTGGGAGGCGATCTGCCCCTTTAAGTAGGCAGGAACATTCTCTAAATGTATGCAGCGGGCGGAGCCTCCCCTCCCTCTTAGGCTGCACCTCAGTCAGAACAAGCCAGAATGATTTGAGACACTAACACTGACCAGAGATAGGAGAGAAGACGACGAAGACCCCTGTGAGCATGCCCCAAAGGACTCCCACAGAATGCCACAGGAGAGCAAAGCATGGTCTCTTGACAGGGTGGGAGACCAGTAACCTGTATGGACTAAGTGAAAAGGATTTAACAGGTAAGACTAAAATCCTATGTTCACTGTCGTCCAATACAGGTTACTGGTACACTGGGATGTCCAAACATTGAGTTTTCCCAGAGGCGGGAAGAAGGCAAGGACCAGGCGCAAGGCCCCCAGAGTCACCAGAACCACTATGAACCAACCGGTCACAGGTCCCAACAATCAGAAGTGTCAACAGACACCAACAAGGGGTAAGAACAGTCCAAGAACAAAACACAGCACACTGAACCAGATCCAACAGGGCTCAACAGTAAGGAAGCACTGAGAATCTCGGTAGATCCTAGACAGGCAAAACTGCCTCCAGGACCTTCCTCCCAAAGCTGGCATCAACCGAGGCCAGCACATCCACACGGTAGTGCTTTGAGAACGAGTGCACAGAGGACCAAGTGGCCGACCGGCACAGCTGATCAGCAGACGCTTGGTTCTTATAGGCCCAAGAGGCCCCAATTGATCTGGTAGAATGAGCAGTGACCCGAAAGGGCACATGTTTATTCCGCAATTCGTAAGCCTTACGAATAGTAGATTTTATCAAAGATGCAATGGTCACCTTGGATGTCGGTCTCCCTGCCCTAGGCCCCTCAGGAATGACAAACAGAGCGTCAGACTTCCTGATAGACTCAGTGCGATGAACATAAAATTTGAGACAACGCACTACATCCAACAAATGAAGATCCCTCTCCTTGTCAGAGGAAGGGTTAGGGCAGAAAGAGGGCACCACAATCTCCTGATTGATGTGAAATTCGGAGACAACCTTAGGCAAAAATTCCTTGGAAGTGCAAAGCACAGCCTTATCCTTGTGGACCACCAGATAAGGAGGTTTACAAGACAAGGCTTGTAATTCTGCCACCCGGCAAACTGAAACAATAGCCAAAAGGAAGGCCATCTTCCAGGTCAAAAGGCGTAAAGGAATAGTAGCCAAAGACTCAAAGGGGGTCGTTGGAGAACCCCCAGAACTAGATTAAGGTTCCACGGAGGAGCTGGACTCTTGAAAGTGGGCCGAACATGAGCCACACCTTGGAAGAAAACTTTGACATCAGTAAGGACGGCAATGCGCTCCTGGAAAAAGACAGAGAGCGCAGAAGTCTGAACCTTGAGAGAACTCAGACTGAGTCCTTTATCAACACCGTCCTGTAAAAAGGCCAGGACAGTAGGAAGATGGAAATCATGCGATAGGTCCCTATCAGCACACCATGCTACAAAGGTTGACCAGACTCGGTGATGGATCTTAGAAGACACTGGCTTACGAGCACGAAGCATCGTAGACACCACCGCAGAGGAAAACCCCTTTTTCTTCAGAATTGAGGATTCAACCTCCAGGCCATCAAATGAAGACGATGAACATCCTCCTTCCACAGGTAACCTTGTAGCAGCAGATCTGGACGAGAGGGAAGCGGAAAGGGTTCCGCTACAGACATTGCCATCAGATCCAGATACCAGGACTGACGAGGCCAATTTGGAGCGATTAGAATAACTGGACAACGCTCCACCTTCAGCTTCTGGATGACTCTGATCAACAGTGGAAGAGGAGGGAAGATGTAGGCCAGGGAGAAGTCCCAAGGGATGGACAAGGCGTCCACTGCCAGGGCCAGTGGATCCCTCCACCAGAAGCAGAACACTGACACCTTCCTGTTGTGCCTGGTTGCCATCAGATCCACTACAGGAACCCCCCACATCTGGGTTAGAAGGTGAAACACCTCTGGATGAAGAGCCCACTCTCCGCCGTCGACTGTGTGACAACTGAGAAAGTCTGCCATGACGTCATCTATGCCTGGAATGTGAACCGCTGATATGACGGGAACATGTGCTTCCGCCCAAGACAAAATGGCCTTGACCTCCAACTATGCGGCGAGACTTCTTGTTCCGCCTTGCCTGTTGATGTAGGCCACTGCGGTGGCGTTGTCGGACTCTACTCTGACTGGGAATCTCAACTGGAGGGTTGTCCAATGTCTCAGGGCAAGGAAGATGGTGCGTAGTTCCAGAATGTTGATGGAGGAGATTCCTCCAATCCCCACTTCCCCTGGGCACTGAAGCGACCCAACACTGCCCCCCCCCCATCCCAGGAGGCTGGCATCCGTCGTGACCGTGGTCCAATAGGGGATCTGGAAGGATCTCCCTTTCAGGAGATGAGACAGATCCAACCACCATTCCAAGCTCAACTCGACATGAGGAGGTAGAGAGACGGACAGCTGCAGATGGTCTGGACGATTCCTGCACGTCTGGATCACGAACCTCTGAAGTTCCCTGGTGTGTGCCATAGCAAATGGCACCACCTCTATTGTGGAAATGAATTTCCCCACCAGTGAAGTAAATTTCGGCACTGGAATCCGCTCGAGAGCCAGAATCTTTGATACTCGGAGAGCAATCTGATGAGCCACCTCTTCTGGTAGAAACACCATGCACCGTTGAGTGTCGAACAGGAGACCCAGGAAGAGTATCTGCTGAGATGGAACCAAGTCTGACTTGTCCAGATTCACAATCCACCCGTGGCGAGTGAGAGTCTGAATGCAAGCCTGAACCTGCTGGTGAAGGATCTCTGCTGATGACGCTTTCAAGAGTAAATTGTCCATGTAGGGAGTCACTCTGATGCCATCCCGATGGATCACTGCTATCAAAGCTCCCAAGACTCTCTGAAAAACCTGCAGAGCTGTTGTCAGTCCAAAGGGAAGAGCCGAAAACTGAAAATGACCTTTGTGGCAGGCAAACCTGAAATACCGCCTGCTCTCTAGATGGATAGGGATGTGCAGATATGCATCCTGAAGATCCAGGGAGGCAAGGAATTCCCCCGGAGACATAGCAGCTATCACAGTGCACAGGGATTCCTGTCGATAGTGGGTACTCACAACAAAGGAACGGAGATCTTCGAGGTCCAAAATAGGATAAGCTCCACCGTCCTTTGGCCACAACGAACAGGTTGGAATAGAATCCTGAACCTGTGTCCTCTGGAGAAACTGGTTCCAGGACTTCTTTGTCCAAAAGATCCTGAATAGCGTCGAACAGACACCTTTTTGTAGGGTCCTGAGAAGGACCAGTAAAATGGAACCGAAAAGGAGGAAGAGAAAAGAAAGGGATCCTGTATCCCTCTGACACCACCTGAAGAACCCAAGGGTCCGCCACCGACTCCTCCCAAGTCCAGCAAAAGAGGTGAAAGCGCCCACCTACAGCCGGATGCGGACCCGGGTTCGGTGAGTCATGCCGAAGCAGTCTTGGAGGTCTTGGCCCTGGGGGCAAATTTGAGCTTCCAGGACTGTTTGGGCTTGGAGGAGGTGCGCAAGGCGGGCGGGAACTGCCTGGGACGCTGAGCGTGTCTCAGTTTGGAAGGAACGAAAGGACCAATTGCATTTAGCTGGAAACTTCTTTTTAAAGACTGAGGGTAGAAGAGTACTTTTACCTCCAGTAGCCTCGCTAATCAATTCCTTTAATTCAGATCCAAACAGGGAAGTCCCTTGAAAGGGCAAGGAAAGGGAAACTTTCTTGGAAGCGGTGTCAGCAGACCAAATTTTTAGCCAAAGGGCGCATCTAGCCACCACAGAGGAAGTGGAGGCCCTCGCCATCGTGCGAACTGCGTCAAAAGCAGCGTCAGAAACATAGTTCTGAGCTTCAGAAATATTAGCAAGGAGTTGCAACTGCTCTGACACTGGCACATCTTTGCGAACCGCCACAGTGAGCTGTTCAGTCCAGACCGCAATGGCCCGGTTAACCCACCCCACAGCAAAGGTTGGACGCACGGCAGTACCAATAGAGGCAAAAATAGACTTAAGACAAGTCTCTAACTTTTTGTCCGTCCAATCCTGTAAAGCAGAAGCATCAGATACGGCAAAAGCAGTAGATTTAGACAACCTAGAAACTGGAGCATCCACCTTAGGAGGATGAACCCATTTAGCCAGTTCAGTCTCAGGAAAGGGATAAAGTTTGGCAAACTTTTTTGAGACTGAAGAGGACTTATCAGGATTTTTCCACGCATCAGAGACTAGGCGTTCAAGAGTAGGATTAGTAGGAAAACATGTAACAGCCTTAGAAGGTTTCTGAAACACGTCCGTTGGGTCAAGAGTAGATTCCTGACACAAGGGAAGATTGAGGGTGGTCAGCACAGCCCTGATCAAACCCTCAGCAGAGAGTTCAGGGTCACATTCATAAGGGTCCCCAATGGATCTGGTAGACTCAATAACTGTACCATCCTCAACATCAGAATCTTGCAACAATTCTTCTTCAGAAGAATCAGAGACGTCAGGAGCTCCCTGTGGCTTGGGCAGGGAGGTCCTGACAGTGGAGGGGGTCTGCCATACTTGAAGAGCCCCCTGAACCTGAGAGGGAAAGAGCTGAAGATCCCTAGTTGCAGCCTTGAACTCTTTCACCCATGTTGGCTCAATAATGTGACTGGAAGGCCCTGGGTTGCTGCCATGACCTTCTGCACAAGTTGGGCATAAACGACCAGAAAATTCTCTAGGTAGCCCTGAATGACAGGAGGAGCAAAATGCAATGGGGGAGACAGATACCCCAGCCTCCTTAGTCTTAGGTCTAGTCCCAGGCTCAAGTGGAGTAGACATGCTCACAGCGTCAGATATACCCCACTGATAGGAATCACCCGATTAAAGTGTGAAAGATTAAATATTCACCCCAGAAACGTTTAAAACTAAACTTATCTGGCAAGCGAAAGGTTAATCAGCAGAGGAGAGAGAGAAGGTCCGGTCCCTGCGTAGTATACTCGATGAGAAGAACTCAGAAAATGGCTGCCGCGACGGGAGCCAATCAGAAAGAGAGCGCGAACCAAGCGCTCATGGGAAGCGTAGTTTACCTCACCAAGTACCCCAAAACAGAGCCCGAAGCCCCCCCCCCCCCCCCCCCCGAGTCCCCCAACACACTCAAACATACAACCGGATGATAGAGCAAGGGAAGACAAATAAAATGAGCCCTCTCTGAAGTCACTATGTGAAGCGGTTCCAGAGATACGTCCCACACAGTGTAAGCCCATAGAGAGTAAAGGAGCAAGGCGCCTATGCGGGAAAAGCGCGCTTAAAGGCGCGGAACATTATTTCTAATAAAATTCTCTCTTAAAGTAAAAGTTCCATAACGCATAGCAAACACATGTTCTATGTAAGCAAACATTACCCAACCAAGGCAAAAGTTGAAAATGCCCATAAAATTGGAAAACCCAGCAGAGAAAGGGTTAAATCCCACATAAACTGCTCCAAAACTCAGACATACACATATACATTGCATTAGCAAGATAAATAAAAACACCCAATGAGTGCTGGAGTGCACAATGAGAACTCCCAATTACAATCCCAATGAAGGGACACTGAGGGACAAGTGGACCTTCGGCACTCAAAGGGTGGCTCACCTTTCCTGCAGGACTTCTGTCTTCAGGTTACCAAGATCAGAAAGGAATCACCACAGAGGATAATCCCCAGGGAAACACTTGAAATCAAGTTATTCCCTCATCAGGGCAAAAGATCCACCAGAAGTACCCTGGAAGCTGTGCTATCCACTTCAAAGAGGGCATTTGACAGCCTTGGTAACTCGCCTAATGGTGGTATTCCATATTTACAAAAATAACAAAGAAACTAAAACTTGAAGAGAGCTGTTCTCTGCCTGGTGTGAACACACCGAAGAACAAATCATTCTGGCTTGTTCTGACTGAGGTGCAGCCTAAGAGGGAGGGGAGGCTCTGCCCCCTGCATACATTTAGAGAATGTTCCTGCCTACTTAAAGGGGCGGATCTCCTCCCAGTGTACCAGTAACCTGTATTGGACGACAGTGAAATTAATTTTAATGTGGGAAAGTGTAAAGTCATGCATTTGGGAGGTCATAATCCCAAGGCCAATTATAAACTTGATGGAATCATTTTAGGGGACTTATTGCTAGAGAAAGGCCTGGGTATCCTTGTCAACTACAAACTTGGAAACAATGACCAGTGTCAAACAGCAGTAGCAAAGGCAAACAAAATCCTGTCTTGCGTAAAAAGAGGTATTGAAGGTAACATTATTTTGCGGTTATACAAATCATTGTTAAGACTGCATCTTGAGTATGCAGTGCAGTTTTGGTCAACAATTCTGAAAAAGGATATACTAGAACTAGAGAAGGTACAGAGAAGAGCAACTAAATTAAGAGAATGTAGAACTTGACGTATGAGGAACGACTAGACAAACTTGGTTTATTTACTCTACAGAGAAGACAACTAAGAGGAGACTATCACATTGTACAAGTATATGAGAGGCCAATACAAGGATCTCTGTGGTGAGCCATTTATTCCAGGCCTGATCAGATGACACCCCTTGAGATTAGAGGAAAGGAGGTTTAGACTTCAGCAGAGGAAGGTTTTTTTTTTTTTCAGTGAGGTCTGTTAAGTTGTGGAATTCCTTGCCCAAGGAGGTGGTTATGGCAGATACAATGGATACATTTAAGAGAAGTTTAGATACATTTCTTTCAAAAGGTAACATACAGTGTTATACTGTTTTTTAGTAGGCAGATCAGGAAGGTCTGATAAAGACTAACTTATTTGGTAGCAGGAAAGCTATAACATTCTCAGTCACTGGGGTAGGAGGCAAAGGTTGAACTTGATGGACTTGTGTCTTTATTCAACCTAATTTACTACGTTACTAGAAGAGGGAAAAAAAAAAAAAAAAAAGCAGATCCTATGGTAGGCTTTAGAATATACAGGCTTCCTAGCTTAAATCATGGTAGAGATGACAACATTGGAGAAAGCCTGTGTCTGCAAAATGTCAGCCTCATGAGCCATACCATCAAGAACAACCTCTCCAACTTCTGGTAGCAGAAGACCCAGAGTCAGAAAATCCGGTCCCAGGGGAAAAAAAAGAAAATGACTCCGTGATAGACCGGTTAAGAAGATCCACAAACCAGGCTTTATGGGGCCCAAAAGGTGTGATCAGGATGACTTTAGCATTTTCCAACTTTATCTTCCTTGGCGCCCTTGGAATCTGTGGAGTTGCAGAAAATGCATAAGGCAGATGAAAGCTCCATGGGATGGACATGCATTCATCTCAAAAGCTAGGAGGATCCTTCCACTTGGTGCAGATCAGTGGAACCTTCCTGCTCTCACATGATGCCATGAGATTCACTGATCAAATGCCCAGGCCATGGTCCGTTAGAGTATCTACTGGTTGAGTTCTCGGTTTCCTGGGTCCAACTCAATGATAAAGTCTGGGGCTACATTTTCCACGCCTTGGATGTGGACAGTTAAGATTACTGGTACATGAGCTTCTGCCCAATGAATGAGTTCCAAAATCTCCATCCAGGCTGATCACTCTGGGTTTCTGCAAGTTGATGAATGCGACCGTTGTTGCCGACTGGATCCTAGTTCCTGTCAGCATTTGGGACCATGAAGAAATGCCTTGAATTTCCAGGATGTTGATCTAAAGGAAGATACTTTCCTCCCCAGTCCATCAGCCATTTACAGTTAGCAGACCCAGAGTTGCTCCCCAGCCTTATCTGTAGTGAACAAAGTCCAATCCAGTGTTACAAAGTGGCATCCCTTTGACAGATAAGGGCGGTGAAGCCACCAGTGCACGTTTTCAGATGGGAATGATGTCTTGACCAGCTCCTGAGAATGTCCAGCTTAAGCTCCCCATGTGGAACAAAGCATAAGGGACTGCTTACAGGGTGGACAATAGTCATTCCAGTATTCTCCTGTAGCCCCTTATTGTCACTGAAGGCCAGATGAGAGTCTGGAAAACATAAGCATCTTGTCTTCTGGTAGAAACACTCTCCCTTGAAGGGTGTCAAATCTCTTGCCCAAATAGTACAGAGTCCGAGAAGGCACCGAAGAGGACTTCTTGAGATGGAGGACCCAATTCCGGGTGCTCCGGGATGGGAACACATTCTCATGTGTGTGAGGACAGTGGATATGGGCTGCCATGATCTTCATGAAGATCCTTGGAGCAAACGCTAGCCCAAAGAGAAGGGATGTGAACGGATAGTGACTGCTCTCAAATGTGAAGCAAAGGAAGCGGTGGTGGACTGGATGAATTGCAACACAGAGGTAAAAGTCATGAAGATCTAGAGGGGCTAGGTACTCTCCTGTGCACATTGCTGCAATAACACACAGCAGGGATTCCATCTTGAGGCACATGGCTAACATCATAACGGCTGGGATATTTCAAGCCCAGAACAGGACGGCAGCCAGTCTTTTTTTTTTTTTTTTTTTTTAGGACCACAAAGATTGCAGACAAAAAAAAAAACAAAAAAAACACAATTGCATTCCTGGGTAGGAACCGGAACCAAAACCTGTAGGTCATATAGGGATGTGATGGTGTCTGAACAGATTTTCTTGATTTATATGCCGAGGGACTCTGGACAAAAAACATGAGGTGGAAGGGACTTGAAATCTTTGTGATACCCTTCAGAAATGACCCTCAAAACCCAATGATTCATTACAGAAGACTCCCTGACATAAAAAAAAAAAAAAAAAAAAAAAAAGAACCAGTGTAGAGATGGACCAGAGCCTCTGCAAGTTTTGCATGGGTGGGTTTGTCAGCCTTTGGCTACTTAGCAGACCTCTTATTCTGCCAAGCCTGCTTGGGCTATGGGGTGAGGTAGGCCTGGAAGGCCTGCGTGAGTTGAACCCAATGCACCCCAGATTGACCAGGGAACAAAATTAATATTTTGAAGAAATCTAATGCAGAAGCGTACTCTTGCATCCAGTAGCATAACAGGAGATGCTTGCCCAAAAAAGGAAAAGGACACCAAATATATTTTCTGAAGATTGTTCAGCCAACAAAATCTTGAACCACAAAGTGCGACACACGGTAATAGATAAAGCAGAGTACTTGCCAGAGAATTTGGAGGGATCAAAGGCTGCTTCAATTAGACAAGCAATGGCCTGCAAAATGTTGGAAAGCAATACAAGAAGTTCCTCCTTAGGAATATCTTCACTGATAGCCTCAGATGGCTAGTCTATTGGGCTTCACCAGTGGTCACAAAGTCAATGCGATTGTCAGCCTGGTCCTTAAGGGCTGCAGCATCTTCCAATGGCAGAGAAGTGTTTTTGGCTAGACAAGATATATGGGGATAAATTGCAGGTGGGGAAACACACTGTGCTAAAGCCTCAGAAGAAAAAGTATATAATCTGGAAATAGGTTTATTAAAAAAGAGCCTTGTATGGTGTCTTCCATACCTCTAGTACATCCTGATCTAATGTGTTGGGAGTAAACATTGAAAAATCTTTCTTAAGCCTGTGGAAGATGTTCACTGAAGAAGACCCCACATCTGAGGTCTCAGAAACCTGAAGGATCTCCAACACTGAACTGATGAGCCCCTCCACTGAAAAAGGGGAAGGGTCAGCCTCACAGGGATCACCAAAGGAAAAATCCATGTCCTCTTTATATCAATCGCATGAGAGGATTCACCAACCTAGAGTGGCCCCTAAAGATGGGATCAATATGTCTAATGAGGACATTAGGGCCTCCATGATTGGAGAAGCCCTTGGATAGATGAATGGATGCAACAAAGTGAATTTTTGATCAAAATGATTGGTTTCATTTTAACCCACAATTTTTTTGAATTTGGGGGAAATTTTACCTCCAGGTCAATGGAATGGCTGTGGGGACCAGATTAGCGCCAAGTTATGCCAATCTATTCATGGGGTATTTTGAGGCCCTGAAGATTTTTGGGTATCCATAATTTAGTGGAATATATGAATACCAATCCTTGGGATCTGAAGTTCACTAGTACAAATAATAAATCTACTATTCAATTTTTGGATTTGGAACTAACGGGGATACCAAGCCATAAGATTAAGACACAAACATACTTTAAGAGTGTAGATAAGAATAGCTATTTGAACTTTAATTGCGGTCATCATAAAAAATGGCTACGTAATATACTGTATAGTCCATTCCGACAAATTTGTAGGAATTGTTCCACTATCCAAGATTATGATGAGCAATCAGAAGTTTTAAAACAGATGTTCTTGGAAAAACTGTATCCAGTAGATCTTGTAGAAGATGCTTGGTGGAGAGCAAGAAAACTATCAGAGAAGAAAGATTCAATGATTGGTCAATTTGAGGACAATCCCAATGATGTTCCATTGTTTGTTACGGGTTTTAATGATAAGACTTCTTATATTAGGAAGATTTTTTTCAAACACTGGAGTGTCTTGAGAAATGACCCTTTCTTGAAGGATTTTATTCCTAACAAACCTAGGATAGTTTTTATAGGAGAGCTCATACACTCAAAAATTGCTTAGCACCCAGTCATTTTAAGAACAGAAATAATGAGGGGGGTAGACAGACAGTAATAGAAAATAATTTAAAATTGGGTAACAGCTTGAGGATCCTATAAGTGTTCTAAATCTAGATGCTTGACGTGTACACATATAGCGCACAGGGTAGACACTTTTTCATCATTTGCAAATAATGAAAGTTTTAAGATAAAAGATTTTGTGAATTGTGGAAGTGAATTTGTAGTATACTTACTGACGTGCATCTGCAACCTACAGTATGTGGGCCATACTACACAGAATATTCTAACTCGCGTCGGTCAACATAGACGCAACATGTTGAGGGGTTATGAACAGCATGGTGTCTCCAGACATTTTGTAAATTATCATAATAAGAATCCAGAGGGATTGATGATTACTCCTATTGAATTAATAGCACTGTCTAACACTTATGATAGAATTCAGAGATTGAGAGTCATATTGAGTTTTTAAATTGAATACCTTAATACCTACAGTTTTAAATGAATGTATTGAGACTCCATCATTTTTTTTTTTTTTTTAGTCACATTGGTGGTATGTTTTGGGGCATAATCTGAAATAGGATCTTTAGATTGGTTATTACACATTATGTGGTACATTTCACAGTGGATGTATGTGTGTGTACATACATGCATGATGCAGTTATACATTTACACAAGGGTGTAGAGAGATAGATATATATATATATATATATATATAAATAGTTTTCACAATTATTATTTGTTTAATTATATTTTATTTTTAGAGTTATCATCCTCCCTCTGAGATTCTTTCATGATTCAAAGATATCCCTGCTATTATACTGGTCTTAGTTGTCGGAAGATCTGGTTTTCATAATTTATAATACTTATTGTAGTCTGGTGATGTGTCAGTGAGGTATGTTATGTAGATGTATGGAGGATGACCACACGTTTTCTTTTGATAGTGAAATTGCACATCTCCCAGTGTTATTTTATTATATAATTTTTTTTTTTACGGCTTTCTATTTGTTTTGGATTTCCCCAGTCACGCCTCTTACGTGAGCGTGCGAGAGGCGTTACATTTTTTTCCTCAATTGGAGTTAGAGGGATCGATCTCAGTCATTTGGAGCATGAGTGTAGGTGATTTTAGACGCTATGTTGACTTTTTCACGCATGCGTATTAGCTGTGTGAAGATGGACGTCTCCCGGCGGAAATGGGATATTGTATCGGTGGCCCGTATACAAGCAGGTGAGTGGGATCGAATTATGCCCTATGGGATTTGGAATTGTTGGGACATGTTCGGTCCCATTGGACCTATGAGGAGCCACTTGTACGTATTTATGTGGATGTCACTGGGAGGTGTGTTAGGCATATTTTATTGAGGCTTGAGAAAGCGGTTGATTGCCGCGCAATGCGTAGCCATTTTAGAATTTGTACAACATCGATGTTAATTTTTACACGTTTGGAACAAATATTTTTTGAAAGAGAAGACGGTGTGGAGGTCCTGTTACGTGTGGAGCAGTGGAGTGTGAGACAGCGAATGAGGACGGTGAGATTTCCTCGTAAGCTCAATGGTCAGCTCAGAATATCCCCTGTAGCAAACACTGAATAAATGTGAGTACATCTACAATTATTTACTTGCACAAGGAGAATCTTGCTGCATTACACTATTTGGCGCCATCTCTGTGTTTTTGTTTTTGGAGATTTCTGTACCACTTAGAAGGGGTGTGAGGAGTATTGGCAGCCTGAGAATCACCAAAAGTGTACCTGTGACTGGGACAGGTTTAAACCCAGCCTGCTAAATTGCTGTTTACCATATATTTGTTAAGCAGCCATTATACTTTTGAGTACCCACGTGTGAGGTGTTCTAGGTGGTGGTAATATATACCTTGGTTCATTGCACTAGGGCACTCCCTATTGCTTCTCTTTTCTTCATTTCCTTCGGATGCAACAGACGGCCATCAGGAGTTTTGACCCAGGCTGGCTCTTGTTCAGCAGTAGAGGGCCTCGCAGGAGTTGTGGGGGGGCCACAGTGCAAGAGGGACACAAGGTGCCAGAATATTCACTTGGAAGCCCAGTTTGACATGAGGAACAATGAGCTAAGGGGCTAAGGGTACCCCTGAATCCTTACTGTTTGGATTTCCCCATGTGTTCCACAGGATCATACCCAAAAGGTACTCATCTAAGTGCAAAGGGTTGAAGATGACTGCCAAGGCACCACCTATCCATCCATTATTTAATAAAAAAAAAAATAAAAAAAAAAAATACAAACACACACCGGGGCAAAGGATTCTATTTTCTACATTACCTATGCTCGAACAGTGGCTCTCCAGCTATAAAAATGCAGTAACAAAGATTACCTGTGTGTGTTAATAAGACCTAATAATAGGATCTAATAAGAGAAAGAAGGATTGAGTTAAATTTAGACTGGGACTCCACTTCAAATGGTGAGCTTTCCAGTCTCCTTTCTTCAGACTCACACTACACAGTACTGAGCCTCAGAAGTGCAGGCTTGTAATAAAGTAAACCTCCACAAGGAACTGGCCCAGAAATACACCTGTGAATTGGACAGTCCAACTCCAGGGAAGCTAGTAAATGGGATACAGCCTAACGAGGGATTATACAGCCCGATATCTAAGCAGAAAAATAAAAATAATCTAAAGTCTGAGAGCAGTGCCAGCTTGCTCCTTTTCTATAGAGAGGTGACTTGAATGTGGAGGCAGGGGGTAAAGATGGGAGTCTTCAAAACGGTGACGTGCACTGCCCCCTAGAGGAGAAGAGATTTACCCAATGAACCATGTAGTATGTAAGAGAAAAGTAATATTTTTTTTTTTTTAGATTTATGACAACATAGCTTGTGGCGCAATGCAAAATTACATTCTTGTGATGTGTCATGAAAAAGCAGACCATTCAGAAAAAAAAAAACAAAAAAAAAAAAACACCTAACAAACAAAAAGCTGTAACTAGAAAGTTATCAATAGAAATCATTAAGCAAAAACGCAGAGAATGTGTCTAGCCAGCATGATGCAAAAAATTCCAAGCATGAGGCACAAAAAAAGGTTAAAAAGGGTAAACTAAACAAGATATAATGCAAGGCATTTCCGTCAGAATAAAAGCAGGAATGCCTCTATGGCTTGGAGATGGGTTGTTCCAATGTTATTACGTTCTTACAGGTTAAGTTTTTTTTCCTGTCCTGCAGCCCCAATCTCATACTAAATCTTCACAGATCATTTAAGTCTCAACTTTCCAGTGCAGAGTTTCTTAATCATTGTCCTCAAGTGGCCCTAACCGCAGGTTTTGAGGATTTACCTGCCAGAGTACAATTGTGTAATTAGTGGATCTTTCAGTCTGAATACCTCTACTTGCACAAACAGATTAATACAGAAAACTTGCACTGTTGGGGGAGTTCTTAAGGACCACAGCTGAGAAATGTTGTAGAGGCTGACATACTAAAAGAGGAGAAATTTAGGGGTAAACTAAATGTACCAGAGGGGAAATTAAAATTACCAGGGCCTTTAACTCCTTGAATAACACGTCTCCAAAACATTGTAAAGCACGGCTTTGGACAGGCCTTAAAAGTTGAAGTCCTTTGCTACTAGCCAGACCTGAAAAGTTACTCGCCACTGCAAGCCATAACATACCCACCAGGGCTGAATTTCTACTCGCCAGGGCTAAAATTTCACTCGCCACTGGCGGGTGGAAATTTTGAGCCCTGGCTTTGGAGACCTAACATTCAAGGGGTTAAAGTACAAATTAAAATCAGTATTTTGTAAACCTTAGTTGTCCCTCTATGGTGCCATTGGTTTGCCCCAAAATGACATCACGGTGGTACAGCCTCACACCGACACCTACAGTGTAGGTCTCTTTTCTTACCTTCTTTTCAGTTTGTCTCGCTCATCTCTTTCCTCTCTGCGTTTCATTCGGTCCAGATTTCTCTTCTCCTGTTTCTCTGCCACAAGCCTCTGTAATGAGGACAAAATAATTGTTATATTGGCAATAAATGACACTGTGGCACAGGTATAGTCAAAACATGTGCAATACTGGGGCAAACAAACTTCATTGTGGGGGGAAAAAAAAAGGAAATGCCATTAATTTAAATGTGAATTTTAAAGTGGCAGTTTGGGTGAATAACACACATTTTTAAATCACTAGGTGTGCCCTCAAAGCCAAGGGAACAGCTTATAACTCACCAGTTACCTCCCGGTTCACTGTGCAGACTTCAAATAACTGCACAGCTTGGTTACGTGAGCTCCTTCAAACTGTTAAAAATTGTTTTATAGGGAGATTCTCTGTGATTCAGAGTCACGTGGAACCTGCCAAAGAAGATCACAATCTGTTCTTGTGAGGCTTCAAAGCTCAGATTCTGTGGTCTGTGAAGCTGTTTGGGCAACTAAGCAAAGTTTGTGACAAAGCATTACTCTCAAAGGGTGCAGAAAGCACTGCCAGCAAAGGAGGTCAATGTTTTGACCCTCCCTCCCAAACCTGGCTGAGCCATTTTACAAATGAACCATGCGGCCCCTGGCCTTTTGGTCTGCTGCTCCCATAGGAGGAAAGCATGATAATTGTACAATTTAAAACCCCTTTTAAAAAAGATAATTAAAATTTCTCCCTATAGTGTAGTTTGTTTGTGCCAGAAGTGACATTTTGCTTTTTGCGTAAGGCCCTTAATGTAGAAAATAAAAGGTACATCATTAACTAGTTTCGTTGGTTGAAGCCAACGGTGCTGCCATTAAAGGTATAGTAATGTCCCACCCAAAAATATTTTGCAATTTGTAGAAATTAAAGTTTAATTGGATGCAAAAAAACCATCTCTCTCAAACCGCTATGGTTTGAGAGATATCTGCATTCAAAGTTTGAGGTTTCCTGCTGTCAACAGGAGATCCGTGTTTTGCAAGCACACGTAGACCATTCCAATGAAGTAATTCTTTTTAAAAAACGCAATTGTGGCTCTGCTGCAGAGCCTCTGTGTCGGCTGACATGGATCTCATGCTGACAGCAGGAAAACACCAGACTTTGAATGCAGATATCTCTCAAACCATAGCGAGAGATGCATTTTTTTGCATCCAATTAAACTTTAATTTCTACAAAATACGAAATATTTTTATGTGGACATTACTATCCCTTTAATAAGGGTAAACAAAGCTTCAGTATCTTCTAGAGCACTCCAAAGATATAAAAATACATGATGTATTAAGTCACAGGACAGGAAAAGTGACATTCCATGAATTAAATGTGGACTCCGTATTTTTGCACACATTTCTGTAAGCAGCTGATATTTTTAAAGTTTGTTTTTTCTGGAGTGCCCTGTAAAAGGCATGGAGGTTACCAGAGCTTTGTCACACAGTTTTAACCCTTTGAGTGCCAGAGAGGGTACGCAACGTATTGCTTTTCCAAAGCGTTGCTTACCCCTCTGGCACTCAGAGGGTTAACACTTACACCAAGAGAAGGAACAAAAACACCCAATAAATTCACACAGACAACCTCCTGCATTATCCCTGTTAGTTAAAAGCAGATATTGCCTAAGGTTGTGGCACAAGTAGCATTAGCAAAAGACGATTCCTTACAATCCAGTCCAGAAGAGATGCAGCATACTTTGTTGCGCTGCCACTTGCACTCTCCCACTTGAACAGCCCTGTAAGGGCCTGAGTATAACAATTTGTGATGACTGGCAATGGGGTTGTTACTGTGCCAAAGCCATCCCAAATTCTGCAAGGCAGCTGTAGCTAGAATCTGTAAATGTTGAAATACCAGACAGCAGCCATTTACAACAAAATAAAGCAGTTTTACCTTTAGCATATCAAGTTTCTCACGTATTTCAATGAAGCCCAAGTGCAATTTGCCCCCAAAGTGGTCAGCCAGCCGTCTGTCATTGTCATGGAGTCCTAAATATGCAGAGCAAACTTCACATACGCGTAGCTTCTGCTGCTGAAAGCTGGAGGCAGGCATAGAGTTGCGGTAGATGTCCTGCAGACAGAGAGATTAATGTAATATAGTAAAGCTTTGAAATACATGACAAGTCAATTGTCACACACACACACACACACACACACACACACACACACACACACACACACACACACACACACACACACACACACACACACACACACACTACATTTGAGAGATAGATAGACGTCTATCTAGATAGATAGATATCTATCTATCTATATATCTATCTATATCTATATATAGAGATACATATATATATATTTCTTGAAGTTAATCAAGGTTCGGTGCAGAGCAAACTAAATGTACAAGATCCTCTTCTTCAGTTGAGCCGATAAGGTGCCTGGCACAATTTGTAAAGGAACACTAACATCTACATCTGAAATAGGTTCATATAACTTTATCACATACTTACAGCTAGTATATGTAAAAAAAAAAATATATATATACATCTCTAAATATAATCCCAAATAATTTTTAAACACACATGGAAATTGTCCTGTTCAGAGAAAATGTATTTAAGCTGGTAGTGTTTGTAGTGAGATCATAGCTGGTCAAGTTGACTGATTATTGCACAGTGCTCTTGTATGGTTATATTATCTCATCTCATGAATACTAGTTTAAATAAGAATAGCCAGTATTAGCTGAATGAAACACATCCTATATTATAATTCGCTAAGGATGTTTGTCAGAAGCAGTAATGCGCAGTAGAGACGGCTGTGCACGCTACACTCATGCGCAGTACAGACTGCCCTGCAGCAGCTGATACGGAGTGGGGCGCTCCGAATTCAGGCCGGAGACCTCTCTGTGACCTAATAGCCTGGTGCACTCCGGAACTAAAGTAAAACAGAAACTAACAAAACAAGGGAGAGGAATCCCTAAAAAGGTAAGTCCCTTAACCCCATCCCAACAATGGACTTAACAGGTATGTCCCACAAGAACGGTCACTTATTGACAGAGGTCGTACCTGGTAAGTCCGGGTCTCCGTGCGGCTGCACGCCGTTCAGGGAATCCGGAATCATTAAAAAATAAATAAATAAATAGTTAGCCAGACGTTAAGGTGACAGCCGTGTACGCACGCGACTGTCACTAAGGGGTTAAATGAGGCACTCAACCCAGAGATGGTAAATATAAAAACATACTGAATACAATACTAGTCATTAATCTCAATAATAAAACATACTTAAATCATCATAAAGAGGTGGACAATGGCCTCAGAGGCCACCCTTCTTGCAACCACATAACCTAACACGTATCGCCAAGAGGATTTGTCAGGGGAAGCCTCTTGTACATGGATTAGGTCTTCATGACAGGCCATAGTGTTAGTATTTTTCACCTGCACTTTATTGTAGCTCGTTTCCAGCGGGAGATTATACTTGTATCTTATTAATATTACCATCACGGATATTTGGTTTGTGCCATTGTATCTTATTTGTTGTTTCAGGATATATTTATCACTCTTGCATCCAGTCCCTCTGTTTTATTATTGAAATTTTTGACTAGTATTGTATCAAAGTATTGTTTATTATTTACTCTCTTAAGGTTGAGTGCCGCATTTAAAAGGTCTTTCCTTTTTAGCGATTCTTCTCCCTTATTTTGTTTTCGTTGGGATGAAGGGACTCATGGAATGAACATTAGGAAGCGATCTGCAAAACTTGCATCTCAAGATGTAAAAACGTTTTTTTTGTAGAGCTTTGTGAAGGTATGAACAGATGACTAAGTCATTGCCTTGCACAGCTGATCCAAACATGCTTGAGTCTTCAAAGTCAGTAAAGTACTCAGGTAATGTGTTGAATGAGCTTTAATTCAGAATGGAGACACATGAGATTTAAATGATTTACGCTTGTCTGTTAATCCATTTAAGCCATGAAGTAATGGTGGCTTTTAGAGGTGGGTCTGTAGTTCTGACAGTGTTAGAGACATATAGCCATATACAGATAATGAAACACAAACTGCCTAGATTGGGACATAACTAGGAGAAAACCAACTCCTAATCAAGGTGAAAGGAACAACTACAGAAACTGGTTCTGATCTTTCATCAAATCCTTTCAGCCCATCTAATCTGCCCATTTTTCCTACTGAGAAACCTCAAGCCTTTTTCAGTCCTTGGTCTTCTCCCATGCTCTGGATAACCAGCATACCTATCCCACATGTTTACATTTCCTCACTGTGTGAAAATATACCACTTCTGCTTGTAGGTCATTTCACCATCACCCTCTCAGTATCTAATCCTCTGTCCCTCAAGTTTAGACCATTAACCTCTTATTCTAACATTTCTACTCCTTCGAAAACTGAATCCCTTTACGTATTTGAATGTTTCAATCATACCCCCCTTCTCGCCCCTAAAATATACATGTTCAGATCCTTTACTCTTTCCTGAGCTCTCTCCATATACATACACTTCTGGAGATGGGAATACCAGTACTATACACAATACTCTACACATGAGGTTTGACCACAGAGCTGTAAAGTGGAATGACTGCCTCCCTCTTTCTGCTACTAATGCCTCTAGATATAGAATCCAGAACCCTGCTTGCATTCCCTGCCAGTTGCCTGTCTACCTTTAAGTAATTTAGGTTGAAGGTCTGAAGGACATGTCAGACTCCGATGCATCAGAACGTTACAACCTTGCTTTGTCACCATGCAAGATGGCCCACTGGAGTGAGACAGATATTTACAATCCAGCAGTGCGGACCTGTAGTTGGAGATTAAGGAGGCTTTAGTAAGATCATAAGTATGGAGTTAGATTCACTCCCATCACTCGCAGAAAGACAGCTAGTGAGGCCTTCACTTTAGGGAAGACTGAGCTCTTGCCATACTGAATGGTAGAGCCACAAACTGATATTGTAGATTCTGAAGGCAAACCTGGAGGAAAAAGGAATATGCAAGTAAGCTTCTTTGATATTGAGTGAGACAAGTGCTACCTGTTCCATGGCAGCTGTGAGATCTGACCGACTCAATCTTGAACCTGTTTAACTCAAGATACTTGGTTAAGAGCCTTCAAGCTTGGTACCAGACAAAAACTTCTGTTGTCTTTTGGGCAGAATAAAAAGACTGGAAAAAAAGCCTTGAATCACTGTTCCCTTGGTACTAGGACCATTACTTCAGGAGCCAGCATAGACAATAGCACCTGATGAAAGTTGACTCACAACACAGCTGGGACTCTGGACACGAAACAGCAAGGAGGAAGAGTGGTGAAAGACATCTGGCATCCTCTGGAAACCACTTGAGACACTTGTCGGAGACAGTGCTTTTCCATTGACGGCTGTAGCGTCAGTCTCCCTCTCCAGTGGAGGGGCTCCAAAATCCCTCACCTCTATGCTGTTCAGGACATGGGAGCTGTGTGCATGGAATAAAATTTCTTTTGTGGCCAGTTAGGTTCGACCCAACGGGGAGTAGCCATAGGAAGAGACCAAATGGCTAGTCACTGGTTGTCGAGATGCAAAGCTTAAGGGATCACTTTTTTCTAAAATCAATTCAGCATTGTTTATTCTGAGACAACAAGGTCATTTTGCCTTTCATTGTTTTAATGATCTTATCCAGTTCAGGTGCAAACAGGAGCATATCACAAGAGGGTAATGAGACCAATGATTTCTTGGACACTGCATACATGCTCCAAGTTTTCAGCCAGAGGGTGTGGCGAGCCACTACATTAGTTGAGGAACTCTACAGCCATTTTGGCAAGCTCAAGGGCCTCTTTACCACCAACACTAGTGTCATGTAAGAGACAGAGTAAGGCAAGAATATCCTGAAAAGGAGCATTCTCCTGAACAGCTTTCAGAAGTTGATCTTGCTAGGCCTCTATGGCTCTGCAAGCCCATGCAGAGGCAAAAGCTTCACTGATGACTACTACAGTCTCAGGGAACAAGAGGCTGCGAAAATACCATCTGTTATAGGAATTTGGGTACATATTTAAAAGTAGTGTGAAGGGTGTACGCCCTGCAGAGAGATGGGGGACTGGGATACTGAAGACAGCATTGTCTTGACCCATGCTGGCTCTTGATCAGTGGCAGAGTAGCAGGTAGCCATAGCACAAGGGGGGAAGAGGGCAGAGATCCTGAATACTCACAAGGAAGCCCAGTTTGGCTTGAGGAACAATATGAGGGGGGGGGGGGGGAAGCCTCTGATTCCTTTGCCTTGGCTTTAACCCCCCCATGTCCCTTAGAGTCTGACATACTTCCAGTAGAGCGTCCCACAATAGTATCGTAAAATTTTGGGCATAATGCACACAGTTTTGTCCCTCTTCTCCTTATGTGAAGTGGGAGGTGAGTATTATACATGAGGGGGAAAAAATGTAATTGTATAATCACAGCAATACAAGACAAAAGAAATAAAATATGAGGGCTGCCAGATTCATTCCTTCCCTCCCCTCTCTCCAGCACAATCCACTTTCAGATTAGCCTTACTTGCACTGAAGTCTGATTCCACATCTTCCCTGCAAGCAGCATGCTTGCATTTGCCACCCATTTCAATCAATGCCCTATCAGGACCTTCCCCTGCCAGCCAATGGGGGAATCTGGCAGCCCTCCTTTTTTTTGTAAAGGGGGGGGGGAATAAAGGCACTCTTGTTTTCCCCTAAAATATTGGGTATAATATACACAAGTGAGTACTATACCTGAGATTTTACAGTAAACTATTAGGAGTATCCCCAGAACACATAGCACCCTTAAAATCCCTGAAAGAACACTTATCTGTCAAACAAAGGGTTAATATGGAGAAAGAGCAAGAAGAGTTTGCATCTATGCAAGATAAGCAAGAGTAAAAATGGCCACTGCCAAACTGACAGACAATCTGAAGAAAACAGGCACCGCAGAACTTCGCCTTCTCTGTTGCCGTTGCCTAGCAATGCCTACAACTCCATTAGTGAAATCTCCACAAGCCCCATGGACACTCAAGTGGACTGGATAATAGGGCATGAGGAGACAAGAAGATAGAGCCTTCTCTGACTATTTTATCTTAAACGGTTGCAGAGATCTATCCCAAAGAAGCGTTACCCATAGAAGTCAAAAGGAGCAAAGATGGAAGCAGGTGGGCTCCCGTTCTTAAAAGGGCTGTTAGAGTACAAAAAAACATGACAATTACAAAAGTCACACAGAGACCCAAAAAAACCCAGGGATCATCTAGCGATGACAGGATGTACCAAAGGATGCGGCGGCATCAAGGCACTGGCTTCTGTGATATTGGCTACCAAAACAAATACGTCCCCTGTAGATCTCACAGTTGTTCCCCACAAAACAGCCACAGCCCTGTTGACCAAGGATGAGGCAAAAATAAGACTCAATGCTGACCCCGGTACCCAAAAAGTTGGCCTTAAGTAAAGAGAGTCAAGCTACTTATCAGCCTGGTCCTTGAGCCCTACAGTATCTGCCAGGGGAAGAACAATGTTCTTTTCCAAGAGAAAAATGGTGGGGTCAACAGCAGGGGAGAAGCCCACTGCGCCCAAGACCCATCCATAAAAGGGTATAGATTAGAGAAGAGTTTAAGGAAGTCTCTTATCAGGAGAATTCCACTCATTCATAAGGATCTGATCAAGTGTGTTCATGTGGGGAAATAAAGGTCTTCCTGCCCCATTCGCAAAATCTGCCAATCTGCAGCATCAGACCTGAAGGGTCTCCACACTGGCCTGATGAGCCCCTCATTTTAGGGGATTTGATCTGCCTCAGAGGAATCTCCATAAAAATAAGAATCCATATCCTCTTCCTCCTCAGAGGACACCCTCAATAACCTGAGTGTGCAACTTGAATACAGGATCAACCGGTTTGAAAGTCTCCATTGGTTTCCAAGAATTGAGGACCCCCTGACCTGTAGAAGGTATTTGTGCCACTGAAGAGAATAGTGTCTTAACCCATGCAGGCTCTTGTTCAGTGTTAAAAAGGCCCTGTGGTGTAGGAGCCACAGCACGAGTGTAGAGATTCCAAATATTCACTTGGTAGTCTTGTAAGGAGGAACAGTTAGTGAGGAAGGTAATCTTTTGCCTTGTATATCCTCATCTGTCCCTTAGTGTCAGAAAATGCACTTATCTGTTATGTGAAGGATTAATCTGGAGAAGGAAAGCAAGGAGAGTCTGCTTCTGCCACCAGAAAAGTGATTGCCAATCTGAAGAAAGCCAGAGAAACGGACATTCTGGGAACTGTAGTCTTCTCTGTAGTCTTTGTGGACACTCCAAGTGGACCAAATGGCAGAGCACTAGGATACAAGAAGATAGAGCACTCTCTGACCTCTGTAGATCAAACGGTTGCAGATATATGTCCCAGATAAAATTTCCCCATAGAGGCCAATGGAGCAAAGATGGTCATGGGCAGGCTCTGGTTCTTAAATGGGCCTCTGCACTAAACTATCTACATGCAAAAGGTACTGAAACCCTAAACCCGGATGGAGAGTAAAAAGTAATATCTCCATAATAAACACACACACAAATAAATAAACATTACAGCAGAGCAAAAAGGTTAACTTCAACAGTAAGTAATAACAGCCATTCATGCATCAAAGCCCCTCTAGAGAATAGAACAGATCCATAAAGAGTGCTACAGCACATCCATGCTCACAACTGCCTCTGTTGGGAGAGGAAACTCAGATAGTGGACCAAGGCACTCCAAGCGATCACTTGCCAAGCTTCTGTCTTCAGGTTACCATCATTGGAAAGGGGCAGAATCTAAAGAGACTCAGCCATGAGGAACAGACTTGTCATAAAGCCACCCTCTCTACAGGGCAAGAAACATCCACAAAGCACCTGTGGAACTGGACAATCCAAAACCACGGAAGCCCAGTGATGGTAACCCTGCTTAATGAGGGACCACACAGCCCCATATCTAAGTAAGGATGACCACTGCACTCCAGCTGCTTAGCAGGACAAATTAAATCTGGGAGATTATAGGCAGGGGGTTGAGAGCTGGAGGAGGACAAGGCAGTCTCCACCCCAAAGACCCTGTCTTTTGTGATGTGCCCAACCCCCACGGTACTTTTGTTGCATATTGCTTCTCAGTATACTGGACACCTCTCTTGCATGCAAGGGGAAAAAAAAGCCTCATTTAAATGAAATGGAATTTTTTTTTTTTTTTTTAATTATTCCCTATGGTGCATTTGATTTGCACCACAACTAACTTTTCTTAGTGCAAAATCTTCTGTACACGCTGTTACACATATATACACACACACACACAAAAAAAAAAAAAAAAAAAAAAACACAGTGGGCAATGATTAGATAAATGTGGACCATTTCTGAGGCAAACCAGCTGGCCCATAGAGGGTAAATAGAAATGTCCAAAAGTCACATTTTATTGTGTTTTAACCCCTTGAATGTTATAGAGAGGTCTCAAATGGGTTAATAGCCCCATTTAGATCAGTGTGAGGTTTTATTTGTTCCCTTATAGTACATTTGCTTTGCAGCAGAATTGTTCCACTTCAGTTTTCAGGCCTCCATGGGTGCCCGCATGAAGCCGCATTAATGGGGCCGCATGTGCCCCATTAATCTTGCACATTGAGTGAATGAGATGCACAACCATTTTGGGAGCCACAGCAGTGTGGTAGTGTCCCTTCACCCAGCTTCTTATTGCACAGGCAGCACAGTTCTTTATCTAGTATTCTATATAATGATTTGTATTAATTTTTTTTACATACACACATGTACATATATTGGCTGAAGATGAAATTATCCACATATAAAACCAGTAATACTTCGGAGAGAAGAAAAAAACGATTGAAATGTATCTGTTTTTCCAACATTTGAGTGTGTGATAGAGGTCACTTTAAAATGCAGCTCTTCTGAAGTTATTATTTAATCCCCTTTCCCCTTATTCACCTCCTCCTTCACAGATAAAGAGGAAGGAGAAAAAATTTAAATCACTTCACAAGGGCTGCAGACACATCCAGGGCATTGGATCAGACGGGGCACCAACTGGAGAAAAATTACTTTAGTTGTTGGGATGGTGCTTAACACCTTAACAACCCATGACGTGCCAGGACCGTCATGGGAAAACTTGCGTTAAGAAACCATTCATTGCAAGTAAAAATAAATAAATAAATAAAAACCTCTGTGGTCCTTAACTTCCAGCTTGGTATCCCAACCTTCCAAACTGCTTAACAGAACAAAAATGTAATCTGCCAGGAACCAGACCTACTCACTCAATTGTTCAAGCACAACCCAGGAGGTATTGGCTTTGCAAAGGTTTAGAATCCAAAACCAGTATTTTAATGAAAGGTCTCCACAAGGATGCCATGCATACTATAACAAGACCTAGTATGATGGTATTTGTGTAGCCACTGGAGTAAAAGATTTATTTAGAAAAATGTTTTACCAGGAAGAAAACAGATTTCTCTTGTTTTCAGTCAAGTGCTACATATTTATGGACGCGTGTCTGTGAGGTTCCTGCTCCCTGGTCATCCGAAATAGATATATTTAGTATTCTCCCTTGCTTTTTCGCCCTCAATGAGCTAGGTCTACTCACCTGACGTTATGTCTCGGAGGAATCAAAAGCCAGACAAACCCACTCAGCCAGCAGACTTCTTCCAGAAAAGCGACTCGGGGCCCCCGGCACCAGCATCCTCACGGGCAGGCCTTGAGGCAACCCCACCTTGTACCAAATAGGACATGGACGCTTTGAAAGACCTGCTGCTCTCTGTTAAGCAGGACTTACTGGAGGAGTTTCAAACTGGTTTTGACTCAGCTAAAGGACGAGATTCAACATATTGTGGGCCGCACTGACCCCTTGAGACCAGGGTAAATTCCATCTCTACTTCTCAGTCTGAGCTTCGAGATGAATTGATTCGTATGCAGGCTAAAAATAGATGGCTTCATGATGCATTGGAGGATCTCGAAAATAGATCTCGGAGATCGAATATTCGCATCAGGGATATCCCGGAATGTGTGACTGACTTGCAAGCTTTTCTTCAGAGCTACTTCTCTGCCATTTTACCCGACTTACCTATGAACATGTTGGCGATGTACCGTGTCCACCGAGCCCTACGGCCTAAGCCTGCAGCGGAGACTCCACCACGAGACGTGATTTGTTTGACATTTTACATCACTAAAGAAGCTATTATGAAGGCAGTGCGCAATGAAGCACTGGAGTTGGATGGAGTGACATCCCGATTTTTTTGCCGATCTTGCTCCTACTACCCTTCAAGAGAGTCGCACATTGCGCCCTGTGACGGCTTGTCTACGCTCACATGAGGTGGCTTACCGGTGGAGCTTACAGTTTCGACTGGTGGCCTCCAGGAATGGCTCCTCGGCCTCCTTACAAGATTCATCAGAGTGTAAATCATTCTTCCGTAAGTTGGGGCTGGAGATGCCCCTGGACGTACGATTGTTATAGGATGCCTTCTCTCCTGAGGGTGATGATGCCCCTGAGTGAGAGTGTAGTCTCCTGTGGGCCACTGGTCACCTTGAACTGCGGCCCTTATGTTCCTGACACCTGTGACTGTTATTGGTCTCTGACCAGACTTGGGGCTACCTGATCGTATTCTCCATTGGTTCCAGCAGGAGTATGCCTGTCCGGGAGGGCTTTTGCCCCCTACCTGAGCTTTCTTCACTTTGGGACAGCCATTATGCACTTTTGTCACACATGTACCTTACAGTTTTTCATGTACGGTTGTTACTTTTCACTTTTTATTGGTGCTGTTTATGTATATGACCTTTATGTACTTATACAGGTGGGTGCCTATCCCTTGGGGGGCATGCTGTCTTTGGGTTGAGGTTTCCTGAGGGGGGTCCTGGGTCCCTTATATCTCCAGTTTTGGGGAGCAGGGGGGGTCGGGGTATGCCCCTGAACTTCCGTTTCAATAGTCCTCATCACCTAACCCCTTCCCCATTTTCAGTGTATGGGACCCTTTAGGTTTTGTATTTTTCCCTTCTTAGGCACTGTGAGGGTGTGTAGTGCCATCACTTCCCAGGGGGTTTCCCCTCCTTCCCCACCCACTATGCGGTGGACTGTTTCCCCAGCGTTTTCCCCTAGTGGGAATATCTTAGCCGCCCCTTAAGGGACTGACAGTAATGAGAACCCGCCCTGGGTATATGGACCGGAGCCAAGTGTGCCCTGGGGACCGTTAGAGGCCCGGGGGTCTCTGTTTTATACTGAGATTGCTCTCCTCTCCTGCCCATAGTAGCTTCTTATAGAGGCCTCTCATGGTTGGGTTCTGGCTCATTGTTGTCATTGGGTGTTATGGTTCATGAGCTGTTCATTTTCTAGGTGTTTTTTGTTATTCCAGGCAATGCAGTGGGTTTTATATTGTATTTATGTTAATTGTGCCTTTAAGACAATTTGCTTTCATATGCCATTTACCTGTGTATAGTTTCACTTAGTATGGGCCTGGGGGAATCTCCTCTCTTTTCGGGTGACTGGGGATGCCCATGCTCTCTCAGGCTTGTAGGTCTCCCCCCGCTTTAGTATTTGTGCATTGTTTAGATCTTCCACGCACCCTTAGGGGGTGCCCCTGTCCTTTCTGATCTCTCCCCTCTTCTTTTTCCTTTCTCCCCCCCCCTTTCCCTCCCCCTTATGCACTTCCTGTGTTTGGGAGGATGTCGGCCAGTCCACTTACTCCTGTGGTGAATGTTCAGCCTGGGGTGGCGGGTTCCTGCATGTCTCCTCTTACGGTTTTAAAAGTACTGTCTCACAATGTTAAAGGCCTTAATGCTCCACAGAAATGTAGGGTGGCTATGAGAAACTATATTTCTCTGTGAGCGGATGTTATCTTTCTTCAGGAGACTCCTTTTCGCTCGGGAGCTGTCCCTAAATATTGGGATAGGCGTTACCTTTTGAACTTCCATTCCTCGGGTTCTCACAAAAAGAATGGAATCTCCATTCAGATTAGAAACTCGGTGGGGTTCCAGGTCCACAGTGTTCAGCATGATCCCGAAGGCCAGTATCTATTAGTATAGGGAAAAATTCAAGGTTCTTCTTCGACCCTTCAAATGTACTTTGAAAAGAGCAATAAACCGGACGCTATGTTAGCTGCTAAATTGCGCCAGCATGTGAAGTATCGTACGATTAGATAGATTCATTTTTGCACCGGTATTCTGAAGTATAGCACTTCTGAGATAGCCGCTTTTGCAGAGTTTTATGGATCTTTGCATGGCGGGTGGAAAGTAGAGCAGTCTTTGCGCTCTCGGCTTACTGCCTTTTTGAGGTCGTGTCAATTGCCATGGATTTCGCTGAACGCTCTTAACTTGCTTAATATGGATATCACTGAAGAAGATCTTGTCTCTGCTTTGAAGTCCCTCAAATCCTCCAAGGCTCTTGGGCCGGACGATTTCACAGCTGCCTATTTTAAATCGTTCCAGTCTGAGCTTTGCCCACACCTACTTGCCCTCTAACTTTTTTGAGCGGGATCCGCCCGCGCTCGGAGATGCTCCTGGCTCGGACTGTGGTTATCCCGAAGGATGGCAAGGATCCAAATTTCTGCTCAAGCAACTGTCCGATCTCCCTTATAAACTTTGACATCAAGCTTTTTGCAAAAATACTGGCCTGGCCATCTGTCTTTCTGGACTTCTTCCTTCTTCGATACATCCTGATCAGGTGGGTTTTATACCTGGTAGGGAGGCCCCTGATAACATTCGTAGGGTGCTCAATGTTTCCCAGGTGGCTCGTTCCCGCTCTATCCCCATGATGTTCTTGTCTCTTGACGCGAAGAAAGCTTTCAACAGGGTCGATTGGGATTACATGTGGCCCACGTTGGAAGCTTTTGGTTTGTCGGGCCCTATTGCGGAGGGTATTAGATCCCTATACTCTGATCCTGTGCATGCCGTTGGGGTGGCTGGTTGTTCTAAAGCGTTCGATTCGTAATGGACCCTCCAGGGTTGTCCCCTCTCTCCTCTATTATTCTCCATGTGTATTGAGCCTTTAGCGTGTACAATTCGTTGTTGCCCGGATATTCGAGGCTTGACAATTGGGTCGGAAGAATATACATTGAGCTTGTTTGCGGACGATATTTTACTCACCTTGTCCTCCCCTATGACACCCCTGCCGATTCTTTACTCCATTTTGCAATCCTTTACATCTATTTCAGGTTTCAGTGAACCACTCTAAATGTGAGGCTTTGAGTGTCTTCAATGAATGCTCCTCTCCAAAAGCTGTTAGCACTGAATTTTGACTTCCGATGGTGCCCGTCTTCTTTGTCCTCCTTAGGGGTTAAGATTACGGCCTCTAACACCTCCCTGTATAGAGCAAACTTTTCTCCTTTGTTGCAATCCCTCCACGCAGACATGGACAGGTGGCACAAATATATTTCTTGGCTAGGTAGGATATATGCTGTTAAGATGTCCCTGTCACCCAAATTGCTATATCTTTCATACTTTAGCCATCTCTCTTGTTCCTCGCAATATTGCTGCTCTTCAAAGGTACATCCTGCTGTTTATTTGGGGTGCTGGGAAACCTCGGTTGGGGTCGAAGTTGCTTTATAAACATCGGGCGGCTGGAGGTTTGTCAGTCCCACACCTCTGGTCCTATTACAAGGCAGCACTATTTGCTAGAGTGCTTCAGATGCATTCTACGCGCAACATTCCGCGATGGGTTGTTTTGGAGTCATCCTTGCTCTCCTCTCCGCCGGTAAGCAATCTCTTTTGGATTCCTTCTCTTCCCCTTGGTTCGGTGTCTGAGAGTCCAATGCGCTCCCTCACTCTCCCCCTCTGGCATCGACATTGTATTAAGGACCACCTGACTTTGCCCAAAACTAGGATGTGCACTCTGTTTTACAATCCAGATTTTCCTCCGGGACTTGACCCCAGGCAATTTAGGTGGTGGAGATCCGCAGGTGTCACTAGAGTGGCGGACCTGTTCACGATAGACACTTCTCTTTCCTGGGACCGCTTTAGGGAAAAATGTGGTGCTCCCACAGGGGAATATTACCATTTTCTTCTGGTCCAGCACTTCATTCGTGCCTATCTGAGGCGTGGTCCTCCTCCTCATAGGACTCCCTTTGAACATCTTTGCCACTCCGGTCCAGGCGGCAGAAGCGTCATTTCCAAGATTTATTCTCTTCTCATGTCCTCTATGTCCTCCTCCCCTCCATCTTATCGAATCCTCTGGGAATCGGATCTTGGGGAGACCTTGGACCCCGAGGAATGGAACGACGTTATGACTAACGTCCATAGCTTAACCCCTTGTACCTTGGTAAGGGAAAATGCATATAAAATAGTGGCTCGATAGTATTACTGTCCTGTTGAACTGTATCATATATTCCCCTCCACCTCCCAGCTTTGCTTCCGTGGCTGTGGGTCGGAGGGCACTTACCTTCACATGTGATGGTCCTGTCCCTCAGTTGCCAAGGTTTGAGCCTATGTGTTTAGACTTCTGAGTCTAGCTCTGGAGGTCAAGTTGCCTCTGGATCCCTGGACAGCCTTGTTGAACAGAGCGTCCCATGTCCCGCCCCTCCCCAGGCTGGCTAACAAACTAATTTTTCGAGTGTGCGCCATGACTCGTTGCCACATCACCCAACACTGGAAATCTCTGCCTCCCTCTCATGCTGCCCTGGACGGCCGCATCTGGGGTTTAATCCGGATGGAGAAACACACAGCGTATATTCGCAATTCTTCTTCTGGATCTCTCTGGATCTGGTCCCCATGGATTGATGCAACAGCCCCGCCTGAGTTCCATCAGGATCTTTTGCGCCGATGATAGCTCGAAGGCAGGCACAAATGTAGGAGGTCTACTCTTCTTCTGTTTGCCCTTTCACTCCCCCCCCCCAACCCTTTTATATTTTTTTTCCTCTCTCTCTTTCGTTTCTGCTGCTCAGGTACGGCTGTTCCTCTCTTGGTATCGAGTATATATTACTCTGCAATTGTCTAGGGGGAGTTCCTGTTAATCTCGATAGCTTATAATTTTCATGTTCCCTGATTAGACTTTGTACCGGTCGCTCTTTGTAACTTCTCTCTCTTTTCTTGTATCCTATGTTTTATTTTGAAAATAAAACTTTGAATTATATATATAAAAAAAAAAAAATCATATACTGTTACACAGTGTTTTTAGATATAAAGAGGCAATTTTTAATGATTTTAGATTAGAAGATCTGATTTTTTTTTTTTTTACAGGCGTTTCCCATAAATGCAGCATCCATAACTTCTCCTTTGATGGATCTGTCAAACCTAATGTTTTCCTCATGTTTTTTTCAGTAATGGCTCAATCATGTCCAGACTTAAGAAGCCCATATCTTCTACAATTTCTTGTTGTTCATCTGAAGAATACTCTTCATCTAGAACCATGATACTGTCCCCTTCTTTCACACCATGAACACCGGATGTGCCCACATAAGGATCTTCAATAAGTTGCCTTTTATTTTGGTTCATAGCTTTCTGCACTGCGGAAAAGGTTTCATCTAGAATCAGAAATCCTGGAAATGAAGAGGCATTTCCTGTCTTGCTATTTTTCTAAGGCATGCTAGACATAATTTTACTGCGTCTAAAACGTGACAACTTTCTAAATCAATTTACACATGGTTTTAAATTTATGACTTGTGAGGCAGCTATGGGCAAGTCCTTTAGACACAACAGCCTTCCGTTTACAAAAGCAGCACTTAGGGGGAAGAGTCCACAACTGTTGTAAGAATTGAAGTCTTCAAATTATTTCCATGTGCGCAAGTGGACCTTCCAAACTCATGTTTAT
Source organism: Rhinophrynus dorsalis (assembly GCA_037306005.1). Taxonomy (NCBI): domain Eukaryota; kingdom Metazoa; phylum Chordata; class Amphibia; order Anura; family Rhinophrynidae; genus Rhinophrynus; species Rhinophrynus dorsalis. Next base: position 123,237,397 of record CM074722.1, read on the forward strand.
TCTAGTTTAGGCTACAAAAACTTTGCAAAGGCCCGATCATTCAAACAGTGGCAGAGTCCGTGAAGACTGTGGGTGGTTTCTCCAGAACACCAGGACCAGAAGTACAAAGTAATATAGTCCATTTGGTTTGTCATACTGAAGGAGGACAGTGGCTATCATCCACAGTCTTAGCCCTGAAGGCTTTCAATTTTGTTCGTACTCCCAAGTTCAAGAAGTAGTCCTTACTTTAATTTATTACTGCAGTATGCCCTAGAGAGTTTGGCATTACTGGACAAAATCTTATTTGCACATCTGCAAATTGCATCACATTTTCCTCGAGTTCATGTTCTGCAACAATCCTTTCCAAAATTGCAGTGTTGCAGCTGGGCCTGACAAAGGCAAGAGTTTTCACCAAGGCATGCTGATGCTGGCCCTCATAGGTTGCATTGGAAACAAAGGCATTTCAAAACACCCTATTGGGAAACAGGCTAATCAATGTGGTATCTAAGGAGGTACCACACGCATCTGCATACCTGCATGATGAACAACCTGCAGATGCACAGCTGGGTTCAGAATAGCAAGAAATCCCATCTAGTTCCATCTTGGTTTCTTGTTTCTGGGCAAGAAGTTAAACACCCTATGACAGCAGGCCTTCCTACCAGGCAACAAGGACTGCACCCTTTCCACCACTATCTCACAGATTCTGCTCACAAGCACTAGTATGTGAGGGATGGCATGAATGTTTTGGGGAAAATGGTAGCTACCCTGGAAGTCATCCAATAGGATATGCTTTCCTGGGACTTTGTTCTGGGACAGATATATCCACTGTGCACAGGGTGGTGGAACTGCATGCTTTGTTAGGAAAACTGCAGTTTTTGATTTTTCACTGTGACACGCCTTAGACCGAGCATGGCATCCTGCCAAAGGTTGCGCTGGATGCACTCAACTTGCAAAACCTGAAAGAGCAGGAACTGCACACAATGTATGTTTGGCACTGTGTAGAAGATTCAATTCTTCCATAAGAACACCACATTGCATTATTCCAGCGTCTGAAACATGGTTAGGTGGCTTATAAAACTACTAATACTCCTTGAATAAAATCTGCCATGAGGCAAGCCTACCGTCTTTATAAGGAAATGGTTCCCTTAAGTGTCGATGTCTCACTCCACCAGAACTCTTAGTGCCCCTTGTGTGTATAAGAAACAAGCTGTAATGGTGCAGCTGTGCAAGGCTGCTGTGTGACCATCTCTTCATACATTCACCAAGCACTACAGAGCCAATGGTTTTTCCTTTACGGAGAAGAGTTTTTCAGAGGAAAGCGATACAGGCTGTAGTAGGCAACTGAATAGTGTTTCTTCTGCCTCTTAAATACTTTATACATTAAAAAAAACAAACAAAAAAAAAAACAACTAAAATCCATACTGTAGTGTTTATTCTACAGAGTAAGACAAGGGAACGCCCACAGAGCGGAGGGGTGTTTTATTCAAGAGTTATTGCAGCTAAAAAAAAAAAAAAGTTAAGATGCAGCATCAGTGACCTGAATTTTTACAGTAGAGCTGTTGCTACACCATCTTGTAGAGGTTTATGGTCAATTGACCAGAGATGTCCATAGGATGGTGTAGCAACAGCACTCTGTACAATTTCAAGCCAATCTTATCTAAAGTATTCAAGTTTGAAATGCAAAAACTTTTGAATATAACATCTCAGTGGGAGCTCCCTTGTTTTACTCTGGAGGATAAACCCTACAATATATTTATATATATATATTTGCTTACATATTAAGTATTTCAATCCCTTTAAGTCTGTTTGCTTGTGTGCTTTGATAATAAGATTCGTCTATGCAGTGGTGATGAGATTTCCCTCTCTCCCCTCGAATTTCTTTAGAGAGCAGTGTGTCTGAGAAGTATTTTTGTTCTACTTTCCTTTGAGTTCATGGGGTACTCAGTGTATTCATCCAGGACAAAAATGTATGTGCACTGATGTCTTTACTTTCCTCTTCTTTAGGAGGACAGCCTTTTGCCATAGTCTAGCTTTGATAAATGAAAACAGTAGACAGAGCTTGGGGGTGTTAAGCAAGTCTGCTCTTGCATATGCTTTTCTTTAAAGGGATAGTAATGTTTCACAATAAAAGCAGCTCTGATTTATCGTCATAGTATTTGGGCCATGGAGAGTGTTATTTCAATACTGCCAGAGTTGTAGTTCAAGAATAATTGAATGATAAAGTATCCCCCTCCTGCCTCTTTTACTGATGTAACACTGCTCACCTCAGAGCAGTTAGACTGTCTAGATGGATATCAGAGGGACAATATTCATAAGAAGATTGTCCCTTACTGTGATCTGTCTGGTCAAGGGACCAGATTCCACATCTGAGAGTAGGCGGATTACACTAGGTAAAAGGGAGGGAGTGGGATATTTTATCATTCAATTGCTCTTAAACTACAACTCAACAGTGTTGAAATGACACTCTCTATGGCCCAAATACTATGAAGATTAATTGTAGCAGTTCTGTGAAACATTACTATCCGTTTAAATGTCCTGCCTAGCAATGGGACATTAAAAACTCCCCTATAGTACCTGTGTCGCCATGGACTAAAAAATAGGATTTTAGTCTTACCTGTTAAATCCTTATCACCTAGTCCATACAGGTCACTTGTACAATGGGAGGCGTAAGTCCCCTTTAAGTAGGCAGGAACATTCTCTAAATGTATGCAGGGGGGTGGAGCCTCCCTTCCCTCTTAAGGTGACTCATCCAGTCCCGCCCCCAGAATTGTTTGAGAACGAAGTAGACTAGATAGAAGGAAAGAAGACTCCTGTGAACATGCCCCAAAGGTCTCCCACCGAATGCCACAGGAGAGCCAAGCATGGTCCCTTGACAGGGTGGGAGAGCAGTGACCTGTATGGACTAAGTGAAAAGGATTTAACAGGTAAGACTAAAATCCTATTTTCACTGTCGTCCAATACAGGTCACTGGTACAATGGGATGTACAAACATTGAGCTTTCCCAGAGGCGGGAAGAAGGCAAGGACCAGGCGCAAGGCCCCCAGAGACACCAGGACCACCGAGAACCCAACGGTCAGAGGTCCCAACAACACGGGAGTGTCAACGGACACCAACTAGGGGTAAAACAGACCCCAGAAACTGGTACACAGCATACTGAACTAGAACCCCCAGAGCTCAACAGTAAGGAAGCACTGAGAACTACAGAAGAAGACGACCCTAGACAGGCGAAACTGCCTACAGGACCTTCCTCCCAAAGCTGGCATCAGCAGAGGCCAGCACATCCGCACGGTAGTGCTCCGAAAAGGTGTGTACAGAAACCCAAGTGGCCGCCCAGCACAGCTGGTCAGCACGCGCTGGATTCTTGTAGGCCCAAGAGGCCCCAAGCGACCTAGTAGAAAGAGCAGTAACCCGAAGGGAACACGCTTAATCCTCAATTCGTAACCTTACAAATAGTAGACCTATCCAGGATGCAAAGATTACCCTGGATGCCAGTCCCCCTGCCCTAGGATCCTCAGGAATGACGAACAGAGCGTCTCAGTGCGATGAACATAAAGCTTAAGACAACGCACAACATTCAACAAGCGGAGATTCCACTCCGTGTCAAAGGAAGGATTAGGGCAGAAAGAGGGCACCACAAATCCTGAGTGATGTGAAACTCGAGACCACCTTAGGCAAGAACTCCGTATAAATACAAAGCATGGCTTAATCCTTGTGGAACACTAGATAAGGTGGTTCACAAGACAGAGCTTGGAATTCCGCCACCCGGCGAACTGAAACAATAGCCAGAAGGAAGACCATCTTCCAAGACAAAAGTGTAAAGGAATAGTAGCCAAGGACTCGAAAGGGGGGCGCTGAAGAAACCCCTGAAAACAAATAAGGTCCTACGGAGGAGCTGGACTCCTAAAGGCAGGACGACCATAAGCCACACCGTGGAAAAGAATCCTGACATCAGGAAAAACAGCAAACGCTCCTGAAAAAAGACAGAGCACTGAAGTCTGGACTTACAGAGAACTCAGACTGAGCTCCGTATTGAGACCGTCTTGCAAAAAGGCCAGGACAGTAGGAAGAGGAAAAGCATGAGACAGATGCCTGTCAGCATACCAGGACACAAGGTCTACCAGACTCAGAACAGAGTCATCCACAGAGAACCCTGTAGAAGCAGAAGAGCTGGACGAGAGGAGAGCCAAAATGACTCCACCACGGAAAGGGTCAAACCCCCAGATACCATGGTTGACAATGTCAATCCAGAACAATCGAAAACATCGGACAACATACAATTACAATGTCCGTAACACCCATATTAACATAGGGAGAGAAAGAAAGATGGCCAGAAAGGACGTCCAAGGAAGGACATTGCATCAGCAACAGAATTAAGGAGTCTCTCAACAGAGAGCAAAACGGCGTAACCTTCCTGTTGCGTCCCATAGCCAGCAGATCCACTGGGGAATTCCCCATCTCAAATTAGGAGACGAAACACATCCTAATGCAGGTTCCAATGTCGACTGCGTGACGACTGAGGAAGTCTGTCAAGACGGTGTCCACTCCTGGAATGAGCACTGGAGAATGACAGGAACAAGAACCTCTGCCTAGGACAGAATGGCCTAGACCTTCAACCAAGTGGCGAGACTTTGTGTCCCTCCCTGACTGATGAAATAAGCCACTGCCGTGGCATTGTTGGACTCGCCCACCAGATGAAGCACACGAAGATGGGAAGAAGGAACTCCTTCATGAACCATTTTCCCTGGGCGCTAAAACGACCCAGAACAGTTCCCCAGTCCAGGAGACTGGCATCCAAGACGACCTCGGTCCAGAGGGAAGTAGAAAGATCTCCCCAGTAGGAAATGGAAAAGGCTCAACAACCTACTCCAAGCTCAACTCGACCTAAGAAGGGAGAGAGAGCGTTAGCTTCAGACGATCTGGTCGAACCTCCATGTCACAAACCTCGAGGTTCCCTGGCATGTACCATGGCAAATGGAACCGCCGCAATCGTGGAGATGAATCACCCCACCAGAGAAATAACTTCAAGGCCAGTATCCGATCATGGGATAGGAATCATAGGGATCCTTTGAGTAAGTTGATGGTTACCTAGTCCGGTAGAAAAACCAAAGACCTCCAAGATCTAACAGAAGACCCAGGAGGTGAAACGGAACAGGGTCTGACTAACCCTATTTCACAATCCAACCATGAAAAGAAGGAACAGAATACAGGCCTGGACCTGCTGATAGAAGAAGAAGGCCTACAGCTGATGCTTGCGTAAGGCAAGTGGTCCGTGAAGAAGAAGTGTGATGCCGTCCTGACAGAGGACGGATATCAAGACCCCCAGCCCCGTTGGAAACCTGGGGCTGATGACAGACCAATGGAAGACCGAACTGAAAATAACCTCAGACGCAGGCAAACCCAAATACTGCCTGCTCTCTAGAAGGACTGGGAAGTGCAAAACGCATCCTAATGTCCAGAGGAGCTAGAAACTCCCCCGGAGCGAATACTGAGAGCAGGTCCTCCTGACAATAAGGAGACTGCACTACAAAGGAATTAAGATCTTTCAGATCCAAAATGAGGTAACATCCGACAACCCTTCTGTTTATTAATAGTTGTTGGTCACCACAAAGAGGCTAGAATGGAATCCTGAACCCCTGACCGCAGGGGGACCCATTCCAGGACATCCTTGTCCAGAGAACCGGAAAAGCGTCTTCAAATAGACAGCTCTCGTTTACCTGAGGAGAACGAGAAGTTAAAGGCGAAAAGGTGGGAAGGAAAAGGGATCTAGTATCCCTCAGACACCACCAGAAAAGCTCACAAGTCCGACACTGAATGATCCCACGGAGTCGAAGGACATTCCGAAGCAGTCACGAAATCCTGGGCTAGTAAACAGCCTAGTGCTGCAAGTGCCTCATGTTCCGGGAGTAACGCGGAACAGATAGAACCACCTGGTTCGTTGAACGTGACTGAGAGAAAAGGAATGAAAAGACCAGTTACGCGTAAACGGCAACCCTTATATTTATTTATTTGGTTAGAAACCAAGGGTAGAGATGCACTAACCCCTAAAGCCCTTTAATCAGTTCCTTAGTTCAGAACCAAACAAGGAAGTACCCTCAAAAGGCAAAGAAAGGAAAACTTTCCTGGAGGCAATGAGAGCAGCTCAATTTCAAGTCAAAGCGAACGCCAAACCACCACAGAAGTAGTGAGGGCCCTTGCCCGGCATCAAAGGCAGGAGCAGAAAAATAGCATTGATCTAAAGAGACAATAGCAAGGAGACACAATGAAAGCGCATTCTGACAGACCTCCAGTGGGCTGCACAGTCCAGACTGCAACAGTCCGGTCAACCCATGCTACAGCAAAGGCTGGAATCATAGCGGACCAAAAGAAGCGAAAACGAGCCGGAGGGGAACCTCAGTGACCTGTCAGTCCAATCTTGCAGCGTCAGAAACATGTAGACAGTAAGTTGAGACAGTCTAGATATGGGTGTGTCCACGTTAAGGGAATGAACCCATGTAGCCATTTCTGTTTGAGAAAAGGGAAAAGGTTTAGCAAATATTCTAGACACTGAAGAGGACGTGTCTGGTCCATGTTCAAGGGGCTTCACAGGCACCTGAAAAACATCAAAGGGAACAGAGTGAACCTCCTGAACCGATGGAATGTTGAGAGTGGGTAATACAGCCCTGATCAGGCCCTCAGTAGAGGGCTCAGGATCAGCTACAAATGGGTCCCTTAAGAGACCTGAAAGATTCCAAAGGAGAACCAATCCTCAACATTCCAAACTAGCAACAATTCTTCCTCAGAAGAATCTAATCAGGTGCTCCCTGAGGTTGAGGCAGGGAGGATCTGATAATCGAGGGGGTCTGTCTCAACTGAAATGCCCCCTGAACATGGGATGCAAAGAGCTGTAAAGAGGACTCAGTTGCAGCTTTAAACTCTTGCACCCAAGCTGGCTCAATAGCATGGCTGGAAGGCCCTGGGTTGCTGCCAGGATCTCCAGCCTGCTGGGCAGAAATGACCAGAGAACACTCTAAGTAGCCCTGTGTGACAGGAAGAGCAGTGCGCAATGAGGTATACTGAACCCCAGCTTCCTTAGTCATAGGTCTAGTCCCTAGCTCCAGCGGTATAGACATTCATACATTGTCAAAATAACCAACTGTACAATGAATCACCCAATTGTAGTGTGTAAGATTGATATTTCATCCCAGAAACGCTAAATATATACTGTTCTGGCAGGCGAAGGGTCAATCTGCAGAAGAGCAAAGGATTGTCCAAGCGCTTTATAGGATACTGATTGAGAAAAGTGCCCAAGATGGCTGCCGCAACGGGAGCCAATCAGAAATTAGGTGCGAAGCGAGCCTTCATGGGAAATGTAGTTGAACTATAAACCGGATGATAGAGCAAGGGTAGGCAAGAAACATGAGCCCTCTCTGAAGTTGCTGAGTGAAGCGGTTCCAGAGATACGTCCCAAACAGTGTAAGCCCATTGAAAGCAAAGGAGCAATGGCGCCTGTGCGGTAAAGCGCGCCATAAAGGCGCAGTACACAGTTTTTAATAAAAGTAACCCCCAAAGGGAAAAAGGTTAAAACACATAGTAAACACATGTACATCAGAATAAAACACTACCCTGTAAAGGAAGTGTCCCAAAACCCCTTATAAAACTAGTCAAACCAGCAGAGAAAGGGTTAATATGCCATATAAACTGCTCCAAAACTTCAGCACTCAAAGGGTGGCTCACCTTTTCCTGCAGATCTTCTGTCTTCAGGTCACCAGTGAAAGAGGAGTACCTCAGAGAGGAGTCCCCAGGGAAGTTACTTGAAATCAAGATTATTCCCTCTTCAGAGCTTAAGGTCCACCAAAATGCTCTGGCAACTGAAACTAGCCACTTTGGAGAGGGCATTGTCAGTCCTGGTAACCCGCCTAATGGTGGTATTCCATATTTGACAGAAAATAAAAAAGAAACTAAACTTGATTGAGAGATGTTCTCCACCTGGATGAGTCACCTTAAGAGGGAAGGGAGGCTCCACCCCCCTGCATACATTTAGAGAATGTTCCTGCCTACTTAAAGGGGACTTACTCCTCCCATTGTACCAGTGACCTGTATTGGACGACAGTGAAAAATAGTTATTGGTAAATAGCATAACATTCCCTGATCTGCAAATAAACCACCCACTTTTAAAAATACCAAAATGGGCTTTTGTAAAATACGGTATGTTCATTAGAAATTTTAATTTAAGACGACAGGAGGAAGCCATTTCCCTATGCAATATTCACTTCCCGCTCTGCCACACAATACTATGCATGTTTCTATCCGGAAGTAGAAAATGCAAATAGAGGTTTTTAGTTTTTGCATTAGAATACAGTTCTATAGCGGACCACAAATTTGGGAATCCGATCCAATTAAATGGAAGCAACAGCCTTGGCTTTTAATGTATTTAAACATAAGGAATAACCTAGTCATCCATACAGCAGTCAGGTACATCTGTTTACTTTTTGTATTCAAAATACTGCGGTACTCTAACTGAACTGGGGCATATTACCATCTCAATGTTAGGATCTATACACCTCTTTATATGTACCCCTTCACTAGCTCCTAAACTCACTTGGCAGGGTCCTGTTCTTTATATTTTTTACCTGTGTTAAAGGGGTAGTACTCAAAATGTGGAAAAAAAAAAATACATGTCATGGTGCTTATTCCCCTGAGTAAAACAAGGGTATTCTCACAGCTGAAATGTGTTTTATTCAAATTTTATTACAGCTCAGACTTGAACTTCTTAGGTGCAGTTTCACAGTGGCCTGAAATTGTATAGTCACGCTGTTACTACGCCATCCTATAGAGATTTATGGTCAACTGACCAGATCTGTCCATAGGCTAGTGTAGGAACACTTTACTTTTTTTTTTTGGCCTGAAATTATAAAGTTTGAGCTGTAATAACTTTTGAATACAAGCACATTACAGCAGTGAGAATACCCTCATTTTCCTTAGGGTGATAAACCATTGAATGTAAAAAAAAAAAAAAAATATATATATATATATATATATATATATATATAATATTATAGTAAGTATTACCATCCCTTTAAACTATTTAAGAGGCAACTGAATCCTATATGTGCAAACTTCTGATAATCTGTTGTGTTACTCATGTAGTATTCCTCATTTTATTTACAGCAGAATTACAAACCTCAGCTTCTCTTTTCCGAATCCTGGTTATTTCAACTTCATTCATAACCCTTTGTGATTCTTCCACATTTCCCTCAGCTCCCAGCTGTTCTGCTTTGGCCAGGAGCTTTCCAATTTCTTCATTAATGTCATGTACTATCTGAGCCTGCACAAAAGGAAACATCAGCAATTAAAATTCAATTCATTTAAAGAATACTTTATATACAGACTACAAGGCCTGTTGAAAGTGGCAATGTTAAAAAGCTTCCCCTCTACCATGACCAGTTTTGCTTGTGTAATTTTCACCTCTTAATGATGTTAAAATGTATCTGTTTTATCTGCATTTTACACAAGTGGTCCACACCTGGATTAGTCTTTAGTGTCTCTTCCTAAGAGCAAGTGTGTTTCAAAAACATGCCAAAGGATGCAAGAGGCTCTGAGCACTAACAAAAGCAACATACTTTATGTTCATCTTCAGACCCCAAGAGTGAAGGGTAATCCAGGTGTGGAACCCTTGCTCAGAGCCTGGGGAGTCCAGATGCACGTCATCAACTATGCCAAAACGTACATCTGGGGATAGCTGGTGTACTCCCGTACAGAAAGAACTTGACCATTTTGAAACTGTAGTGGACTGGTGAGATGGCTCAGCTGGTTAAGGCACCAGCTGTAGAATCTGTTGAAACCGCAAGGTCACAGGTTCTAGTCCCGGCAAGGTCGACTCAGCCTTTCATCCTTCCGAGGTAGATAAAATGAGTACCATTAAATTGGGTAATAATATCTATACCCCCAGGACATACTTGAAAACGAGAGACAATCTCAATGTATCCTTCCTGGTAAAATACTTTGATATTATTATTATTTTGGGTGGTATTAATCTAATATGCAAGTGCACATTTCTCCTCTGTAATGGTACTAGAGAGCTAAAATATGATGCTGCTGAGCATTCACTAGCCATGGAACAAGGAATTATGCTTTCTACTAATGTCTGCGGATACCTGAATGTTGAACAAAACCTTAGGACCTTGCGATTCACTTGCAAACTCCATTAAGTCAACTACCAGCGGATCCCCACATTTGCACTATAGAAACAAAGATTGACTGTTTTTGCTCCCATCCTGCAGCATCCATTTGTTGAGACATCCCAGGAGTGAACAGGGTAGAAGCAGACTATGTATTGTCAATATCATTGGAACATAAGCCTCTGCCCAGGTGACCAAGTCTTGGCTCCATGCAGCCATGTTTCTGGTCCCTCTGTGTCAACTGACATGTGCCACCATTAAGGAGTTGTCAGACTTAACCTGCACTGCTCTTCTGCAAAGCAAACAAAATCAGTGCAGAAGGGCTAGGCAGACAGCCCGAAGTTCCAGTATGCTGATGGAGAGCCTGGAGGAGGGACACACACACACACACACACACTCCCCCCCCTAAGAAACCATCACACACACACACACACTCCCCCCCTAAGAAACCAACACACACACACACACACACACACACACACACACACACACACACACACACACACACACACACACACACACACACACACACACACACACACACACACACACTCCCCCCCTAAGAAACCACCGCAGATCCAACCTTGTTTGGAGAGATAGACATCACCCAGTACAGATGATACTGACATCTGAACCACTTTCTCAGAATGTCCAACTGCAGGGTTTAAGGGTGAAACAGATACTCTGCTGAGACCATTGTACCAGATACCTTCATCAAATCAAGCACCTGCTGCGGACAATCAAGAACTTCAGATATACGCATGGTTAAAATCCGGACCTTGTCCTCTGGGAGGAAGACCCATTCCCCAATGGGTGTCAAATCTGTCATGAAAAACAAAATATTGCAAGGGGGAATGAGGGAAAACTTCTTGAGGCTGTACACCAAAAAAAAGCCACTTTAGAATAGCCATACAAGTAATAAGTTGCATACAAAGTTAATCTACAGAAGACATCTTCAGTAGATCATCTAAGTAGGGGTGTAGAGAGATACTCTGCACCTGAACATGGGAAGACAGTACAACCATTAGACTGGTGAACACTTGGCACAGTCGCCAGACCAAAAGGCAGAGTTATAAAGTGGAAATGGTGATCTTGAAATGGGAATTGTGAAGATGTGTCCTTTTTATCCAGGGAAGACTGGATACATGGTTGCAAACAAGGAGCGTAAAGACTGCATGAAAACAAGATTTTATAAACACAGAACTGGTTGACAGCCCGTATCCTTCTTCTGTAGCATAAACAGGCTAGAGAAAAAACACAAACATTTGCTGATGAGGAACCATAACTGTAACAGCCATATCCACCAATGCTCCTGGAACTGGAGAATCTGAAATGGGTCTCAAGGAACCCTGGACAAAGATACCTGAAATCTATTTACTCTGATAACATCCAGAGCTAAAGGTTCATCACTGAAATACCACACATCCCAGTAATGCTACAAGCATCCCGGTAACACCTGGGGCAGCTCTGCTCAATAAGTCAGCAGGGAGGCTTGTCCGCAGGGGACATCAGGGTAGGTTTCTTGTCTGGCCACGAAAGGAGGATTTTAGTCTTACCTGTTAAATCCTTTTCTTAGTCCTTATGACATACATGTACCATGGGGAGGGGACAGCTCCTCCAAGTAGGCTGGAACAATTCCGAAAGAAGAATTAGTGCATGGGTGGAGCCTCCCCCTCCTCCATATATCAGGCTGCCTTAGCCCCTCCCGGCCAGATAGAATTGAGACAACAACCTATCAACTAAGATAGCAAGAAGGGAAAACTCCTGAGAGCAATGAACAGACAAGGACTCCTCCGTCCAGCCACTAGAGACCCAGCAAGGTCGCTTTCACTGGGTGGGAGACCTGCGAGTTCTATGGACAAAGAAAAGAATTTAACAGGTAAGACTAAAATCCTCTTTTCTCTGTTGTACAATATGACATACAGGTGCCATGGGGATCTACCAACATTAAGCTCCCAGGGGTGGGAAGAGAAGGAAAGGACCAAACACTGCCCCCCCCCCCATGGTACCAGAGTTCCCACTGACTATCAAGGGCATGGAACATCCCAAACTAAGTGTCAACGAACATTAGATAATACACAGCACACAAGAACCAACAGGGCTCAAACAGTTAAAGAGATATAAGGTACAGGAAACCAAAGTCCTAGACCGGCAAAACTGCCTCTAGGACTTTCCTACCAAAGCTGACTTCAGCCGAAGCCAGTATATCAACATGGTAGCTTCTGACAAATCTGTGCACAGAACACCAAGTGGCCGCCTTGTACAGCTGTTCAGCAGAGGCCTGATTCTGGTAGACCCAAAACAGAGCTGGTGGAGTGTGCCGTAATGTGGAAGGGAAAAAGTTTCCCTCTGAGCTCATAAGCCTTGCAGATGGTAGACTTAATCAAGGATGCAATAGTCACCTTGGACGCAGCCAAACCAACAGTGGGACCCTCAGGGATGACAAAGCATCAGTCTTGCGGATGGACTCAGTATGGTGTACACAGAATTTGAGGCAACGCATTACATCCAACAAGTGGAGATCCCTCTCCTTGTCACATTTAGGATCAGGAGAAAAGGAAGGCACAACAATCTCCTGATTCATGCAGAACTCAGAGTCCACTTTAGGAGGAAATTCCTGAGAGGTATGGAGAACAAACGAAAAGAATGTGACGAGCGCACACCGAGAAAGAGCAAAATAAAGTAGTTTGCTCAAGGCATGTGTGGCCCCTCAGGTGCTGCTCAAGTCACGTTTTTCACACCCATGTGCCATTGCAGAGAGGAAATTTCCATATTCATAGCAGTCTGGTCCCACCCACAGGCAGTCCAGCCCCGAAACGTCAGGCAAATCCTCTCCACACGAGAGAAACAGCACAACCCCAGACGTACGTTTCGGTCTATGTGGACCTCGTCAGTGGGATGCAGCTGTTCCCATCTAGGCACACAGAAGCAAGGGCCCATGCCTGGGATACCCTTGCTTCCATGTGCCTAGAGGGATTCGGCTGCACCACACTGACGAGGCTCACATAGGCCGAAACGTACGTCTGTGGTTTTGCCGTTTCTCTCGCGCGGAGAGAATTTGCCTGACATTTCAGAGCTGGACTGTCTGTGGGCAGGACCAGTCTGATATGGACATGGAGATTTCCTCTCTGTAATGGAACATGGGAGTGAAAAACGTGAGTTGCAGCACCACTGAGAGGTTACCATGCCTTAGAACAAGACACTTTATCTTGTTTGTGCTTGATGCGTGCTCCTCACAACTCTCTTTTTTGTCTCCCTAAGTATAAGGGTATCCCAGGCATGGGCCCTTGCTTCCATGTGCCTAGAGGGATTCGGCTGCACCACACTGACGAGGCTCACATAGGCCGAAACGTACGTCTGTGAACCTTCATTCCTTGAAGGGCCAGACCTTAGCTCTTCTTCTTTTTCCATGCATTGCCATGTTACTGGATGTCAAGGTTTTCTTTCAGGGTGTTGCTATTGCTTTCCCAACCTACAAGGCTCCCACTCCCCAGTGTGGGACCTTAACTTAGTTTCCTAGCTTGCATCATGGTGGAGACCACCTCAGGAGAAAAAGCCCTTCCTCCTTAAGATGGAGGCTTCAACAGCCATGCCGTCAAAGCCAGACCATCCACATCCTCTCTCCAGAGGTAACCCTGGAGGAGGAGATCTGGTCTGCGTGGCAGATGAAACAGATCCTGAGCAGACAGCTCCAACAGCTCGAAACCGATGTTGCCTGGTCCAATGAAGGGCAAACAGTATGATTGATGTACAGTCCATTCAAATCTTTCTCAGCACCCTGGGGATGAAAGGAATAGAGGAAAAATATAGGTTATGTGAAAAAGCGAAAGAATGGACAAGGCGTCCACTGCAAAACTCCAAAAGTTCCCCCCAGCGAGAGCAAACTAGCAGAACCTTCCTGTTGTCCCTAGTAGCAATGTATTCTATGCAGGGACGACCCCATTTCTGAACCAACAGATCAAAGACCTCCAGATGGAGCTCCCACTCCCCAGGTTCCTCTGTCTGGTGATTGAGGAAGTCCGCCAGAACGTTTGACACCTGGAATGCGCACGGCGGAGATGGCAGGAACGGGTTCTGCCAAAGCTAAAATAGCCTTGACCTCTAACCAAGCACAAGTGCTTCTTGTGCATCCTTGCTTGTTGATGTAAGTCACGGCTGTGGCGTTGTCTGACTGGATGCAGACTGGAAAGTACCTCAGAAGAGGCTAGCAGACCAGAACATGATAAATCGCTCTGAGCTCCAGGATGTTGATGGGTAGGAGGGTCTCCTACACATTCCAACGCCCTTGAACCACCAGGTGACCCAGGACAGCACTCCAGACATAAAGGCTGGCGTCCATCATCACAATATTGGACTATAAAGGGTTTCCCCATCCTCAGGTTGGAGCTGTCCAACCACCAGAAAAGGTCCTGCCTCACTTCCTGGGGAAGAGAGACTAGACGATCCAAGAATTCCAGATTCCCCCAGTAAGCTCTGATGGTGAACCTCTGAAGCTCCTTGGTGTATGCCATGGAGTACAAAACCACCTCCATGGTAGATACCATCTTGCCCACAAGGAATGAGAACTTGCATACAGGAAGAATAGACAAAGATCCTCCTTAGGGGCACCCTTGCGACAGCTTCAGTAAGCTGCTCAGTCCAAACAGCAATGGCTCTGGTAACCCAAACAGAAGCTAAGGTAGGCCTCAAAGAAGCACCAATGGCAGTGAAAGACTTTAGGATAGCTTCCAGCTTCCTATCAGTTAAATCCTTAAGCGCCGTGGAGTCCGCCAGGGGCAAGGCAGTGGATTTAGACAGCCCCTTCTGCAAATTCACCATCCTCAGACTCCTCAAAAGAATCCTCCTCAGAGAAAAATCAAGAATGCCAGGTGCCTTAGGGGCCATAAACCTGAACGAAGTGGGGGGCTTCCAATACTGAAGAACCCCCTGAAGGGAAAGAAGAAACTGTGCCATAGAGGACTTTACGTCCTTGACCCGAAGTAGCTCTTGTTCATGGCTGGAGGGCCCTGACGGTGATGTAGGAGCCACAGCACGAGAGGCATAATAGACAAGAGTACTCTCTGGAAAGCCCTGCTTGGCATGAAGAACAGAGTAAGCAAGTGGGGGGTTAGAGACACCTGAGTCCTTAGCCTTAGGCTGAGCCCCATGTCCCTTTTGATCCAACATTCTAACAGGTGAAAGTGTCTTACAGTAATAGGGAACCCATATAAAGTCACCCAGATAGCCTAAACGTACTTATCTGGCAAGCAAAGAGTTAACCTGAGGAGGAGAGTAGATGAATACAACTCCTTCATAGGAGAGAAAAAAAAATGGCAACTGAATTCAGAGCCAATGAGAGAAAAGCCCGCAAAATGGGCATTATGGGAAATGTAGTTTCTCACCCAAAATTATCCTAAAAACAGAACTGAAGCACCCCCCCCCCCCCCCCCGACACTGTATAGGTAAACCGGATAGTAGGTACGTGGAATGGTTGCAGAGATATTTCCCAAAGCAGTCTGTCCCATAGAAGTCAATGGAGCACTGAGGCTATGCGGTAAACCTCTTAAGGATCCTTAATGGTCCTGGCATGTCATGGGTCGGTGAGCCATAAAGGACCCATGATGTCCAAGGACAGTTATGGAATTCAGGGCTGAACGCCGATCTGGGAGCCCCGAATCAGAATCCGGAAAAATTAATAAGTGATCCGTGGTCCTTAAGTGCTGGCTGGTTGAGCGATGGGCCTGTCCTTAAGGGGTTAAAGGCGTGTAATCCAAATAGAACATCTAAAATAAGAGGATTTTAGACTTACCTGTTAAATAATTTTCTCCTAGTCCATACAAGTTACTGGTAATTTTGTGCTGGCGATCAGCCCCTTTAAGTAGGCAGGAACAATTCTGAGAAGTGACTGCTGGGTGGAGCTCCTCTCCTTGCAGCTAGCCAATCCCCATCCAGTAAGGTTTGAAAACTATTGACTAGGTAGTAAGAAGATAAAGGAAGAAGCCTGTGTGCCTGAATCCGAAAGGACCCCCACGTTCTGCCACAGGAGAGTCAAGCATGGTCCCTTGACAGGGTGGTAGACCAGTAACCTGTATTTAACAGGTAAGACTAAAATCCTATTTTCTCTGTCGTCCAATACAGGTTACTGGTAACTTTGGGATGACCAACCATTAAGTTTCCCAGGGCGGGAAGAAAGGCAAGGACCAGATGCAGGCCCCCAAAGTCACCAGAGCACCAATGAACCAACAGATCATGAATAGCTCAACAATAAGCACAAGGTGTCAACGGACACCGAACAGGGGTAAAACAGACCCCAGGAAATGGTACACAGCACACTGAACTAGAGCCAACAGGGCTCAAAAGTGAAAGAACTGAAGAGATGAAGGCTGCCTCCAGGATCTTCCTCACAAAACTGGCATCAGCCGATGCCAGCACATCCACACGGTAGTATTTCGAGAAGGTATGCACGGACGATCAAGTGTCCGCCTTACACAACTGATCAGATGAGTCCTGAATTTTGTAGGCCCAAGATGCCCCAATAGACCTCGTAGAATGAGCCATGACCCGAAACGGGACAGGCTTCTTCCTAAGTTGGTAAGCCTTACAAATAGTGGTCTTGATCCAAGAAACAATGGTTACCTTGGAAGAAGGTTTCCCTGACCTGGGACCCTCATAAAGTGCGTCAGACTACCGCAAGGGCTCAGTGCGATGCACACAGAACTTGAGACAACGCACAACATCCAACAAGTCGAGATCCTTGTCAGAAGCAGGGTTAGGGCAGAAAGAAGGAACCACAGTCTGATTAATGTGGAACTCAGACACCACCTTCGGGAGAAACACTAACGAAGTGCAAGGCACTGCCTTGTCTTTGTGACACACCAAAAAGGGTAGCCTACAAGACATGCAAAAACAAAGGCAAAAACAGCGCAACACAGAAAATATATATATAAGTTTTTCTAAATATAATAATTCAGAAAATGTCTTTTGGAAATATCTTTTTCTTTGGTGGTATTTTTTGTTAGAGGCTATCTTGCCTCTTAATTTGGAAGTCTACACTAAGTTTTTGAGACTCCACTCCAGGGTAATGGTTTCCCCCACTTTGTGATATTTAATGTTAAAAATGTTGATCCCAGCCCTTGCTACACATCCAAAATACAATGTGCAGATTATGCTGGGAGCATTTTATTGATTTCAAGATATTGATAAAAAAATGAATATACTTAAAAAATTTAAATAGTAGTTATATATGTCTTCAAATAGCCACCATAAACATGTTTTCACTATATAAAGACTTAAGGGTAAAAAAACATATAAATATGTCAAAGATTATTGCATAGTTAGATTAACAGCAACCTTACCTGGGAAGCTTCCAGTGGACGTCGTCAGAACACTTGGTTTTAGGCTCCACTGATGACTCCCAGTATTAGTGTATGTATAAAATGATAAATAGTACCAACACAGGTATATAAAAATTCTCACTATTGAGAAAATAACTTTGCTCAACGCGTTTCGTGATTATTTCGATATCACTTCATCAGGAGCATTAAAAATCTTTAAACGATCGTTTAAAGTTATTTTCTCAATAGTGAGAATTTTTATATATTTAGAAAAACATATTTTCTGTGTTGCGCTGTTTTTCCTTTGTTTTTCCATATTGATATTTCGACGTGGATCGTGACTTGTGAGGTCCACAATAGACGGCAGCAACAAGATCAATTAGGGTAAGTGCGTATGTCTTTTTGACAATTAGCCATCACTTTTCCATTGAGCGCTATACACTCCAGCATTCTACAAGACATGCAGCTCTGTGACACTGTGAACGGACACGATCGTCAGGAGAAAAGCCATCTTCCACGTCAGCAGATGTAGAGGAATACTGGCCAAGGACTCAAAGGGAGGGCACTGAAGGACGTCCAAAACCAAGTTATGGTCCCACTGAGGAGAGGGAGCCTTAAATAGAGGATGGGTAATAGCAACACCCTGGAAGAAAACCTTGACATCAGGAAGAATAGCAAGGCACCTCTGAAAGAAAACAGAGTGCAGAAGTTTGAACCTTAAGAGAACTCAGACTGAGACCCTTAACCGCACCATCATGGAGGAAGGAAAGGACTGTAGGAAGATCAAAATCCTAAGACAGATCCCTATCAGCACTCCAAGAGAGAAAGGTAGACCAAACTCAATGGTAGGCTTTAGAGGAAACAGGCTTACGGGCACCAAGCATAGTAGCCACCACACCAGAAGAAAATACTCTTCTTCAAAATGGAGGATTCAATCTCCAGGCTGTCAAAGCCAAACGAACATCCTCTTTCCACAGGTAACCCTGTAGAAGAAGATCTGGACGGAAGGGGAGCCGAAGAGGTTCCACCACCGAGAGATCCAGAAGCTCCGGAAACCAAGCCTGTCAAGGCCAGTACAGAGCAATCAGAATGACTGGGCAACACTCCAGTTGCAGCTTCCTGATCACCAACAGGGGAAAGGGAGGAAAAAGATATGCCAGAAGAAAAACCCACTGAATTGACAAGGCATCCACTGCTAGAGACAGAGGGTCCGCCCAGCGAAAGCAGAACGTTAGAACCTTCCTGTTGTGTCTTGTTGCCATCAGGTCGATGCACTGAAGACCCCTCCGCTGGAGAATGAGGCTGAACACCTTGATGCAGTTCCCACTCTATGCTGTCCACTGTGTGTCGACTGAGGAAGTCTGCCAGAACGTTGCCTACGCCAGGAATATGAACCGCGGAAATGGCAGGGACATGCCCTTCTGCCCAGGACAAAATAGCCTTGACCTCTAGCCAAGCTACGAGACTTCTTGTGCCCCCTCGCTTGTTGATGTAGGCTACTGCTGTGGCATGGTCTGACTGGATCCTGACCGGGCAATCCCCCAGTTGGCGTGTCCAGTGTCGCAGGGCATGAAATATCACCCGAAGCTCCAAGACACTGATGGGAAGGAGAGATCCTTCCTGGGACCACCGGCCCTGTGCCTCGCAGCCGGAGAGGCTGGCATCCGTCGCTGTTGTCCAGAATGGCACCATGAAGGGCCTGCCTTTCAGCAGGTTATCCAGGTTGAGCCACCATGGGAGGCTCAGCTCCACGTGAAGAGGGAGAGATAGGGACCTCTCCAGGAGATCCGGTCAACCCCTGAATGCCAGGATTAGAAACCTCTGGGGTTCCCCTTGTATGAGCCATTGCAAAAAGGACCGCTTCTATGGTGGAAATGAACTTCCCCCACCAGGGATGACAACTTCTTGGTCAGATCCGGATCCTGATTCAGGACAGCCTGGACCTTCAGTACTATCTGATGAGAGACTTCGCCCGTGAGAAACACCATCCATCTCTGAGTGTTGAAGAGGGTTCCCAGAAAAACCATCCTCTGGGAAGGAACAAGATCTGACTTGTCCAGACTGATGATTCACCCGTGACTGGACAGAACATGAATGCAGTCCTGCACCTGCTGATGAAGTTCTGGAAAAGATGCCTTCAGAAGGAGGGCGTCCATGTACGGGGTAACTCTGATGCCGTCCCGATGGAGGAAGGAAATAAAGGCTCCCAGGACTCTGTTGAAGACTTGAGGAGCTGTGGTCAGGACAAAGAGGAGGGCAGAAAACTGGAAATTCCTCAGTTGCAGGCAAAGAGGAGATTTTGCAGACTCTCTGGATGAATGGTAATGTGAAAATATGCATCCTGAAGATCCAGAGAAGCCAGAAAATTCCCCAGGGGACATGGCAGCAATCATCGTGCATAGTGACTCCTGACGATACTGGGACCTGACCACAAAGGAGTTGAGATCCTTCAAACCCAAAATGGGATGACAGCCACCGTTGTCCTTGGAAACCACAAAGGCTGGAGTAGAACCCCAACCCACATTCCTGAGGAGGAACTGGTTCCAAGACCGCCTTGTCCAGAAGGGACTGAATGGCTCCCTCGAAAAGGTGGAGCTTTTCTGCTCCCAGAGGAAAGCGAGAAGAGCCGAGGAGGAGGAAGGGATCCTGTATCCTGCAGCCACCAACTGCAATACCCACAGGTCCACCACAGAGGCTTCCCAAGCAGAGAGGCATGGGCACAAGCGGCCACCCACCTGCGGGTGGGGACCTGGATTTGGTGAGTCATGCAGAAAGATGTTTGGAAGCCTTGGGCTTAATGGAGGACTTAGGCCTCCATTGCTGCTTAGGCTTGGATGAGGTGTGCGGAGCTTGAGGCACTGCCTGAGTCGCCTGGGGCGATTCAGCCTGAAAAGGGATGAAAAAAAAAACTATTCCGCTTGACAGGCGCCTTCTTCCTAGGAACACTACTGTAGGTGAGTACTCTTCCCCCCCAGTGGCTTCACTGATCAGATCCTTGTGATCAGGCCCAAACAGTGAGGTGCCCTGAAAGGGCAAAGACAGGAGAGCCTTCTTTGGAGGTAGTGTCAATAGACCAGATCTTGAGCCAAAGAGCACGTCTGGCTACCACAGACATAGTTTATGTCCTGGCTACCATAGGCACAGCATCAAACAGGGCAGCAGAAACATAATGCTGAGCCTCAGAGATGTTGGCAAGAAGCCGCAACACGTCAGTAGTAGGAGCTCCCTGCTGGACAGCTGAAGTGAGCTGTTCAGTCCAACAGCTACAGGCCTATTCACCCACGCCGCAGAAAATGCAGGGCGCAGGGCAGAACCAACCATCGCAAAAATGGCCTTGAGAGAAGTCTCAAGCTTTTTGTCAGTCCAGTTTTTCAGAGCAGATGCATCAGTCACAGGCAAGCCTGGAAACAGGAGCATCCACCTTAGGAGGATGAACTCACTGAGCTAGGGCCGCTTCAGAGAATGGGTAAATTCCTAGCGACAGACTGTTTTCTGTCTGGAAATTTCCACTCCTCAGACACCAAAGCGGTCAAGGGTGGGGTTAGGTGGAAAACCAGTATGGGGCCCAACAAGCTCCTGGAACAGCTGAACAGTCATCATCAGAGTTCACCAATAATTCCTCCTCAGAGGAATCAGACATCAGGTACACCTGGCGGTTTAGGCAGTGAAGATCTGATAGGGGCGGGGGCTTGCCACGAGTGGAAGATGCCCTGCAAGGTGGATGGTTGGAGTTGTAAGGTAGACCGGAGGTCCCTGGTAGTAGCCTTAAACTCTTGCATCCAAACTGGCTCTAGTTCGTAGCTGGAGATCCCTGCAGGGGACTCAGGGGCAGCATCGCATGCTGGGCAAACATGAGTATCCTCTAGGTAACCCTGAGTGACATGAGGAGCAATGAGGGACACAGACACCCCAGCGTCCTTAGTCTTAGGCCTAGCCCAAAGGTCTAAAGGAGTAGACATTCTCACAAAGTCAAACAGTCAAAGTATCAGAAACACCGAAAAAACAGTGTGCACGACAATTAAAATCACCCCAGAAATGCTAAAATACTTATCTGGTAGGAGAAGGGAGGGAGGAGGAGGAGAGGCCAAGCCCTGCCAAGGATACTCATTCAGAGAAGGCACAAAATGGCTGTCGTGACAAAAGCACCTGGTTGACTGAGCTATCCACATTTGGGTGATGGGAATTGTCAGTGACTAATCTGCCTAATGGCGGTATTCCATATCTAACAGAAAAATAATAAAAAGATAAAACTACAGCAGAACTGTTCTCTTGCCTTGTGTCTTGACCAAGGAACAAATCTTACTGGATGGGGATTGGCTAGCTGCAAGCTAATTAGAGGAGGTAGGCCCCACCCAGCAGCCACTTCTCGGAATTGTTCTTGTCTACTTAAAGGGGCTGATCACCTACCCAAAGTTACCAGTAACCTGTATTGGACTACAGAGCAAAGTGTCTAGAAAGTGTAAAAACACACATAAAACACCAAATAAATGTGTGCAAACACCAAAACGCAAATGAAAATGAAAAGTGAAAAAAAAAAAAAAAAAAAAAGTCTCTCAATTAACCAAAGACTGGCAGGGAAGGTGTTATTTATCACAAAACTGCCCAAAATGCTCCAAAGACCCATAGAACAGAGATTTAAAATACCCAGCATGAGTGCAGGCGTTATAAAAAACTCCAAAGAAACCCCTATGCAGAAGGGAACTGTGGGACAAGTGGACCATGGCACGCAAAGAATTGGTCACTTTTTTTTTTTTTTTTTTTTTTTTTTTATTGCAGGTCATCTTTCTTCAGATTACCATTGAAAAAGAAGCCGCTTCAGAGAGATTCCATTTGGAGAGAGGGACAGGGCTGAAAGGGTCCACAAACAGCACCTGTAAACGGTGTAATCTTCCAGGGGAAGCCAGTAATGGTAACCCACTTAATGGGTGACTTTGGGCACCCCGTATCTAAGAAAAAAATAATAAAATAAACTATGCAGAACTGTTCACAGCCTTCTTACCAGGTTATGTAACAAATCTATCTGGTGGGGAGGAGCTAAGGTAGCCTGATATGGAGGATGGGGAGGCTCCACTCCTGCACTTCTTTCAGAATTGTTCCAGCCTACTGAAAATTGTCACCTACCCATGGTACCTGTATGTCATATTGGCCAACAGAGAAAACAGGGTGCCACACAAAATAAAGGTTAAAGTAGAGTAGAGACAGTCACTAAATAAGAAATGCAATCCGTTCAGATACCATGCGCTGGACGCGTTATGACATATTCAAAATAGAATCGCACATATGTTGAATAAACACAATTTTACTATATTGCAGTATTAAAGTAAATGAAATAGGATCCATATAGCACCTAATTTGGCTTCAGTCCTCAGACCCACACGCATTTATATATAAATACTAGCAGTGTGGGACGGCGTTGCCCGTCTTTTTTTTTTTTTTCCCTTTGATTAAGGTTGTATTTAGTTATGTAACACCCTGCCAGTTAGCCCTCTACCACACTGACACCACACCAGTGTCACAACTCTCACCCTGCCAGTCATACCTCTACCACACTTTCCCCCTTCCAGTCACCCCCCCCCTACTGTCACCCTGCCAGTCATCTGTCTTCAACACTCAAAGCACTCCACAATGTGACCCATGAAAACAGCGATTTGAGTGACAAGGAAATATGTGCATTTGACTGCCTTGGATTGTGCTCAAAATACGTTCATCACATCACAGTGGTTTCTCCCGTTGTGATTAGTACTTTAGCTCCACTATGGCTCGTGAATATGTAGTGGAGCAAAAGTAGTAATCTCAACGGGAGAAACCACTGTGATGTGATGAAAGTATTTCCAGCTCGATCCAAAGCAGTCAAACGCACATATTTTGTTATAGGTCATCGCTGAAACCGGAGGGTGGTCATGCGCTATTTAAAAAGGATCCCCTTTGGCCAGACCGAAGTGTAAATGCAGCCCTGCAGTACCTGGCCTCCTCGCTCCTGGGCTGTTGCTGCTCGCACTGTTCGGTTGAGGCTCAGCCGGTTCGCCCCCGTCACTGTGAAGCTGGTTTCTCCTGTACTTGAGGAGCTGAGCTGTATCAACCGGAAGGCTCTGCGGAGGAGACCTTGTCATCCATGTTAAGGCTGGTATAGGGAGCGCAAGTACTCCTAGTCCCCCCACGGCGCTCCTCATCATCCTGTTTTTATGGTTATCAGATATCCCTGGTTCTCTGTGCTGTCGCCTTCAACCCACATGCATCGTTGCTCACAGCCTCACACAGCATGCAAAACACATGCAGACACACCTGACTGTGAGGCTGTAAGTGGTCATGCATGTGAGGTGAAAGACAGCGCGGAGAACTGGGGACATCTGATGACAGGGATAGTGTGAGCAGCTGACCCAGGCAAGGGGCACGGGCGATACAATGGCGGCTGAAGGCGGGCGTCTGATTTCAGGATCCGGAAACATCAACCCCTGCAGCCAGGAGGATAGGCTGAACCGTGCTGCTGGAAGGTGTAGGAGGCTTATATGTGAGCTCCCTCCCATCACTGTGCTGCTGATTTCTCCTCTACTTGTGGAGGCGAGCTGTGGCAACCGGAGGGCTCCAGGGAGGCCGAGGAGCAGCACCAGGACAGGGCTGGGGCAGGGTGCTGGAGAGAGCAAGAGGCCATGACGGGCTCGGAATACCCCTGAGCTCTCTATAGTGAGTGTGTAGGGTGGCTGGCAGGTATGAGACAGGAGGAGGAAAAAAAAAAAGCTGAGGGCACACAGAGAATAAGCAGACTTCCTCCGCTGCTTGCTAGTGTGTGTGTGTGTGTGTGTGTGTGTGTGTGTGTGTGTGTGAGAGTGAGTGTTTGTGTGGGGATTGTGTGTGTGAGTGATGTGTTTGGTGCTATGTGTATCATTGGGGCTTGTGTGTGTGTGTGTCTGTGGTGTAGAAGCAAGTGGCAGCCATTTTGTTTTTTGTGTAAGTTGTATAGTGGTGGGCGGGCTGGATAGTGAGAGCGTGCCAACACCCTGCATGTTTTTCATAGGCGTAGCAGTTCACCCAATGGGAACAGTAACTCCTCCTCACTGCCGCCCCTGGGTGAGTTTAGGCAGGCACACAGAAGTCTTCTTTTAGATTATATATATGTTTATTGAAAACATCATCATATATAATAATTCGCTAAGACGCGTTTACCAACGCAGTCACGCACAAAAGAGACTGACCATGCCCCGGCTGATACAGTGCCAGCCGTAGCGGTGCAGTCATGCGCAGTAGAGACTGCCGGTGATGAAACTGATACAGAGTGGGGTCCAGCTCTGTATCAGCCGTGGCATGGGCAGTCTCTACTGTGCATGACTGCCCCGTGACAGGCTGACAGTGGCACAGTGGCCCATGTAACAGACTCTTCAACTAGTTAAAGATATATTTGCATATGTGATCACTATTAAAGTTAAGGCTACAACCCTTTTGCTTTTTACCAATGACAATGTATTCAGTCTCTGTTTTTATTATTAACCCTTACACAGAGATGCACCAATACCGAGTTTTTTAAGACCGAGTACTGATACTTTTTTCAAGTACTCACCGATACCAATTACCGATACCTTTTTTTTTGCGGTCATTTGCCAGTTTTCTAAGTACCTGTATGCTTTATTTACTTGGAAGACTGGCAAATGACCGCAAAAAAAATTATTGGTAATTGGTATTGGTGAGTACTTGAAATATATTTTATATTATATATATATATATACACATACATACACACATACACATATACACACACACACACACACACACACACATACATACATACACCACCTCTTGACTTTCCCCTTTTGACTCTCTCCCACTCTTGATTCCCACCTTTTACTTCATTCCCCCCCCTTGAGCCCCCTTCTTTTGCCTTTGCTTTTTCTCTCCCTTTTGATCCATCTTTCTCCCCCTCCTTCTTCTTGACTCACCCTTTTGCTTCTGTCTCCCTCCTGATCCCCCCCTCCTTTTGTCTCCTGATCCTTCCTCCCCTTACCTCTTTCTCCCTCTTGACCCCACTCTCTGCCTCTTTCACCACCCGCTGCCCCATCTTGCCTCCCTTACTCTCCTCTGCCGGGTGCTTGCTGTTCTCTCGCGAGCCCCGGCAGAGGTCAGCGTCGGAGCGTTGCCATGGTAACTCGCGGCAACACTCCAACGCTGCAGGAGTGAGAGAGGCGACAGGGGAGCATTGTGAGCAGCTCCACGGGCTCCCTCTCTGCAGCACAGACCCTGACACAGGGTATCGGTGCTGGCACTGGCCGCATTTGCACGAGTACAAGTACTCGCGCAAATGCTGGTATCGGCACTGATACAGATACCAGTATCGGTATCAGTGCAACCCTATTTACACATAAATGGGTCATTGCTGTAATCCTTCGTTAGTTTATATAGTAAAAATACATTATAGAATCATTGTTTTTCTCCTTTGGTATATCAACACTGAACTGGTCTTCTTTCAAATGGAGTTGTCACTGATTGTATTTCTTATTTATGGGTATAGTAATGTTTCTCAATAAAAGCAGCTTCAATTAATCTTCATAGTATCTGAGCCATGAAGAGTGTTTGACAGTATGGAAAGGAGTTGTAGTTCAAGAGTAATTTAAAATTGATAAAATATCCCACCCCTTTTACTGATATAACACTGCTCACCTCAGACCAGCAAGGTGGTGTCCAGGTGGCTCACAGAGAGGGACAATCTTCAATTAGCAAATGGGAAAAACAGGTTGGGGGTGGCAGGGTTTTCCTTATGCTCATGGGAAGAAGATTGTGGGAGGGGGATATTTTATCAATTACTCTTGAACTACAACTCTGACAGTATTGAAATAACACTCTCCGTAGCTCAAATACTATGAAGATCAGAGCTGCTGCTTTTTTAACAAACATTACTATCCCTTTAATGCATCTGCCTCTAAACCATTTAACCTTTTGTTATGTTTAAATATAATTTAAGACCTTCAGTGTGGAAAACTAGATACTATATGAATTCTTATTGGGACCATTCCTCTCCTATAGTATTCCTGAAAATGGGATTGGTTCGGAGAAAGAAGGGGGGGGGGGGAACCAGCCACCTGGAAATAGTAACAGAGTGTGCTCTTGCCCCCAGTGGTCTGGTTAATAACATCATTCATTTCTGGGCTCAAACAGCCATGCTTCTACCAATCAAGGCCATAGCCAAAGTAGGATTCAGCCCAGTCCTACAGCCATAAATTGCATCTGTACTAGAGAATTCAGTTACGCTGAAGCAAAGAAAGTAATGCACTGCAGACACTATAGGCCCAGCTAAAATGTGCCAGAGTTTTGCGAGCGGTGCTTAGAATTCCAAAACAATTAAATAAATGCTGAGAGGAAATTGGGAACAATTAGATTTAGAACATAGGCAAAACAGGGTACATGCACCCTACCGGCAGCAGACAGACCGCTTTCAAGGAGTGGGGTTGAAGCCATTCTTCCATGACCCAATCATTTTTTGTTCATTTATATATTTTTTAATTCAACAAATTTACAGCTTTGTGGGGTCGTTGCTTAAAACATTGCATTCATAATGTGGCATGCTATTGGCTACCAGCAATATCAACAGTGACCTGCTGCTTCCAACAGTTTAGAGAAGAAACCCACAACAGTCCTATAGTTTGTACTCTTCACTTTACCACAGATATGTGGACAAGTGGTCACTTTCTTGCAGCATGAGGTTTCCAGGCCTTTGTCCATGACACTCATCAATCACATGCCTGTATAATTCTGACCAAAAAAACTGTCTTTGAATACACCAGTGAAGTGCAACAAAACCTGTTTAAAGAAAAAAGAAAGAAAAAGGGAACATGCGAACCACCAACATTTTGGCATGCCTGACATTAGGCAGGCTATTTTAAGATAAAAAGCCGACTTTGATAATTCTGGGAGATGTAGTCTTTTCATATACAAAAAGGGCAGTTTGTTTCTCCAGTCATTTGAAAATGGCAACCCCCTAAAGTTGGAGAGGAGAGGTTCCCCACAGTTGACAGCTGGGCAGAGTGGTGCACACCAAAAGCACTATAAGCCGACCTTCAAACACCTATTGTCAACAGGAGGCAAAACACATCCCATCCCAGTGAAGTGTATGAATCCAAAACGGCCACAGTACGGACACTCATTAGAATGTGAGCAATTCGACAGAAAACACTAACCTCCAAATTTTTTGAGATCCTGAAAATGAACCTATGAACTGGTCAATCCATTAATAAGGAATCTAGTAAATAGGAGAGTGCCTAATAGGAGATTATATAGACTCACTTAGACCACTAAGTAAGAGCTGTTTCCATGCAACCTTCCTGATAATGAGGTCACTTAAAATTTAGTTTAGCAGGAAGGGTTAATGTGAAAGGGAGGAGTGAGTCTCTGCCTCAAAGACCTTTTGGGAAGTGCCCTGCCCTCCTGGAGGAGAAAAACTTTACCCCCATATCTCCTGTGTTCCACATATGACAGGGAAGATTGAATTTGTACCAGAATGGCCACACTGTAGTTAAAATAAAAACTGTGGACCCCCAACAGGATTTTATCTAGGGAACTAGCATGATTTTCCATGTCAATGTTCTAATGCAATTCTGTGCTAAAACAGAAGCAGGGGATTTGTTTTGTGCTTGCCTAAAGCCCATATACAGAACTTTCCACCACAAAAAAAAAAAAAAAAAGGCTACTATGCAATGCTTTTGTCTAGGTGAGGATAGTATGACAGCGTATGGGTGATTTGCACCAAGGCGTTTCTCAATGTCTTTTTTACACCATGTCCTAACATGACAAAGGTGATGTGTGTTTATTGGAGTTAGAAACTTGGGCTGGTGGAAGTGTACCATATGCAAAATGGGCTTTTGAACATAAGTATAGATACAGAAACAGGATTTTCAAGCTTACGAGTGCACAGAAAATGAGCAGCACTAGCAAAACTGCGCATTATATTGTATTAAGCAAAATTCTGAAAGTCGTGGCGTTTCCCTAACTGTGTGTAGTTTCGAAAACGGTGTTTGCTTGTATACATCTGGCACCACTAGATAAGATTTATTTCAAGCTCTTTGATTTTAGGGGTCAACAATGCATTGCTTCATATCATAATGCAATGGAGACCTCTCTAGCATACAAGAGGTCAAATATGCATCTGTTTTTATTGAAAAGGTATGAAAAGTTTGCTCAAAAAAAGAGGGGGGAATTGGAAGAAATCCTTCCATTACATTTGAGACTAGTAGAAGTTAACAACTAAATTGTTACCTAGGAAATGTTAATCCTTTGAATAACAGAAGAGTTGGTAACAAATTGCTTCAAAATATGTTACGTACCACTCTGGTACTCAAAGAGTTAAAGGGATAGTAATACTTTATTACTATCCCCCATATTGTAGATATTTGCAAAATAATTTAATAGAAGTCAGCGTTGTGCTGACTGTAGGGATATCCGGTTTTATTTTCATCAGGAGGCTCTGCAGCAGAGCCGCAATAGAGTTTGAAAAAAAAAAAAAAAAAAATTATTTAACTGAAACGGTCTGTTTCAGTAAAAAAAAAAAAAAAAAAAAAAAAAAAAAAAAAAAAAAAGACCGTTTCAGTTAAATAATTTTTTTTTTTTTTTTTTTTTTTTTCTGAAACAAATTTATTTAACCAACGCAATCCCTTTAAGACATCCACTTGGGATGGTCTTACCTTAACAGCCACTTCTGCACTTATTTCCTCTTGGGTATCAGCTAGCCTTCTTTTGGCAATATCAGTCCTCCTGTCACAGTCTGCGATGAAAGACTGCAAGTGGTCCATTGCCTGCATGCAATAGCATCGATTTGTTACAATCAAAAACATTCAACATAAACATGCTAATTAAATATTAAAAGAGGTCTGAGTTTTAACAGATTACACCTAGGAAGCCATGTAATGTAGAATAATTTAGCCACAATGATATTGTATCCATTTTGAGGTTACATATTATGTGCAAGAAAAAGTTGCCAATTTTCAATAATAAATTATCTATATCAGGGCTCAAAATTTCCACTCGCCACTAGCCAATGGCGAGTGAAAATTTAGCCCTGGCGAGTAGAAATTCAGCCCTGGTGGGTATGTTTTGGCTTGCAGTGGCGAGTAACTTTTCAGGTCTGGCTAGTAACAAAGGACTTAAAATTATAAGCCCTGATCTATATTATATAATCTAAATAAATAAAAACCACACACAATCCACCTATTTTTTCCTTCCTTTCTACATTCTTACATACCTACAGTGAGATCACTGGACCTCACCTCCATTCCCAGAGAGCTGTCTGTCTGGAACTATGAAAGCAGAAAAGTTCTAAAATGTAGCACTATCCCTGCAGCAGAAAAACCTACCACCATACAGAGTACTAAGCACTGTTAAGATAGTGTTACACCATATAACTATTCCTGGACCACAGTCCCTGGCAGAAAGTATACAATGCAGACCTGTCTAGCATTGATGCGGTTACAAACCCCATTTAAGTCAATGGGCATGTGTTTAATTTCCGGAATATTTCTTTTTTTTTTTTTTTTTTTTCCTCCTATGATGCAGTTTGCTTACAGAAGAACTCCCTCACCTCTCATTTAGTACTTAGCACACTAGAGAGTTTACAGAATATTAAAGGGAAAAAAAAAAAAAAACTCACATCAAGCTCAAAGAAGAAATCTTGCTGCTTGGATGCAATTTCATAATCCGCCCTCAGTGCCAAATCATGAACTTTGAGACATTCCCCAAGGTCCATCCTCTGTAAAATACAGAAAGAAATTAAACAAGCTGTGGTAACAAACGGACAATTTTGTAGAATTAAGAAATTCATCCTAGAATGTCATTTAGTGCATTTAAGAAGCATGCATGCATGCTTTAACAATATTAATAACTAGAAGTGTTTTGTTTTGTTTTTTGTTAAAAGCAAAGACAAGAAGCTGAACATTTTCAAACAGAAATAATAAATTAGGAATAGTTGGCTATTAATTTACCAGAAAGGAGTACCCAGATATAGATGCCTTCCAAACAGCAGTAAAACTATATATAGACAGGTAGACATGAGTATAAAAGTACACCTATCTAGGTAAGTCAGTCTCTTAAGAACTACTTATTTCTAGGGTATAGTCTCCATTTAGATAACTGGAACATTAGCCAAACATTCTGTCATAGAATGGTTAACAGAAGGTCCAAAGACACTGATGGTAAAGCTTCTTCTGCTGGGTGGTTACTAGTCATGGTGGTTACATGGATCAACAAAGCAGAAAACACTGAATGCAGGATATGCCAGTTAACTGGATTAATGCAAACAGACTTCGCTGAAGGCAAAACAAGAGTTTGGCTGCAGTATGAGCTGCTTTACTAAATATGACACAGGTATTCTATAATGGCATGAAATCAGTAACAACAAGCTACCTCTGGTTAGAGTAAGAAATAACTTGTCATGTGCACTCCATTAATATCCTATAACAAAGTCCTAGAATGCGTCGCTCACTGTATGCGTAACCGCACATGCGCAGTGGGTACTCGCAGAATGGGTTGAGCTGACAGCCTGTCTGTGCTCCCAGCTCCGGGGCAGCAGCGGAGGCAGCTGGGTGACAAACTGTCACCCAGTGCCTCCGCTGCTGGCCCAGAGCCAGGAGCACAGACAGGCTGTGAGCCATCCGGAGCTCCTTGCTCCGGATCAGCCCGTGTATACGTGCTTTGTAACTAGTTTAACATAATTCCTTAACTGAATATCTGGAAGGAAAATGCTGAGCAAAATATTTGATGCGCTTTTGCAAGCTAACTGAAGCACATATAAAATATGTAGATTTTCTGTATTTTTCATTTTGAAGTCTGCAATACGAGTCCATTCAGAGAATGCATCTTTGTTTTTTGTTATTTTTAAATACTGCTGACAAACGTTCATTTAAATTTACAGAACTGAATACTGCAAGCTCTCTCTAACATAAGCTAAAATAGATTTCTATACAGGACTATGGACTAGGTCCATGTTCTGGTTTCCCTCAGACCTCCATAGGGATGATATACCGATCTGCAACATCCAGTTACATTGCAGTATTGCGACATCCTGATGCTCATGACTTATAAATGCTTAATGGTACCCATAAACTTGGCTACCAGGCAAAATGATTTAGTGCAAAGGCAGCTTATGGAGGGAGGGAAGAAGGAAGATGTATATTAGCAGACCCTTATGAAGCAGCTAAGTTAGCCAGGGAGCATATACCACATTTCTATTCACTGAAATGGTAGAGAAAAATTGTCCTTACTCTCTAACAGGTGCCCAAACTGTATCCTTGTAGTTACACACAGATAAATGAATGGGAGACCCAACATGAATAGTACTTTTGCATGGAAGGCACTCATCCACACTTTGTACATAACAACTGATTTTAAATGCATTTTTCTGTCCAGAAAGACTCTTATTTCACCCCTCTGGTGAAAACGGATAGACTTTTAGTGGTTTAAAAAGGCACAGAGGTGATTTTCAAGATATGCGATTATGCAGGCTTTATCCAAGTATGTCAGAACAAAGTTCTGCTCTGATTTCCCAACTAATAAGTCAAAATTATAAACACTAAACGGATTGAAAAAACAAATGAGTTAAAACGCAATTTATCATTTAGGGAGACTAAAAGCTTTGTAAAGGCATCTACTTTAAATGGGCATTTATTTACAATGCATTCAAATCTAGCATCTAACAGAATGCCCCCCTCCCCCAAATAAAAACCCTGGGGCCCAATGTAAAAATCAATGAAATAATTACATTTCAAAACAATTCTTAACCAATGTTTTTCAGTAGAACAAACAAGTAATGCTGCCTGTATAAGTTTATGCAGAAAAATCCAAGACAGCTTGTTAGTTTTCGATAATATATAACTTTGAGGCTATGCACATACTAGTGTATTTATATTATTGGATAGAGTCTGGTGCTTAATTTGTTATGCTTTTCTCAGTCTGGTCACTTAGAAAGATTGGGCTCCTGATCGAAAATTATATATATTTGCTTCTACATCCCTAAAATCTAACCCTAAACTTTCTTATCCTCCAGCTTTCAAATGGTTGATGGTGTAATATGCGGATTATATTTAGTTCAGTGCTGGATAAAGAAGTGTTCCCAGGATCATCAGTCCAAGTACTTCATGGGTTGCAACATCTGCTAATGACACAATATATCTGTTATCTGAGATCGCGGGATGGACAGATATATTTTTGTTACACAAGCTGCTCTGTAGTCAGATATATTGGATAGCAGGGCCACCATCAGAGAAAAGTGGACTGCCATCTCTGGGCCAAAGGGGGGGGGGGGCAGTCTGTAAAGGAGATTCCAAGCTATTCACAAAAATGTGGGCACTGGATTTTCCACTCATAATTTCATATCCCCTGACAAAGCTTTGCGGCAATATGCGTCGGGATATGTGGCTCTCTTTGGAGATGTAACTGACTCACCTATGTCCTGCTGATTGGAGGTTGGATTGTCTATTTTGTTCTATGCTCTCTGTATTTATTTTCAATATTTGGTATTCTACACTGAGAGAGTCTATATTGTATGTATGTATGTATGTATGTGTGTTTTTGCCCTTATAATTTTTTTTTTTATGAGCCTTTATCTATTTGGCTCAACTTCACACGGTTTCTCACTTGTAATTACTCAGCATCTAGTCCATCTGATTAACTGTACCTAAAAAAGTGGCAGGAGTCACTTGCCGTACTGATGGTGGTAGAATCATCTCCTATATGCCTGAATTTGTTATGGATTCCAGCATAGAAAAATAAAATAAATAAAAAAAAAAACAAAAAAACTTTATTCAGCTTTTTTTCCCCCCCACACAACATAAGTTTAAAATGAAATGATTTGATAATTACATTCATGCTAGATCATATCTTAACTTAAGCAATAGTAATAGGTCATAATACGGAGAGGTTTGATTCATCCTGTTAGTTTGTTGTAATGCTCTCCACAGTTGGCAATGTACAGATCACTCTTGCTTTTACATAAATATTATAAAATTTACCCCTCCCACACCTTTTTCCAAATGTTAAGCAGCCTCCCCTCAGATTTGGAATCCGGTAAGCAAACCAGACAGATCGCAACAAGGACAATCTTCTCTCCAACAGGATTGAAATAACACTCTCCATGACACAAATACTATATATTGTGAAAGGAAGTCTACTTCCTTACACGAAATCAAAAGGGTTTAGACTACTATACTTGCTCAATCCTTTTTAACCTTAACGGACCAAGGTCCAATGCAATGCATTGGGCAAACTAGTCTTTCAAAAGGGACAAGTCCAAGGAGAGAATGACTGCACATAACTTAAACTATGATTAAAAAGCAAAGTAACAGAATCAGTTCATTTCTGCTTTAGTTATACTTCCTTCTTTAAAGCCAAAATCATGGCAAGCAAATAATGTGTAACAATTTATAAGGTTTGCGACAGTGGTCCTCCACCTGGGTGTATTGGCACTTTGGTGTGTCCTGTACACTTGTTTAGGGTGCCTCAGTTTTTCTATGAAGACCGGAAAAATGTGAATGACCAGTATCATGTGTGTGTATGTATATCACCTTCATTAGATCATTGAGAAACATGTATAACATGTCAGTGGTGGGAAAAAAATTAAAATCATTGAGAACAACTGGTTTATGGCATATCACTGAAGCAAAGACACAAAATGTAGACAGACATTTTGGGGGTGCCATGTTCCTCATAGTTTATCACCTTGAGGACCAGAGGGTTTGGTAATGCATCGCGCACACCTCTGGTCCTTAACGGGCTAATCTTACGTAAGTATGGTACAGCCCATCCTACAAGAAGTGATGTATGCTAGGAAGATGTACTTACAGCTTTGCTTTCCTCTTTAAATAGACAAAGAAAAAGAATACGAACCGTTCCTAAGAGGATGTCATGGGGACAGCAATTGAGAAGGTGGCTTTTGCACACTCTGTCATCATTGAACTTGATCCTCTGCCGTGTAGTGTCACCTGCAAAAGAAGAGCCCAGGATAACCCATATTAGACTATGGCGTCTATGTTAACAAAACTGTTCTTGAATGCAGAACCAAGATCTCATCCTAACATGGGGAACGGACTAGTTGGATACTGGAAGTGCAGAAAAATCCTGAGGCTGATGCACTAAGAGGTTGAACAATTCTGGAACAAATTAGTTGCACCATAGGGGACAAACAAAAATTACAACTGTTTTAAATGAAGCTTTAAATTAATTTAATGCTAGAAAGGTCTCCAAAGCAAACACCATGAAATGGAGACCGCCCAAGCATTTATGCTAAAGAAATTCTCATTTAAATGAATTGAGTTTTTTTGTTTTGTTTTTGTTCCTCCCTATGGTGCAGTTTGTTTGCCCCAGGATTGCTCCACTTCTTGGTGTATCAGCCTCCCTGTGGAGCAACTTACAGTACCAAAGTAGTGAATACAGCAAAAGTTAAACGGACCTGTACTGACAGTAACTGTAGAGTGTATTGTGTTAAATGAAAATCCAAGGCTTTTTCAATCTGATAACCAATTGACAAACTGAAGCAAAGTTATACTGCAAAGCTGCCTGGCACATTAAATTCCCCCCACACAATAACTTTTTTCCCCCCAGAACACACACAAAAGTGACCAATTCAAAAATGGAAAGCTACCAAATTGTAATGCTGTTTTAGGGATGGTGCTAAAGCACTAGTAAAGTCAAGTAGGATGCAATATACATTTGATTCTTGACTTAAGTTAATGAATAGTTATGAATTACTATACTAGAAACACACCTGTGTCTGTAGCAACTAATATGTACTCTTATGCACAACACTATGGGACAAATTCAGAATGTTCCAAAGCAATAGGAACACCGAATCAAGCCCTTCATCCCTATTATCTAGAGCAGAGCAGAAGGCATTGGAACAATACAAAAACACTGCTCAGCATTAACAATACAGGTTTACATAAATAATTTGGCAACCAATACAAGAGACTTGGGACAAAAACCATGGTTCCCAAAGCAGCCATCAGTGCAACTACTAGAAACTAACAGGGGAAGGTTACAGTGGGGTGCGAGGTGTAATATACATACAAACCTGAAAAGTACTTACACTATTCAAGACTCAGGGATACTGCTTATTGTGCAACATTTTACCAACAAGAATCAGCATTACCCATGACGTGCTCTGTGGATTGCCAAAATTTTTCATGATGTGATCAGCTGGAGCCCCAGTTTTTCCTATGTTTTTTTTCTATATCCTTTGATGCAGACAATTGAAAAGCAGAAAGCAAGATCCAAATGCAAGACACTATTTATCCACGCTTAGGATACTGGCAGCTGTTTCCACCACTCTAAACTAAAATGTATGTTTTGTTTTTTCTGGATTCCCTGACAAAATACTCAGCAACTTATTCTTCAGGTAATGCCAAAAGGGGAGAATAAGGAGGGGTTTAAAAAAAAAAAAAAAAAAAAAAAAAAAAAAAAAAAAAAAAAAAAAAAGGAATTACCCTCTTAAAAATTAACACTAATTATGAAGACTTGTTTTTTTTCCAGAGCCATCTACCAACCTTTAAGAGCATCGTATTTATCTCATTGAACCTTCCTATAAAAAGATGCAAGCTTAGAGAATACTGAACAACTCAAATGACAACTACAGATTACTATTTTAGCTTTATACAGCTTTGCAATATCAGGCATATCTTAATTAACCCTTTGAGGACCACAGGGGGCATGCAACACATTGTAATACATGGTTTGCCCATCTGGTTCTTAATGGGTTAATGGACAATCGAGTTTGGGATTCCTCACTCCAGAAAATAATTAGTGCCATATCAGGGTGGCATTCAGCAATTTTGTTTTAAACTAAAGTGGTCACTTTTAGTTTAGAGTGGCAATTAACAAAACAATAGCTCTACGAGTAAAACACTCGAATAGAAACACTAAAGGGAAAAAAATAAAGTTATTCTAATACAAATGAAGAGCACACAGCATCTGGAGAGTTGTTTACTGCAGTGTCAAAGTGGTCTATTCCCTGTTAGAAGGTCACTGCTGCTAATAATTTTTTTTTTTTTTATAAACACAAATGATCAAATCTGAGACATTCTTGAAGGCACCAACTAATGAGTTTCCTAAACTCACTTAAATTTTACTCTGCAGTGCCACAACAGGATATAAGTAACCTGATGATAGAAAACGGATTTAATCTTCCATCTCAAATTAACGCCTCATAACTGGGTTCACTGCTCACCTTACAGTAATGTTTAAATTGTATAACTTAGAAATTCATTGGTGTTTAAACCACAACCGAATCAGCTCGGCTCCAAGTGTTATTAATCATTTTTTCCAGATTAAAAATCTACTACTGACAGCATTACCGGCTGTTGTAGTCTAGAAATGGATAATCTTGTGCTTGCAGAACACCAGCTATTGCTGAACTACAACTCATTCTCCTCACTTTGGCTGCAAGGATGAAAGGAACTGTAATTCCACTCTAGCTGGAGGGCCATAAATTACCAGCTTCTGTTCCAGCCAGTATGAATCACTTCACTTCAATTATCAGCTTTAATAGGATTCTAAATTAACACGTCTCTTTAGACTGCCCATGTGAGTAACTTCTAGGTAATAAACTGGTGTTTTGGTGTAACAGTCACAAAATTGGGACTGCAACTAGACTATCAAGAACCAATAATAAAAAATATCTGGCTGTCTGCAATAAAAAAAAAAAAAAAAAAAAAAAAAAAAAAAGATTTGCAGGCTGTTTTACAGGATTTGTTACAATTTAATACATTTAATACCTTGCATGCCAAGTACAAGCTTTTACACAACATTTTTTTTTTAAATAAAAATTATATAAATTCCTGCTATCCTGAAGAATTTAAAATTAGATTTATAAATGTTTGGTGCTATCAACAGCCTTATTTTCCCTGAGACTACATGTATACCATACAAAAATACTCTTGGTGGGGGGAAAAAAAAAAAAAAAAAAAGAAAAAAAAACACGCACACATCTCCTCACTATTTTGGAGGGAAAAACGCTTAGAATCTTGGAAGTCCAAACTTGCGTTCTCGTTTTGTTGGCAATCATGGAGAGGATTAACTTATCTTGTTGAAGTATGGTGAGCACATTTGGTTACATTTTCTAATTTTAATAAAATTATATGGCTCTTTTTAGGCCAGCAGCTGCAAAGATTTAAGTCTTTTTTGTTACACAACTGCGTTTGTCCACATTCATTAACACATCTGAAAAGTTTGTTATAACTCACGGCTCGGCGAATGCGGGGCCTTTCTGATACTCCCTTGCGGACTGAAGTAGGCAGGCATAGATACATTGAACCTTTATAAATAAAACAAGGGGGCCAGATTGTTCAGTTTGTATAAAATATATTGCTTCCGCCAGCAATTTCAAACACAGTATAAAGAATTACATATTGATCGACACGTTATGCTTAACATAAATAGTAATAGCTTAAAAAGAAAAAAAAAATTCCCCAATGCAATTTACCACATTTTGGGTATGCAGTTTCACAGAGTCAGGTAAAAGAAAAATCTGTTTAAAATCTAGAGACCTTTGCATAATTTACACTTTAAGATAATGACAAAAACAGACTTCAGATTATTTTTCACAGATACATCTTTGCAAAGGACATGGGTTTATAACTCCAAACATTTCTTGGTACAGTGTATTATAAAACACTGTAGCTATGGTATACTTCAGTTTTACATACCGCACAGCTGTGAAAATATTTGTTTTTAGCTGGGAAGAATAGAGCTTATGGCATTTGTTCAACACATCTTCATGATTATGCTTATATTTTATGTCAAAAAATATTATGTAACTTTGTAAGATGATATATTATATATATATATATGCAATACCTTTAAAGATAATATCAAATGCACTGCTTTGCAGTATATGTTATCAAGACATTTAGAATTTCGAAGGTTTAAAAAACATCTCAAGGTCTTAAATTGCTCTGTGAAACAGCATTACCCCACTGCCTGGGTAGAATTTTACAACAAATGAAGTCATGCTGTGATTGACAGTGGATACATCCAGCAATTGCATGTCATAACACTTTGAAGAAAATGGAAACGGGAGCACAGCTTGCAATTAATGTACAGCCCGAGCCAAACCATGGGTGTGAGGGTTAGAAAACAAATAGTTAAAATCAAGTGGTTTAATATGCAAGCATACTTAAAGATGCTGCAGTAGCCATCCCTGAATGAATCTAAATATCAGAAGCAATACCAAATTTAGAAACTGAAAAACACCAACTGCCATCTAGAGGCTACACAGTATTTTGCTACAATACCATTGGTTTTGCTGTACAAATAGAATTATCAAAATATTTTATATTTTGTAGGTTTAAAACCTAGAACGGTGTTGAAAACAAAGAAGGGGAACTGAAACATGGCATTGTTTCAAAAGGTTGATCACCCAGCACTTGTTGCCTTTATAGAACAACCTTGCATTTACAAGATACAGTTAAACGGTTTTACTGCATAAAAGTACAAATTAACTTATGTTAATGCAAATTCTGACTACCTTTTATAGACATATTAGGAAAATAGATAATACAGCAACCACAAACTGTACAATAAATCAGATATTGCTTGTTAGCCTCTCACCTTTTGCAGTTTAACTGCATTTGTAAGTACACAGACTTTTTTGTAGTGTAACAGAAATACAGCTAATTTGCTCCAACACTTAACAAGGAACGTGTCAATTTAAAGAAGGTAATTTAGCAATGCACATGTATTAGCAAATTAAGCCCGAGTTAAGGTAACGTACCAGGTCTATAAACTGCAATTAGCAGCAGCAAAACAAAGATCAACACACAAAAACAGACTTTAAAAATGCGTCTATGTATTGTCACAACTTACTGTTTATAAGCATTCCTGAGATGGACACACAGTTCAAAGAATAAATGAAAAGGGGGCTATTTACTTTTGCAATTTTAATATTATAGTACCATGTATTTTTATAGTTCAAAAAGTATGCACCTGATCTTGAGTTAAAGTAATACAACGTGCATACAATTAAATGAATGTGTTGTGATAGCACACATGCACATTGGTAATGATATAAACCGTGTATGCCCCCACTTAATTGCTCCATAACACGAGGGATTAGTTGCAGTTGTAACTTTATTGTAATTGACTTTAAACTACTTGACTTTTAATATTACAGTGTTCAGTTTGTTTGTGCTGCAGTTTGTTTCACGCAACAAAAGATAATGTATTTAGAAATGTAGATACAATACAGACTGAAGTTAACTTTTTGCAAGTTCACCTTTTCGGTCATATATTCGGATGAGATATGTGTGTGTGTGTGTGATTGAAGGACATTGTATCTCCTGTTGGAACACTAGCACAGAGAACATCCTTGACTTTTCATGCTGGTTTCTAGATTTAGTCCTTCAACCATGTATCTTCTGACCCCATACTTTAAGAATGAGACAGGTGTCAGCAACCTAGTCTGTGTCCAGTTATTGCTTGGGACTACCACTCTCCTCACTCACAGACGCCATGAACTGATGTTGGATTACAACTTCAGTGATCCACAACAGTTGGAAAAAAGCTGCCATCTACACTCACGTCCTTTCTGTTTATAAGTACATGTAAATACAGTTCTTTGTAGTCACTGGATGGTTTGGCTGGGTTAATGTATGAGTACTTAGAGTGCCAAAAGTTTTGCACACGCATGATTTAAAGGGTTAACGCGGGGATGAACACTCTGTGATCTTCCATCTGTTACTGGACTACTATTCCAATAATCATCCTCCTGCAAAAAGGCTGTGGAATTTGTAATCCAACAACTGCTGGAAAGCCGTGTTATCTATCCTTGGTTTGTGGCATTGTGCATTTTATTTCTACCCCTTTTAATTCCAGATTGTCACAAAATGAGGACACGGGTAGTAAATTAGTTTCGCTGGGGTGTGACACAATTGGCTAAAGAGTATCACGCTGTCAATCCCTCCTCCCCCGGTCATAACAACACACTACCCGTGGCTTTTCTGCTGTTATTGGACATTGAATCCGACCACCATAGGCTGGCAGTAATTGTAGCCCGATAACAGTCGATGGGCCACAAGCAGCCTACCCCAGCCACAGAGAAATGTATGTAAGAATGAATTAAAAAAAAAAAAATACAACCCGACACTTAATTAAGACAAGCCAGTGCTGAACAGTACGTGATAACATACGGAGCCTCTTACCATCCCTAGAGGTCCCCATGAGCTGGTCTAGCATGGCGCGCATTTGGGCCTGCGCCGACATTTTGACGAGGAATGATAGGGACGTGGAAGAAACTGTTCGTTCTACGTAATTCCGGGATATCCTAATAATTGGCTCTCCTGTGCTCCGGGAAAGAGAAAAGGAAGAAAAACAGCCGGTCCGCTCCTCACACAGCGGCCGGAGAAGGTTAAAGCATCTAAGGAACCAGACACTAGGGCTGTTATCACGAGTGCGCGTGCACTTGCAAAGTAGGAACCCGCACACTCATCACAAACTAGCGCGATTGGTTACACAGAGTTCCGTTTCCTTGGCTAGGGTGTTGATTGGTTTACAGATCAGCCTTCAAGTTGTCTGTCCCATTATTGATTGGGTGAACAGCCATCTACCTCTTTTTTTCGCCCTCGAACACTGATAGGTCTCGCACTTTCTTCGTTACGGGCTCTGATTGGTTAAACAGTCGTTTTGTTTTCTTAGGTCACTTCAGCTGGCGTGTGACGTGTCACAATAAACATATAATTTTCTGTATCGTGTGTATACTTTCCACGAATCAGTTGTTTTTAATCGATGCTTCCTCAAATTGGTGTTGTGGACAAAGCAACCAGTTGTTAAGTATGCTTACCTACCTACATTTCACATGACCAAAGAGGAGATGGTGTTGCGGCTGGGCTGGACATTGCCGAGAATTTGTAGATGACTTTATGACCTGTTGACGGCTATTTATGTAATGGAGTACATTATTTAGAACAAGACTAATGCATTTTATTTACACATTAATTTGTAAGCACAGATCCCGAAGTTCAACCAAACATTAAAGTTTGTTTTATTGCTGTGGAACTATGGGCCACACTTACATACATCCCAAGTGTCCCTCTTTAGGAGGGACAGTCCCTCTGTCCCTCTTTCCCACCCTGTTGTCCCTCTTTGTAGGAGGTCAGACTGTGTGCAGGGCCGGCTCCACCTATAGGCGAGGTAGACGCCGGCCTAGGGCGCACACGTACTGGGGGCGCGGGCATGCAGCGGAGAAGAGCTGCGCCCGCACACACCACGCTGGGAACCACAACACAATCAGGTCTGTGTTGCTACAGCGCTCCCTCATTGGGTCGGATCTTTAGTAATGCAGAGCGCACTGGGAGTCATGATCTCCCGCCACGCTCTGCATTACTGAAGAGAAGACTGCGCGGGAGCTACAGGTATGTGATGGGGGGCAAGTTGGAGCTGAGGGGGCATAGTGGAGCTGCTGGGGGCAAGTTGGAGCGGATGGGGGGCAAGTTGGAGCAGATGGGGGGCAAAGTGGAGCTGGTGGGGGCAAAGTGGAGGTGATGGGGGTAAGTTGGAGCTGAGGGGGGTCAAAGTGGAGCTGAGGGGGGTCAAAGTGGAGCGGATGGTGGCAAGTTGGAGCTGATAGAGGCATAGTGGAGCTGCTGGGGGGCAAAGTGGAGCCGATGGGGGGCAAAGTGGAGATGATGGGGGCAAGTTGGAGCTGAGGGGGCATAGTGGAGCTGCTGGGGGCAAGTTGGAGCTGATGGGGGTAAGTTGGAGAGGATGGAGGTCAAAGTAGAGCTGATGGGGGCAAGTTGGAGCGGATGGGGGGCAAAGTGGAGCTGAAGGGGGGGGCAAAGTGGAGCTGGTGGGGGCAAGTTGGAGCGGATGGGGGGCAAAGTGGAGCTGATGGGGGCAAGTAGGAGCGGATAGGGGGCAAAGTGGAGCTGTTGGTGGCAAGTTGGAGCTGTTGGTGGCAAGTTGGAGCTTCTGGGGGCATAGTGGAGCTGCTGGGGGGCAAAGTGGAGCCGATGGGGGTAAGTTGGAGCTGATAGGGGCAAGTTGGAGCTTATAGGGGCATAGTGAAACTGAAGGGGGGGGCAAAAGTGGAGCTGGTGGGGGAAGTTAGAGCGGATGGGGAGCAAAGTGGAGCTGATGGAGGCAAGTTGGAGCGGATGGTGGGCAAAGTGGAGCTGATGGTGGCAAGTTGGAGCTGCTGGGGGCATAGTGGAGCGGATCGGGGGCATAGTGGAGCTGGTGGGGAAAAAGTGGAGCTGGTGGGGGGGCAAACTGGAGCTGGTGGGGGTAAGTTGGAGTTGATGGGGGGCAAAGTGCAGCTGATAGGGCCAAAGTGGAGCTGATAAGGGGCAAGTTGGAGCTGGTGGGGGGCATCTCTTACAGGCATCTCCAGACCAGGGGCAGACTGGCCCAGGGGGCAGAGAGAGGACAATAATGAAAAGAGGTGGGGTATAAGTAGGCGGGGTATAAAGGGGTGGGATACAAGGGGCGGAGCGAAATGTGCAGCAAAATTAGGTTTTGCCTAGGGTGGCAAAAATCCTTGCACCAGCCCTGACTGTGTGGTGTGTATTACTTTGCTCTACAGCAATAAAGCAATAAACTTCAGTATATGTGTTTAGACATTAGTCTGTGCAAATAAAATACTTTGGTCTTGCACTAAATCATTTATTCAGTTACATAAATAGCCAGTAATAGGTCATGAAATAACCTAAAAATTCTTACTAATGCCCCGCCCACCAGCCACGCCCCCAACAATATCACCTAAAACTACAGTGTCCCTCTTTGGCCATGTGAAATGATGGGAGGTATGCACTTACATACATATCACACCGTCTGATCTCCTAAAAAGAGAGACACCTGGATGACCTTATTTCCATTTAGGGACACTGGAGATATGAAAGTAGCAGATTACTTGTCCTCAACTCTAGTGCAGATATGCGGTAAGGGTCACATTATATCACCTTCTCTTTCACACCACAGAGTTCTAAATGTTAGAGGGAGAGCTGCCCATTGACTGATGTAACAAAAAGTGGTGCCTGAGATTGGCTATAAAATGATTACATCAAGCCCAAAGTCTTAGACTAGCATTACACTACAACAAAATTGCACTGCAGGCTCCTGTTTGATGTCAGGATCAAGGCAATATTCTCTCTCTAGGGTTTAGATCTCTGAGGCATAATTTTCTTGCACTAGGTAAGAGGCAGCTTTCCTTTTAGTATTTAGAACTCTGTGCCCTGGAGTCTTCAATCGGGGACTTTGTATTGACCAAGAATGGGGCTGCCTGGCACATGGGACACACATTTAAAATCTGTGACTATCCTCGGCAATCTGGGGCATGGGGACAATAGGGTGGGAGAGAGGGATTTAGATCTTAAGGAGGGACACTTGGGAGATATGAGCATGTGATCAGAGGCAGGAATCTGATTGCCATCACAAATTAAAATACATGCACTTGGCATACCTCCCAATTGTCTTTTAAGTGTATGCGTTTATATTACTCTGTGAAAATAAAATACTTTGGTCTTGCTTTAAATCATTCATTAAGTTACACAAAGTGTTGAACACCAGGTTGGGGAAGGAAGACAGAGTGCCTTCCTGGGCACCAGATTTCATCTCTTACACGATCGCATAGTCCATCAGTACCATTGGAGACATCAGAAAGGGTCCTGCTAGACCTCGTTGGGGGACGACTGTGTAAAAAAAAAAAAAAAAAAAGTGGGTGAAGTTAGCAAGAGAAGAAGATAGACACACATTGATAGAGCGACACTGGGGAAAAATAGCTAACTTTTGGGGGTCTAACACCCCTCTTTGAATTTACCAGTGCAATCCAAGAGCCTTGCCAGGACTCAGAAAGACCTTACTTTGAAGGGAATGAAGAGGCAGGAAGACGCCGCCACTTCTCAGTTCAGAAGAGTTAGTGAACGGGAGCAGGAGGCCCAGACCTGGCACTTCTCCCCAACTGGTGGCCAACCAGTTCTCACTAGCTTACCAACTGAGTCCACTAGTGCAGAGAAAGGCACGATGACAGCGCACCTCAAACTCCAGGATCTGTCCATGGAAGCAGATATGAGAGAGTGGTTTGATTATATGAAGCACACCTTCAAGAAATATCGGGCGGATCAGACGCTCAGTGTAGCGCAACTTGGTTCCAGGGTGCAACACCTGAAGGAAGAAAGCAGACTTCACAACTTGGAGCAAGTTGTGGCTGAGCAGCAAGATACCATCACCTCATTGTTACACAGAATTGAGGACTTCGATAAAAAAAGGTAGACGCTCCCACCTGCACATAAAGAATTTACCAGACTCTGTGTCCAAAAAGGATTT
Organism: Rhinophrynus dorsalis; assembly: GCA_037306005.1. Classification (NCBI taxonomy): domain Eukaryota; kingdom Metazoa; phylum Chordata; class Amphibia; order Anura; family Rhinophrynidae; genus Rhinophrynus; species Rhinophrynus dorsalis. The sequence continues at coordinate 123,282,122 of CM074722.1, forward strand.
GGAGGCCAAATGCAGAACAAATTTTCCGGGACCTTCTGGACACTACCACTGACCGCATAATTAAGTTCGAAAGGATTAATTGCTCATTACATCCACTAGGTAATTAGATTAAGCCCCTAAGAGATGAGGTCTGCTGTCTGCATAACTGTGCAGATAAGGAACACATTTTGAGGAAAAGCAGGTAGTCTGCTCCTATCCGTTTTGCAGGGGAGCATATCCACATCTATAATGATGTTTCTATGTGCATTCTGCAGCAACAACAGCAAATGAAACCGCTCACAGAGTACTTGACCAGGCTTAACATCCGATACTGCTGGGGGTTTCCATTCAGCCTCCAGGCTAAACTTGGTGGTAAATCGCTCTTTTACTTTCGAGGGAAGGGAATGACCTCTGCGCCAAGCTCCAGCTACCGCTCATTTCTTCATCTGCAGAGGCTGCCTGCGGACCTGACATGACTTCTTTGATCACTTTACTTGGATGTCCTCAAGATCCTTATAGTTCTTCGACACCCAAGTGGCAGAGGAAACCTAGCTGCATGAGATAGGACAGCCCTTGAGGACTTTGCCTGCTTTGACCTTTGTTCCTGCACAGGAGGGTGAGGATTAAGACTTATCATTGTCTCGGGGGACAGGACAGTGAACCTTTGAAGGGTCCCCAGTCTTTGGAGTCTTATCATACCTACCGGACTGTGACTCTCCCCGTCCATCCAACATGTGGGGACTCTCCCTTTTTCCTGTCCTGGGATCTGTCTCGAGGGATCGGGGAAGACTTTTGCCACAAGACTGATAATCTTGTCTGTGGTCAGTACCTGGTGGCTTAGGGCATATTCCTGAACTGGTAAGGGGATATGTCAGAGAAGTCTTATTAGGACTCCTGGGCTCAACAGTGGGGATGGGAGAGTGCTGGTGGAGCTCATTACACTCCTCAAGGTTGATATGCCTCCACTACGTGCATGAGAGAAAAATGTGGTCGGTTTTCACACCTCGTACCTCCCAGATGTGCAGGACTAAATCCTAATTGTCCCATCCTTTGGTATGTATTAATGAGAGACATGTTGCAATGATGGAACCAATGTGCTTCCATTTTACCCTACATCTAGTTGGTCCATTAAACTTCTTTTGCTCTCCCCAGGTGGGGTGAATACTCTGATGGTTGTTAACCATTAGTTTAGACCCGATTCCTCCCACCCCTTCTTTCCCCCTGGTCCCACGGGACTATAACTATTGTCCTATTTCATATTGGTCCTTTGAACTTGCATGTAAGGTTTAAAAGGGCAGGATATACCTACCTCCTTTCTCTGTCATTCTTTTCCTCTCCATATGTGCAAACAAAAAAAGCAAAACAGTTGCTATTTATTTCCAAAGAAACACCAATCAAAAGTTGGTGCAATAATTATAGCAACTCACCCAGTAACATGTAGTGTGGCAATCCAGAGCAGCCCCCGTGAATCCCAGCAAGATTCCAGCAAACAAGAAGGCACAGTATGAGGGCGCTCAACAGACTCACCAAGGATTCAAAGACCAGTCAGCAGATAATCATAAAAGACTAAAAGTGGGTTTTTTGAGCTACGACTCTAGCCTATGATTAAGTGAAGTCCCATGCACGGAACACGTTAGGCGGATCGTTATTATATCTCTGTTTTCTCCTCAACACTATTTGTGATGTTTTTAAGCTGACAATAAAGAAAAAATCTTTTACAGCTATCCGCTGGCTGCTCTTTGAAGCCTTGGCAAGTCCGTTGAGCACCCTGGGACTGTGCCTTGTCCTCTGTATATACTTTATCTTGCCCCCTCAAATTCTCTTTGACCTTCCCATGCTGGGGTACCCCACCAGGGATCAATGTAACCTTTCTCCCCTTAACCATCACCCAATCAGGGAGTGGGTGGCCATGGAAGTTTTTTTTATTTTTTGACATATACATTCTGGAATGGCAGCGTTGCGTGCAGCTGTGCTGCCATCCCAGAATTCTATTACATGCCATGACCTTCACCAGTCCTTAAAGCACCTCCACTGATGAGGATCCTGGCACATCATCGGTCGCTAAGGTGTTAAGGGATAATGGCTGATGTTACTATAATACAAAAAGAAGAACCAGAGGGGCACTCGTAATGTAATATAGCCTGAGGTAAAAACACCTTCACCAATTCACCCCCGTACTCACAATAATTCACACCACTACAAGTGATCAGCTGGACAGATGAGGGATTCACGACTGCCCTCACTCAGTCACGTCACAGTTGTATCAGATTGCAGCTCTCCAACAACAACAAAAGACCTCTCCCAAGATCTTTAAATGCAACAAAAGCAGCAGCAATAAGGGGCACAATCCACAATATTATCAATAAAAATATTAATCTATCAAAGATGATACTCACAAGATAAATCCCACCGACCTAACTACAATGTAGTGATAATAACAGCCAAAAACAAAACATGTTTCAAAGCCCACTGCTTCTTTTTCAAGAGCTGTGTGGCTACATGTATTTAAAAAAATCTTTGCATTAAGAACCTTACCTGCTGGCATCCTCCCGTTTATATGGCACCAGAGCTTAGCATAACCCGGAAGTGAATGCAACAAACATTCTCATCATAAAAGATATGCGCATGAGCACGCAAATGCACCTAGTCCAATGTGACAATGCTTAAACCTCAATGCTAATGTGCACGCCAATGTGTCAGTCATGTATAACGTGACAACATTGAGCACAAAAAGAAACACACACATCAGCATTACATGAGTGCACAATATCACTCCACCTCAATATCACAGTCTCCCTTAGAGGCTAAGTTTTCCTGTGCTTCTACCTCTGTATGGCCTCTGGCCACTTCCTCATTGCTGACATCAGGTAACATACACTAGCATGGATGTCTGTTTATGGGCCTATTCTGGGTGGCCTAATTGGGTCCCGCCTCCTTCTGCTCCTTTATAAACCTCCTTGGGCCTGGGAGTCATTGTCCTTACTTGGTGTTCCTGCTCGTTACTCTTGCTCTCCGTTGTGACCCGTGTTTGCCTGAGAATCTCGCTCTGTGTATGACCACGGATTGTCTGACTACCCACATTGGTTCTGACCTGTGGCTCTGGCTGACTACTCACTCTGTGTATGACCCCGGCTTGTCTGACTACCCACATCGGTTCTGACCTGTGGCTCTGGCTGACTACTCGCTCTGTGTATGACCCCGGCTTGCCTGACCAGTGGCCGTGGCTACTACCCACTCTCTCTAGCCTCCAGTTGCCTTTCCTGTGGGCCTGGTTACTTTCGTTCCTTGTAGTCCTCGGTTTGCCTGACCAGTGGCCCTGGCTCCTACTTGCTCAGCATAGTCTCCGGTTGCCTGACCAGTGGCCTGGTTACTCTTGCTCCGTGTAGTCCCCGGCTTGTCTGACCTGTGACTTTGGCTGCCTACTCGTTCTTACACTATCTGCATGCCTGACCTGTAGTCTCGGTGTCTTCTGGCTCTGGTCTGCTCTCGCTCTCTGTTGCCTCCATTCGCAGACCAAGTGTTGACTTACACATATTCTACCATTCTTCTATTGTCCCACTTGAGCCGCCTCCCTAGTCTCGAGATCTTGAGTAGTGCAATGCCCAGCACAGTGTGCAGCTCTGGAGGGACCTCGGGTCCTATTTGCATATGTCTGGGGTTCTGTGTGGGCTCTACCATTATTGCTGTCATAATTAATAAAGGTGGTTATATTTTATCTTTGGGTCTGTCCTTCTTTGCCTGATTACCGTGACACTCAATGCGCATATTGATGAGCAAGTCACGTCCCACGTGACACAACTCTACCCGGAAAAGACACGGGCAGTGATTGTATGTGTGGCCCCAAATATACGCACGCACATTATTATACACAATGCGCAGAACAAAAACATATCCAATATATATAACTCAATCATAAAAATAAAAAAAATGAAGGGGGCGGAGCTGGCGCTTGTCCAAGATGGACGTGTTCTAAGCTCCGTAGCTAGACCAGCTCATATGGTCTATTTCTCGGCTCTTTTGGTGGTCTAGCTTGAGAGCTGACTGTTCTGCATTCGTGGCAGCTTGTCCCACTTGTGCACAGAATAAAGCGCCACAACATCTTCCTGTGGGTCTCCTTCAACCCATTATGAATGGAGAATGTCCTTGGTCGCACTTGTCCATTGAATTTATTGTGGAACTACCTGTATCAGAGGGCTACACGGTCATCCTAATGAACACAGATCATTTTTCGAAAATGGCACACTTTGTACCTCTGAAAGGAATACCTTCTGCCCAAGAGTTGGCCATGATTTTTGCTAAAGAAGTCTTTTCGGCTCCACAGGGTACCTAAGGTGATAATCTTGTTTTTTGAGATCCTTTTGTGCTCAGATGGGGATCCAGCTTTCCTTCTCTTCAGCCTACCATCCTCTATCCAGTGGTAGGGCTGAGAGGTCTAACCAAGCCTTTGAACAATTCCCTAATTACTATATATCAGAACACCACGATAATTGGGCTACCTTGGGCAGAATTTGCCCGGAATTGGGCTATGAACTCTTCATCACAGAGTTCCCCGTTCCTGATAAATTATGGTTTCCAACCATCTGTACTTCCTGAGTCTTTCGAAGCACAAAATATTCTGGCTCTAGAGGAGCATTTGAGGGAACTCTGTTCCACTTGGGTACGAGTTCAGAGTACCCTACGTGGTTCCATGCAACGACAAAAGAGGCAAACTATCACTGTGCCTGTGCTCTTGGCTGCAGGCAGCGACATTCTGACTTCCCAATTTCATTGCCTTTTTCCGATTGGCCAGGTATCTTTGTTGCCGCCCAGGGCTAGCCTTTATATACTCTGTCATGGCAACACTAGGGGGCCCCTTCCTGGTGTACTAGTTCCTGACATCAATTCTGAGTCTCTCTGATCGTGTATGACCTGGCCTGCCTGACGACGTTCCTGCACTTCCTGTGTTGCTGTTGCTCCATTGCTGACCGTATCTGGCTGAGAACCCTCTCCGTTGCAGACTAAATCTGGCTGAGAACCTTCTCCGTTGCTGACTATATCTGGCTGAGAACCTGCTCCATTGCTGACTATATCTGGCTGAGAACCACTCCTTTGCTGACCGTATCTAGCTGTGAACCCGCTCCGTTGCTGATTGTCTCTGGCTGAGTACCCTCTCTGTTACTGACCGTATCTGGCTGATTTACCGCGCAGTTGCCATCAGTGCCGGGCTATACCGCTTGGTTGCCTCTGTCTAGCCAGTGATACCCGATGTGGCCTGTTACACTAGTCTGTTGTGCTCCGCTTGGCGCTATCATTCTCTGCCAACCTTAGGCTGAGCATTCGTGCTATAGCCGCTTTCTTAACCGCCTCAGGCGGTGTGCACACGTGAATTACCGGTACAGTGTTGCATAGCGCTGACTGTATTACTCTGATCACTATCTGTGTCCACCTCCCTATCATCGCTGGGCTCACTCCCTTTGGGAGTTGCAGTATCTCTCTAGGCGTTACCTATTGACCCTTTCTGTGCCTGGATCATCTAGGCAGGGCCAGTGCTCCATTCCTTACTGCAATAGCCTTGGGCTCAAGAGCCAGCGGTTGCGTTATACCATACTTATTAGTGTGAGGGGACACCGGTTGCCTTCCTTAAGTGTATCACGATCCACCCCTAGCGTTCTACTTAAGTGGTTGCCTTGGTCTCCCTAGGCTCCGGGTCAACTGTTGCCTACCATAAGCGGTTGCCTTGGTCTCCCTGTGATCTTAGTCCTAGGGTCAGTGCTGCCTACCAAAAGTGGTAGTCAATCCAGTGGCATATGCCCTAGATCTACCAGCCATGATGCATATTCATAATGTGTTTCATGTGTTTTTACTTAAACCTCTGATTTGCAATCATATCTCTGCTCCTGTCCGTCCTGCCCCTGTCAGGGTTGGAGATCATGAGGAGTATGAGGTACATACAAAACTGAACTGGACCAGCAATCAAAGAACGTGGTGCACTAGACTAACCACCTAATGCGTTTCGTGATGACCTCTGCATCACTTAATCATAGGCTTCTGAAGTGTATACAAACCCACGTATTATATACACATATTAAAAACTTAAAGGACCAATCCTATCATTTCACATACCGTGTGTATCAAGCTACACCTCCTAAACATCTAGTAGTCACTACCAGGCTCTCAGTGATGACAACCTCAATCTATTCCAAAGATCATGTGACTATTACGTAATCTCAACCACATTATCATTACAATAACAACGAGTCTGTGAGACACACAGTAGTGTCTGGATTGGCAAATATCTGGATTTATATATATAAGTTATCAATGCATGATTATTCCTATAAATAATGGATAACAGTATTGCTCATATTACATAATATCAAATAAATCCAGATAATAAACAAAACTAAATAACAATGGTGGATATATAAAAAAATATATAATAAAGTGTAAAAATATGTGTTGAAAGAGAGAAAAACTTTATGGGAAATGTGAAGAGAATAAATCAATGTGTATAGATAATGCTTTAAGTACTAGTGTAAATAGATAAATCTAACTATGGTATATCAATCTATACTCTGATTATAATACGTGACATGGTGAGTACAATCTGCTGATAAAACTTCCAGCTGGGTAGGACCAATTCAGTTCTTTAAATTTTCCATGCTACCTCTCCTCTGCAGTTATCTAGTTGACCAAGCTGAAAAATACGAGAGGTTAGAGATAGCCAGATAAACCGGTTTAGCAAGGTAGACTTTAGGTAATGTAAGTAGAGAGGAAGCGATACTATAACCAATATAACCATGGCTGGGTTGCCGTGGAAGGACACAGAGGAAAACTAAATATTGGTGAGTAAATTTCACCTTTTCCTCTGTGTCCAATCCACGGCATACTGTGGGACTTACCAGAGCAGTACCCCAGAGAGGGATGGGGAAGCGTCTTCAGATGCTTGGATGTCTAGTCTATAATGCTTAATAAAGGTTGAGACAGATGCCCATGTTGCCGCCTTGCATATGTCCTCAGGAGAAGCTGCTGCTTTCAAGGCCCAGGATGTAGATATGGCCCTTGTTAAATGGGATTTTATGCCCACAGAAGCCGAGTTCTTGAAAGGTAAAACTGTAGACACCTGACTAAGTCCAGGTTGTGCAGGCGTTTTTCAATATCATGTACTGGTTTAGGACAGAAGGATGGTAGCACGATGTCCTGATTAAGGTGAATCTGTGAGATCACCTTAGACCTAAATGAAGCCTTGGGGCGAAGAACCACTTTGTCCTGATGGAAGACCAGAAATGGAGGGACCACCGCTAGGGCTTGTAGTTCACTGACTCTCCTGGCCGAGGTCACTGATGTGAGGAAGGCTGTCTTTAGAGTAAGATGCTTCAGTGAGATGCTGTCCAGGGGTTCAAAGTATGGATGTGACGCCAACTGTTGCAGTACTAAGTTGAGATCCCAAGGGGGAATAGTTTCCCTTATGGTTCATTTTATTTTAGATATGGATGTGAGATATCTTCTAATGATATAATTTTCTGCAAATGGAGTGGCCATAACAGCAGATATGGCCGATAGTTGTACCTTACGGGAAGAAGGCTTTAAGCCTTTTTGAAAACCTGTCTGTAGGAAATCCAGGATCTTGGGAGGAGATAGAGCTTGACGATCCAGGTTATGTTCTTTGCACCGTGTATGAAAGGTTGTCCAGACCCAATAGTAGATTTTCGTGGAAGATAGTCTACGTCCCTTGAGGATTGTGTCAATCACTGGTTCTGGAACTCCTTGTAATCTTAAAAACTGCCGCTCAGCCTCCAGGCCTTGAGCCAGAAGAAGGCTGGATCTGGATTATATATTGGTCCCTGTAGTAGTAGATCTGGTGTGACGGGCAGGTCTATTGGAGGTCTGCATGACATTTTCAGAACATCTGCGTACCAAGACTTCCTTGGCCAGTTAGGCGCTATGAGGATTACCTCTGCTTTGTCGTGTTTTATTTTCCTGATGACCTCTGATAGTATAGGAAGAGGAGGGAACAGGTAGGCCAGCTTGAAGGTCCATGGGATTCTTAGTGCATCCTGGCCTATGGCTTGAGGGTCCCACCATCTGGACAGATACTGTGCACACTTCTTGTTCTGATTTGTGACCATAAGATCCACGTATGGGAGCCCCAGGCTGCTTATTATGGCCTGGAAGAACCTTGGGTTTAATTCCCATTCCCCAGGATCTATTGACTGTCAGCTGAGTAAGTCCGCTTGAACATTCAGCCAACCGGATAGGAAGGCTGCTGAGTGTGACTGCAAATTCTTTTCTGCCCAACATAAGCTTTTCAGGGCCAGGGTGTTCAATTGAATGCTTCATGTTCCCCCCTGGTTCAGGAGGTATTGGACCGCTGTGGTGTTGTCCGATCTACTGAAGGTTGTGTCTGAAGTGTTTGAGAGTTTTCAAAAACGGTCAACAGTTCTAGGACATTGATGTGAAGTTTTGCTTCCTGAATTGTCCAGATTCCTTGAACCGCGTTGTTTTCCCAGATACCACCCCAACTTTTTTTGCTTGCATCTGTGTTCAAGATTTGCCAGTTTGGTTCTATGAGAGAGCGGCCCTTTGCCAGGTTTGGCCGTTGAGTCCACCATGTCATTTCTGTCCTGGTTGTCTTGAAGACTGGGAATCTTTGGAATACATCTGTTGCTTGTTTCTTGTAGTAAAGCAGGCAATTTTCCTGGATTATGCAGGCATGAACCCTTGCCCAAGGGAATATCTGATACACTGATGCCAGGTGTCCCAGAAGCCTGGAAATTTTTTTTGCTGATTGAGCACACTTTTGGAGAAAGCCACGTATGTTGTTGAGGATTCTTTGTTGTCTTTCTGCCGACAAGGATGCTTGCCCTTGGATGGTGTTGAAACGAATCCCCAGAAAAACTAGATCCTGTGTGGGAAACAGGCAGCTTTTGTTGTAGTTGATTGTAGCAGGGAGAGGCATGTTCTTCTGCTGTGAATTGCTTCCTGGTGGGATGACTATTACCAGTAAGTCGTCCAGATACGGGATTATCCTGACAAGATGTTGTTGCCTGAGGTGGGCCATCACATTGGCCATAATTTTTGTAAACACACGAGGAGCTGATGCCAGCCAGAATGGCAGAACATGGTACTGGAAGTGTTTGCCGAAGTATGGAATCTGAGGTATTTGCGATGCTGTTCTTTGATCAGGATATGATAGTAGGCATTGTGTAGATCTATTCGGGTTAGATACGCCTGAGGCTGTATCAGCTTCAGGGTGGATGTGACTGTTTCCATCTTGGAGTGTTGTGTTTTGAAATATATGTTGAGGTTCTTCAAGTCTAAGATTAGACGAAGCTCCCCTGAAGGCTTCATAGTGTAGAAAATAGTGGAATAGAAGCCCTTTTATCTCTGTTGAGGTGGGACTTCTTCGATCACTCTGTTGTACATGAGGGATTGAAGAGCTGTCCTCATCTGCTGGGCTTTTCTTTTCTGCCTTAGGATGGAAGACTGGAACTAGTAAGGAAGGGGGCCGATTATCACGGTGCCCGTGATTGCTGCCTTTTCCTGTCAGTTATCTGTGAAGGCTCTCCATTGGCTGCCTGTCTTTAGTCAGCCCAGTATTGCCTATATAGACTGGGTTCTGGCACCCTTTGGTTGCCCTTTCGTGGTGTCTCTATGTCTATAGCCACCTGCATTGTATTTCTGAGTTCCCTGGGCCTTGGCTGCATACTCTACTTTCTAGAGTCCGTCTGCTTACCTGCCTGAGAGCCTCCTCTGCTGAAGTGGTTCCTGCCTCCGTTCCTGATCCGGTTTGGGCTGACGTTCCTGCTTCTGTTCCTGATCGGTTGTCTGCCATTACTGTTCCAGCTTCCTGTCCCAGTCTGGCTGTTGTTTCTGCCTCTGGATCGTGTGCAGAGTTTCTCCGCCTTCATGCCGCCTGGGCGACATTCTCATCCCTGGGTGTTATCTGTTGGTCCAGTACGTGGGTACTGGTTTGCTCCTAAGCAGCTCCGGTTGCGACACTTTGTATTCCAGTACGTGGGTACTGGTTTGCTCCATACACACTGGATGCCTGCTGTCTCATATGTAGCACCGGTAAGGCCTCCGTGCATCCAGTATGCGGTACTGGTTTCCTCATACGGCCCACCGGTTGCTTGCTGCCTCTTGTTTCGCACCATTGCTCATTTGTGTAGTCCAGTATGCGGGTTCTGGTTCACTCCATATATCACCAGTTGCTTGCTGTCTCCCATATAGCACCGGTAGTGTCAATGTGTAGTCCAGTACGCGGGTACTGGTTCGCTCCATATATCACCAGTTGCTTGCTGCCTCCCATACAGCACCGGTAGTGTCTATGTGTAGTCCAGTGCGCGGGTACTGGTTCGCTCCAATAATCACCGGTTGCTTGCTGCCGCCTATACAGCATCGGTAGTGTCTATGTGTAGTCCAGTACGCGGGTACTGGTTCGCTCCTATATCACCGGTTGCTTGCTGCCGCCTATACAGCATCGGTAGTGTATGTGTAGTTCAGTACGCGGGTACTGGTTCGCTCCAATATTAACCGGTTGCTTACTGACACCTATACAGCACCGGTAGTGGCTGTGTGTATTCCAGTAGGCGGGTACTGGTGAGCTCCAATATTGTCCGGCTGCTTACTGCCTCCTATCCAGCACCGGTATTGTCTATGTGTAGTCCAGTACGCGGGTACTGGTTTGCTCCTATATTCACCGGCTGCTCGCTGACACCTATACAGCACCGGTAGGCCTCTGTGTAGTCCAGAACATGCAGCTGGTTTGCTCCACCACTATCCCGATCGCTGAGGCCACTTACGCTACTTGCTGCCTCTGGGTGCGAGGCTGCCTTGCCCGGTATATTGGCAGGGCCGGTAGAGCCTCCTCTCTTGTTGTGCCAGTCTCAAGGCTGCCTTGCCCGGTATATTGGCAGGGCCGGTAGAGCCTCCTCTCTCGTTGTGCCAGTCTCAAGGCTGCCTTGCCCAGTATATTGGCAGGGCCGGTAGAGCCTCCTCTCTCGTTGTGCCAGTCTCACGGCTGCCTTGCCCGGTATATTGGCAGGGCCAGTAGAGCCGCCTCTCTCGTTGTGCCAGTCTCCAGGCTGCCTCGCCCGGCATATTGGCAGGGCCAGTAGAGCCTCCTCTCTCGTTGTGCCAGTCTCAAGGTTGCCTTGCCCGGTATATTGGTAAGGCCGGTAGAGCCTATTTCCATGTTGTGCCAGTCCTAAGGCTGCCTTACCCAGTATTGGCAAGGCTGGTAGAGCCTCTCTATTATTCACCATAGCACTGTTCACCATTGCATTGTACAAATCATGTGTTGAGATATATGTGTAATGTCAAACCCGTGAGGGTTCTCTTTAAGCTTTCAATAAAGTTGTGATTTTTATCTTAACTCTGTGTCTAAGAGTCAAAACAAACCGTGACACCGATACTCTAATGAATACCCCTTCTGTATTATTTCCATTACCCATTTGTCTGGACAAATCTGAGACCAGGCCAAATGCAATTCTTCCAGTCTGCCCCCCACTGGAGGAGAAGGGGGACAGCTGGCTTCATTGAGAGAATTGTTCTTTTCTCTGGAAATCTTTCCGATTTCCAGATCTCTGCGCAATTTGGGAACCTCTTCTTCTTTGATCGTATCCTCTGCCTGGTTTATAACTGCGGGTGTCCCGGCTGACCTGTTCTTCCAGGAGACCTTCTAGGTTTCTTGTCCTGAGGCAGGAATGGGCTCTTCCCTCCTGAAGATCTTTTTATAATGTCAAGTTGGTCGCCAAATAGTTTGGCTCCGTTAAATGGCAAGGAAACCAACCTGTTCTTAGAAGATGGGTCTGCTTCCCATGCCTTAATCCATAAGGCACACCAGGCAGTAATAGATAGGAAGGATGTTCTTGCCAGAAGGTGAATGTTATCTAATGAGGCGTCGCATGAATAGTTAATTGCGTCTTTAAAAATTTTCAGTTCTTTAAGGATGCGGACTCTGGAGACGGATGACTCAATCTTTTCTTCTAACTCCGTTAGCCATATGTGTAATGTACGGAATGTAGAAGCCATTGCAGTGGCGGTCTTAAGGTTCTGTCCAATGGTGGAGAATTGTTTTTTCAACACAATGTCAGCTCTTTTTTCTTTTTTTTTTAAGGGTAGTTCCATCTTCCAAGAGGATAGTCGTTCTTCTTGAAGTTTGTGCAACTGCAGCATCCACTTTCAGAGGATATACCAATTGACTGTGTCTTCTTCTGAAAATGGATACATGCGGTGGAATCGTTTGGAAGTGGCATACCGGTTATCTGTCTGCTTCTGTTCCCCCTGAATGATTTCCTGGATGGAACTGTGGACCAGGAATTGCGGGGTTGGATTTTTTGTAACCCAGAAATGCGGCATCCATAATATTTAGATCCTTCTGGATATCTGATAATCCCAGGAATTTTCTCGTGGCTTTGACTAAATTTTCCATTTTATTAACGCTAAAGCTCCAGTATCCTCAACGAGTTCACCTTCCTCTGCTGATGATACTGGTGACTCTAGATCCACATAGGTGTCATCGTAGTCATCCTGGGTACCAGAGGGCCCTTCATCCGGGTCAGATGCTCTGGGACACTTCCATGCTGCCTCTTGCATTGAGGAAAAGTTTCCTGCATTGAGGTTTTCATCCAGGACAAGAAGTCCTGGAACTGTACTGGCACATTCCCCCCTGCTACTAATTGAAGACATGCAGTACAAAGTTTAGCAGGGTCATTATAAGAAAGGGTCTGCTCACATCCTACACAAGTCTTAACCTTTGATACAGATTTATCCTCTTTAGAGTCGTCAGATGTTTTGGACTCGTCCGTCTTAATCTCTTTGGCTGCAGACATTCTAAGGCTCAAAATAGAATTTTCTGCAATACTGAATACAAAAAGATCTACATAGATATTATATGGCAAAAGACATACCTGGACGCCATCGCATCACCGCTGCTTTTGAATGCCCAGACCGGATAGCGTGGAATCTCGCATGCGTTCCACTGCTGGAACACATAATGACGCACTTCCGGTTCCCATGTGAATGAGGCATTGAGCGGTCATGCGCGGGCGCTTACATGCTGGCGTTCTGGATCTGGAGAGCAGCATGGGGAGAAATGGCCTACCGCCGAGCGGATTGCCAGGTTCAATGCCCTGAAATGACTGCTGATGCTCCCTGAGAGCCACAAATCCTGCGGTATGTGTGTAATGCAATGGGATTCGTGGTTAGCTAGACCCATTAGGTTAAAATACAAAATGGAGAGAGAGAGAGAGAGAGACAGAGAGACAGAGAGGGGCAACAGCCTCCGTCCTCCAGCTGGGTAGGACCAAATAACTGCAGAGGAGAGGTAGCATGGAAAATTTAAAGAACTGAATTGGTCCTACCCAGCTGGAAGGCAGAGCCAAAACCCACAGTATACCGTGGATTGGACACAGGAAAAATAAGCAAACATATTTGCTGTTCGCCAAAAGGCATGTGGGAGACTCCCCAATCATATGGAAGAAGGTACTCTGGTCAGATGAGACTAAAATTGAGGTTTTTGGCCATCAAGGAAAATGTTATGTCGGGCACACACTCAACATCACCCCAAGAACACCATCCCCACAGTGAAGCATGGTGGTGGCAGCATCATGTTGTGGGGATGTTTTTCATCAGCAGGGACTGGAAAACTGGTCAGAAATGAAGGAATGATGGACAGCGATCAATACAGTGAAATTCTTGAGGGAAACCTGTTTCAGTTTTCCAGAGATTTGAGACTGGGATGGAGGTTCACCTTCCAGCAGGACAATGACCCTAAGCATACTGCTAAAGCAATACTCGAGTGAGTATTGAGAATTGAGAATCTGTGGTATGACAAAGATTGCTGTACACCAGCGGAACCCATCCAACTTGAAGGAGCAGGAGCAGTTTTAAAGAATGGGCAAAAATCCCAGTGGTTAGATGTGCCAAGCTTATAGAGACATATCCCAAGAGACTTGCAGCTGTAATTACTGCAAAAGGTGGCTCTACAAAGTAGTATGGGGGAGTGAATAGTTATGCATGCTCAAGTTTTCTGTTTTTTTGTCTTATTTCTTGTTTGTTTCACAATAAAAAATATTTTGCATTCTGTGTAAATCAAATGATACAACCCCCCAAAAATTAATTTTAATTCCAGGTTGTAATGCAACAAAATAGGAAAAATGCCAAGGGGGGTGAATACTTTTGCAAGGCACTGTATGTCCCAAAGCAGCCTGTCCCACAGAAGTCGATTGAGCATTGCCCTTAAAGGCGTGGAATTCAAATAAAAGAATAAAATAAAAAGTGTCTAAAAACTGCCAAAACACATACAGAACACCTAATAAACATGAATAAATACATAAATCCCAAAGGAAAGTAAGAAAAAAGGTCTCCCAATCCACAAAATCATGGCAGGGAAGGGGTTAATAACCACAAAACAGCCCAAAATGCTCCAAAGACACAGAGAAGACAGAGATAAATTACCCAACATAAGTGCAGAAGTTATAAAGAACTCCAGAAGAACCCCTGTGCAGAGGAGAATTTTGGGACAAGTGAACCATGGCTCTCCAAGGGTTGCTCATCTTTTTTGTAGGACTTCTTTCTTCAGATCACCATTGAGAAGTAAGAAGCCACAGAGAGACTCCTTCTAGAGAGAGAGACATGGGCTACATTATTCTCTCCCAGGGCTGCAAGGGTCCACAGACAGCACCTATAAATTGGGCAATCCTCCAGGGGAAGCCAGTAATGGTAATCCACCTAATGGGGCATTTTGACCACCCCATATCTAAGAAACAATAATAAAAATAACTAAATACTAAGCAGAACTGTTCACAGCTTTCTAAACCGGTTCTTAGAACAAATCTATCTGGCGGGGAAGGGCTAAGGTAGCCTGATACGGAGGAGAGGGAGACTCCAGCTCTGCACTTCCAGCCTACTGGGAGGAGCTATCGCCTCCCCATGGTCTCCTTTCTGGATTCACCTGGATGTCAGGGGAAAATAGTCCGACATGTAAATCCACTTAGTGCCAGACACACAACCAATGCATTAGATTGCAATGCAGCAGATAGCACACAATGGCTACTCCTATTTATCATGTCTTTTGTAGTGTGTCTTCATAACAAATTTCCTTTATAAAACATTCTATGTGTATTTAGTCATATATAGAACTGCATGGGACTTATTTTTAATTTGTTTTATTAACCACACAAATTTTAGGCTATGCCTGAATTTGAGGGAGGTGCTAGAGGCCTTTAAATACCCTTAAGTCCTTCTTGGTTCACGTCACCTCAGTGAACCCATGCTACCTGTTGTGCTCTCACTTCCCGCTGGTGTCACTTGGTACACCAAACAACGCTGAGTGGTAGCATTGCCTCTCCTGTCCTTTTCACCCAGACCCCCCCTTGTTCAATTTCCTTTCCTTTCTCCCTCCTCCTATTCATGTCCCCTCTCCCCACACTAGTTTCATTCACAGCTGCCTCTGCCCTCCCATTTCCCCCATGACCTAACTTTATCTCTTTTCATTCTCCAGTTTGCTGCTGCAAAGTCCAGTCACCTTAATTTATCCCAATCTTACATTGCTTAAAGGAACGGTAATGTTCACAATAAAAGCCGATTAATCATCATAGTATTTGGGCCATGGAGAGTGCTATTTCAATACTGTCAAAGTTGTAGTTCAAGAGTAATTTAATGATAAAGTAATCCTCCTCCTACTCCTTTTACTGATGTAACACTGCTCACCTCAGAGCAGCAAGACTATCCAGATAAATCGCAGCAATCTTCAGTGAGCATAAGGAAAAAACTATAAAAGGGGGGCAGGATTTTCCTTATGCTCACAGTAAAATTGTCCCTTGCTGTGATCTGTCTGGTCCCAGAACCAGATTCCACATGTGAGGGGAATCGGCTCACACTAGGTAAACGGGGCGGGAGGGGGATACTTTATCATTCTATTACTCTTGAACTACAACTCCACCACCCAGTGCAAGTGGCATGCTTGATAGTAAATCTTAAAGTCAGGGAGAGAGAGGCCCCCAATCCTTTTAGGTAAGTGTAATTGAGACAGTTTCTGTTGCAGACACCGGCCATGCCAGATAAAGCGCAAGACAGCCTGTCTTAGAGAGGAGAAAAACAAACGAGGCAGGGCAATAGGCAGTGTCTGGAAGAGGTACAACAAACGAGGCAATACATTCATCTTAACTACATTGATCCTCACAGTCTATGTGGTATGAGGGAATGACCAAGCTTTCAAGTCAGCACAGAGCCGAGACAGTAAAGGCAGAAAGTTAGCCCGATACAAATCGCAAGGGTTAGGAGTGAGCCTTACCCCCAAATACTTAAGCTGATGAGAACACCACTTGTATGAAAAGGAGCCCTGCAGATCCACCTGTACAACACTCGGGACAAAGAGATTAAGCACCTCAGACTTAGCCATATTTATCTTAAGGTTGGATAGGGAACCTTATTCAACAAACTCTCTCTGTAGAGATGGCAAGGATACGGCAGGTTGTGTCAGCAAGAATAACATATCATCCGCAAATGCTGCCACTTTATACTGATAATCCCATGAATATCACTATTGTTCCGGATAGTGTTCAAGAATGTTTCTAGTGCCAGCACAAAGAGCAGGGGCGAAAGAGGGCACCCCTGTCTAGTCTCATTCTTAATATCGAAGGATTGCGAAAGGAGGCCATTAACCTGGACACATGCCGAGGGCCCTGAGTACAAGGCAGAGATCCAAGTCCTCATATTGGGGCCCAGTCCTGTATGCTCCAACGTCGCCATCAGAAAACCCCAGTCCACCCCATCAAATGCCTTTTCGGCATCAGTGGACAGGAGCAGAGAAGACGAACCCCTAGACTGCATGATCCGCATGAGGCCCAATACTTTTCGTGTTATCCCTAGCTTCTCATCCGTGAACAAAGCCCGTCTGATCAGGGTGCACAAGGCCCGGCAAGTGGGGAGCCAAGCAAAGAGCAAGCAGTTTGGCTAACAATTTCACATCTGCATTGAATAACGAAATGGGGCAATAGCTTGAGCATAATTCCCTATCCTTTCCCTCCTTAGGAAGGACTGTTACCGTCGCACGCAATGTCTGAGTATGTAAACTAGTGCCCCAGAGCAAACAGTTAAACATATCCACCAGGTGCTGCCACAGTTCTACGGGAAAAGACTTGTAGTACCGAAGCGGGAGACCGTCAGGGCCTGGCTCCCTGCCCACCTGGGAAGACTTAATTGCAGCCACAAGTTCCTCCACAGTGAAAGAGCTCTCCAGGGAAGAAACTACTGATGCGGGAAGAGTACGGCTAACATGTTTTGACAGGTAGAGACAGGTTGTTTCCAAACGGTCCACATCATGCAGGACCGAATCCAACGGTGAGAAATTATATAACGATGAGTAGTAGTCCCTACAAGTGTCAGCAATCTGGGTAGGTAATTTAACCAAATCGTTACTCCTATTCCGAACTTTAGCAACTTATGGAAGTTGAGACCGCTTATGCAGCATGCAGGCCAAGAGTTTACCGCATTTATTGCTATTTTCAAAGAAAAAATTCTTAGAGCGTTGATGTGCTAAACGGTTCCTAGTATTAAGGATATCAGCTAGTTGTTTTTGCTTTAACAAAAGAGATTGGTAGTCAGCACCTAACAATGTACTCTTATAAATCTGTTCAAGGAGTGAGATTTCCCCCGTCAAATCAAGTAATTGCTGCTTCTGCATACGTTTCCGAGCTGCCCCCTGTGCTATGAAGTGCCCTCTAATAACACTCCTATGGGCCTCCCACACCAAGTGCAGGGGAACCCCTGAAGAAAGATTCTCCGTAAAATAATTGGTGAGGACTGACAACGTCCCCGAGGCAAGCAGCGGGTCAAGTAGAAGCAATTCATTAAGTCGCCAAGACCCCCGGGCCAGACGCAGCACCAGAGAAGAGATTTGTATCGTGACTGGAGAGTGATCACACCACTTCAAAGGCTCAATAGTAGCTGTGATCAGAGAGTCCAAATCCCTGTGGGAGAGAAAGAATTAGTCAAGTCTGGAGTAAGATCCGTGAGGGGCAGAATAATAAGTATAGTCACGAACTGTCAGGTACATGGTCCGCCAAGAATCTATCAGTTGATGCCGTGCCAGAGAGGCTCGCAACTTCCTTATGAGAGTATGATAAACACAGGAAATGTTAGAGGAGTTGTCTAGGGATGAGTCCAAGGTCACATTCAAGTCACCCCCCATTACCAGAACCCCCTCCTGGAACTTCGCTAGAGCTGTCATAAGAAATGTCACGTGTCGTATGTTTGGGGAATAGACAGCAGCGAAAGTGTACATCCGATCCAGTATCCTACCCTTGACAAACAGATTGCTCCCTTCCCCATCCACAAGAGTCTCAGCATCAGTAAGTGGGACTGCCCGAGATATCAGAATGGCCACTCCCTTTGATTTTGAGTGTACGTTATTGCTGTAGAAGGCCAAGGGGTAATGTGTATTAGACAAAAAGGAAACTTCCACTTCACAAAATGAGTCTCCTGAAGGAAGGCTACAGACACATGATGTGAACACAAGTCCCTGAACAAACTGACCATTTCTCTGGTATGTTCAGGCCCCGCACATTGAGTGAGGAGCGTGAGGGGTATTGGTGCAACGGACATGCTGAGCTAAAGTAGCAATAGAGTGGGGAAGAAGAGGGAAAGTAGGGGAAAATTATCAAGAGGTGGGGAAGAGTAGGAGAGAGAGAGTAAAAAAGAAATAGTGAAGGAAAGGAGATAAAGACTAGGTTAAGCCCAGTCTAAAAAACCTACAACCCACTACTTAGTGGAATGCTGCATCCGACACAGTTCCGCCAATCAGGCGGGACGCTCCGTATGGGGAAAAAAAAAAAAAAAAGGGATGCAAGTGTTCCATGAGGGTGAGCAACTAGACCATAAACAAAATGTTGAAACTCAGGTAACATATAATTAGTAAACTTCTAAAAACAATAAAGTGCAAGTTGTTCCGTTGAGTCCAGTCTGGTAAACCCGGCACAGACCAAGGTAACAGGTCAGGAACAATGTACATATGCATTTAGAACAATAAAGTCTGGCTGAGGAACATAAAACATCCCTGAACCCCAAGGGAGACCCCAGGAACGCCATTCCACAGCGGAGCCCGGGACCCGCATCCAGCAAACTGAACTGGCATCAATCCACCTGCTGGCACGAGCCCCAGTACGCTAGTACTGGGAGGGCCCCAGCCGCGGAGAGCCCCAGGCCCCCATCATCATAGGAGAAATCCCGAAGGCAACACCATATCAAGAGTCTCCCTCAGCCGGTGTACTCCTCTAAAACATAGATTCCCCACCCACAGATGCGGCAGGCCCCAAACCATCAGCCATTCCACACTACTGTCCCAGGAGAACATCCCAGGCCCAGCAAGCGTGATCCCGCTGAAGGCCTCCCCCTCAACAACACACTAGAGAAATAAATGCCGCAACTGCATGGCGAGATCCGACTCCATCCCAAATCGACCTTCCCAAGGGCACCTATTCCCACTGAACACACCCCCTGTGAAAACAGATCACCACTGTCCCCAGGTCCAGGGTCTCAACTAAGCAGTCGCATGTTGAGGTAAGCTCCCATCCAGTCACTTGACCCCTCCAGGATATAGATAACATCAGGGCGAACAAGATCCAAGCGTAATCACATATTCCAAAGGATCTTCGCCAGCTGCGAAAGCCTCCGAAGAATAACTCTGAAGCACTGGGGGGAGGAAAGTAGTAATCTGGGTCCAATAGCTGGAACAGGGCAAGTCCAACATGCAGGAGTCATCTGACTTGGTTGCAGGAATGCACCCGTCATTCCGGAAAGATGCCAACAAAGAACAATCACAAATTGGATCTATCCAGGTTTCTCTAGTGTAGAACAGGACCTAAGTGATCTTGAACAGAGTACTGTGTCCCCTCCTCCTACTTTGCAGGTTGATCGTACTTCTTCAAGTAGTGAGGTGTTTCCAGAACCCAGAGTGGGGGGTCCAAATATACGACCAAAAAAGTACAGAGGGGGACGGAATCCCAGAAGACCCTCATACAATCAAGAGGTGACCCGACCTACTCAGGGGACTGTAAGCCGACGAGAAGAGGGACAAAGGGGAAGAGGAGGAAGAGGAGGAATGAGATGGCCCCGAGGCAGGAGGTTTTAAATCTCTCCTGTAGGACTTTGACTTGTGTGGAGGAGCGGCTTCTGTCCAGGGGATTGGGTTTTTCGCCTACAAGGCGTTTTAATCTCCTCGAAACTGTTTTGGATCTAAACAGTTTTGTTAGGAGATTGACTCTTAAGAAATTCTTTATGGAGCAAGCTGCTCCTCATGTGGATACCTTAGATCCAATGTCGACTGGAATGAACAATGGTTCTCCCTTGATTGATGTAGATCCTTTGACTCGTAATGTAGATCCCTCTAATGAAACTCTTTTGTTTCAGGATTTATGTTTGTTATATGATTTAGAAAGTATACAAAGAGAGGATAATCCTAGTTTAACCTGTAACATAGGTCTTGATTCTGTTAGAGGGAGGATGAATTTTAGACAGAAGTCTGATTTTTATCCGATTCAGTGTAGAGGGGTGTTTTTGGATACGTTTCAAAGTTTAGTCGAGGAAGATTTGTTATTGTTATCAGAAGGTGTGACTCAGGCTAGAGGTTTGGTGAGTAATCTGACTAGGGATGAGAGGTTAGCCTTAGAGGCTTTAAAGGAGGATACTTCGATAGTGATACGAAATGCGGATAAAGGGGGTTGTGTAGTGGTTTTAGATTGTAGTCAATATCATTGTGAATCTTTAAGGCAATTAAGGGATAAGGATTCCTATTTGGTGCTTAATAGGGATCCTTTAAGATCCTTTACAAGAGAATTCACTACACTTGTACAGGAGGGTTTAGCCCTGGGTGTTATTACAGAGAGAGAGTCTGAGTTTCTGATCAAACCATTTCCAAAGACCCCAGTGTTTCATCATCTCCCTAAAGTGCACAAACAAGAGAGACCACCGGTTGGGAGGCCTATAGTATCTGGGATTTCTTCTTTGAATGAAGGTCTTTCAGAACTTATTGATGTATATTTGCAACCCCTTGTACTTCGATTGAGAAGTTATACAAGAGACTCTGGTCATATATTACAACTTTTGTCAGAGTACATAAGTGAGGGTGATGAATCATGGGGTTCCATGGATGTTACCTCTCTGTATTCTATGATACCACATGAGAAGGGTATGTTAGCAATAGAGTATCATTTGAATACCTATAGTAATTACTCGTTAGATTTGAAAACCTTTATTTTATCGTCTATTCTATATCTCTTAAAACATAATTATTTTAAGTACGATGGTTGTTTTTACTTGCAAACACGTGGTACCTCAATGGGGGCAAAATTTGCGCCATCTTTTGCAAATTTATACATGGGTTGGTTTGAGGAGGTCCACGTGTTTGGGATTGCAAACAAGTATCGTTCGTGTATACGATTATATAAGAGATATATAGACGATTTACTGTTCATTTGGAGAGGTTCTCAAGGGCAGTTTGAGATGTTTGTGCAATATATGAATCAGAACTCTTTTAATCTCATCTTCACTTTTGAATTTCAAAAAACGTGTATTACTTTTTTGGATTTGTCCCTAACTTTGGAGGGGGATGGAGTTTCCACTTCGATATTTAGGAAACCTTGTGCAGGTAATTCCTTGCTACATGCAAGGTCTTGTCATCCGAGGCATGTCATAAGGGGGATCCCGATAGGACAGTTCCTTCGGATACGCAGGAATTGTTCTACTGACTTGGAATTTCAATGTCAAGCGCAATTGCTGTTTCAGCGTTTTCTGGATAGGGGTTACCCCCGTGACATGGTCATGAGTGCATTTCGGAGGGCGGAGAATACTGATAGGGTGTCTTTATTGTCCAATAGTAAGTTAAGGGTTAGTAGATCTTTGGATATGCCTACACCTGCATTTGTCACTGGTTTTAGCAGTGATTTCAATAGTATTAAAAGGATTATTTATAAACATTTGCCCGTTTTGTTAGGGGATAGTAGGTTGAGATCAGTGATAGATGGAGGTGTTAAATGTATAGCAAGGAAGGCGCCCACTTTAGGTAGTAGATTGTCCCCTAGCCTTTTTCATTCAGGTGAGAGAAGGACACCTACCTGGTTACATACCATAGGTATGTTTAGATGTGGAGCTAGGAAATGTATTTCATGCTCCTATGTGAAGACAGGTAGAGAGTTTGGGAGTTCTGTTACTGGGAGAAAATATGGCATTAAACAGTATATTAATTGTCGCACTGTAAATGTGGTATATCTTATTACGTGCTTAATGTGTAGTTCACAATACGTAGGTAGGACTACCCGGGCTTTAAAAGAACGTATACGAGAACATATTTTGCACATTAGTAATAAGGATATGACCAAGCCAGTGGCACGTCATTTTTGTACGTGTAATGATGGAGACTTGACTAAATTTACATTTCAAGGTATAGAAAGAGTGGTAGTCCCTGAACGAGGTGGAGATGTTCGTACTTTATTAGATAAATGTGAAGTTAAATGTATATTGTATCTGAAGACACGTTCACCAGGGGGAATAAATTCGGATCATGATGTCACTTTATTTATACATCAATGTTAGTTTCATTATGTTCGATTATGTTACCTTGGATATGATTTTTCTAAAGGTGGTGGTTTTCCTGTTTCATATTTGTTTCCCCTGTTGATTGTATAGTATATGTGTTCTTCTTTGGCTTCACATGTATCTATTTTGGTTTTAATTATGAGCACACAGTGTCAGTTTTTGTTATATTTTGGGATCTATATGGTTATGTCTTGAAAGGTCGGCTGTAGTCATAATCTTGGATTTGTGTCTAGCCGGTTCAGGTGTGTGATGAAGTTCATACTAAAAGGGGATTTCTTCTTTCTTTTTTTCCCCTTGTTTCGTCTTGCAGTTGCGGACGTATAGGCTGACGCAAATCTGTTTGATTACAATTGGCTGATTTAGGAAAGGTGGTAGGGTATATAAGATGGATAACTGTTTGTATGTATTATGCCTATGATTAAGTGCGCTTTGGCGTACGAAACGCGTTAGGCGTTGATTTGTTTGTCGGCTCTGTATGTGTATAGTGAGCATCATCCTTGCTTTTAGATTTATAAAATAAATGGAATTGAATTTTACATACATTGCTGTGGTCTGAAGTGATTGGCGTCTACTGTTGAGCACCTCCCTCCTGTGTCGTCCAAGTCCAACATGCAGGAGTCATCTGACTTGGTTGCAGGAATGCACCCGTCATTCCGGAAAGATGCCAACAAAGAACAATCACAAATTGGATCTATCCAGGTTTTTATCCAAGCACCACTTATGAAAAGTATTCTAAACTCTATAATAAATCTTGCAAGGATGGTGTCTATCACTGATTCTGAAAGACCTTTATGTTTTAAAGAAGCCCGCTCAGCCTCCATGCCTTCAGTTTAAAGGTTAGGTTTGGATGGTAGATTGGGCCCTGAGATATCAGGTGAGGAATTATAGGTAGAGATATAGGAGGTCTGATCGACATTCATAACAGATCTGTATACCAGACCTTCCTGGGCCAATCTGGTGTTATGAGAATGACTTGTGCTTTCTGAATGACGTCTATCAGGAGAGGAAATATGTAAGCCAGTTTGTAATCCCAGGTGATCCTGAGGGCATCCTGGCCTGCAGCCTTTTGTGTCTACCAACAGGAGAGGAACAGGTTGCATTTTCTGCTGACGCCATAAGATCTATGGACTTCAAAGGATTTCTGTTATCTCTTGGAATATCTCGAGTTTGAGAGACCATTCTCTCTCTCTTCTGCTCAGATAATCTACTTGAAGATTGAGTTTCCTGGATAGGTGACTTGACGGTATTGCACTTAAGTGTCTTTCCGAGCAGCGCAAGATTTGAACTGCTAGTTTGTTGAGAGTTACACTCTTTGTCCGTCCTTGGTTCATGAGGTATCTGACCACTGTGGTGTTGACCGAGTGTATCAGGACTGGGATATTCTGCAGGTCTGATTTTAGGTGTTTCAGTGCATTCCATACTGCTTGCAACTCCAGTATGTTGATGTGAAGCTTGGATTGCTGGGGCATCCAGGTTCCTTGTACAGTCTTGGTGTTCCACCCCATTCTGTTTTGCTTGCATCCATGGTCACTATTTGCCACTGATGGTCTCTTAGTTGTCTGCCTTTGGCGAGGTTGGTGGGATTGCACTATCATTTTAGCTCTTGTCTGGTGTTTGGCAATATCGGTATCTTCTGAAGGAGATTGAATGGGTCTCTCTTAAAGTACTTTAGATAATTGTGCTGGGACCATCTGCTGTGAGACCTTTCCCATGGAACTATCAGCTGTGCCGATGTCAAGTTTCCTAGAAGTCTTGAGAAACATTTTGCTGTTAGTGCCTGATGCTGTAAAAAACTGGGTACTCTCTCCAGAAGACGTAGTTGCCTGTCCTGGGATAGGTTTGCCTATTCCAGGATTGTGTTGAACTGGACTCCCAGAAATGTTAGCCTTTGGGATGGCATCAGTTGACTCTTTTCTATATTTATTATCCATCCTAGATGATGAAGTAGTTCTAGAGTTCAGGATGTGTTTTCTTTTGCTTTTTTGTGGGAAGCTTCCACTATTAACATTTTGTCTAGATAAGGCAGTATTCAAATCTTTTGTTGCCTTAGGGCTGCCATAAACACTGACAGGACACCTTGGTGAATACTCAGGGAGCGGACGTGAGGCCGTACGGAAGAACTCTGTATTGATAATGTTTCTGGAATATGTGGAGTTGGAGATATTTCCGGTGTGATGGGTTGATCAGAATATGGTAACAGGCATCCTTGAGGTCTATTCTCCTAAAAAATGCCTGTGGCTGTACTATCTTGATGGCTGATAAGATTGTTTCCATTTTTCATTTCTTGATTCTGAGATCAGAGTTGATCTCCTTCAAATCTAGTATAATTCGCAAGTCTGCTGAAGGCTTGGGAACTGGAAAGACTATAGAGTAAAACCCATGGTATCTCTGGTTTTCTGGAATCAGCTCTATTACACCATCCTGAATTAAAATCTGAATGGCCTGTTTCATACCTTTCTCTATCTGACGATTCTGTATTTTTGAAGTCCTGAACCTTTGTTTCATGGAGACAGATTGGAATTCTAGACTATAACCCATCTCTAAAATTTGAAGAATCCACCTGTCTGCTTGAATCTTTTCCCAGGAGTCCTTGAAAAACTCCAGCCTGCCTCTAACTGC
The DNA here is from genome assembly GCA_037306005.1 of Rhinophrynus dorsalis. Taxonomy (NCBI): domain Eukaryota; kingdom Metazoa; phylum Chordata; class Amphibia; order Anura; family Rhinophrynidae; genus Rhinophrynus; species Rhinophrynus dorsalis. Next base: position 123,307,298 of record CM074722.1, read on the forward strand.
AGTTAGAGATGGGTTGGGCCGTACTTCATTGTGAGTTCTGCTGAAATCTTGTTTTTTTCTGGAATTATTTCCTATTTTCAGATCTATTACCTTGTGGTTTTCCTCTTTGTCGCTGATCATATGGATTGCAGGGTCTATATCTTTTTGGGTCACAAAAGGACTGTTATCCAAAGGGGGCTGTTCTTGTTGGAGAAGAGTTCTGTCTACGCTGTTGTGGGAGGAAGAACCTTTTTCCACCTAAGGACTGGCGTATAATATCTACCAACTGGTTTCCAAATGGTTTGTTTCCAGCGAAAGGTAAGGAGACCAGTTTATTTTTTGATGTGGCGTCTGCATCCCATGCTTTAACCCACAATGCACGTCTCACGGTGATGGATAATGCAGAAGAACGTGCTAATCCACGAATATTGTCAAGTGACACGTTGCAGCAGAAATTCACGGCGTCTTTAATAGGTGACAATTCTTTCAAGAGATGTGTTCATGAAACAGACTAATCCAATTTCTCTTCAAAATCTGTGAGCCATATTCTCAAAGTTTGAAATATACAGGCCATAGCAGTTGCCATCTTCATATTCTGCCCAATTATAGTGAACTGTTTTTTCAATGCGCCTTCAGCCCACTTGTCCATGGGATCTCTTAATGTGGTCCCGTCTTCCAGCAAGTGTGTCGTTCTCCTTGAAATTTGTGCCACAGCAGCATCAACCTTAGGGAAGAGACCCAATTGCCAGTATCTTCTTCTGAAAACGGGTACATACGTTGTATACGTCTTGACATTTGAGGACGTCTGTCCTCCATTTTCCATTCTGTAGTCACAATATCCTGTATTGAGCTGTGCACGGGGAAAGATGGACTTTCTCTTTTTTATAACCAATGAAGGCGTTGTCTATTATATTGAGATCCTTTTGAATCTCAGTAAGCCCCAAGGTCTTCCTCATGGCCTTTACTAGGCCTTCTACTTTATCCAGACTGAAACTACCAGAATCATCTGTGATTTCTCCTTCTTCAGCAGGAGAAGGATGCTGATTCTATATCCATAATACTACCTTCCTCTTCCTCGGGGCCCACATCTGGGTCTGATATTCTCTGGCATTTTTTAAGATTCTTGCACGGAGGTGAATGTGTTTTGCATAGATGTTTTCTTCCAGCCCAGGAAGTCTTGAAACTGGGCTGGTACATCAGGAGTAGCTATCTTACACAAACAATCCATGCAAAGTTTAGCTGCATCAGACTGGGCTAATTTTGCATCACAACCAGCACATGCCTTGGTTTTTGGTATAGATTTTTTTGGTTGCTTTTGTTTGTCTGTCTTGCTTTACTTAGAGGTTGACATGGTAGAGATAATGTTTCATATATGTGTTTATACACCAACAAACTTGTGGCAATACAAAGTATGAAGAGTTTGCTTAATATTCTTTAGGCTAAATCTAATTGCAGCAAATGCAAGTACTTCAGCAAAATATTGAATATATAGGCAGCTACCTAAAGTTAAATAACTTACCGCATCCCTTGTGTTATTCCCTCCATCAATCCTGATATACTGGCACCGGTAACAGCATCTTCCTGTTCCTGCATTCCACACTGGAACGCATGCTGCCGAACTTCCGGTTTGAATTCTGTGTAAAGTGATGCGTCATATCCGGTGCCTCCATTTGCCGGTCAGACCAGCGAAGCGGCGAGGGAAGTGGCGTGTAAGTTACTGAGCTCCTAGACTAACACTGAAGTCAGGGATTAGCCCTTGTACGTGGGACCCATGGGACCCCTATCAATAGTAGGGGTAAGAGATCCACAGGTACACATTTCTTTAAGCATATAAATGTAAGCTGCGTTAATGGCAGCTTACATGACTTGGCAAAACAATAAACAAAAGCAACACCAAACGTTCTATAAACGAGAGAGAGGAAATTATATTTATATATAATATATATATAATCCTCCAGATTGGTAGGACCAAAAATAACTGCGCAAAGAGGGAGGAGCAGATACTTTTATAATTTTGATTTGGTCCTACCAGCTGGGAGGTGGAGTTAATCCCACAGTCTATTGCCGTGGATTGGACACAGAGGAAACATTACTATCCCTTTAAACTAATCCAGCCATCGGCTGGCGGTTTTTTTAAGGGATAGTAATACTTTAATATTACAAACCCCATAGTGTAGATATTTAAAAACGAATTCAATTGTCCCCATTGTCATCTCTCAAACATTTATGGTTTGAGAGACAACCGTAAGCAAAGTTCCCCCCTCCCTCCCTCCCCCTTCCATGAAGTCAGCGTTGTACGGTCGTATGACAGGCTTGCAGCTCTGCAGCTGAGCCAAGATCGCGTTAGTAAAAAAAAAAAAAATTATTATTTCACTGAAATGGTCTTCTAAGTTTGCTTGGTTTGCAAGTGTTACGGATGTTGTCACAATTATAGGAGTTACTATTTTTGTGAGGAACTGGTTTACCCAACAGACTGGAGTTTACGGGGCCGGCGATAACCGGCAGGAATATTGCAAGCTGACAGGACTTTAAAAAGCCAGCCGGCTTCCAATTGGTCAGTCAGAGTTAAAGGGACACCATTAACTTAACCTAGGTAAAAGTCAGCTCCTCTCTAATTAGCTACCAGTTTAAAGGGACTAGATGATAGCATTACTGGATTGTGTAAAACTTGTAATACCTCCAATATCCAGCGGGGGGTCTTTCTACTGGGATGTTAGGAGAATATGACGTTGAGTCAAAGTATGCATGGCTTGGGAAGGAGGCAGCTCCCTGACTGACCAAAGCCCTGGGTGACGAGTTTAAAGGTCCCCCATAGAGCTAACATGGGGGAAAGTAGGCAGCCCAGGGATTGGTCGGTTAGCTGCCTGCCCAAAGGTCTGGATAGGTCAAGACGGCCATGATGAAACTGGTCAGGATTGGTCCTGCCACTCCAACCCACGGATTGGTTGCCTCTCGAGGCAGCCAAATCAAATCATGCAAAAGATACTCTGTCACAAAGGTCCCCGCTGTGAATGTGTATTCTGGCCCATGTCTGCCTATTGTTTTCCCCCATCCTTTTGTGTAAGTGTTTGCTTTCCACCCAGCTCCTCTGTCCAAGTTAATACGCTCATTTCTGGCCCATTTGTTCCATGACCCCACTGTTCTGTATATTTCAGTTGATTTGCACAATAAAGTGTTCTAGTTTTTCCCCTCCAACTGGTCCTGTCTGGTTATTGGGAGGGCACGGTCTGTCTTTCAGTGGTGATTGGGATGTTGGGAGAAGCAGTAGATCCAGTGTGACAGCGGTACGGACCTTCGGTACCAGGAGTCACGTCACAGCACGCACACGTAGAAGACCATTTCAGTGAAATATTTATATATATTTTTTTTCTAACACAATCTCAGCTCTGCTGCAGAGTCGCCTGATGAAAATAAAATCGGATATCCCTGCCGTCAGTACAACGCTGACTTCAGGGAAGGGGAACTTTGCTTACAGTTATCTCTCAAACAATAAAGGTTTGCGAGATGACACTGGGGGCAATTGAATTCTTCTTGAAATAGCTACACTATGGGGATTAGTAATATTAAAGTATTACCAGCCCTTTAAGCTATCCCTGTCTAATCCTTATGGCAGGATCTCAGTCCTTCTCACCCTGCACCCCCATTAGTCCCTATCTGCTTACTCTCACACTCCCCCCCCCCCCCATTTCCTTCCTTCTCCCTTCCCCATTATTTTGCCTCCTGGAAGACAATTAAAACATGCATCCTTCATCACCCCTTATCTCCATTTTGCCTTCCCTAACCTCCCCCACCCCCTTCCCAAGCTTGCCCTCCTGTCTTGCTGTTGCTTCTGTTTTCTCCTACACCATTCCCTTTTTCTTCTTTTCAGTTAGCCCTTCACAGTCTCCACACTAGGGGCTCGATTTAAAGGCAGCCGTTAGCAAAAAAAAATCACTAATGGGTGCGTTAAGTGTCATGTTGCAATTCAAAGATCCGTCTAAAGAACAGCTAACGGCAGTTGTAGAATCCTTACGGCCGATACACTTACGTGCATTCAGACGCGTGGAAAAACATACCCCAGAGCTATTCAAAGGCTTGCGGTACTGATAACGGCTGAAAAAAAGACACACCTAACGGCTAAAAGTTAAGACCCACTTTTTTTAGCCGTTAGACACTTAACGGCCAAAACAAAACACCCGTTACATAGGAAAATACACAAAATGCTTACCGCACAACCATGTAAATGGGAAAATTAACCCGTGCAATGCCAACACAACACAAAAACATGCACACACAACACAAATCACTACACACACAACAACAACCAACACCACAGGGACAACAACACACAAAAAAACACGAGCACAACATGGCACGGAACAATGGGGGTTATCACACAAAGCAGACACCTGCAAATACAAGTTCACCTGGGCAACATCAACACGCGACCTGCACCCCACAACTGCACACCCGCAAATGGCACACACAGAACAAGCACAACACACCACATCTTATAACACACACACACACACACACACACACACACACACACACACACACACACACACACACACACACACACACACACACACACACACACACACCTGCAAACACTTACCTGGACAAAAACAACTCACCATTGGTCAGCACTCACCTCATCACCACACCTACACAACGCCCTAGAAAGTACTTAAAGGGACAACTCAACACACTCACTTGTGGCTTGTTTTCCACTCAGGGAGGGAGAGATAGAGATCTAACAGTATGTTGGGTTACATATTGTTGCGAAGGCTGCGGAGAAGGCGTGCAAGGGAGAGAGCTGGGGAACATCAGCAACCTCCAAGCACGCCTGATCAACAGCCTCCACCTGTTGCAAGTGAGGAGGCTCTGGCTCAGCAGCCACACAGGAGTCCATCCCCACCTGGAGGGCAGAGGATGTATAGACGACCACCAAGGCCCAGGGTATACCGCCCAAGGGTCACCCTCTTTGGAATGACCGATGATGAGGTAATTGATCACTATAGGTTGAGGCCTGACAGCATCATTGCCTTGTATGAGGTCATCAAGGAGCAGGTGCATCCCATCTACATCCACAACCATGCCCTAACTGGCCTGCAGAAACTACTCTGTGCCATACACTTCATGGCAAGCGGGGCCTTCCAGTCCACAGAGGGTTACGCATCTGGCATGTCACAGGCCACATTCTCCAGGGTGCTGGCCCAGGTCCTGCCAGCCCTCAAAAGCAAGGCCAGTACCTATATACATTTTCCCACCAACGACATGGACTGGATACACGTCAAGCAGGCCTTTTACGCCAGGGGAGGCATGCCCAGGGTCATGGGTGCTATAGATTGCACCCATGTCCGGATTAAGGCCCCAGCACGGGACGCACAGATATTCAACAACAGGAAGAACTTTCACTCCATCAATGTGCAGATGGTGTGTGACAGCCATATGAGGATAATGAATGTCTGTGCAAAGTATCCTGGCAGCTCACATGATTCATACATTCTCCAAAACTCCCCAGTCCACAGAGATTTCGAGAATGGAACTTTTACAGGGGGATGTCTTTTGGGTGAGTCCACAATACAAAATCACATCACATACACAGGCGCACACACAACGCTGCTTAGCATGCTCCTGACCCACAGCTACTACGTCCACCACACAAAACATCATTCACACAACATGTGCTCCCTGTCTCACCATGTCACTCACATTACACAGGTGATGCTGGCTATGGATGCAAGTCCTGGCTACTGACCCCTCTGGCCAATCCTCAAACACATGCCCAGGAAAGGTACAACCAGGCTCATGGCAGAACGAGGAATGCCATTGAGCGGACCTTTGGCCTCCTCAAGTCAAGATTCCGATGTCTGGACCACTCGGGGGGAGCACTGCAGTATGCACCTGGAAAGGTGTGCGACATAACTGTGGCGTGCGCAATACTGCACAACATCGCAGTGGACACCAGGCTGCTGGAGCACATCCAGGCCCCCCCCCCCATACAGGAAGTGCCCATGGACATCAGCCATGTCGAGGAGACCCTGAGAGGGACACAGATCAGAGACAGGCTCATCACGGAACACTTTACATGTGAGTATAACACAGGCATGCAAACAATCCATGCAAGTCCCCCATCAGTCCTGTGACACTAACCACACTGCACATTTTGTTCTGTCTCACCCCACAGGAACATTGACACAGCACTGCACTGGCAGCGGACGTGGCAAATTGTGTGTGTGGACTCAAAAACCATCCTCCATTCCACTCTCCACGTTGACATACAGACCCCAAGGAATCACGCACACCCTCAAGAGAAACAAGGTACAACACATAACCCATGTTCATCGCCTTACAGGGCTTGATTGACAGCAGCTAACTTGATTTGCCATAAGCATAGCCAGAGCAACCATGCTAGCCTTGTAGCGAAAGAGTGTTATCCAATGCTATGCATTGGATAATACTCCGTCACATCAGGGGTTAAAGGGCCATTGGACTCAATATGGGACCTGTACTGTGCTACAGCTGAGAAGAGCAGCACAGGGGTGGATGTACAGTGGTATGGTCACACAATGTAGAGGTCATGAGACGTAGATCAGATTACCAGGGACTCCATGCTGACCTGTGAGTGTGCAGACATATATGCCCCCGACATGAATACACACATCAACAAATATGTCCTAACAGTTCCACGGAACAAATGACATTGGGCTGCCACTGTCACTTTCACAGTGACAGCCCAAATTCATTACTTCCATGGAGCTCTCAGAACACTTGTTGATGTGTGTATTCATGTCAGGGTCACATATCCATAGGGCTGGGGCACATGTCCTTAGTTCTCCACATAATTGGTTACAGATGAGTACACAACACATTGTCAAGCAATGGTTTGTGTACTCACTTGTAATTAAGAAGATTGAGGGGATTATAAAGTCGAAATTGTTGTTGCTTGATGATCAGTCAGGTGTATAGCTCCAAATCCTGTCCTCTTGTCCCACAGGCATCCATAACATGATCCATCCTTGATCTGAAGATCTTCCATGTGTCTGGATTGATGTCTTGACAACACCTTCATAAAGATCACCCCTTGCTATTTCTGGTGATGTTGTTAGTGATGCAATATTTGACCGGAGGTTCACACAGACCTCTACTTGAACATTCTCATATAGACACTGAAAACACAATTTCACAAGTGTAATAACCTGTACAGTTAGGATGCTCATCTACAGAGTTGTCAAACCTTGTGGACAACACATGAGCAGGAGAGCAGTGTTACTCAAGTAGTATGATTTAGTTTCAAAGTACATTTAGTGTTCTCATACAAGTGTTCAATGCATATAGGCAATACACACAGAAAACACATGTACGTTCTAATGTACTTTGAGACACAATAAAGATGAACCATCACTAGTCAATCATCAGTGTCTGTATGAGGATATATTGGATTACACATATGTTTGTTAATGCGTAACCACACTCAGGATAGAGTATCCCCCATAAATGGAAAGGCATCACCCATATCACAGGACTCCACCACTTGTTTGCAAGTGAGTGGACTCAGTGATGTATTCACGCTAACAGATGGTGGCAGTGATACACTAATGTGTTGTGGGAGTGATAAAGAGGTGATAAAGGGGACATACTTCCACAGTGAATTCCTGTCCACAGTTAATGTGTTGCTAAGTAGAATCAATGTTCAGTGATATTGCTCCACTGTGACATATCACAGTACATGACCAAGTGGACAAGTGTTTTCACTGGGGAAGTCTGTTACACCCTTAGGAAAAACAACAAGTCAACTTACTGGAGGCCCCAATGCTCACCCCAGGATATCAATGTGTGTGCTTCACATTGAAATCCTAGGTTAAAAACATTGGCTTCCCCAGTCAGTCTGTTGCACAATGAGTGTGTGAATCCAAGACAATATGGATACATGTCCCATTTATCTGTCCTGCTTGTTACCTCACCGCTAAGCCGTTTGTTTGGTTATCCCCTTAACCCTCTGAGTGCCAGAGTGGTAGCCAACGCATTTCTTTGCAATGTGTTGCCTACCACTCTGGCTATCAAAGGGTTAAACACAACATATGATGTAGACGAATGTTCAATGTTGTACCAAATGTTGGGCTAAGGGGAATGTTTTGTTATGCAAAATCAACACACAACATTGCCATATAACACAGTTGTGTAATATGGCTACAGGGATGTATTTACAGTTGAATTTGTACAACGATGTGTGTGTGAACCTATGTTGTAACATCCCACAAACATCTTACCTAGGCAGAAGCTGTGTTCACTGAATTGTTTGGCAATGCATTGGAGACAACTCTGCCACCCAATCTATGACCAAATACAAAGCAGATCAGACAGGATTCAAAAGCACAATGTTCCTTTATTCAGGGGAAATGTAACATGTTGGGCGTTTTATTTTTTTTTCTTAGGGGGGGGGGGGCCTTAGACTGGGTGGCAGAAGTGGATAACCTGGATGATCTCCTGGTCACCCTTTGCCCCCTAGGTGTGGCTTCGGGGGTCACATTAGAGGGGGTGGTGGGGGCAGTGGATCCCTCTGTGGAGCGCAGGTTTTCCCTCTCTAACCGTAAGTCCTCCCTGCGGTTCAGCTCTCTCAACTCCACCAGTACCTGTGCAAGCAGGTCCATCACCCCCGTGTGTAGCTGATGGAGTTGAGTGTTGATCCTCATGACCTCCGACTCCAGGGCATGGATCCTTGCCTCTATCCTGTTAGTGTTTCTACGGGATTCCCTACGGCTCCTGGTGATGTTGTCATTGGTGCAGAGGCTTGACCGGAGTAGTCTCCTTTGCAGAGCCATACACTCTGCTTCCATCCCCGTGGGCCATTCACTGCTGGTGATGCTTGTGCCTGGTGAATCTGCTGCTGCTGTGTCCTCCTCTGCTGGTGCTGTATCCTCCTCTGCTGGTGCTGGTTGTGCTGCAGATGGGTATGTGCCCACCACATCAATGGACCCACTGCTGCCCACCGATGTCTGTGCTGGTGGAGGTGGTGGGGTAAACACGTCCCTTCGCATAGGGTGTTGGGGCTCCCCAAGCAGGCCCAGGTGTTGGTAGTCGAGTGGCCAAGGGTCAAACCTTGGCCACTGGTATGTGCTTGGCCCCCACCTGGGATCATACCTGGGGCCATGCTGGGGAGCCATCCAGGAGGGTAGGTCAGTCGGGGATGAGTATGGCCCATACTGGGTGGTGGCCACATCACCGGGCAGCCATTGCCTCCCTGGTGGTGGTGGTGGTGGTGCTGCTGCTGGAGGATAATAGCTCCTGGAGGTGGTGGGGGGCATCCAGTCACTGTAATAAGGTGGTGCAGCCAGCTGGCCAAGAGGTGTGGATGTCGTTGGGTACAGTGCCCACTGGCTGGTCCCCTCCTCCATATACTCCTCATTGGGTGGTGAGGTGGCCTCCTCCATGGGCTCCTGGAGTGCTGGAGACACAACCTGTGTGGAGGATTGAGATTGTGTGATCAGTAAACTTAGCCATGATGGTGTCAAATTGATATTAATACTTGAAATGTGTAAAGGAACATATATGTTTTATGGTTTATCCCCCTGTGTGAAACAACGGTACTCCTACTGGTGAAGGGTGTTTTATTCTACATGTATTGCAGCTCAGAGTTGAATTCCTTTGGTGCCACATCCCAGTGGCATGAAATTGTACATTTGCGCTGTTGCCACATCATCCTTTGTGGATTTATGCTCCCTGGACCAAAGCTAGCCAGAGGATGGTCTGGCAACATTGGCATAGTACATTTTCAGGCCACAGTGATATTGTCCATGGAATATTCAACTTTGAGCTGTTATACTCTTGGGATGAAACACCTTTCAGTAGTGGGAATACCCTTGCATTACCCGGTGGATCAATCCTATGACATGTATTTTTCCTTTCACATTTTAGGTATTATTATCTCTTTAACGGGATAGCAATGGTTAATTTCACCTTGATGTAACATTGCAGGCATCATAAAGAGATGTTTAGAAAGATGTTACTGTATGTGACAGCTGGAGATGTCAGTCATTTGACCACACAGAGGCTCTTCAGCAGCCTCCACATTGACCCATTTGGAGATAACTACATCTTTGCCATTGTCTACTAAATGTTCCTGGTTTGTAAGCACGCTCTGTGGACCATGTCAATGATAGATCCATCTCCAATTGGTTCAATTTTGGGTCCGCTGAAGAGCCTCCGTGTGGTCATATGACTGACATCTCCAGCTGTCACATACAGTAACATCTTTCTAAACATCTCTTTATGATGTCTGCAAGGTTACATCAAAGTGAAATTAACCATTGCCATGCCAAGGTACACAGTGAGGAATATGGTCTGATATGTGTGTATATGTACCTTTCATATGGGTACAAACATATCCTTGATAGATATGAACCCAGAGATCTGTTCAGTACATGTGATTGTCTTACTGCCTATATATGTACAGCCATCACAAATTAACTTTCATTGATACCACTGATAAGGTGTAATATACTAGGTATATGTACTCTGATGATGATATCAATATGAGTTATTTTGTTGAGGGTGCACATATATAGGCAGTAGGACAATCACACGTACTGAACCGAACTCTGGGTTTACATCTTGTTGGGACCTATTTGTACCCATTTGAAAGGGACATATCCACATACATATCTGGTCGTTTATCTTTCTGTACATATCTTTTTGTAATAGATCTGCAGTGTGATTCAAGTAGTATTCATTCCTATGTTATCAGTTCATCCCGTACAGTGCTGGATTTTGTCAGATTAGACATGTCCCTCTCTGGTTGTCATGATGGTATCCTATGCATTGCATTGTGATGCATGGGATACCACCGTGGCAGTCAGGGATTGATGTACATTACAGGATTCTGTCCATGAGGTCTGTTCAAGTTGAATCCTGAGGGGCAACAATCAAGCCAGTATTGAAGGATATCATTGATTGAGGCCTTTTTTTTCCTGGATCAGCCCATCCATCCTTCTGTGTGAGGCAGCCAGACCCGATCATAGATATCCATAATTCATGGCCTGTTATTGACCAAACCTCAATGGTTCATATTTGGTTCCCATATGTATCCTGCAAATAGTGTCTGGTGTACCATCCATCCATGGCATCAGCACTCCTGAGGATCTATATGTGAATCAAATGTGAGATATGTACATTCAAGTTAGCGTAAATGATTGCATACACAACACCAAGGCCAACTTTTTCACCTTTAGTTATGTGTAATTGTTTTTGGCCTGTGTGTTGCACATACAAGCAGTTATTCTCAGTGGCACTGTGATTTGTGACCTGATCCATCCTGTTGGTGATTCAGTAAGCGGTTAAGTGGACCTGATGAACGGATTATGATGCTGACTTCTCCGTTGACCTCATTTCCCCATCTGCAATGTTTTCTATGGAGTCCATACAATGGGGCCTGTGCAGCTTGAATCCTGTTATTGGATATTCTCCATAGACTAACATTGTAATTGGTAAAGTGAGGGTATGTAAGTGTCAAATTTTCTACATCAGCTCTTTTTCACCGCTTAGTGAATGTCCCCTATGTGTCATGTAATTGTTAACCTATTGACATGTGTTTGTCGTCTGGTTAACCCTTTGAGTACCAGAGGGGTTGCCAAAGCATTGTTGATCGATGCATTGATGATCCCTCTAGCACTCATGGGGTTATGTGCTGGATTCCCTGTGGGAACATGGGTAACACTGTGTGACAACAATTGTGATGTTTGACATACAACACTTTTCTGAGCATGGTTTGTGTGTATTGTGTGTGATCAGCACAGCAACATGACAGTTAACCAGGGAGTTGGACAAGTTTTGGGCTTGTTGAACCTTGACATTTGTCCTTGTCTTGCGTCCTGTTTAAACCCTCAGGGTGCTGTGTTGGTGCAGTTGTGTGGATGAATGAAGGGCAGATGTTGGGATGTGAGTGCTTGTTTGTGATGGGTGTGTGGTTTGAGATGGTGTGTGGTTTTGGGGTGATGCACTTACCAGTGGTGTGGAGGCTCCTCTCATCCCCAGTGTCTGATCCTCCAGGGACCCCCTCAGTGAGGGTAGTTGACAGTGTCTGCCGCAGCCTCTCCTCCCATGCGCTGAAGGTGATGGGGACAGGTGGCCCACCTCCGGTGGCTCGGGCGTGCAGGGCGGCATCCCCCATCTTCTTCTTCACCTGCCTTTTGCAGTCACCCCATCTCTTCTTTATTGAGTCCACATCCCGTCTGCAGGTGGCCACCGCATTAACTCGGCTGCAGATTTGGCTCCAGGCAGCTCTCCTCCTCGCAGCCAGGCCAGGGAGTCTCTCCCCCGGGAAGAGGACACTCTCCCTCTCCAGCACAGCCTCCACAAGGGCCGTGTTTTCTTCCTCGGTATATCGGGGATCCCTGACCCTGTCCCCCTCAGCTCCGGCATGCGAGGAGTCAGACCCGGAGTGTCCTGCCTGCTCTGCCCCTGCCTGTGTGTGGTGGTCCCCAGGCACTACCCCTCGTCCCACTGCAGGATCTGTCCCTCTTCTTCTTAGTGTGCCTGTTCTTGTGGGCCTGGTCCCCCTCCGCCCTGCGTATCTCCCTCTCCCACCCCTGCTCTGCTGAGGGATCCCCTCCTGACCTTCCTCCTCCTCCTCCTCCACTAGTCTCCCCATCCCTCTCTCCTGTCCTCCTCTCCTAGCCATCATTCACCCACTCACACCCAGGCACTCTCACACGCCCTCACAGACACACTCGATCCCACTCACTCTCTGTCACACACTTTCACTCACGGATTCACACTGTAAAAATAAAGTTTAAAATGTGTAAGGTGTGATGAAAAAAAAAAAAAAAAAAAAAAAAGACTATGTGTATGTGCAAAAGTGTGCTATGTGTCTATTTAAATGTAATTCTCTCCTCTCCAAGATCCCTCTACCTTACTCCTGTGTATGCTTCTCTCTCTAAACACTATCCTCCACTCCTGGGTCCTGTGCTCTAGCTTGCTGAAACTCGAAACACAGACAGGGTGTGACCGTTATTTTGAGGTATATATAGGTGTATTTGAACATTTTTGATACTTTGGGGCCTTGGGATTGGCTGTAGGTTTGAATTTTGTTTGTGCATCTATCAGGGTTGCTAGACAACGGCAGCCATAATGTAACATTTTGACTTAAGTTGTGTTTTAACGGGTGTTTGGTACGCACGGTGATGCGAAATCAGGTGCGACGCTGGTTTTTGTGTTACGTGTTTTTGTAGTGCCTACGCCAGATAGCTATTCTTGTACGCTTACCTTTGAATCTGCCGTAAACCATGTGTTCTTTGAGGCCGATGTGCCTTTTTTACTTACCGGATGGTTTAACGGCTGCCTTTAAATCTAGCCCTAGGTCTTCCATTTGGCCTTCAAATGCTCAGGGAGTGGGCAGCAGATTGCAAAGCAGTGTGCTGTAAAGCCTTGTAGCACTTAAAAGTGTTAATCCGCCTCCTGTTTACGTATCTCTTCATTGCTGCCACATGAAAAGCTTCCCCCCACACTTTTTCCTCTGTCCCAGCTCCATTCTTATCAGTTTTGTTTCTTTTTACTTCTGCTCCTTCAGCAACTTCCTTTCATTTTCCCTCATGGTGCTGCTGTTGTTTTTTTACTAGCAACCGACACAAGCTACAGAGCGTTTTGGGCCTTCCTCATGACTCTAGGTTCCACCTCCACCTAGTATTTTGCTCTGACTCACATCTGAGTCCTAGAGCCTGGCTCTGCCTGTTGCTGCGCCCTCTTCTGGAACCAGGTACTATGCATGCCTCTAATCAGGCTCACTGCTACACATCCTAGCTTAGGTTTCAATCACCTAGGTTTTCGCCACACCTCATTGCTACCATAAGTATGAGGCTATGCCTGCATTTGTGGTAGGGGCTGAAGGCCTTTATATACTCTCCAGTCCATCCCCTCTCGGTTCATGTCACCTCAGTGAACCCCACCCTCTAACACCCCTTTTCATTACTTTTATGTGGGCCCTCTAATTAGGCTCACTGCCACACATCAGCGCCTAGGTTTTAGCCACACCTCATCGCTCACTCCCCTTTTGCTGCCGTAAGCCCTGACCATAAGCAAAGCTGTGTAGATATTAATAGTGTATTATATCAATAAATAAAAGAACAGCATCATGTAAAACATTCTGTGTCCATACCACACAAACCCAGTGGCGACAGAAAGGAGGAGTTATGCAGACATCCTCCATACTAACACTCCTACAGTTGAATGTATGGTGGCTGGATTTTTACAGGAGTGGGCTGGGAGGTGAAGCTCCCTTGGCCACTCCAGTGAAAAACTCTGCACAGAGTTCCATGAAGTTCAACACACATTGGGTCTGAATTGTAATGTCCTCCTTACATGTGTGATCTCCAAACATACACCTCACACCTTACATTTACCTTACCATTCTCTGTACAGCTTTAGACTGCTGCTTAACATTGTTATGTTGTAAACATCTCACAATAACCAAAATTAGAAACATATATGCAATGTCTTTATGGTTTAATTACTACTATGTTGCCAGCCCTACAATGATCCTCACCTCTTCAATCGTATCTTCCTTCCCAAGATCATTGCCCCAAAGTAAAGTTACACCGCATAGTGGGTTTTGCCTACTGTACCGCACACAGAGGGATAACATGGCCTCTTTTGCAGTAACAAACATATTTTACTCTCATAAACTCTTTGTTTAAGTGCCATAGAGCTATCTACAGACCTGAAACACAATGCATTGGATACCTCTCTGGCTCACAAATGTCTGTTCCATCTGGCACTGCACAAAACACACCTTGTACACAAACAGAGAAAACATGTCCACTGTTGAGACAAGACATATTTTACTACCACAGCCCCCCTTACTAAGGGTAGTGACAGGACTGAGGTGACAAGTCTGTGTGGCACAAAATGTAACACAGGCACACAGTTCTAAACCCAACTGGAGAGTGATGACGGATGTGACACAAAATGTTTCCACTGATGTATGTTTTTGGTCAGAACAAAATGTGGCAATCACGTGTGGGTTAAGTGGTTTGAAGTCATCAAGAGAACAAGGGGTTCTCTTGAACCATGAAGGGGCAAACACTGCTCACTTTTACCCCTCAATAGAGCTCTCAAATGGCCATAAATGGGGTTAATTAAGCCCATTAACCCTTTCAGTCTAAGGAGCTGCCCACACACTGTACTGGCTGGCAGACAATGTAGTATTATTCCATGCCTACCATGAGGAAAAGGCTAACCTTGCAGACAATGTAGTCTGGTACTGTGCAAAGCACCGCAACAAAGCTGGCTCTCAGGCACTGTATTTGATCACTACCACTAGACAATGAAACACAGCATCACCTTTTTTCCCCTGCTTCTTGCACTCGCACGTCTTGCTTTGATTGCTAGAATAAAGTATGTGGTGTGTATTGTTATGGAGAGCATTACTGACTTACAACACATAAATTATCAAGCACGAAACCATTATTTTCACACAACAAGGTTAGCTCATACAGGGATTCTATGGGTTCAGGAATCTTTCAAATGGCACTATTTTCTTGTTCCGACTCTACAATATTATTCATATAACATGTAACTGGGAATCTATTAAAACAAGATTAATAATGTCATTATACATGTGTCCTAGAGGTAGGCTGACCATATGTACCGTTTTAAACGGGATAGTACCTTTTTTTTTTTTTTTTTTTTTTTCATATTTCCAGACCGTCCCATCTTTTTAATATAAATGTGAATTTTGTCCTGTATTTAATAGAACATATATAGTTTTTAATTTTTTGTAAAAAAAACTGAACATGGCTTGTTTATTTCTCACTAGTGTAAAAGCCCGTGTACACAACACGTAACATGTACCCCTCTGAGGGTTAAGTGGCCGTTCCCTCAATGCTCCACACGATGTAGTCTTGCGTCAGCTCACTCATGCAATGCAGTCATGCACAGTAGAGACTAACCAAATGCGGACAGTCTCTACTGTGCATGACTGCATCATGACAAACATCTTAGCAAATTATTATATAGGATAAGATAAAGTAAATCGGAACTTCCTTTCGTCACACTAGTGGTTTTACTGTACACATTGATTACCATAGAGTCTTATGACTAGAGTGACTCGTAACTTTCTAAGACTCTCGAGTCTATGGTAAATTACCATAGAGTCTCTTAGTGAAATGACAACAAGTCATAAGACTCTAAGGTAATCAATGTGTACAGTAAACACAGTAAAACCACTAGTGTGACTGATGAAGAGAGGAAGTTCCGATTTACTTCAGGGGCAGACTTTTTGGCCAAAGAGAGAACACCGCTAGTAAAAGACGGAGCAAACGCTGCTTGCAGCTTACTACGATCAGACTTGGAGTGACAGAGTCCTACTTTCCGTCTGTCCCACACCCCGTCCTGGTGAGGTGTTCTTATTCTCACAAAAATGTGTATAATATACACCTTTTTTTTTCCCATAGCAATACCCAATTTGTTCGGATGCCACTATTACCATGTACATGGATCTGATTATTATGGATGGTAAATGTAAAAGTAAAATTTGTACTGTCTGTATTCTATTATATAGATGTTTTTGACACTTTTTTTTTTACTTGGGTGTGTCCATCCTTCCAGAAGGGCTTCTCATTACAGATGGCTCTATGGGTTTATGCATGTGCGTATCTTACAATTATTATTTTTATAAATTTCACTGATGTGTTGAAACATGAAGAACCACTATGTAGAATGTTAACCACAGAGTTATAATTTAATGAATATACAGAAAAACATTAGACAGTTCAGTTTCCATTTTCATGGTCTTTGTTACCATTTTCACACGCCCTAGCATAAGTACATTTTAGCTTTCCCAGCCTTTCCCTCCAGGTTGTTGTGGCAGTTTGAGGCCCACAAGACTGGCAACTTCTTCAGGTGAACGCTCTCCCTTGCCATGGTATTCCTCGTGGAGGGCAACATGATTCCGAACACTGCGTAGAAAGCAGAGGTAGGTGGAGGCCCGGAAATGCAGGTCTTGCTGGGCACGACAGAATTTCTCACTGGTCACCTGGGACAAGTAATAATGGCAGAAAAGAGGGTATGGGAACATAAAGTTTAATCTATTAACCATGATTCAGCCAACCATTAAATGAAACGGTATCAGCTCAGAGTATATTATAGTTTCCCCCTCCTGCCCCTTTTCAATATGTTAAGCAGCCTCCCCTCAGAACTGAAATCCTGTTGATCTTGACAGGACAGATCGCAACGAGGGACAATCTTCGTTCCATCAGTATAAAGAAACCCTGCCCTTCTTGACAAAGGAGGGCAGGTTTTCCCTTGTAGTAGCAGAAGATTTTCCCTCGTTGCAATCAGTCTGGACCTGCTTTCTGTTCTGAAGACAGAAGATTGACATACAGAAAAGGGGTAGGAGGGGGAAACTTTAATAATTCACAGAAACTAGAGCAATTTGATCACTGCTAATGGTGGAGAGCGTTAGTACACACTATAAGGAATGATCGAATCTTATATTATATTGAGCCATTACGAACACTTTAATTTATTCCTGTGTCCCAGCATCACTGTGTTCCATTTTCCCAGACAAGAGAGCGTGAGGCTGCTGCACTAACTACAACTGTAGCAACTCAAGAACTCCATTACATTGGTTTGTGCTAAACATCTTAAAATGTTGGCGATGTCTTCAACACATTGTAAAGCAATGTTTGAGAACTCTAACAATAAAAAGGTATTAAAAGCCCCATTTAGATCAATAAGAATTTAGCAAATTTGTATTTCTTATCTATGGTGGTTTGCTTTTTACAGAATTGCTCCGGTTTCTTCTTAGAAGATCAGCCTCACAATGTTGCAGAGGACAAGGGGTGGAAAGTTTCTTCTGGATGTGAACATCTGGTTTCACCAAGTGTGAAGACTGTAATACAGACATCTGCCTAATGTCGCTTGTAATATAACTCCTGCACACAGGGAAAAATCCAAGTGACCCTTATTAATTTGCCCCCGTGTATCTGTTCAAGAAACTGCATCTACAGTCAGTCCTGACTGTCATGTCCCCTGAGGAACACATGACAATTCGTGGCAGGTTTTTATGTTTTGTTTTAATGGATTAACAAAGCATTTTATAATCCGTACTCTAATCATTTTTTGGTAGAGAGACATAAATTTCACCAACATTTTTGCAGCACTAAGGAAATGGTTATAAAATGTGTCTTTAAGAAGTTGAGTTGAGCCATATGTATGTTGCAGCTTGTTATTACCCACAGTTGCACCAATCAGTACTCAAGGTAGACTTAAAATGGGATTACTTTAACCCTTTAAGGACCGGGAAAATCTGAGGTTGTTTTTCCTTAAGGACCGGAGCAATTCTGACCTTTTTGACTATGTCTTTGTTCAACAGTGTTTCCCCTCTAAGTCTTTTATTCCACCCCCATAATTATATACTGTTTTTTTAAAAACAAATAGGGCTTTCTTTTGATACCCCACTTATATGGATAACCCACCATTTACTTTACTAAAATTAAAAACATCATTTTTGTTTTTTCTCTTGGGATCAATTGGGCACAAAGGGTTACATTTTTATGGAGACTGCATGAAAGGTATTACCGGTCAGTCATACCTACAAGTTTAAAGTGGCCACTGTCCCCCCGGGTGAAAATCCCCTTGTCCCCTTTTCCCACCCTATTTTGTCACTTTTTTATCCCTGACATTTAGCGGTTTGTACAAGTGTATTACATGGCTCCACAACAATCACACTTCCAAAATTGTTTAATGAGTTTTTTTGGTTTTTTTTTATATTTTTTTTTTTGTAAAAAAAAAAACAAAAAAAAAACAAAACAAACACAAGTGTATCATTGCAGGTCAGAAATTGACCTGCATTTAGCCAGCATCCAGCAGCAGCAGTGAAGGGGTTAATACCACCAGCTGCTGTATTTTCTTGTACCACTGTCTCCTCTCTACTTCTCTCTCTCCCTTACTTTGATAGCAAGGGAGACAGAGGCAGAGGAAAAACGCACAGGCAGCATGCTTTGCGTACTGCCTCTGTCTCTCAAAATGCCAGTACATGTGATCACCGCTACTGCAATCACATGAACTGGCACAAGCAAGAAAGGCTGAGACTGAACACCCCGGTCTCAGAGTGCTCAGTCTCAGCCTGGAATTAATGACAGCAGCGTGCATGGAGGCACGCTGCTATCATTTAAGCCATGACGGTCCAGGACCATCATGGGTTCTTAAGGGTATAACAACCCATGATGGTCCTGGACTGTCATGGGTCCTTAAGGGGTTAAAGGAACACCATCATATAAATATGATCTGAGGCCACACACACACACACACACACACACACACACACACACACACTGTACTCCATGCTAGCCTCTGTAAAAAAAAAAAAAAAAAAAAAAATGTATGTATGTGTGTAATATATATATATATATATATAAATAAAAGTTTTCTGAGGCCTAAAATCTACTTTTACATAAGCTTCGATGTCTTACATATACCTCTCAACATTTCAAAAAGCTGAAGTGGGACATTTTTGCTTTAGGGAGTGTTGCTAAGGGCATGGCATTGTCAAAATGTATAGGTTACTTCATGACCTACTGACAGCTCTATGTAACGGAATGGATGATTTAGAAGAAGATCAATATATTTTAATTACACATGATGATGTTTACACAAACACAAATGTGAGTTTTATTGCTGTGAAGCATTGAGATACACAAACCCCTAAAGACGTACTGTCCCTTCTAAACAGGGGCACTTTGGAGGTATATAATGCTTTATAATGCAAAAAATAACCTCTCCTGCATTCAAGGGGATAAAATCCCCATGTAAGTCAGGGAAGTTTTTGTATTGTTTATGGTACATTTGGTTTACATCCCTTTTCTTAATACATCAGCTTCAGTGATATCCTGCAACATATAATTTTCTTAACCTCTTAAGGACCAGCGATCCCAGGGTGTGTGGTCCTTTAAGGACCACATAGGAAACTTTGACGTGACTGATCACGTGGGGCTGCACGCCGAACGGGGAACTGAAAGATCGCTCCGGTATTGGAGCGATCAACTTCAGTCCCCGGTATTACTCACCTGTAGGAGCGCGGTTAGTAAAAGTATGTGAAGCGCCAGGACTGTCACTGGTCCTTAAGTGCAGGACCAGCGTGATGGTCCTGTCATGTCAATGCTCCTTAAGGGGTTAACCCTTTGAGGACCACAAGTGTACACAACACATTGCAAAGCAACACGTGGCACAGCCCTCTGCGAATCAAGATGTTAAAGGGATAGTAATGGATTGTATTAAGTCAATTTAATATTGTAAATAGTAAAATATAAATCCATTGCAGCCACTCCTCTCTCTCAAACCTTTATGGTTTGAGATATATATATATGATTACAAAGTTCCCCCCTCCCCTATCACAGACATCAGGCTCTAGCTGAGAGAAGCAGATTCTGGTCCTGGGACCATCCTGTGGCTCTTCAACAGAGCCGAAATAGCAAGATATAGAAATAAACATTTAATTGGAATGGTCTAGAGTGTGCTTGCAAACCAGGCACACTTTCTAGGAAGTGTTTATTTCTATATTGCACCATTTTGGCTCTGCTGAAGAGCCGCAGGACGGTCCCGGGACCAGAATCTGCTTCTCTCTGACGTCAGTGAAAGGGGAGAACTTTGTAATCGGTTTTTTTTTTTTTTTTTTTTTTTTTTTTTTTACTACCTACAATATTAACTTGACTTACTATGATCCATTACTATCCCTTTAAGAGTCCTGTATTATACAGGAGAAGTCTGTAAGGTCAGGTTATCTGTAAATCTGTATATTTACATGTGTAGGTGAGCATATAGCTTATATAAAATATGTATTTATAATGTAGTGAGTGTGAATATAAAACAGAAGTTGGACAACCTATAAATCTCCAGAAATTAATGGAATAACAACAATTTGCAGCTGACTAAGCATGATGGGAGCTGTAGTCCAGCAATAGCAGATGAGCCACATGTTGCTCAAACTTTATTATAAATTCCCTGCTGAGCTGCTGCCTCAGCTTGTATGCCCTGTACCCCCATGTCCCAAGAAGACTGGTGATACTATGATCCAGAGGCAGCCACTTTGATATAGTAAAAAGCTTTTTTGTCTTGTTTTGGTTTTTCCCTTCTTTCTCTTTGAAGGTGGTCATTCGGGGAGCTGCTGAGCTTGAAGATATCTGCATGGAGGGCAGTGTAATATCCCCCACTTGCTCGTTTGCCACAAGTCAATTCTCATGGCCACGTGTATATGTGAGTGCAATATTTTTACTCTGACAAAGTTCCAAGAAGGTTTAACCCTATAAGTGTCTCATCTCGCTCTTTTCTTTCTCTGCCTTGATACAGTGTCATTCTCGTTGCAGGGGCAGACTAACAAGCTGCATAAGCAAGATGGCATTATGCTCCCTCTGGAATGCACCAAGTGAGAATCTGGTTAATTTTAACGCTATGGGTGCCAGAGTGGTACACAAAACAATGTGTTGTGTACCAGTTTGTCACTCAAAGGGTTAAGGGTGGGAGAACAATCATAATTACATAAACCTGGATGTTTTGCTATATTCACCATATATAAATGATATGGGAGGGGTCAAGGAAAGTGCGGAGCATAAAAAGAAAAGTGTTTCTTACAAAAGCAAACTTTTAAATGTTAATAAGCAAACAAACAGTCTTAATAGTGATATGTTCACTCTGGTCAGGTATTAATGATAACTAATTTGCACATATACAGCAATCAAAATGACTGATTCATAGATTACCCACCTGTGCTCAAGCAGCTATATAACCTGAAAATGTGACTCTTGTGTGTCCTGAGCACAACATGATAATCATTGGCAGACTTATCACTGTTTTGTATACCTCCCAACATTTCACATGACCAAACAGGCACACTTTAGTTTTTAGGTGGTGTTGCTGATTGACAGGAAATTGCGGAGAATGTTTAGTTTTTCATTACCTATTAATAGTATTGTATTTATACAGACTAATCTATAAACACGTACACTTGAGTTTAAACAATGTGAGTTTTATTGTTCCAAAGCAATGCAATACACTTCTATAAACAACACAGAGCGATCTTCTAAAGAGGAACAGAGTGGAAGAGAGGAACGTGGGGATTTGTCTCTCTTTCGTTCTGATAGAAACGGTACCAGTTTAAGACTAAAAGCAACAAACTGAAGTAGTTCACATAACAGAAAATATATCAGAATTTCACTAACTAGAAGAGGCTGTGAAATCCACGAATCTCAGGGTCAAACATAAAGCTCCCTTCTATGTAGATACGGCAGTAGCATTTCAAGGGCAAACAGGTTTTGGAATATCCAATTAACCCCCTTGAGTGACTGAGTGTCCAGTGCATTGCTCTGCATTGCGCTAGACACCCACCTGACACTCAAAGGGTTAATCTTACGAAAGTTTACGGACGTAACCCTTTGAGTGCCAGGGTTAATTTATAAAAAATATATTGATATCCAGATTGCATATAAAGCCCTTGACAATTATGAAGTGTAAGTATAGAGAACTGGTCATATTTCTGCTCTCCTATCATCCCACCGCAGCCACATAAGGTGGATGGGGGCTGCAGTCAAACAACAGACATGCTGCTAGTGCTTCACTCCTTGATTTTGAACAGGCGACACGTAATTTAAAATAAAAATAAAAAACTGGCTCTCCAGCTCACCTGATTCCTCTTGAATTGCTCCCGAATATAATTATACGCCGCTGTCTCTCGGTATCTGTTAACACCACTCATATAACGCAATTCCCGCAAGAGGCCACGAAACGTGTGCAAAGGAGATCCCAGCGCCGCCATATTTACTCTGGGAACAGGGAAGACCTGTCGAGCGTCGATCTCAAGGAATCAAGAGCCTAGTGCACAGTGTATATGTCTTTCATTATAAGGCCATGGGCGGTTATAGAGCCGTTTATTAAAGGGATAGTAATACTTCGTTTTAACGTTATTTTATTTTGTAGGCATTAAAAAAACATGAAGAATGATATGTCTTATCTCTCAAACCTTTATGGTTTAAGAGATATTCACAAAGTATCCCCCGTTCAACCAGATCAGAAGGGAGGTGCCCAGGTAGACTGCGGAGGGGACAATCTTCAATTAAGATAAGGGAAAAAGCTGAAAAACTTGTCAAGGGGGGAAGGGCTTTCATTGTTTACTTTGTAAGAAGATTGTCCCCTTCTGTTATCTGTCTGGTCATACAACTTGATTCACATCTGAGAAGAGATGGCTTACACTAGGTAAAAGGAGCGGCGAGGGGAAACTTTGCTTGTGAATTTATGGTCGGATCTTACGGTGTTATGTAGTGTATGGAATATAAGTCTTGTGCCAAACACTCCTGCCCAAGAAGGCAGAGAGTGTGTTGAACGTACAGTAAACCTGAAATGAGGGCTCACTTTGGTTGATGTGGTAAAAAGAAGGGGTGGGAAATTGAGGTGGGGAGTGACCCACCGGAAGGTCGAGAGGCCTAGAGGGACGCGCCGGAGGCTTTAATAGACCTCCAGCTCCTCCCACAAATCCAGGCCACGGCCTTACACTTATGGTCGGATCTTACGGTGTTATGTAGTGTATGGAATATAAGTCTTGTGCCAAACACTCCTGCCCAAAAAGGCAGAGAGTGTGTTGAACGTACAGTAAACCTGAAATGAGGCCAAAAGGAGCCAAAATTAATGAGTCAAGAATACTTTATTAGCATTGACTGAAAGGAGAACATGTTTTCACTTTAATAGGGCTCGTTGAGCTGACTTAATTTCAACAGTCGGATTATGGATATATCGTGAATAGCAACTGGATTTCCAGCGCCCTAATCTTTGGATTATGTGTGGTGGTACTTGCTGTCTAGAGGCAGTTGTAGCTGCTCCTATACGAAATGAGTGACCAGAAAATTTACTGGCATCCATACCTAGTCGGGATAGTAACCAACGGATGTGACGGACGAAGGTTGATGTTGTGAGCGGTGAATCTGCCATGGGCAATAGGGGATAATTTGGAGGTTTATTTTTTAAAATTGTAATTAAACACCGAAGAGTGTGCACGGGGCACCATTCATTATTGGTAGCGTAATATGTGATTGATGTGCCTTTGCCCAGTTGGTCAGTTTTTGAGTGCGGTAGTAAGAGGGTGAAATTGTCATGACCAAAGGTGATATTTTCCATGTGGAGAAATGGAGACTTTTTAGCTGAAACCGTGAATTCACCTGGTCTCAGGAAACCAAAGAATGCCAGGTGAATTGCGGATAGTATGACCTGATTGGTGAGAAAATCAAAAGGTTTTGAGTGTAGAAATGAATCTAATTTCTTAAAAATATCACCGTCAATGGGAAGACGTGAACTAGGTGATTGGACCAGAGATTTTTCCATACCCTTCAGAAGTAGTTTAACTTTATAAGATGCGAATATATGAATGTTATATGGTAGTATGAGGTTCAAGTGATGTTGAATCCCAGCTAGGTATGTTTTAATTGATGATATTGATAGCTTTAACCTGGTAGCGCAGAAGGAAGCAAAGGCTAGTATAGTTTCAATACTGAAAGAATGCTTGGGATGATATGATGCGATGAAACTGAGGAAGGTCTTCCATGCTTTAGAATAATTCCTTCTAGTATTGGCAGCTAGTGCTTTGTTGATGAATGCCTCCAAGTTGGCTATGTGATGTTTTAAGGTATGATTAGTTCCTGAAAAGGAGGAGGTAAACGTGATTGAGTGTTAGAGTTTGGATTTTTGTGTAAGTAATCTTGAAGTTTAAAGCGGGATAGTGAATCTGCTGCGTGATTTTGAACTCCTGGAATAAACTTGCAGGAGATGTAAAAATTGAACTTTAGTGCTAGTAATGTGAGTTTTCTTAGGAACATCATGATATATTAATTTTTTGACCTCCCTTTTTGAATGATGTAACATAGCGCTAGGTTATCTGAATGAAATGTAACTACATCTCCTGACCATAGATGGCCCCATAGTGCCGCCGCCGCCACTACTGGGTATATCTCAAATAAAGAAGAGGACGAAAGGAATCCGGGAATTTCTCTAACCTCTTCCTGCCATGTGTCGGCGAACCATTCAGATTTAAATATGGCTGCGAAGCCTTTCCCAGCAGAGGCATCAGTAAACACCTGGGGGGAGTCAGGTCCCACCGAAGGAGGAAACATGGAATTACCATTCCAGTAGAGCAGAAAGTGGTCCCACATGATGAGATCTGATTTAGCTTCCCGATCCACTGGAATGCTTTTTGAATTGCCGGGATGTCTAAGCATGGATAGTAGATGTGATGTGAAGGGTCTACCTTGTGGGAGTATTTTTGTGGCAAAAGTGAGATGACCTAGGATAGTTTGTAATTCCTGTAATGTACATGTGTCTTTGAGATGAAATTCATGAATCATTTGTCTGATTCTGATTAATTTAACTTCAGGTAGACTGGCCTCCATTACAGAAGAATCTAAAGTGATTCCCAGAAATTCTATAGATGTAGATGGTCCTGATGTTTTGTGAGAGGCTGTAGGAATATTCAATGCTGAGAATAATTGAAGTAATTTATTGAGGCTACTGGGTTCCTGGGATTTAGGCTCAATTAACAGGAAGTCATCCAGATAATGAATGACCGTAGGGCAGCGAGAGTGATTCAGTAGTAACCATGATAAAATTTCAGCAAATTCGTTAAATATTTTTGGACTACTTCTACATCCGAAAGTCAGACGAGTTGCAAAATAATAAAGTTCTTTCCACCGAACGCCATGTAAGTGCCACAATGAAGTATGAATAGGTATTAATTTGAAGGCGTCCGAGATATCTGTTTTTGACAGCCAGCAACCTTGACCATACTGTCGGATGTAGCGGATGGCATCATCTATCCTACAATACTCTAGGGCCATCTCTTCTGCTGGGATTAGGGAATTAATACTCGGAAACATAGCACCGTGGGGAGCTGAAAAGTCTATTATTAATCTCTTCTTTGCTGTATCGAATTTTTTAGATGCGATCCCCAAAGGACTAACTCTCCATATAGGAAAGGGTGGTGAGGAGAAAGGGCCGATTAGAAATCCTTTCTGAATTTCAGCTTGTAGAAGTGAATCTACTATATCTGGTGCTGAAGTAGCAGAAAGAAGATTAGGACATTCAAATGAGTTATTCGGGCATGTAAGTATACCTGTGTGAAAGCCTGATTCAAAACCAGAAATTAGATATGTTGTTATTTGTTCATCTGGATGAAAGGAAAGGAGTCGTTGCAGCAAAGAAAGGTTGATGGAACTTAGTCCTTTATTTTTAATTGCAAAATTCTTTGGGCAAATAACTCTAGCGTGAGATTTGTGACATAAGATACATTGATGTAATAATCTGCAACCGCTATAAAAACAACCCTTTGTGTTGAAGTTATTGCATATGGCTGAGTTCCCAATATAGTAGATGGGTCTTCCCAGTTTATCAACAGTAGGTAAGTTGGACTGAGAGGAAGTGCTTGGACCTGCTGTGGGTTGATTGTCATTAGGCTTAACTGCTGCACCAGTGTTTGAGCTTGACGGACATAATTGGGTAGAGTGAGTTTGTGATTGGCAGAATTGGCAATTTGGAATCTTTAAACCTGCAAAGTGCCTGCAGAACAATTCATTATCCAATGAGCTCCAATCCAATTGGAAACTGAATTGTGTCATGGCGGCGGCGGCTTTAGCGGAGAATGATTGGTGGTATTCGTAAAAGGCTGAGCCCCCGTATCTGTAACCTAATTCGACCAGAATATACATGTATTGATCTAACTCTTGTTGTCTATCGGGGAATGAGGTACAGAGGATGTCTCTGTATATACTGAACGCTAGCACGAATTCTGGGATAGTTAGTTTGCGAGTCAATCTGGCATCTTTAGGTTTCACTGTAACTGTAACCTCTCCGCAACTGACGACCTTTTGTTCGGTAACATCTTGGGATGCTAGTAACAAAGCTGCCAGATTGACATCTTTCCCTTCTAATATATCTTTTTTTAAATTTTGAGGAATCATATGGGCTGGAGTAATACGTGGTGGAAAACAATTGATACCTTGTGTTTGGTTAGTGGCTGTCATAGGTTGATTGGTCTGGGAGGATGATTGTGAAGATTCCAGGACCTCCAATCTGGACTGAATGTTTGTGAGTGTGGATGATATGTCCGAGAGTAATTGAGTAAATTGGTTTTGATCTGGTTGCGGAGATAAATGAGTAGGAGAAGTAGCTGGAAACAGTACAGGGGAAGTGGGACCAGATGGACCTGGTGAAGGCGGAATATGAGTATCTGAATTGTGAGTACATAGTATCCGATATAATTCTGCTTTCCTGGCAGAAGCCGGATATGGAATGCCTCTACGTGTCAGTTCTAACATTAATTTAGCTACAGTCCAGGATCTGAGAGCTGAACCAGTGTTAGTTGAGGAACGTGGTCTGGTTGATGGAGGAATGACTCCTGAAGATTCAGATTCAGATGGGGCCTGTGCAGATGTGTTTTCCATATTGAAAGATGCCTAAAAAGAAATTTTTTATTTATTAAGGAAATTATATATGTGTATATCTTTTAATTTATTTAACCTCTCCGAAGAGGTGAGTGCTTATAGACTGGTTTTGTAATGGCTAAAAGGAAATGGAAGATAAGTAGGGTTCTTACCTTGTGAAGGAAGGGGAAAACTTACCGTGCGTGGACTAAGTAATTAGAGAAAAATTGATTGCTATGGTACCTTCGGCCTCTACGAAGAGGTAAGGACCTGTGCGGCTAGTAGTAAATCGTAGTCTATGGTGCTGATACGTGACCGAGATTGGAATGAGCCTCTGCGAAGAGGTAAGACATGTGGATGAAACATAGAGGGGATCCCATAGAGCCTTCGGCCTCTCGTGAGGTAAGGACTTTATACGAATTATGACCTATAGGATTAATTGATTAAAAATTGGAAGGTATGAATGTGTCATGATAGGAGTAATCCGAAGAACCTTCAGCCTCTACGAAGAGGTAAGGTTCTTGATTACATGTTGCCTTCGGCCTCTCGAAGAGGTAAGGTCTTGATGTAACCATTTAGTGAGACTTTAGTAATAATATATTGATCTTAGTGGGAAATGTGGATTGATAGAAGAATTGTATCATGCTGAAAGGTCCAATTACTTTACTTAATTGCATGCTCCAGTGTTCGAAGTAAAAGATAGATATTAGAAATACCCGTGAAAAGAGGTGTGAGGGTAGGGGTAGTGCTGAGAGAGATTAATTTATATATATAAATGTGAAGTGAGAATAAAGGATAATAGACAAATTACCTTGTTTGTCTTGCTATGACTTGATCCTAGAACATATTACCGATAATTAGAATATGTATAACATGCAACTGTTAATGATATGATTAATGAGATACTAACCTTTGTTTGCGCAGAGGTGTTCTTGTCGGTTGTCTTGTTAACGTTAGTGAAATTACTCAGTCTTCTGAGAGAAGAACAAGGCGTTGAGTTAACATGAAAGTATCTGCATAGTATATTGTTGCGGATGTACTGTGGGAATACCTGTCTATATTACTTGCATATAACTCAAGAGCCAGATTGTTCCGGAAACATCTCCTGTTAACATGATCACAGTTTATAATATCCTTGATGTCACCTATTAACTTATGTTGAGAATTGATAATTTAGACTTGATTAATTTGATCGAAGTCGGTAATTTAAGTAAATACTTTTAATCTCAGAAATACCACATATGACACTAGTTTGTGAAAATATGTATATATATATAAATAATTAACCTGGCAAAATTGAGACCTGAGGGCTTAGGTTGCCTTCATTAGCCTATGTAAGCTTAGAATTATCAATTGGCTTATAAGACACGTAAAGTGTAAATATATTATACAGACATTCCTTCTAGATTATAATGAGAACTATGATTTATTTTTTTTTTTTTTGAGTGAAACACAAGTAAGGCAGGACTCATAATTGAATAGAACCTTTGAAGTACTACTGTGTCGTGTAATGTGTCCTTATGCATCAAAAGATAAAAGAGATCAGGTATGTCTTGAGAGATAGTTGAACACTGATTTGAGAGCAACATCTGAAAGTATTGTAAGAAACAGCTATTTGTGTATTATTCCCAGTGTGGTATTGGTAAATTGTGACTTCTTGTCTTGACCCGTGGATTACAAATATAAACCATTTCATGCCTCAGAAACATACATAATTATGGTGGAACACTTCTTATTAGATATCACAATCTGTGTATACAAGTATAGCACCATATGGTTGCAATATTACCATCACACATATTGTCATCAAATCAGACATAGAAGTGCTAAAGGACTGTTTTATTTTCCTCCATTTAACCCACAATATTGATTGTAACTAATGAGGGGTACATACGCAATATGCTATCTGTAGTCATTTAATGTATATAACAGATGCAAAATACTTTACAGTACATACTTGTTTATGTTCGGATCTTATGGTGGAAAGTTATGTGTATTGAGAGCCGGTCTCGATCAAGTAGCGTTTGCGTGACACAGCTGATGACGTCACTTCCTATGCGACGATGAAATGGAGAGTTTGTGAATTTGACAGGATGGAAGGAAGCAACGAGTAGCATATTCCCTATGCTTACCTAGCGTAAGCCGTCGTCTTACCGTACCGGGCGGATGATCATTGAAGACACTTACTGGGGCATGAGCGTAACCTGGACGCCACTGATACAGGACGAAACCTGGACGCCACTGGGACAGGAACGCAACCGTAAGAGGTGGGGAGTGACCCACCGGAAGGTCGAGAGGCCTAGAGGGACGCGCCGGAGGCTTTAATAGACCTCCAGCTCCTCCCACAAATCCAGGCCACGGCCTTACACATCTCATAAACTATAAAGGTTTGAGAGATAAGACTTATATCATTCTTCATGTTTTTTTAATGCCTACAAAATAAAATAAAGTTAAAGCGAAGTATTACTATCCCTTTAAGTAAGTCTCTTCGCCATGTTATCATTTGTGATACCTCCTATATGTCCTGCTTCCACCCAGCTTGTTGTGTTTGTCGTAAGTGGCTAACACACAGACCCTGCCTCATGTTTATAACAGGGGATTTAGTAGAATAATATTGCACCATTTATTAATTTCTATGAAATTAGCATTAGGGCATCCTCGTAAAGGCTTCGGCCACACTCACTTGAACTCCAGGGGCACTCTACTGATGACTTTACTGTGCCATTTCTAAAGTGAATCATGCCATCGGTTAGAGGTTGGTTTGAGGGTTGGTCCCGCTTGTTTTATGGTAAGATTGCCGGCTGTTTATTGTCAGTTGGTGGGTTATGGCGTGTAGTCATAGTATTGCCCGGAGGTGATGGGTGAGAGGAGGGTAGTCACAAAGGAAAAGTGTGTAATACAGACTAGGGGGAGAAAAAGACATCCAGTGCTCCAGGTGATCCCTGTGAGAAGGCGCAGTGACAAGGACATGATTCTGCCACACAAGGTGGAGAGCCAGCCACTAAATTACTTTTGATCACTTTTAATAATACCGGTAACGGAACACATTTCCACAAAGAAAGGCACATGTTCCAATTTATTATAAATTCTGCCAAGTGTTTAGAATCATGTATACAAGGAGAAAGTGTACTAATTTATTTTTTACTCACCAGTCAGTTATTCTCCCATACAATCGTATTCTCAGTTCCACTGTCAAAAACTCTTGAACCGATACTGGCATGTTTAGCAAGTAATGCTTACATTACTGGGCAGCAGGTTGTCACTTTCCACACGTCTGTCTTCTTTGGACATGGGGGTACTGGACATCTGGTGCTGAGGCAGTAGCTCAACAGTGAATTTACAATCAAGGTTGAGCAACATGTGGCTCATCCGCTGTTGTTGGACTACAACTCCCATCAGGTTTAGCCAGGTGTGAATGAAGGTGGCGTTCGTCCATTAATTTCTGGAGATTTATAGGTTGTGCAATTCCTGCCTTATATTCACGCTAACTACAGTATAAATACATATATTGTATATAATCTATATACTCACCTATTCATGTAAATATACACATTTACATATAACCTGACATCTCCCATATAATACAGGACTCAACCTCCTGATTAGCAGAGGCCTGTGCAATGCATTGCAATATGTTATGCAACACTTCTATTCCTCAAGGGGTTAAGAAAAATATACCTTGCAGGATACCACAGAGGTTGATGCATTAAGAAAAAGAATGAAAACCAAGTGTATCATCTGGAATACAAAAGCCTCCCTAAATTTCCATTGATTTAAATGGGGATTTTATCCCCTTTGATGGCTAGATATCTTATTTTCTGTGTTGCAAAGCAATATAAACCTCCAAAGTGTCTTTAGAAAGGACAATCCCTTTTCCTACTCATGTGTACCTCTTTGTAGGTGTGTGTATATACATGTATCACAAGGCTCCACAACAATAAAATTCACATTTGTGCTTGTGTAAACATCAGCACGGGTAATAAAGGGATAGTAATGTATGTTTTTAACGAATTGTGATATTAAAAAAATAAATTAATTGAGGTTAGCCTGGTCTCTCAAAATTGTATAGTTTGAGAGGTATACAACAATAAAGTTACCCCTCCTTCCCCTTTCACAGACATGCAGGATGAGACTGCTCCAGCTAGAGTAACAGTAGACAGTAGCAGCTGAATAGTAGAGCAAGACTGACTCCAAAAATAAACCAGACTAGGGATGCTAATATCTGATATAGCAGAGGACTGTAAGCAAAGGTGAACAGGATTGGGCAGTTGAAACTGCAATAGTAAAAGGTATGCCCGTCTGCTAAAACCCACAGAACGGATATTCTCAAGATGGCAGAGACAGACTGGCTAAACATACAACCCCCCACCCCCTGTTTTTCTGATGGCAATAATTCAGCATTCTTTATGCCAGGGGGTGGGGATAAGCACCAAGAAGGTCTGGCTTGGGTCAGAGCCGGATCATAGGCAAGGCGCACTAGGCGCCTGCCTAGGGCCCGGTCAAGTTGGGGGGCCCGCTCAGAGGAACTCTGAGCAATGCTATTCCACTTATCTGCCGGTTGCTAGGAGACGCAAGCTTCGAATTTGCTGTGTTTCACCCAGCTGACCCTGCAGTAGCGTGAGGCTGTGTGATGCCTGCATTGTATCCTGGGCTGGCATTATTCACAATAAGGTAGATCAGGTGGGTGAGGGGTCACATGCTGTGAGCCAGTCAGAAATGGGCATTGCTGAAAGGGAGATCAACGACAGCGTGGTCGACTTGCCATCGTAGGGTATGAGGAGCGGGAGAAGCAGTGGAGGGCACACATCTGACTTGAGTGCTACATGCTACAGCCTACAAGCAGGTAAGGCCTCATGCCCATGAAACTTGCAGTACATATGGGAAGAGCCATGTATCTGGCTCATTGCACTGGACTCTGACTTAGAGGTGTAGGGGCATGGTCAGTGGTTGCATGCTGCCAGCAAGGGCAGCATCAGAATTTGGTAGATGAGCAGGCAACTCCATCCCTTGTCACACACTTACTGTGAGAGCAGGCATGCAGTTCACATCCTTATTTGAAAGGAAGCATGTGATAAGGGGGTGTGGATTGCAGCTGGAATTGCAGATTTCTGCTCCCACGTCAGGTTTTCTTAGTGCCCCAGCATATTTCAGTCTGCCCCACCACTGAAAAACAACACAGGGAGGCTCACCTACCCCACCCCCTTGACCCGAATCATGTGATGCTGTCTGGTTCTGCTGACATAAGATCCTCTGATGAGGAGATGGAGGAAGAGAGATCTTCAGTTACACTTTGATTGTTTTATTGCTAGGTATAAAATTGGGACATTAAGTTATTTGCTGTTTGTTAATGGAGAGAAGGGCTGAAGGCGGAGATGGTGGTAGGAGTTGGGAGATGTCTAGTGGAGGGGGATAAGGGTTGTAGTCATGGGGAGCAAAAGGCCATATGGAGCTAATGACTGTGGAGATGTGGAACTCTGATAGGGGCTGTTGACTGTCAGTGTGGGGACTGAGGTCTGGGGTGCTGTGAACATTGGTGATAGAGGACTGTGGGCTGTGATGAAGAAGGGACATAACAGTTGTGGGGGCTAATCAAGATGTGAAACTGGGATTGGGGGCTGTAGTGGGATAAACAGTCTGTTGGGAGCAGGGTCTGTGTTGGTGGGCAGCTGAAAGCTGCAAGGGAAGGATACAACCTCATTAGGGGAGGAGGGCTGGGGACTCAGCATGGGAGGCATCTCTAAAAATAAGCATACTGGCTTAACACTTTAAGTGCCAGTGGGGCTGACAAAGCTTTGAACATGCCTCTGGAAGTCAAAGGGTTAATTGGGGTGAAGGAGAGGATGGCAACCTAATTTTATTACTTGTTCTTATTTAACCTATTGAGTGACAGGCTGTCAAGCATATTGAACACTCCTCTGGCACCCAGAAGGTTAATATAATGTAAGGGTGATGTCTCCTCACTTCTCTCCCCATGACCACCTCCTATGTATCTCTCCCCATTGCCCCTGTTTCTCCCCATTAGCACGTCCCATGACTGATATATCATAATGGATGTGGCCGTGTTTTGGTGTTAGGGTGATGTCTCCTCACTTCTCTCCCCATTACCACATCCTATGTATCTCTCCCCATTGCCCTTGTTTCTCCCCATTAGCACCTCCCATGACTGATATATCATAATGGATGTGGCCGTGTTTTGGTGGGGGGTAGCAGCATTTCATCCTTGGACCCAGGCAGCACAGTGTCTTGGGCCGGCCCTGGGCATTTGAACTATTATCTGTGTTCTGCTTGCAATGGTCTCACACATTTGATATTTTCTCTGCACTCTTACCCAAGGTCCCCTGCTGTGTACCCCAGTTCCCTATCCACAGCCCCAACAGGTTAATTGTGTATTATACAATGTCTGTGCTATGTTTAATCCAATGTGTGTTGTGTGTGCTATATACATACCTGGGAACTCTCCGGATTTGCCCCGGAGACTCCGGTTCTGACAGAACTTTACCGGGTCTCCGGGGCAGAGGCTGATTCCTCCGGATGTGGAGAGTTTCTATTGAAACTCTGCCACATCCGCTTTTTCTCCTGCTGATACTCAGTCCCTAGCCCTCTGAGTGCCAGAGTAGTAAGGAATGCATTGCTTTGCAATGCATTCCGTACCACTCTGGCACTCAAAGGGTTAAGCCCCCCCACTCGCGGCAAGCCCTGCCCCTTTTTGACGCGATTAGCGTCATTTTTGTCACCCCCTGGTGAACAGAGGACTACCCTCCGGGTAGCCCTCGACTGGAAGTTCCCAGGTATGGCTATATAGTCTGAGACATGCATTGTAATACTGATATAGGGCTATCTGTGTCACTGGTGACAGGGTTTAACCCCTTGAGTGCCAGAGGGTTATGCAATACTTTGCAAAGCAATACATTTAATGCACTTCTGGCACTCAGAGTGTTAAAATTTTGGATGAATAGAACTGCAATCTATTTTGCATAGAATGGTTATAATAAGTGCGAGACACTATCTGGGGGCTGTGTGTGTCTGGAGGGAGCATTCTGATGGTTGATGATTGGGGCAGAGGGCTGTGTTGGTTGTGTAAGTTTTTTTTTGTGGAGTCTGGTTGTGATGGGAGTTGAGGACTGTTGGTGAGGAGCTGATGACTGTGACTTTGGGAGGGGCTCGGGCTGCTGATGGTGAGGTGGAATGCTCTAATGCTGTATGGGACAAACTAAAAATCCCTACATACCCACTGACTAAAAACGGGCTTTTAACCTGCTGACTGCTAGAGAGATCTCCAACATATTGCTTCACAGTGTATTGGAGACTTCTCTAGCATTCATGGGGTTAAAAGCCTCATTTTAATCAATGGTATTGTTTATCTTCTATACAGAAGTCAGGTGTATCTATATAATTACTGTGTGTAACAGAAGCACTTACCTAGGTAGGAGTCCATCACACAGCAGTCGGGTGTATCTATATAATTACAGTGTGTAACAGAAGCACTTACCTAGGTAGGAGTCCATCACACAGCATTCGGGTGTATCTATATAATTACTGCGTGTAACAGAAGCACTTACCTAAGTAGGAGTCCATCACACAGCAGTCGGTGTATCTGTATAATTACTGTGTGTAACAGAAGCACTTACCTAGGTAGGAGCCCATCACTCAGCAGTCGGGTATATCTATATAATTACAGTGTGTAACAGAAGCACTTACCTAGGTAGGAGTCCATCATACAGCAGTCAGGTATATTTATATATTTACTCTGTGTAACAGAAGCACTTACCTAGGTAGGAGTCCATCATACAGCAGTCAGGTATATCCATATAATTACTGTGTGTAACAAAGTACTTACCTAGGTAGGAGTCCATCATACAGCAGTCAGGTATATCTATATATTTACTGTGTGTAACAGAAGCACTTACCTAGGTAGGAGTTCATCATACAGCAGTCAGGTGTATCTATATAATTACTGTGTGTAACAGAGGGACTGACCTAGGTAGGAGTCTCTTATTCAGTACTAATGTGTATATGTATAATGCATTTAATACATAAGTAGTCATAACATTGCAGTCTTTGTGGTATTTCTAGTTTAGCACTTTCATTTGTATGTTCTGTGGTGTCACTTATATAGCACTATTTCAATTCTAAACTCTATTGTACATTTTTAATATATTTAAACCAGTAATTTTGTTTTCAGTTAAGTTGGTACTAGTACCTCTACCCACAATAACAATGGGCCAAATGAGACAGGGTCGCAGCAAGGGTGTGTGTGGGGGGGGGAGGGGTAATAGGCCTGAGTTTGAGGGGGGGCCCAATTTGGGATCCTGCCTAGGGCCCCATTGAGTCTTAATCCGGCTCTGGCTTGGGTTCTGGTCAGGTACTGACTGTGTGGTCAGGTCTGGTCATTGTCAAAGTTGGTGCCTTTCGGGCCTTGCCAGGCATTGACTTTGCGGCCAAGGTTGGTGCAAGCCTAGTTCACAATGTGGTTACTGTTGACAGTGGAGGCCAGTGACTGTGTGGTTGGGTAGTTTGAAGGCAGAAAGGCGGGGCTAGTGCCCATGGTGCACATGGATGGAAGGGAGGGGCATTGGCACCAAGAAATGTCTTGGTTATGCCCCGGCAATCTTCTCGGAAAGGTAACTGATTGGTGTGGCTCAGTTCTCCATCAGGTGTGTGTGGGGGGGAGGTGGACGGTTGGGAGTTGTCTCAGCATGCCTCCTGTGCCTTGTGACAGCAGGGCTTCTGCTCAGGAGGAGCAGCTGGATGTAGACCAGGTCTGACCACTTTAAGTGTAAAGGGTAATCCAGACGTGGACCCCTTGCTCTCAGTGCCTAGGGAAGCCAGCTGCACCTCACTGACGAGGCCCAAAATAAGGCCGAAACGTATGTCTGGGGTTAGCTGGTTTTTCTGCGCAGAGGGGACTTGCCCATCATTTTGGTACTGGACCTCCCTTATGGGCGGGATTAGTCTAATGTGTATGTGGAAATTTCTCCTCTGTAATGGCACTAGAGAGCTAAAATGTGATGCTCTTGAGCGGTGACTAGCCGGAGAACAGGCCATTGTGCTTTTGTTCGTACTCAGAGCCTCTCACATCATTTTTGGCTTGCTCCTGTGCCTAGTGACAGCAGGGCTTCTGCTCAGGAGGAGCAGCCGGATGTAGACAAGGTCTGGCCACTGTGTGGGCTGGCTCAGCACCACCCTCTGGTGGAAAAGAATGGTGCATTAGTGTGGGGGGAGGGGAGTCCTATGTTGTTAGTCTATAAAGTCAAGTAATAAATTACTTTTTTTTGCTAGAAAATCTCTGTATTGTATTTGTTCATGGGGTGGAGGGGGTACTGTGGCGCATAAACACCTTATTCAGGAACACAAAAAGAAGACAAGAGGGGCGTTCCTAGTGTAATATTGTTGGATACAGTTCACCTTCACCAAGTCACCACTGTACTTACAATGTCTAGAACCACTACAAGTGGTCTGCAAGGCAGATGAGGGATTCTAGACTGCCCTCACTCAGTCACTCCAATTGGACCAAGATGCAGTTCTCCAACATAGACAGACCTCTTCCAAGACCCTTAAATACAACAGAAAACAACATCAAGAAGGGGTGTCTAATAGCAATTTTTTGCACATATAGCCATATATTGCTCTTGATAAAGAAGCTGTATGCTTTGAAACGCGCTGAGCGTTTTTGGCTTTCCATTTATCACTATATTGCAGTGTTTTTATATTTTTTTATATAAAATAAATGTGTATTTTCCTGTACAAGAGGATCTGTTTTTATTGCACTGGAGGTGGAACTCCGAGCAGGATGGATAGTTAAATCCCTGCACGCTATTTCTACCGGTCCTATTGTGTTAGGCCGGTGAGCTCCATTGAGTGAGTATTATTCTGAAACTCTTTTGTCTTTTATACTGAGGATTGCTCCCCTTCTTGCTGTTGTTTTCTGTTTTATTCGGGAACAGTCTGACTCCATATTGTGTACAGTCACCTCCAGGTACATTTATATAATGTGATAACCGATATGGCTCTCCAGCTGGTGTTCGATTACAACTCTCATCAGCCTCAGCCAGAAGATAATGGCTGTTGTAGAAATGGGAAACCACGTTACCCACTTGATGATCTGTAAGTAATACAAAGTGCCTTTTCCCACCTCTCATCTTCTAAGGTGTCCTGGGAAGGGGAGGGACAGGAAACTTTGTAGTGCACTACACCTGTGTCTTGACATCCTGCAGCTCCCCAGTTGATGTTGAACTACAACTTTTGACAACTGCTCATAGCAAGATGTGCATTGCAGAGTGCATATTTGTTTGGTATGTATGTATGCATGTGTGTGTCTGTATGTATGAATGTATTTGTGTTTATGTGTGTACACGTGTGCTTGTATGTAAGGGAGTTTTGCATGTGATGTGTTTGTGTGTGTTTGGATGTGTGAGTGTACATTTGTGTGGGTGCTTGAGCTTGTGTGCGTTTGTGCTTGTGCATTTGTGTGTTTGTAAATGTGTTTGTGTGATGTGTACGTATACGCACATTTGTGTGTGTTGTTTTAGTGGTGTGTTGTGTGTATATTTATATATGTTTGTTTTTATGTGTAGTGTGTATGTGTGGCGTGCAGTGTGGTGTATTTGCATTTGCGTGTCCCTATGTGATGTGTGTATGTGCTTATGAGTGTTTCTGCATGAGTGGTGTGTTGTGTGTATGTAAATGTGAGTATCTATGTGTGATGTGTGTGTTATATCTGTTTGTATGTGGTATATTTATGTGTAGTGGCTGTTTGTGTGTCTGTGTTTTTTATATGTGGTATGAGTGCATTTGTGTGTGCTTCTGTGTGCATTTGCATGTGTGCATTTGAGTGTGTCTGAGTGGTGTATGTTTCTTTGTGGGGGGGGGTGTTTTGTGTGTCTGGTTTCTATATGTGGTGTGTGCATTTGCGTGTGTGTGTGCATTTTTATGTGTGCATTTGAGTGTGTTTTCTGTGCATTTGTACGTGTCTGTGCATGCATGAGTGGTATATATTTCTGTGTGTTTCTAAGTGTGCATTTGTGGTGTTTGTGTGTTTCTATGTGTGTTGTATGTTGTGTGTGCATGTGTTGTGGTGTGTGTGTATTGTGGTGTGTGTATGATTGATTATTTACTCTAGGATTTATTATATTCTTATAAACCTTATAAGTGCTAATAAAATTATAAAAGCAAAAATGATACCCCAAGTTTGGTCAGATCACAATATTCTTATTTTTTAAACCATCCATCGGCTTATATAAGAAAAAAGGATGGTGCTTGAATGAAAAAATGTTCCTTCATTTGTGGATGCAAAAACAGGTCTCTGAATCTGTCAGTTTGTATTTTAGGAGAAAAAAGCAAAAAGTAGCAACTCAATAAATAATTGGTTAGCACATAAAGTAGTCATCAGGGGTATACTCCTAAAGATAAGTGCTCCTTGGATCCCATACCCTCTCACCTTATCAAGGCTCTTGCAACTACTCTTGTTCCCAGCCTTACTAATATATTTAACTGCTCTCTTTCTACTGGAACCTTTCCCTCTTCATTCAAACATGCAACAGTCTAACATATACTCGACCCTACCTGACTTTCAGATTACCCTCTTGTTTCACTCCTGCCCTTTGCATCGAAGATCTTGGAATACCTTGTATTCTCACTCTTAACCTCTTTTCACAATTAAAAATGTCTTCTTCACCCATTGGAGTCAGGTTTCCATTCCATCTACTTCACAGGGACAGCCCTAACAAAATTGCTACACACAGCAAAGGACAATATGGTATACTAATCCTATTAGATCTATTTGCTGCCTTTGACACTGTTAATCATGCACTCCTACTGGACACACTGCACAGTCTTGGCTTCCTTGACACACCTCTAGACTGGATCTCCTCCTCTCTCTCTAACCATAATTAAAGTTTTTCTGTTGCTAACACATTCTCGTCTCCCCATTACCTCTTAGTAGGTGTACCTCAGGGATCAGTCCTGGAACCACTTCTCTTTTCTCTCTACACCCTCTTACTTGGTGACCTCATCTCATCACTTTGCTTTAATTACCATCTATATGCAGATGACACATAAACCTACCCCTCTTCCCCTAACCTCACTCTGGCTGTGCAGTCTCGAGTCACTCAGTGTCTCATAGAAACCTTAAATTTAATATGGCTGAGACAGAACTGGTTGTATTCCCTCCTAAAACCCATCCACAACCCCTTTCTCCATCACAGTTTACAATTCTGCCATCTACTCAGCAACCAAAGCACGATATCTTGGGGTCATATTCGATTCTACCTTGACATTCTTCCCCCATATCCAAGCCGTCTCCAAAACATATCGTTTATTCCCGAAAAATATTGCTTGAATACCTCCCTTCCTATATATGTCACAAAAACTCTCATTCAGGCCCTCATTCTCTCTAGACTCAACTATTGCAACATTCTACTCTCTGGTCTTCCTGCCTCTCATCTTTCTGCACTTCAGTCTGTTCTCAGTTCAGATGCAAGAATAACAACCTTTGCTCCCAGATACCTTCCCTCTCATCTGCCCCTGAAATCCATCTAATGGCGACTTATAAAGTCTCATATTTCTTACAAAATTCTTAGCTTTTCTTTTTCAGCCCCCTCTTATATTTCTGCTCTTATCTTCTGCTACACCCCTTACCGTCACCTGTGTTCTTCTCAAAGGTTATTTCTGTCCTCTCTCTACATAACTCAAGCCATCTCTTGGTTGCAACCTTTTTCACTGGCTGCTCCCCAACTTTGGAATGCCCTCCTTATCACCATTTGCCAATCATCAACGTTCATCACTTTTAAGCATCTCCTGAAAACCCACCTGCTCAAGGAGGCAACTCAGCAACAATATCCTCCTTGTGCACACTGACAGTCTGTTAGGGACCAGGAACCAGACAGACACAAAAATATGAAGTGCAAAACACCTTTATTAATTTCAAAATCTTTTTTATTATTAAAGCTCAAATGGTAAAAGAAAATATAACACAATACATTTCTGTACCACATTAGAACAGGCAGGTTGGCATAAACCAGGCAATAAAATGAATAATCCAGTACATGTACATGAGCAGTAGCTGACTGTTAATATATCCATAAGAGTGACAGATTTAACCCAGTAATCAAGTCCACATGTATCAACACAGAAGAGTAAAACATGGAAAAAACTAAAAGAAGAGCAAGAGGTAGAAACAGTACAGAAAAAGAGAAAGGAAGTAGGAAATTTGAAGAAGAAGAAGAAGAGGAAAAGGAAGATGTAAAGAGAGAGAGATGGAAAGAAAGAAAGGTGGCTATAAAGATAGATATAAAGATAGATGGCTGAGAGTGGTGCATAAAGACAGTGGTGGGAGTGTTAAAGGGAGAGTAATACTTAAAATGTAAAAAAAATATGTTGTAGGGTTTATCCCCCTGAGTAAAACAAGGGTACTCCCACTGCTGAAAGGTGTTTCATTCAAAAGTTATTAATTTTCAAAGTTGAGTTTTTTAGGTGCAATATCACAGTGGCCTGAAATTGTACAGTGGCGCTGTTGTTACACGATCCTATGGACAGCTCTGGTCAGTTGACCATAAATCTCCATAGGATGGTGTAGCAACAGCGCCACTGTACAATTTCAGGCCACTGTGATATTGCACCTGAAAAATTCAACTTTGAAAATTAATAACTTTTGAATTAAACACCTTTCAGCAGTAGGAGTACTCTTGTTTTACTCAGGGGGATAAGCCCTACAACATATTTTTTTTTACATTTTAAGTATTACTATCCCTTTAAGTAAGTGAAGAAATATCTTTTCTTGGCTACAAACCATTTACCTGTCCACAGGGATAGAATCTTGAAATCCAATCCTCTGTTCTGCCATGTCAGTCTATGAAGCAGGATCTGCTCCTCTACCTTTGAAGTCCAGGCCGAAAGTGAGGGCAGACATGGTGATTTCAACTGTATAGGGATTAAAGCTTTTGCTGCATTAATCATAGAAATTAAAAGTATGTGTTGTGGAGGGAAAGTTGAGGAAATTATATAGGAGGATTGTCCAAGGTGTACGGGGAAAAGAAAGTTGCATAATACTATCCACATGGGAGAGACATTTGTCCCAGAAA
Organism: Rhinophrynus dorsalis; assembly: GCA_037306005.1. Lineage (NCBI taxonomy): Eukaryota > Metazoa > Chordata > Amphibia > Anura > Rhinophrynidae > Rhinophrynus > Rhinophrynus dorsalis. The sequence goes on from CM074722.1 coordinate 123,348,783, forward strand.
GGTAAGATGACTGGGCAGGACCACCATATATATGTAAAAGTGTTCCTTACAGAGCCAACATACCGAGGGCAGGTGAGGGTAGATAGCATGTAGTCTTGCTGGTGTAAGGTACCAGCACAATAAAAGTTTATAGTTCCTTTCTATAATTTGGATAGATATAGAGGAGGGGAAAGTATTTTTCCAGATAATAGCCCAGTCATCATCCATAATAGACAGTCCTAATTCCTTTTCCCATGCAATCGAGTAGGGAAGTTTCCCTAATTCTTCCTGAGCTAAGAGAATTTTATAAACCTTGCCTATAAAGCCATCCCTACTCCCTTGTACCTGTCCAAGAAAATGCTAAACTTGGATGTAGGTCTATTGAAGCTCAAGTCAAATTTAGAGAGAAATGTTTGAGTCATAAGAATCTCCAGATTTCCCCCTGCGGGAGGGAGTATTTTCCTTGTATCTCTGGAAATGGGAAAACCCCATCCTTGTTTCTCTTGCAATTCAAGAGAATGTTGCCAGGCTGGGAACTGCGATGAGGGAAGAAAGAATTCCGAAGTGTCAGATAAGAACACAGAGGAGTAAGGCGATGGCAGAGGGAGCAGTTCCCCTGAGCTATTTAGAGTATTCCAATAGTGCAGTATCAGTTTCAAGACAGGGTGCGGGCTAGGGAGAGATCATCTGTGTTGTTTATTTATCAAGGTTACCTTTTTTGGGTCGTAGGAAGGGAACCACGTGCGTTCCAGGTGGACCCAAAGTTGATGTTCATCATTAGGATGCCAGTCTAGAATGGACGCCCCCAAACCCCCCTTTTAATTTAGATCTAAGGAGAGTAGCCCTATTTAACCTCGGTCTTTGTTTTCCCCACAAGAAACTAAAAATTACTTTTTTGGCTGACTGGAAAAAGGAAAAACACCTTTATTAAAATAACCAAAGCATATCACTTCTTCTTGAAAAATATTGCTAGAATACGTCCCTTCCTATGTATGTCACAAAAATTCTCATTCAGGCCCTCTTTCTCTCTAGAGGGGAAAACATGCATGGAAAGCACAGAGGAGGGCAGGGGTATGCACGTCTGAGGCTGGAACCCACAAGCGCTCCTCTGGACCATACCCCTTCCAATGGACCAGATACTGAAGCCTCCTGCGGAATCTACAAGAGTCGACTATGGAGTGGACCTCAAACTCCTCATGGCCGTCAACGGGCACCAAATGGGGTCAAGGAGTGAGCTTGGAAAAATGATTACAAACCAGGGGTTTTAGCAGCGAGACATTGAACACATTGTGTATCCGCATATTTGGGGGGGGGGGTCTAGGGCATAGGTCACAGGGTTCAAACGTCGGAGGATACTGAAAGGCCCCATAAAACGGGGAGCCCATTTCTGATAGGGCACTCAGTGGTGGAGATATCTGGAGGACAACCAGACCCTCTCCCTGACCTGGTAGGAGCATGTGGGTAGGCGTTTACGATTGGCCTGGAGCTCCTTGGATTGTTGTGAGTGTTGCAGTTCCTCTTGGACCTGCACCTATGTGGAGATGATCCTCCAGTGCCGGAATCCCCTGGGGAGAGAAAGAATCTGGAATCATGGAGGGTTGACACCCGTAATTCACCATGAAGGGGGGAGAGCCGGCTAGAAGTAGAGACTGCACTGTTATGATCAAACTCTGCCCAACGTACAAGGTCCGACCAGTTGTTCTGATAGTCTGATATGTAGCACCACAGGAATTGCTCCAAGGCCTGATTAGCCCTTTCTTCAGCCTCATTAGATTGCAGGTGGTAGGCCGAAGAGAAGGAGCGTTTAATACCTAGTTGCGCACAGAAGGCCCTCCAGAATCTCGAGACAAACTGGCTATCCCAATCAGAAATTATGACTTTAGGAACCCTGTGTAGCCGATAGACCTCCTTGATAAATACCGCTGCCAACTGTTTAGCGGATGGGAGTTCCTTGAATGGTATGTCATGGATAGTAAAATAGTAGATAAGGCTGAAAAAAGACATGCGTCCATCAAGTCCAGTCCATGCCAAAAACACCCCTGTTGATCCAGAGGAAGGCAAAAAAAAGCCCTCTGGAGCCATTTCCAATCTAGTCCCAAGTGTGTGTGTGTGTGTGTGTGTGTATGGGGGGGGGATTATTCCTTCCTGACTCCAACTGGTAGTCAAATAGATCCCTGGATCAATATCCTATTTGCTTTGAAGCCATCTATCATAATTGTCAATATTGTTCTGTGCTAGATAGGCATCCATTGCTTTTTTGAATGCAGTTGCATTATCTGCAAGCACAACATCTCGAGGCAAAGAATTCCATAGCATTACTGCCCTTACTGTAAAGAATCCCTGCCTTTGTTTTAGTCGAAAGCGCCTTTCCTCTAGTCTTAATGGATGACCTCTTGTTCTTAGCTCAGCTCTTTGCATAAATAATTCATTGGATAGTTCTATGTATTGACCTTGAATGTATTTGTAAATGGTAATCATATCCCCCCTTAGACGTCTCTTCTCTAATGTAAACAAACCCAGTTTGGCTAGTCTCTCATTATAACTCAGATCCTCCAATCCCCTTATCAGTTTTGTTGTATGTCTCTGTACTTTTTCCAGTCCAGTAATGTCTTTTTTTAGAACAGGCGTCCAAAATTGTTCTCCATATTCTAGATGAGCATAACCAAGCATTTATACAGAGGTATGATAATATTAGCATCCCTTGCTTTTACACCTCTTTTTATTCAGGCTAGTGTTTCCTCTTGCAGCAGCTGAGTGACTCTGCACACTGCTATGAAGTCTATTGTCTATCAGTACTCCTAAATCATTCGTAAATGTATATGTAGCAAGTTTGTTTCTACAACCCAAATGCATAACCTTACATTTATCTACATTAAAGGACATCTGCCACTTTTCTGCCCATTCACTTAGTTTATCTAAATCCTTCTGTAGTGAAAAAACATCCAGCTCTGCTTAGAAAATCGGTCGACAACCATGAGGATGACTGTGTTACTGCTGGACAGAGGGAGGTCGACTATGAAGTCCATTGCAAGGTGTGACCATGGCTTCTCACCATTGGATATGGGTTGGAGAAGGCCCACTGGAAGGTGACGGGGTGATTTGGTCTGCGCACAGACTGGACAGGCAGCAACATAGGCAGCAATATCTTTGTTACGTTCTGGCAACCAGGAGAGATGGGAAACAGACCAGAGAAGCTGTTTTTTTTCCCGGATACCCTGCTGACTTACTGTTATGGTAAGTTGAAAGTACCTTGGTACAGAGGTTAACAGGTATGAAACAGTGGCCTGAGGGAGTCTCAGCAGGTGCATCTACTTGGGCGGCCCGTATTCTCTCCCAGAGGAGCTGTTATGCTGGTATGTATGTTGGCCAGTACTCGGTCCGGAGAAATAATAGGACTATGAGAACTCTCTTCCTTAGCACTTGAGAACTGTCTAGAAAGGGCATCAGCCCAGACATTTTTGGCAGGTACGAGACCACATAGTTAAAACAAGATAAAAATAAGGCCCATCGGGCCTGCCTTGAAGTCAAGAGCTTAGCCCTGGAAAGGTAAGTGAGGTTTTTATTATCTGTGAGGATCAGGATTGGCAAGGAGGTTCCCTAGAACAAATGCCTCCATTCTTTGAGAGCAAGTAACTCACGGTCAGCAACTCACGGTCACCAGTTCCATATTTGCACTCCTCAGGACTAAGCTTTTTGGAGAAATAACCACACGGGGGCAACTGGCTCTCAGGAGTAAGACGTTGAGACAGGAGGGCGCCTACTCTTATCTCAGATGCATTGACCTCCAGTACAAATGGAAGCTCGGGTTTTGGGTGAGCCAAAATGGGTGCTGCGGAAAAAGTCGCTTTTAATGACTCAAAGGCTTTGATGGCTTCCGGGGACCTGTGAGTGGAGTTACTATCTTTTTAGGTCATGTCGGTAAGGTGTTTGACAGTAGATTAAAAATTGCTAATAAATGTCCTATATAGTAGTTAGCAAACCCGAGGAAGTGTTGAAGAGAACGGTCACTCGAGAACAGCCAAGAGTTTTCCATGTTCCATAGAGAAACCGACCTCTGAAATTACATACCCCAATAAGGTGACCTGTTTTTAGTGGAAAGCACACTTCTCTGGTTTGCAAAATAGGTTATTCACTCTTAGCCTTTGCAGAACTCGGGCTATATCTGCGTGGTGGCTCTCTATGCAGGCAGAATGGATCAAAATGTCATCTAGGTATACCACCTTGCATTGTTGGAGCATGTCCCGTAAGACATCATTTAAGAATTCCTGGAAAACTGCAGGAGCATTGCAGAGACCAAAGGACATTAAGAGGTATTCGTAATGCTAGCTCCTGGTGTTAACGCAGTTTTCCATTCTTGGCCCTCTTTTATCCTTACCAAATTATTTGCCCCTTGCTGGTCGAGCTTAATAAACACCTTGGACCCTCTCAAGTGATCGAATAGCTCAGTAATAAGCGGAAATGGGTAGGCGTTTTTGACCGTGATATGGTTGAGTCCCCTGTAATCAATACAGGGTCTCAGTTCTTCACTAAGAAGAATCTGGCCCCGGCGGGAAGGAGGACTTGAGGATGAACCCCCGGGACAGTGCATCCCCAACATACTCCTCCATTGCCTTATTCTACACAACAGATAGAGGGTAGACTCGAGCTCAAGGAGGTATGGCACCCGGTTGCAGCTCAATGATGCAATTGTATGGGTGGTGAAGCGGGAGCTCCCCAGCCCAGCCCTTATGTAATACATCTCAGAATTCTTGGTATTCCTCAGGCAGTGAAGAGAGCGGAAATGTGGTTAGCACTTTCACAACTTTCAACAGGCATGTCTTGGAACAGTGGGGTGACTATGCCATGACTTTGGTCCTGACTTGAAAGAATTAATGGAGGATAAAAATATTGTATTCAGAGCTGCTGATAAAGGGGATGTTTAGTCATCCAAAATAAGGAAAATTACTTAAAAGAAGCTAGAAAGATTGTAAATAATACCCATTATTATAAAAAAATTGAGTAAAGATCCATCGGTAGAAATTAATGGGAGATTAGTAAGGGGGGGGGGCAATAAATACTGGGATAGATAGTATAGAAAGGGAAGGCGATGTAGTTAATAACCAGGTGGGAGGATCTGGGGGTGGGGTTAGTACAGATGATAGGGAGAAGCCTACAAACCACGTCAAAACTAAATCACAAATGGAACACAGCAGTGGCATAAATTGTATGCTTGCAAATGCCAGAAGTTTAACTGGTAAAATAGGGGAACTGGAGCTGGTAGCTGACATTGAAAACTATGACTTGATAGGCATAACAGAAACATGGTGGGATGACACACATGATTGGTCAATCAATTTGGAGGGCTACATGTTATTTAGAAAAGATAGGTCAAACAAAAGAGGTGGTGGGGTCTGTCTGTATGTCAAACCAGCATTATTGCCTCAGTTGCGGGAAGATATATGTGATGGCAGTAGTGAACATGTGGAATCCCTGTGGGTTGAAATAGTCACTGCGGGTAAATCTGCCCAGAAAATATTAGTGGGTATTTGTAAACCACCAAACATTGGTGACCTTGAAGAATCAAAGCTATTAATGCAAATAGAAAAGGCTTCTCAAATAGGGTATCACGGTCCCCGTGACTTTCTGTCAATCTGACCTGATTTGCCTGTGCATTGGTGGAGACTGATTGGCCCGCCCAGGATGTGCCGTTATATGCTGGAGCTTGGGCACTTGTCAGTTGCCCTTTCGTGGTGTTCCTGTTGCTGCGCCTTGTTGCCATATTCCTGTGCCTCCTGTGTACCGACCCGGCTAGTCTGACTCTTCTCCTGCTTCTGCTCCGTGATTTGACCCGGTTCTGGCTGACGACCCTGCTCCGTGATTTGACCTGGCTCTGGCTGACGACCCTGCTCCGTGAATTGACCTGGCTCTGGATGACGACCGTGCTCCGTGACTTGACCCGGTTCTGGCTGACGACCCTGCTCTGTGATTCATTCCGGCCTGTCTGCTGTTCCAGTACTGTTCCGGTCCTGCCTGCTGTTCCGGTTGCTATTCCGGCCTGTCTGCTGTTCCAGTTACCGTTCCAGTTCTGCCTGCTGTTCCGGTTGCTATTCCGGCCTGCCTGTTGTTCCAGTTACCGTTCCGGTTCTGCCTGCTGTTCCGGTTGCCGTTCCGGTCTGCCTGCTGTTCCAGTGTTCCTGCATCATTCCGGTCACCTCAGCGACATTCTGAACTGTTTAAGTGACTCACTGTTCCTCTCACTTGTCAGTAGCTGTAGCCAGCTTGTGCAGTCACCATCAGTACAGCACCCAAGGGGTGTCAGGGCACAATCCAAGTGGCACACGCAGGGTTACTACTTTTCCACTTAAGGGCGATTTTGGTTCTGATCACTACGGCGTGGCAATAGCATTCCTCTGTAGCCCACGGTGGTGGTACCGGCTCAGCTCTGGACTTTGTTGCGCTACTATACCAACTTGAGAGTGTATTCAGTACAGTTACTTTTCTATCCAGCTATTGAGAGACTGTGTTCCAGAGACTGCTATTTATCCCGGGCGTTGGCCAATCTTGTTATATCTCGCCCATTTCATTTGTTAACCCTTTGGGGGAATACTCCTATCCGTTCATAGCACCTATCACTATCATTGTGTGCATTCACTTTGTCATTATTGCCATTATTGCTATTTCTGTACTGGCCTCTAGGGGCATTGTTTTATTTTCAATAAAACTGTGTTTTTACTTCATACCCTGGTCTGAGTGTCAGAAAACCGTAACAGTACGAAAGGGCCATGACCTCAGATGGGAAAAGTGACAGTAATACACAGAACCTCCACTGGAGGATGGATGTTCACAAGCAACGCCTAGACCAATTGGCGCTGGCCATGCAAACCTTGCTTGAATGTACGGTACACCTCGATAAACCGAATCAAAATCCGGTGGTCCCCCCAGTTATGACACCGGACAATAAAACTGGGCAATTGGCACCCTCTAGAAGTTTTACGGCGGCGGCGCTGTTACCGTTAAGATACGATGGTGAACCCACACTGTGCAGAGGTTTCCTGAATCAACTAGAGATATTCCTAGAACTTACACCCCATGCTTTCCCAAATGACCGTAGCAAGGTGGGGTTCATGATATCTCTACTAACTGGCAAAGCCCTGGCATGGGCTAATCCTTTATGGGAGCAGGCTAAACCTTGTACTCTAAGCTTTATCGAATTTGTCAAACAGTTTCGCAGAGTATTTGAGTTACCTGGGCGAGCTATCTCTGCAGCAAAAAAATTGATGGTAATACAGATGGGCGACCGCACTGTGGCAGAGTATGCTATAGAATTTCGGATTCTAGCAGCAGAAGTAGCCTGGAATAATGAGGCACTCCTGGCAGCCTTTTCACAAGGCCTATCCGACTCCATTAAGGATGAGACTGCTGCCAGGGAGGTACCTACTGATCTAGATGAGTATATAGACTATGTGATACTCATTGACACCCGCATGCGTGAGAGGCGATTGACTAAAAGGGCTAGTTCCAAGACCTATGGGCACGAGTGGTCTTTTAACCCACCCTCTCCTCCCATTCCTCCTGACCGGGCACTTGAGACAGGGGAGCCTATGCAGATTGGCTTTACCAGGCTGTCTAAGGAGGAGAGGGCTCACCGCAAAAGACAAGGGTTATGCCTATATTGTGGTAAAAAGGGGCATTTATTAAATACTTGCCCGGTACGTCCGGGAAACGCACGCACCTAGGGTACCTTGGGAGACAGGCCCTAGGTGGTGTACAGTCGTCCCCAGATACTGACTACAAGAAACCCACCATTCCGGTGAGTTTTCTCCTAGGTGACCAAGCTGTGGAGGTACTAGCACTGGTAGATTCTGGTGCAGCAGGCTATTTCATGGGTCGGGCATTTGCGGAAAGACACAACATTCCTTTGTCTAAAAGAGATACTCCGCTAGCCATTGAGGCTATTGATGGCAGACCCCTCGAACCAGCTCTGGTTACCATGGAGACTACTCTACTTGTTATGTCTGTTGGGGCCCTCCATAAGGAGGAGGTTCATTTTCAGATTATTAATTCACCCCATCATGCGGTCATTCTGGGGTTCCCTTGGTTAATGCTGCATAATCCCCAGTTTGACTGGCAAACATGTGAAATTAAGTCATGGTCCAACCATTGCTCTGAAAACTGTCTGTCTCGTCCTGTCAGGATATTGTGTACCTCTCCTTCTGTGCCAGCAGAATACAGCGAGTTTTGCGACGTATTCAGTAAGGGTGAGGCCAGTGCATTGCCACAGCATCGGGCATATGATTGCGCTATTGATCTGCCCCCGGGAGTGGTGCCACCGAGGGGTAGGACATACCAATTGTCCTGTGAGGAGACTAGGGCCATGGAGGAATACATTGAGGATGCCCTCAGATGAGGGATTATTCGTAAATCATCCTCCCCGGCAGGTGCAGGGTTCTTTTTCGTGAAGAAGAAGAGTGGCGAGTTACGACCGTGTATTGACTACCGTGGACTCAAAAAGTTAATGTCCAAAAATGCTTATCCCATTCCACTCATCACAGAGTTATTTGACAGGTTGAAAGGCTCCTCTATCTTTACGAAACTCGATCTACGTGCCGCCTACAACCTAATAAGAATCAGGGCCGGTGATGAGTGGAAGACGGCATTCAATACTAGGTCAGGCCACTACAAATATCTTGTTATGCCATTTGGATTATGTAATGCACCTGCCGTATTCCAAGAGTTCATTAACGACATCCTCCGCGACTTGTTACAGTCTTGTGTGGTCGTGTACCTGGACGATATATTGATCCATTCTGCTAGTTTAACCCAACACATCCAGGATGTTTCCGAAGTTTTACTCAGATTACGCAAGAACAAATTGTTTTGCAAACTAGAGAAATGTGAATTTCACTGTTCCCAAGTACCCTTCTTGAGTTTTGTCATATCTAAGGATGGCATAGCCATGGACCAAGAGAAGTTGGCTGCAGTCCTACGTTGGCCATGACCCAAGGGGTTAAAAGCTATTCAAAGGTTTCTAGGCTTCGCCAACTATTACAGAAAATTTATTCAGAACTTTTCCACCATTTCTAAACCTCTGTCTGACCTGATGCATAAGGGTGCGAATCCCTCTCAATGGTCTGAGGCAGCTGAGATGGCCTTTGAAACCCTCAAGAAGGCGTTTGCATCTGCCCCTATATTATCCCACCCTAACCCCGCCCTGCCGTTCACACTAGAGGTTGATGCCTCCGAGTTTGGGGTAGGGGCAGTTCTCTCCCAACGCCCTAAGGAAGGGGGTAACCTGAGGCCGTGTGGATTCTTTTCCAAGAAACTGTCTAGTGCCCAGAGCCATTACGAAATTGGTGATAGGGAGTTATTGGCTATCATCTTGGCATTAAAAGAATGGCGACATCTTCTGGAAGGCACAAGGACCCCAGTATTAATCCTCACGGACCATAAGAACTTGATTTACTTATCTGAGGCCAAAAGGCTGTCATCTCGCCAGGCTTGATGGGCTCTATTTCTGTCCAAGTTTAATTTCATAGTGTCATACCTGCCTGGGTCCAAGAATATTAAGGCAGATGCCCTGTCGAGACAATTCTGCACAGACATTGAGAGGGATGAGGCCCCGGTCCCCATAATTCAGCCAGATAGGATTCTGGCTACTATTCGTACCAGCATCACTTCGCCACTGGGAGAGCAAATCTTGGCATCACAAGGGCATGCACCTCCGGAAACCCCAGCTGGCAAGTGTTTTGTGGACGAGCTTTTCCGTACCAGATTATTTGAGACCTATCACTCATCTAAGGCAGCTGGGCACATTGGCAGAGATCAGTTGGCATGGTCATTATCACGAACATTCTGGTGGCCTTCACTGAAGGCCGACTGCTCTGCATTTACTGCTGCTTGTACCACCTGTGCCCGTGCCAAAACTCCTAGGCATCTCCCAGTGGGACTGCTCCAACCGGTGTCTAATGGTGACCGTCCTTGGTCCCACATTTCTATAGATTTCTTGGGAGAGCTGCCTAATTCTAAGGGCTATACATTCATCCTAATGGTGGTGGATAGGTTCTCTAAAATGGCTCACTTCGTGCCCCTCTCTGGTCTTCCCTCGGCCCAGGAGTTGGCATTAATTTTTGCCAGAGAAGTATTCTGCTTGCACGGGGTTCCTAGAGTGATAGTGTCCGACCGGGGGACTCAATTCGTGTCGAGATTCTGGAGGGCATTCTGTGGCCAGAGGGGCATTCAATTGTCCTTTTCCTCCGCCTACCATCCCCAGACCAACGGAGCCGTCGAGCGTGCCAATCAGGGACTGGAGCAGTTTTTACGCTGCTTTGTGACTGATCATCATGATAACTGGGCAGACCTGTTGCCGTGGGCAGAGTTCGCCAGGAACTGTGCGGTTAATTCATCGTCTGGGAGCTCTCCGTTCCTTGTTAATTATGGGTTCCAACCCTGTCTACTCCCAGACTCATTTCAGTCCCAACAGATTCCAGCTCTGGATGAGCACATGGAGCAGCTCCGCTCCACTTGGGCACAGGTACAAAGGTCCCTCAGTCAGTCCTTCCACAGACATCAGCAGAATGCCAATCACAGATGGCTGCCAGCGGTTTCCTTCCAGGTTGGGGACAGGGTATGGCTTTCCTCCAGGAATCTCAACTTACAAGTGCCCTCGAATAAGCTGGCCCCCCGGTTCATTGGGCCATTTAAGATTATTCGCAAAGTCAATCCTGTGGCATACGCTTTGGAACTTCCTAACACTATGCGTATCCACAATGTGTTCCATGTGTCATTGTTAAAGCCCTTGGTTTGCAACCGCTATACTACCACTCCGGTGGTTCCTGGGCCGGTGGAGGTGCAGGGCCAAGAGGAATACGAAGTTCAGAGTATCATTGACTCCAGGAGATTTAGAGGCAAGTTGCAATATTTGGTCCACTGGAAAGGGTATGAGCCTGAGGAGCGCTCTTGGGTTGACCACAGGGACCTCCATGCTCCACGATTATTGCGCAACTTTCACTCTAAATTTCCGCAGAAACCCAGACCCCCCAGCAGGGGAGGGGGTCTTTGAGAGGGGGGTACTATCACGGTCCCCGTGACTTTCTGTCAATCTGACCTGATTTGCCTGTGCATTGGTGGAGACTGATTGGCCCGCCCAGGATGTGCCGTTATATGCTGGAGCTTGGGCACTTGTCAGTTGCCCTTTCGTGGTGTTCCTGTTGCTGCACCTTGTTGCCATATTCCTGTGCCTCCTGTGTACCGACCCGGCTAGTCTGACTCTTCTCCTGCTTCTGCTCCGTGATTTGACCCGGTTCTGGCTGACGACCCTACTCCGTGATTTGACCTGGCTCTGGCTGACGACCCTGCTCCGTGAATTGACCTGGCTCTGGATGACGACCGTGCTCCGTGACTTGACCCGGTTCTGGCTGATGACCCTGCTCTGTGATTCATTCCGGCCTGTCTGCTGTTCCAGTACTGTTCCGGTCCTGCCTGCTGTTCCGGTTGCTATTCCGGCCTGTCTGCTGTTCCAGTTACTGTTCCGGTTCTGCCTGCTGTTCCGGTTGCTATTCCAGCCTGTCTGCTGTTCCAGTTACTGTTCCGGTTCTGCCTGCTGTTCCGGTTGCTATTCCAGCCTGTCTGCTGTTCCAGTTACTGTTCCGGTTCTGCCTGCTGTTCCGGTTGCTATTCCGGCCTGTCTGCTGTTCCAGTTACTGTTCCGGTTCTGCCTGCTGTTCCGGTTGCTATTCCGGCCTGTCTGCTGTTCCAGTTACCGTTCCGGTTCTGCCTGCTGTTCCGGTTGCCGTTCCGGTCTGCCTGCTGTTCCAGTGTTCCTGCATCATTCCGGTCCCCTCGGCGACATTCTGAACTGTTTAAGCGACTCACTGTTCCTCTCACTTGTCAGTAGCTGTAGCCTGAGGTTGCTTTGCCTTCTGCAAGGTACTCGCCCCTGTGCAGAACCACTTAACCCTTGCAGTGCCTGAAGTCTCCGGTCTAGTGCCTCCGATATATCTTGCCAAGCATACGTTTTCTGACGTGAGCCTTTCCTCTGAGTGCTTCTGTGTGTCTCTCGTTCACCATCAGAGCCTTGTCTGTTCCGTGCTCATATTCTGGCTCAGTCCCACAGACGCTGAAGGTACATTCCCATTGCACTCCAGAGGGCGCCGGCTCTACTACAGCTTGTGCAGTCACCATCAGTACAGCACCCAAGGGGTGTCAGGGCACAATCCAAGTGGCACACGCAGGGTTACTACTTTTCCACTTAAGGGCGATTTTGGTTCTGATCACTACAGCGTGGCAATAGCATTCCTCTGTAGCCCACGGTGGTGGTACCGGCTCAGCTCTGGACTTTGTTGCACTATTATACCAACTTGAGAGTGTATTCAGTGCAGTTACTTCCCTATCCAGCTATTGAGAGACTGTGTTCCAGAGACTGCTATTTATCCCGGGCGTTGGCCAATCTTGTTATATCTCGCCCATTTCATTTGTTAACCCTTTGGGGGAATACTCCTATCCGTTCATAGCACCTATCACTATCATTGTGTGCATTCACCTTGTCATTATTGCCATTATTGCTATTTCTGTACTGGCCTCTAGGGGCATTGTTTTATTTTCAATAAAACTGTGTTTTTACTTCATACCCTGGTCTGAGTGTCAGAAAACCGTAACATAGGGAGAACTATAATTATGGGGGATTTTACTTATCCAGAAATAGACTGGAAAAATGGAACAGCTAATTCTGCTAAAAGCAGCAAATTTCTGAACTTGTTGAATGACAATTTTTTGTCACAACTAGTGCAGACCTCAACCAGAGGGAATGCATGTCTGGATTTGGTAATAACTGACAATGAAGAACTTATCTCTAAGTTAGGGAGCACTTAGGGAATAGTGACCATAACATGGTATCTTTTGAGATTAATTCAAAAAAGCAATTTGGTATGGGTTCCACCAAAACACTGAATTTTAAAAAGGCCAACTTTAGCAGGTTTAATTCATCCCTTGGTCTCGTTGACTGGGATAAAATATTTTCAGGAAAAAACACAGAAGGTAAGTGGAATGCCTTCAAAATAAAATTGCAAAAATACACACATAAATTTATCCCTGTTGGAAACAAATACAAAAGGAGCAAATTAAAACCAATGTGGCTAACCAGTAAAGTAATTCATGAAATAAATAACAAGAAAGCAGCATTTAAACATTACAAAGCTGAGGGATCAGCAGAGGCATTTGCAGAATACAAAAATGTCAACAAAACCTGTAAAAAGGCTATTAAATTAGCTAGACTGGAGAATGAAAAAAATATTGCTAAGGAGAGCAAAAGCAACCCAAAAAATTTCTTTAAATACATTAATGGCAAAAAATTTAAGTCTGATAATGTTGGGTCCTTGTTATCTGAAACGGGTGAGATGGTCAAAGGGGACAGAGAGAAGGCAGATATTTTAAATAATTTCTTTTCTTCTGTTTTTACCAAGAAAGATCCAATGGACAAGAATCTGCAAGCTACTTTTACAGAACAGTCACAGCAAGCATGGGACTGGCTAACACAAGAAAAAGTGTTAAAACAATTGAATGGTGTTAAGGTAGACAAAGCTCCGGGGCCAGATGGTATACACCCACAGGTACTTAAAGAGCTAAGCCAGACCCTGGCCAGACCGTTATATTTGATTTTCAGGGATTCTTTTATTTCAAGTATGGTACCCATAGATTGGCGTAAAGCAGATGTGGTGCCCATATTTAAAACGGGATCAAAGTCACAGCCAGGAAATTACAGACCTGTAAGCTTGACATCTGTGGTAGGGAAGCTGTTTGAAAGGTTGCTAAGGGAATATATTCAAGAATTCTGCTGGAACAGGAATATCATTAGCAATAGCCAACATGGCTTTGTGAAAGACAGGTCTTGTCAAACGAACTTGATCACATTTTATGAAAAAGTGAGTAATAATATAGATGAGGGAGCGGCGGTTGATGTGATCTATTTAGACTTTGCCAAGGCATTTCACAGTTCCGCACAAGAGGTTACTGTACAAATTGAATGAAATAGGCCTAGGGGAAAATGTTTGTGTGTGGATCGGAAATTGGCTGAAAGATAGACTGCAAAGAGTGGTAGTAAATGGCAAGTTCTCCAGTTGGATAAAAGTGATAAGTGGAGTACCTCAGGGATCTGTCCTGGGTCCTCTTCTTTTTAATTTGTTTATTAATGACCTCCCAGAGGGCATAGGGAGCCATGTATCAGTGTTTGCTGATGACACAAAATTAAGTAAGGTAATAAAGTCTGAACTGGATGTGTATTCATTACAAGAGGATTTGGACAAATTGAGTAACTGGGCAGGCAAATGGCAAATGACATTCAATATAGACAAGTGTAAAGTTATGCATTTTGGGTATAATAATAAAAATGCAACATATAGTTTAGATGGTGTTCCTCTGGGGAAATCTACTAATTAAAAGGATTTGGGAGTAATGGTAGACAATAGACTTAGCAGTAGCATGCAGTGCCAGCTGGCAGCTGCAAAGGCCAATAAGATATTGGCATGTATTAAAAGGGGTATTGACTCAAGGGAGGAAGATATAATTATGCCTCTTTACAGGTCCATGGTAAGACCCCACCTAGAATATGCTGTTCAATTCTGGGCGCCCTTTCTGAAAAATGACATTATGGAACTAGAGAAAGTGCAGAGGAGGGCTACAAAACTAGTAAGGGGAATGGAAAGTTTTAGTTATGAAGAAAGGCTAGAAAAGTTAAACTTGTACACACTAGAGAAACGGCGTCTTAGAGGGGATATGATAACACTATATAAATATGTTCAAGACCCTTATAAAGGGCTCTCCAAAGACCTGTTCATTAACAGAACAGTACACAGGACAAGGGGCCACCCGCTTAGACTTGAGGAAAGGAGATTTAATCTACAACAGCGGAAGGGTTTCTTTACAGTAAGGACAATAAAGGTATGGAATTTATTTCCCGAGGAGGTGGTGCTATCAAATACATTAGATGCCTGGATACTTATTTAAAAGAGCATAACATAGAGGGCTATGTACGTTAGTATTGGGATTAATATTTAGTTAGGGCTTGTTGATCCAGGGAGAAATCCGATTGCCATTTGGAATCAAGAAGGAATCCCCCCCCCATTCAAGGCAGAATTTTAAATTGCTATATTGAGGGGGGGGGTTTGCCTTCTTTTGGATCAACGATGGTAAACAGGAATAGGAAAAGGGTTGAACTGGATGGACGCAAGTCTTTTTTCAACCTAAATTACTATGTTACTATGTTACTATTACTAAACATGTTGGATAGGGCCCATCAAGATAAGATAATTAATAAAATAGAAAAAAAAAATTTTATATAATCAATATCCAGTAACACCTATCATATATCATTTACTTAGTATTGATAAAGATAGTTGTAATCCACCTGGACGTCTCATTGTAGCAGGGATTCATTCTATTACATCAAATCTCTCACAATATGTAGATTTTTTTTCTACAACCATATGTAGTGAGATTACGTTCCTATGTTAAAGATTCTACTGATATTTTATGTAAAATAGAAGAAATTGAATGGAAAAGTTCTTATTTATGGGTGACATGTGATGTCACTGCATTATATACTAATATTCAGCACGAAATAGGTTTAAAAGCAGTAGAATATTTTTTAACAAAGGATGATAAAATGTGTAAAGCACAGTCGGATTTTATATTAGAGAGTATTAAGTTTATTTAAAAAAATAATTATTTTGTATTTGAGGAAGATTTTTATTTGCAAGTATATGGGACGACCATAGGGACGAGGTTCGCGCCTAGCTATGCTAATTTATTTATGGGATATTGGGAGGAACTCGAAATTTGGGGTTCCTCCAAATGGGGAGCGGACCTCGTGTACTATGGCTGTTTTATAGATGATATTTTAATAATTTGGAGGGGTAGTGAAGAGGATTGTCACGGTTTGTTATGACTCTCAGACACGGAGTTAAGATAAAAACACAACTTTATTGAAAAGTTTAAAGGGAACCCTCGCGGGTTAGCATACACAAGCAACATATATCTTCAATACATAGTCATAGTGAGTAGTGGTATACAGAATGTGAGACAGGCTCTACCGGCCTTGCCAATACCGGGTAAGGCAACCTTAGACTGGCACAAGATGGAATAGGTTCTACCGGCCTTGCCAATATACCGGGCAAGGCAGCCTTGAGGCTGGTAACACGAGGAATGAGGCTCTACCGGCCTTGCCAATATACCGAGCAAGGCAGCCTTGAGGCTGGTAACACGAGGAATGAGGCTCTACCGGCCTTGCCAATATACCGAGCAAGGCAGCCTTGAGACTGGTACAACGAGGAAAGAGGCTCTAGCGGCCTTGCCAATACCGGGCAAGGCAGCCTGGAGACTGCAAGTACTGGAACACAGACAGGGATGGCCTCAGCGACTGGCATAAAGGTGTAACTAGCCAGTCGCCTATGATGGACAGACAGAGGCCAGCTGGGTCTCAAGATGTAGAAAACACCCAACGAAATAATGGAGCGAACCAGTACCCGCGACTGGGGTACACAATCTCTACCGGTGCTGTAAGGAACGCAGCAAGCAGCCTGTGAACATGGAGCGAACCAGTACCCGCGTACTGGGGTTACACAATCTCTACCGGTGCTATAAGGAACGCAGCAAGCAGCCGGTTAACGTGGAGCGAACCAGTACCTGTGTACTGGAGTAACACAATCTCTACCAGTGCTGTAAGGAACGCAGCAAGCAGCCGGTGAACATGGAGCGAACCAGTACCCACGTACTGGAGTTAAACAATCTCTACCGGTGCTGTAAAGAACGCAGCAAGCAGCTGGTTAACGTGGAGTGAACCAGTACCCGCGTACTGGAGTAACACAATTTCTACCGGTGCTGTAAGGAACGCAGCAAGCAGCCGGTGAACATGGAGCGAACCAGTACCCGCGTACTGGAGTTACACAATCTCTACCGGTGCTGTAAAGAACGCAGCAAGCAGCCGGTGAACATGGAGCGAACCAGTACCCGCGTACTGGAGTTACACAATCTCTACCGGTGCTGTAAGGAACGCAGCAAGCAGCCAGTTAACATGGCGCGAACCAGTACCCGCGTACTGGAGTTACACAGTCTCTGCCGGTGCTGTAAGGAACGCAGCAAGCAGCCGGTTAATCATGGAGCGAACCAGTACCCGCGTACTGGAGTTACACAATCTCTACCGGTGCTGTAAGGAACGCAGCAAGCAGCCAGTTAACATGGAACGAACCAGTACCCGTGTACTGGAGTTACACAATCTCTACTGGTGCTGTAAGGAACGAAACAAGCAGCCGGTTAACATGGAGCGAACCAGTACCCTCGTACTGGAGTTACACAATCTCTACCGGTGCTGTAAGGAACGCAGCAAGCAGCCGGTGAACATGGAGCGAACCAGTACCCGCGTACTGGAGTAACCAAACGAAGTGAATGAAAATGTCGCCAAATGCGACTGGAGGAAGGAGACGCTCTACAGGCATCCAGGAGCAGGAACACAGCCGGTACAGGACAGGAAGCAGGACCATCAATGGCAGTCAACCAGAGCAGGAACGGCAGCAGGAACAGGAACCCCAACCGGATCAGGAACGGAAGCTGGAACCAAGGAAGCTGTCCTACAGGAACTCAGGTGATCACTGGAGAGCATAGATAGTAAACGGCCCAGGAAGCTCAGGAACACAATGCAGGTGCAGGCGACACAGAGACACCACGAATGGGCAACCAAAGGGTGCCCAAGCCCAGTCTAAATAGGCAATACTGGGCCGGTTGAAAGCAGACAGCCAATGGAGAGCCATTCAGGTAACTGACAGGAAAAGCAGCAAATCACAGGCACCGTGATAAGGATCTATTAGAATTTTTTAAATTTATTAATGCAAATGATGTAGGGATTCAATTTACCCATAAGTATGATAAAAAAGAAATAGAATTTTTAGATTTAAATTTTTTTTTTATCGATGATTTTGAAATTCAAAGCAAAACCCATTATAAAAATGTGGACATTAATTCTTATTTAGATCCAAACAGTGGCCATCTAAAAAAATGGATTAATAATATTCCCTATGGGCAATTTCTAAGACTGCGGAGAAATTGTAGTAGGGATATGGACTTTAAGAATCAAACAATGGATATAAAATGCTGTTTTTTAGAAAAAGGATATGATGAAAAGATAGTAGAAAAGGCTTATGAGAAGTCTCAAAGTCAAGGAAGGAATAATATTTTAAATAAGATTAATAATAAAAATCTGAAAAGAAGAAAGAAAATAAATTTTGGAAAGGATGATAAAAAAAATTTTATCCCTTTTGTGACAAAATATAATGGAGCAGCAAGGAAAATAGAGAAAATTATGGAGAAACATTGGAATATTTTGAAATGTGACCCCATTTTAGGGGTCAAATTACCTAAGAAACAGAAAATGGTATTTAGAAAGGCAAAAAATTTGAAAAATATGTTGGCTCCGAGTTTATTAAGGAAGGAAACTAAAATAAAAGAAAAAGAAATAGAGGTAAATAAAAAAGGTTGTTTTAGTTGTCTACATAATGGATGTTTGACATGTCGGTTTATAGAAAAATCTAATGAGTTTAAATCTTATATAAATAAGAAGGTCTATAAAATTAAAAATAGGATAAATTGCTGCTCCAAATATGTTGTTTACTTATTGAGTTGTAAGTGCAGTAAACAATATGTTGGACGCACTACCCGTAGTCTTAAGGAACATTTAGAGAACATAGAATGAATATTATTAAAAAAAGTGAAAAACATACAGTATCTAGACATTTTTTAGAGTGCCAAATGGGAAGTATAATGGGTTTAAGAATAGTAGGGATAGAACAAATACCAGTTAGTATAAGAGGTGGAGATAGATTTAAGAGGCAAATATAGTTTTTGATACCTTTTATTGGCTAACTGAGCAGATTTAAATGCAAGCTTTCAAGACCTTAGGTCTCTTCCTCAGGCATGTTATACAGATAAATATGAAAACATCTCTCTTAAATACAAGTACACATCACATTGTTTAGCATGGAAATCAGATAACAGAATGCAGTCCAGATCCAGATATCTTTGATCAGTCAATGGTAAATTGCACTCTTCCTCTGAGGCTTTAGAGGTATTTACGATGCTCTTGGGTCTGTTGGAAAGGTCAATCAACTAAATTATATTTTGACAGAAATTCCTTATCCCTGTTCAAACAACTACCAATTGCATTAAATTTTAACATTAATTTTACCTCCCATACCTTTCTGTCCCTCTGAGTGCGGAACAGTCCCATCAATACAGTTAACTTAATATCCTTGACACTGTGCCCATTTTGGCAAAAATGTTCTCCCACTGGTGTCTCTGTCTTTTTGTTATTAACACTGGATCTGTGGGAATTAAATCTCCTATGTAGTGCTTGTCCAGTTTCTCCCACATACAGAGCTGTTGGGCATTTTGCACACATGATAAGGTATATTACATTGGATGATTTACAGGTGAAGGTACCATTGATCTTATGATGTAACTGGGTGTTTGGAATTGGTATGTTGTCTGTGGTGTAAATGTGTGCACAAGTTTCACATCTCTTTTGTAGGAGGGAGATGTGCCATTTTTTGTATTTTTATTCAGGGCACTCCTCACCATCAGTTGTTTCAAATTTGGAGGCTGTCTGAAGGAGAGTAAGGGAGGCTGTAGGAATATGTTCTTGAGTCTTTCATCTGTATGTAATTTCTTTTGAAGTTCTCTTGAAATTTTGCGTAGCACTTCAACCTGGGGGTGGTAAGTGACCACCAGTGGCACCCGGTTTCCCTTATGTTGTTCTTTGTAGTGCAACAGGTTTTTTCTTGGTATTTGGGTAGCCTTCTGTATCTGACTGTCAATAATAGTTGCGCTGTAACCGTGTTTTATAAAGTCTCCTCTGAGTTTCTAGAGGTGCTTGTCACAGTCCATCCTGTCAGAACGATGCGGTGGTATCTGATGGCCTGGCTGCATATGATGGAGTTCTTTGTGCGTTTTGGATGGAAGCTATTGTTTTTCAGGTATGTTGGTCTGTCTGTTGGTTTGCGGTATAGGGATGTGTGGATGGAGTTGTTCTGAATACTGATAGTTGTGTCAAGGAAGTTAATGCTTGTGAGTGAGTGACTGAGTGTTAGGTTGATATTGGGGTGGAATGTATTGTAATTCTCATGGAATTTGAGAAGTTCCTCCTCACTGGCGGTCCAGATGATAAGAATATCATCTATGTAGTGGAGGTAGACCAGACAGATTTAAGAAACTCTGCCAGAGAGAATCTTATTGGATATATACGTTACAGACCATGACTCCAAATGGTATCAATGATGAGATAGATTTACACTGCTTTTAATTTTTATATTGATATAGATTTAAGGATTTATTCATGTGTATTAGTATTTATTGATTTTTTTGGATTAATATATATTTGGTTATTTCTAGGTTACAGCTCACCCAGATTATGATCTATTTGGAGTTCAGGTTTGTCTCTTTATATATCCTTTTGAATATATTCCCTCTCAATATTTGGTATTTTAGGATATATTATTTTTTGTGTGTCTTGTGTATATGTGTTTTATTTTTAATACATTTATTTTGAGTATTTTTGCTGTTAATTAATGTGAACATTACAGTATGTAAAGATTGAATGTATTAGCGAATAGTTAGCTTTTGAGAAAGTGGCTTGATCCACGAAAAGTACGTTGAGCAATTTGGAAGTCTGAACTCGTGTGGGAGTGTGAAGCGGCACCGAACTGAGGCTGGGAACGCAAGGCTACGTGATCCTTCCGGGTTGACGTCACCGCGAGGAGACAGGCCACCTGTGGGCATACAGGACGCTGAAGCTGGTGCGAGGGAGATCAGAACACCACTACGAGTGACTGAGGAGTAGGTTTGGCGTTTTTCACATTGAATTTTGTGAGTAGACACCCTGAAGGGTGTCTTTTTATGTTGATGTATTTTAGAGTTTATAATTAAAGTACTACACTTGGAGAGTATCCCTGTTTGTGCTCTCTTGGTTTTTTGTTTTGTTCTCTACAGTACTTTCTGGTTATTATCGACAAGCGGACACAACTTGTCTCTAAGATTGAGCACCGGGACTGAATTACACTGAAACAGTATATTTGCTTTGAAACATTGTAGGTGTTAGCTTGAGCGCTATATATATATATATCTGTAACTGAAAAATCGCCCATTGAAAACAATGGAATAGCTGCCATCCAGTTCTATGTGATCATACATTTAACAGGTGAAATTCTGTATCCAGTTTTTCTGGACTTACAGCATACATTAGAGGAAAAAAACACGGTCAGACAAAACAAAGTAGGGAAACATCAGCTCACACAACACCCAGGTAGTGTTGCCACCCGGCCGGTATTTAACCGGCAGGCCAGTAAAAAATTGGCTTCTGTCCAATGTTAAGTCTATGGAGGGAATGCCATGGCCGGTATTTTTTTTTTTTAAGAAAAGGTGTCAACCCTACACCCAGGACAACAATGGCAAAATTAACCCCTGCAAACCCTTACAACAACAACCCAACACAATCCCACACATACCATAACCTGGAACAACAGGTGTTAAAACACAACAACACATATGTAATCACAACTCAAGATGCAAATCTGCCAATCCCAAAGCAACCCAAGCTCACCTGCGCAACTTCCCCAGCTACTGCAGACCCTAGGTGCAACATCACATACGCACCTGACAGGTACACAGCAATTATAATAAATCAGACAAAGAAAAACAGCCACGCCTCCACTCCCTACCAGATGACAATGCCTGGACAACATCCAACCACTGTCTTAACCCCTTAACGACCCATGACGGTCCAGGACCGTCATGGGTTGAATCGCATTAAGAACCCATGACGGTCCAGGACCATCATGGAATTCCAAGTTCCCAGTGTGGCTGCACACCATTTGGGGAGACAGGAATCGAATGCACAAAAAAAAAAAAAAAAAAAAAAAAAAAAGCTATGTGGTCCTGAAGTGATGGCCGTGTTCGTACGCGGCCGGTCCTTAAGGGGTTAAAAGGACATCTCACTGTCATCAGATGTGTCATGTTTACAGTGAGACCACTCAGAGAGAGAGAGATTACAACCAGTATGTTTGTGTTCAGTATTGAAATGTCGCCATCTACTGGGCGAAATATAAAAAGACAAATTTAAAATATCGCCTCAATTAAAACAGTAATATCAGAATGTTGCCTGAATGAAAAGAGCAACATTCTTACATTGCATTGTTAAAGGTCAGCATAGTCACAGTCCGTGATCCTGCCCATACTTTGCTCTGCCCTCACTTCTTGAGATTGCGACCCCTTATCACAGTGCTGTCTCTGTCCTCACTTATACCACCCTACCTTCCAATGCTCCTACTCCTTTTACTTCCCTTGCACCGCTCTGGCTCTTCTTATCACCCTTTGTTGCACTGCTCATGATTGTGGGTAGGAGACATGGCTTGGGTAGGGGAAGAAAGACGTGGAGCACTAGCAGCACAACCATTCTGAAGGAGAGCAGGACAACAGCTCCCAACCAGTCCGAATTCAGGACATTAAGACAAAGAACAGTACCTCCTCCCCTCTCCATACCATGTCTCCTGCCGTCAACCCGGAGGGGTGAAGTGGAGGGTTATATGAAGAGCCAGAGTGCTGCAAGAGGAGCCAGTAAGCATTAAGATTTATTCATAACCACTGTTTCTTATAATAAATAAAAATTCTGATAGTTTCTGAGTCCTGCGCATCTTGACAGAGCCTCCCTCTGTTACAGGACACATGTTGATCAAATTGTCAGAAGTTCTGTATCAGAGAGACTAATCCAGTAATCTGAATTGCAGGACTTGATCTGTCCCAGTGGTTGAACCCAAACGTTTGGAAGGCAGAAACAACTGAAATAAGCAGGCAGTAAGTCTACTCAAACATACCAGTGGTCTTATTACCAGGGAGTGGAGACTAAACCCAGTTAGGGTGAGCAGAAGTGCAGTGGTAGTCATTAGTAGAGGAGCCAAGAAAGATGAAAGAGTTTAGATGTAATCAGGCTGACCAGGCATTATAACCACTGTGACAATGTCGACCTTTAACTATGCAACATAAGAATGTTGCTCTTGTCATTCAGACAGCATTCTGATATTGCTGTTTTGATTGAAGAGATATTTTAAACTCACCTTTTTGTATGTCGCCCAGTATATAGTGACATTTCAATTGGATACCGTATGTTTGCAAATCATTTCCTGTGAAGACATCAGAGACAAAGGTGTGATAGGGCTAGGGATTATCATCAACTTCCAAGCACACCTGCTAAACATTCTTTCCCTGTTGCAAGCGCTGAGGCTCTAGCTGAAGATACAGGAATGGACTGGCAGCACCACTAAGTTAGGCAATGTAAAAAAGTCCAGCAAACAGCAGAAAACACTTACCGCCAATTCTCACTGCCCTGCTCAATGCACGTAAGGAAATACCAATCCATAAGAGATACACGAAAAAAATGCACTCGTTCAGGCAGCAGATTCGGGATAAAAGCAGCTTTATTTCACCATCAAACACAGATGACACACATGATGTCGATCTAAAGCATCCATAGGTCTATGATTAACTCTTTGAGTGCCAGAGGGGTACGCAACTCATTGCAAAGCAATGCATTGAGTACCCCTTTGACATTCAAAGTGTTAAGCCCTATATGTGTGAAAATCGTTAGATTGACATGATGCGTGTTATCTGTGTTTGATGGTGAAATAAAGCTGCATTTATCCCGAATCTGCTGCCTAAATGAGTGCATTTTTTTCTCATGTAGCTCCGGCTGAAGAGCCAGACAGAAGCCCATCTCCACGTGGAGGACCACACCCGGCAGCTGCAGCAACAGGATGTCCCACAGTCGCCACTGGGACCTGTGGAGCAGCACAGGGACAACAGACAGCCACAAACACACATGATATACAGCACAAGGGTCACTCTCTTCTGAATGAATGACGATGAAGTGAGAGACCACTACAGGTTGACGTCACACAGCATCATCGACCAATATGAGGTGATCAAAGATGACTTTGACTCCATATACAGAAACAACTATGCCCTATATGGCTTACAGAAGCTGTGTGCGCCATACATTTTATGACAAGTGGATCCTTTCAGTCCACAGAAGGGAATGCATTTGGCATGTCCCACCTGACATGTTCAGGGCACTGTCTCAGGTGTTTCCAGCCCTCAAAAGGAAGGCCAGGAGGTACAGCCACTTCCCTCCACCCAGATGGAGTGGACACATGTCAAATGGGACTTCTACACAAGGGGAGGCATTCCTAGGCTCATGGGTGCCATAGACTACACACATGCGTATAAGAGCTCCAACGCATGAGGGACATCTCTTCATCAACAGGATGAATTTTCACTCCATCAACATACAGATGATGTGTGATTCCAACCTGACGATAACCCATGTTTGTGCCTCATATCCTGGCAACTATCTTGACTCATATATCCTCAAACATTTGTTCGTCCACAGAGACTTTGAGAATGGGACCTGTACAGGAGATTGGCTTTTGGGTGAGTCTACAATCCAAACATCCAACCACATCCACAGGTTCAATCACATGACTAATGTAAACACAGCTTAGCATGGTCATGACACGCAAGTAGTACGTTCCCCTTACACAACATCATCCACATAACATGTGGTCCCTGTCTCACAATGTAATTCTCTTTTCATAGGTGATGCCGGGTATGGGTGTAAACCGTGGCTCCTCACACCACTACCAAATCCCTGCACAGGAGCGCTACAGTGAGGCTCACGTCCGAAGAAGGAATGCCACTGAGCACACTTTTAGCCTGCTGAAATCCAGACAAGGCATGCAACATCATCCTAGCGTTGGTCATAGTACACAGCATAGCCATGGACACATGTCTAGTGGATGAGATTGATGGAGGATTTTTGTTTTTCTGTTTTTTAATGGGCGAAAACACACGCACACGCCAGATGTGTTTTAAAATCTGGTATATTTTCAAAGCACAGGTAATCGAATAGCTTACCGTGCTTTAAAAAATACAGTCAGATGTGGGGGTTTTTGGCATCAGGGGGAATTGAATCAAGGCCTATATGTGGTCAAACAAAAGTCAACTTGAGAAGAAGAATTTTATACTTAATTACACCAAAAAACAGAATGATAATTTGGGACAGGGTAAAATCTAAATTACAAGAATTAAAGCAAAACTACCACCTGAAAAAAACTTTCGCTTAAATAACTCCCCATCTGGCGACTAACTGCTTAGTAGCGCTAGTCACCTTAATTATTACCTTTTTAAATAGATGTATCCTTTCTTCCCAGGCTGACAGCAGGATGAAGTGCAGACATCTTGCACAGTGACATCTGCACGCCTGCGCTGTCAGTCCCAAACGGCTCTAGGAGGCGTTGCTAGGAGCCTTTCTGATCCGGAAGGGACTGACAGTGCAGGTGCACAGATGTCACTATGGCAAGATGTCTGCACTCCGTCCTGCTGTCAGCCTGGGAAGAAAGGATACATCTATTTAACAAGGTAATGATTCTGGCGACTAGCGCTACTAAGCAGCTAGTCACCAGATGGGGAGATATTTAAGCTTAAGTTTTTTCAGGTGGTAGTTCCGCTTTTAGAAGAAAAATGCTACCCTTATATAATAGGAATTTATTATTCACATAGATGAATAATATGAAAAAAAATTAAAATACTGTATTGAAAAAACTTAATACACATTTCCAACCTAATAGATAAGAAAAGTTTCATTGAATGGGATGAGTACAGAAATAAAATTAATAGGAATTGCAATGATAAGATCCTTTATCATAGAATTAAAATAACCATTGAGAATTACCTTGGTGAATGTTTAAAAATAAGTTTGACTACTGAATCATTTATGAAAAGATGGTCATTAGACAAAGGTACATTATCTAATATTTACAGAATATTAATACAAGATAATTCTAAAATATTATGTCAATATAAATGGGAAGAAAATACAAGAGAAGCATTAGGAGATAATGAATGGTTAGAAACATTTGAAAGGAACCAGAGGGAACAATACATCACTCAATGAACAATCTTTTAAAATGTTATATTTAACATATCTTGTACCATCTAAATTAGCCTGGTTTTATGATGATTCAAACAATGAATGTTTTAGAGGCTGTGCTTTAAAAGGAAAATATTTTACTTATTTGATCAGACACATCAACTTAAAGTAGTAGGAATACCTATTAATCAGGTACAACTTACATTTTGATAGAAATGAAGATAACCTCGTTAATTCCATTTATCAAGGAATAAGAATTTATAGCTCCTAGGTGGAAAAAAGAAACACTGTCATGGTCATCAGCATCAAACAGAATAAAAAAATAATTGTGTCAACAAATGATCTATTAATAATATTAATTATCAAAATTACTTAAAAGTATGGATTCCATGGATACGGGAAAATTATATTAACAAAATATGTTTGAATGAACTTTTATGTATATTATTATAAGTGTTGTAATTATTTTACATATCTTTTGTATTTTTTATTGGTTTTGATATTTATGTTGTTGTTACGTAGAGAGACAATGCGGAAGGAAAACACCCTGAGAAAGAGCTCCCGGATGAAGGTCAAACTCCTCCAACAAGAAACCGAGGAGCAAGAGTGTGACGCTAGGGAACGATGCTTGGGTTCGGTGGTTGCCAGAAAGGAGTCGTGCTGCGGCCAAGCCATATAAAGGTGCTAGCCGCGAAGCTAGATTGACCCCCTCCAGTTGAGCCGAAGGAGACCCGCGATAACCCCTTAAAGGCAAACTATACTACCCGATCCCCAGGG
Organism: Rhinophrynus dorsalis; assembly: GCA_037306005.1. NCBI lineage: Eukaryota > Metazoa > Chordata > Amphibia > Anura > Rhinophrynidae > Rhinophrynus > Rhinophrynus dorsalis. Next base: position 123,375,532 of record CM074722.1, read on the forward strand.
AGGAACAGTCTTCAACAGGAACGTATAGAGTACTCACTCAGACAAGGTAGGGTGCTGGAACATGGATATTACTGGAGTACGGGGCAGATACTGAAGAGTGGTCACCAACAAGCAGAGGTCATACACAGGAATCAGGCAAGAGCAGGGCTGAGGCAAGAGAATGGTCACTACAGGCTGGGTCATACACAGGAATCAGACAAGGGCAAGGCTGAGGCAGGAGAATGGTCACTACAGGCTGGGTCATACACAGGAATGAGGCAGAACAGGGCTGAGGTAGAAGAATGGTACTACAGGCTGGATCATACACAGAAATCAGGCAGAACAAGGCTGAGGCAGAAGAATGGTCACAGGCTGGGTCATACACAGGAATCCGAATACTGAGACAGAAAGCTCCACTGTGATACACTACACAGACAAAGGACGCTATACTAATGCATCCGACACCAGGGACAGCCTCAATTTGAAGCTGGAAGGAACAAAGCAGCGTGCCTAGCAACGAGGTGTCAGCTGACCCATTGCTAGGAATGACGCCTCTGCCCGAAGAAGCAAGAAAGAAAGCCGCAATTGAGCGGCAGGCAACAGCTCCGGATATGACATTTGTATAATGGTTATGTTTAAGTTTACTTGTTATCAATATTTTAGTGAAAATCATTTGCTTACAATATTAAAAATGTTTGCAAAAATAAAGTTAGAAATGTGACTGTGTGTATGTGGGTGTATGTGTGGCGTACGTATGTGTATTCGTGTCTATGGGGGGGATTTTGATTGTTGGGGATAAGTAATTTGGAGAGGGTTGGGAATTCCCTTCACTTAGTCTGGGGCTGGGGCCAGGTTACTCCTTACTGTACCCCCTGAGGTTGTTTGACAGGGAAGCAGGATCACATCAAGTGACAATCTCTCTTATATACAGATATACATACATATATGTATATATTTATATCACTCAATGCCTTATCGTGGCGGGAGTATTTGTGTGTGTCATTGAAGCCTAGAACTATGCCACAGGGTGCATATACTCCTGGCAGAGTCACCTAAAGTGGATAGATCAAAGTTAAGATAACAGACTAAATTGATCCAAAATGAAGGGATTCAACAAAGTGCAGGAGGGTAGTACATTTCAAAGGAGTAAAAATGTTAGGAGAGGGACCCAGGTTTAGATGTAATGTAAGAAAGTTTTACTTCACTGAGTGGGTAGTAGATAAGTGTGATAGCCTACCAGCAGAAGTGGTAGAAGTTAATCCAGTGACAGAATTTAAGTATGCATGCAATAGGTATAAGGCTATCCTGAAAATAAGACAAGACCAAGGACCAAATAAAGTTTGAGGTTTTTACAGTAGGAAAATGGGCAGACTATATGGGTTGAATGGTTCTTATCTGCTGTCAAATTCTATGTTTCTATATGTAATTATCACCTATTGGCAATTGTCATATGTGTATTAATGTTATGTTATTTGAATATTTAACTTAGGCTGACCATACCTCACCTTTAAAAAGGGACACATAGGAAATAGGGATATTTCAGGAGTGCACCAAAATCAATCCAAACCCTGTAGTATGCATTTTTCATGTGAGTCCCTTTTTAAAGGTGAGGTATGGTCAGCTCGGGGTTTCTATTTTATTATCTCCTTTTTCTTTAATTATTTTTGTTTGTGTGATGGAGCGGGTGGGGGAGACTTTTGGTTATTTGGGGTTGGTTCTCTGTATCCTCAGATGTCGTATATAATTTTGTTATGTATAATTTTAATTTTTATTAAAATAATTTTCTATTTTTGTTAATATTGTCCAGTAATGCTCTGGTAGTCCATTACTTTTTTCTTTTCTATTTTCTTTCTTAGGTTATTATTAATGGACATGAGCACCACTTGCGGGTTGCAAGTGTATGCCATATATGATCTAATTCTACGAGTGCTTCAGGATCAATAAAACATTAATGTTTAAGCCTAAATGCACCCAATCCAGCAACATAAATATTATGTTATGGGGAGGCAGAAACCCCTCAGAAAGGTAGCACTGGGGCCTAGCAAGTCTTTCATTGTAGAGAGGCAGGAGTAGGTAGGGGGACTAGACACAACAGGGACTTGCATAGTACCTGGCTCCACAAGAGGGCACTGCAGCAGAGAGCCATGCACTAGGATCCAGCAGCTGACTCAGAGTCAGAGCCAGTTGTTAGGTGGCAGGAGGTTGACAGTAGAGCCATGAGGAAGGCCCAGGAGGCTCTGTAGCCTGGGTTTGTTGCTAGGGTTACCACCCAGCCGGTATTTTACCGGCAGGCTGGTAAAAAATTGGCTTCTGTCCAGTGTTAAGTCTATGGCCGGAATGCCATGGCCGGTATTTTTGGGTAGAAAAGGTGGCAACCCTATTTGTTGCTAAGAGAAAGCAGCACCATGAGGAGGAAAAAGGAGAAGTCTGCTGAACAAACAGAATTAAAAAAGTAAACAAAAACTGGTAAGAATGGAGCTGGGACAGAAGAAAGGGGTGGGTAAGCTTTCCATACGAGGAAGTCTGCAAGGAATAATTATAAAAGGAGGTGGATTAAAACTCTAAATGCGACAGGCTTTACAACACATTGCAATGCAATTTGCAGCACTCAACCCCAGCATGCAAAGGCCAAATGAAAGACATTGTCAAGAGAAAAATAGAGGTTGGGGGTGGGGGGGGGCTCTGAAGCATTAATGGATATTAAGAAAAAAAGGGGGGCATAGGGTCCCCAGCAAGACAGCAGGAGAGGAAATTTGGGAAGGTAAAATTGAGATAAGGGGCGATGTAAAGGAAAATGCTTGTTTTATTATCTTCCAGGGGATGACAAGTTAGCAGGGGGAGGGAGAAGAGGGGGAATAGAGCATAAGGGTGTGTGAGGGTGTGGTCAAGCAGTGAATAACAGGGTACAGAGTGAAGAGTACCATAATAATATGATAAAGATGACACAGGGGGATAGCTGCAATAAAAGCCAGCCAACTTGCTGGATTTGCATAAGCAATATAAGATAAGCAGAGTGGGATAGATAAAGGTTCCTGGGTTGTGTAGCTGCTTCAGGGAACTGGGGATCAAAAAGAGATAAAGTTAGGTGAAAACAGAAGGACAGAAGCAGTTGAGAATGAAATCTAATGAGGGAAGAAGGATCATCAATAGGAAGAGGGAGAAAGAAATGCAGGGGAGGAAATTAGGAATAGGGGGGAGGAAATGAGAGTGTGGAGGGACATCTGAGTGAGTAGGACAGGAGAGGACAATGTTACAGGAAGAAAAACACTGGAGTGTGCAGTGTGAACTTGTGCGTCATTTGGTGTACCATCTGACAACCGAGGAAGTGCGAGCACACTGAGGTAACATTAGGCTGGAGTGGAGGGTTTATAAAGGCTTCCCTCCTCTCCAAAAAAACACAAGCAAGGCCTTATGTTAGTTTAATCTGGAACCACAATATCAGGATTTTGATCAATCTTTAATAAAACATGCCACATCACTATAAGCTGTCAGTAAAGGGATGTCTAAATTAGGATGCTCGACTAATTCTAAAGAAACTTTCTCTGTCGTCCAATATGACATACAGGTACCATGGGAAGGCGACAGCTCCTTCCTGTAGGCTGGAATAATTCTAGAAGAAGTTGAGGGTGGAGCCTCCCCTTCCTCCTTAGGCTATCCCACTAGCCCTGCCTCAGATAGACTTGTTCCAGTAACCTGGACAGAGGCTCAGAACATTTCTGCTTAGTTTTTAGAATATTTTATTATTTTCTTTTAGATATGGGGTGTCAAATTCCCCCATTAGGTGGACTGCCATTCCTGGCTTCCCCTGGAGGATTATCCAGCTATCAGGTGCTGTTGTGGACCCTCGCAGCCCTGTGGAGATGATCTCCTGACTGGGTCTCTCTAAGGCTCTTTTCGTCAATGGTAATCTGAAGAAAGAAGTCAAGTAAAAAGGCGAGCAAACCTTTGAGTGCCATGGTCCACTAGTCCCTCTGTTCCCCTCCATACAGGGGTCTTACAGAAGTATTAATCTCCTGCACTCATGTTAAGTATCTTATTGGTTTGATCCCAGGGTTTCTGGAGCTTTGATGGCTGCATTTTATGTATTTAACCCCTTCCCTGCTGGTTTCTCTGGGTTATGGGGCTTATTTTGGTTTATCCTCCTTGGTTTTTTTTTATTCCTACTTATTCCCTTGGGTATTTGGGTATTTTTATTCACTTTTGAAAACTTTAGATTTTTTTGAGTTCTGCGCCTTTAAGGCGTGCTTTAACTTGTGGCAGCACTTGCTCCATTGACTTCCATGGAACAAACTGTTTTGGCATATATCTCTGCAACCATTTGACTGTTTTGGGACATATCTCTGCAACAGTTTGACTTAGAGTTGAGAGAGGGCTCATTCTTCGTGTCTCCACTTACCTTATCATCTGGTTGACATAACCACTATCTTGGGGGGCCCTTGAGTTTGCGTTCAAGCTTTGCTAGGTAACAACAAAGAGACAAAATTACAAAGCCCATTTTGCAGGCTTTCTTCTGATTGCCTGTGATTTCGGACGCCATTTTCTCTCCCTCTGTGCTGGAGTATCCTCCACAGAGGCTCATCTCTCCTTACTCTTCTACTCAGGTTAACCATTCACCTGTTGGATAAGTACTTTTTAGATTTTCTTAGGGGATATTGTCGAGATATATGAATATGAACAGGAGACCATGCACTATATATCTCTCATAAAATCCTATGTAATAATTCGCTAAAATGTGTGTAACGATGAAGCCATGCGCAGTAGAGACTTCTGCGCGTGCTGCAGTCATGCACAGTAGAGACTGCCTGCTCTGCGGCTGATACAGAGCTGGACGGTCCGAAGGAGCGTCCAGCTCTGTATCAGCCGCGGAGCGGAAAGTCTCTACTGCGCATGACTGCAGCACGCGCAGAAGTCTCTACTGCGCATGGCTTCATCGTTACACACATGGCAGTGGCACTGTGGCCCGTGTAACGGGCTCTTCAACTAGTTAACAATATAAATAAATAAATTTGAGATCTTGTACACAAGCTAGGTATGACACATTTTTTCACTGTGAACAGAATTGACTAAAATAATCAATTACTCATATTCGTGAAACAATATATATACAATTTTATTTAAAAGTAAATAAAATGTGATATATAAAATACAATAATAATTGGTGAATAGGGATATAAAGGTATACAAAATTGACTCAGTAAAATATATCAATGCAACAGTCCTAGACTAAGATAGATATATATATATATATATATATATATATATATGGCATAAAAAATATAATACGATAGGATATATCAGAGAACTGCACAAATAACATACAAGCACATATAGGGTTAAACTTTATAGGTATCCAGCGGTATAAATTAGCAATTTTTGAATTCAGCAGTAGCGAGGGTTAACAGTTCCTTACAATTATAGACAATACGGTAGGTGGCAGTGTAACAACACCTACCCCACCCCGTATGTACTAAGGCAATTAAGTGGCAGGAAAGTTGTCACGTGAGTTGTGTTCAATAGGACACAGGTGAAGTGACAACCCTTTGATAACCACAATGCACAATACTACAAGAATTAACACTCTATTTGAAAGACATAAGGTCCCAGATCTGCCAAATAATAGAATTAACTAACTGCCATTTCAGTATGCATACCTCTGGATGGAAAACAGGATAATGAAATACATTTCCCACTAGCACAATGTGCATTACCTTATTATAATCTTAAGCAATTAAAGTAAGGTATGGATATAGCAGCACAATTATTTTATATATATATATATATATATATATATATATATATACGAAAATATATCAGAGCGTATATACCATAAAGATTATAATGACAAAATCACATCTGCACACATCTCAGCAGTAGGGATTAACAGATCTATGGACAGTAAGGACCAGCCAATTACACAATCCAAAATTTTGTCCTGTCAGAATTTTCACAAGTATGACTATCCCAACAGATCAAATCCACAAGCAGATAAATCAAATTTGGAACAGAACCAGCCCAAAGAAAAAAAATACCAGATCCACATAGAAACAGAAGGGAATCCTCCCAGACAGCAATGCAAGTGATAATTTAAAACACAGTATCACAAGAGCACAATGACCATCTCAGAACAACATTATTGTGAAGTTTCTGTGCCTGTCTACAGTGGATACAAATGCATTGCACAGTACTTATGCAAGTACGTTATCACGGTGCCAGTGATCTTTTTCTGTCACTCTCGCTTGTGGTGCGCTTCTATTGGCTGAGCCTGTTTGGCCCGCCCCTTGTGACCTTTTTATGCCTGGCCATTGGCACCTGTCAGGTGCCCTTTCGTGGTGTTCCTGAGCCAGTGTTGCTGTTGCTGTGTTCCAGTGTTCCTGATTCCTGTGTACCGATTTGGCCTGTTTTGACTACTCTCCTGAGTTCCTGCTCCGTGATCTGACCCGGCTTGGCTGACGTTCCTGCTTGTGACCTGATCTGGCTTGTCTGAGAATCCTGCTCCGTGACCTGAACCAGCTTGCTACTGACCCTGCCATCGTTCCTGCTTCCTGCTGCCTGGTGTCGCCGAGGCGACATTCTGACTTCCACTGTGCCTGTGGCAGGGCTGATTGTGATTGCCTCTATTAACACTTCCAGAGCCGTGTCTCCATTGCTGAGTCTCCATTAACACTTGCAGTGCTGTGCTTCCCTTTCTGAGTCTCCCTTAGCACTTGCAGAGCGGTGCCCACGTTTGTTGAGCATCCGGTTGTACTTGCAGAGCTGTGTGTCCGATCCCTGAGCTTTCAATAACACTTGCAGTGCTACTGTCTCCATTATCTGAGCCTTCTTTAACACTTGCAGATCCGTTGCTGTTCATCCGCTACATCTGCTGAGCCGGCCGCGTTGAGAGCCTTGTTTAGACAGCGGCTCATCTTGTCAACTAGCAGTGTAGTCAGTCTCCATTACCGCACCCGCGGGGGGCGCTATTGGCTCTAGCTCTTTCAGTGTTAACTTTCCGTTACACGCCCGGTGGGGCTATTGGCTCAAGCTCTTGCAGTGCAGGTTGTCTCCTTTAATATGCCCGTGGGGGCTACTGGCTCAAGCTATTGCCTTACAGTTGGTCTCCGTTATTACGCCCGTGGAGGCTCCAGGCTCAAGCTCTTGCAGTGTAGTCGTCTCCGTTATTACGCCCGTGGGGGCTATTGGCTAAAGCTCTTGCAGTGTAAGTTGTCTCCATTATTACGCCCGTGGGGGCTATTGGCTGAAACTACTCTGCAGTATTCTGCCTCAGTTCCTGTACTGCCTAAGCAGCTATCTAAGCCTTATGGACTTAAGGTGTTGTATCATCTAACACCAATTGCTGCCTCATTACCACCTTGGGCGTGCCAAACACCACAACAGAGACTGATTATTTGTACTTAACCATTTAGTACCCTTGCTATTCTGTGCCTGTCCTGTGACAGTATATGTATTGTTCTTGCATCTGTATATTGGGCCTGAGAAGGCATATGTAAGCCAGTTTCTCGCTATTATTCTATGTTGCCCATAGAGGGCGATCTTTCTTCTTTATTTTTTAATAAAACTGTGTTTTATTCTAACCTGCTGTTCTGAGTGTCTTGAAAAACCGTTACAGACGTCTACATGCACAATAAACAACTGGCTCTGCAAGTATAGCACTCTCAGCTAATATATAACTCCCAATGCTATCAATCTGATCTTGCCCTATTACTACTGTGATTGGACTCTATAACCTCCAAAAATTATTCTAACTTTACTGTTACGGATCAGTACACTCAGGCACGTTAGGTTTAGGTAAGAACACAATTTTATTGAAGTACACAAGGAATAATGTAACCCTCACGGGTCCAGTAAATAGCATCAAACTGACACAGGGCAGGTTACAAGCAGGTTTACCCACACGGGTCCAGTAAGGTACACAGCTCAATACTGACACAGGTCAGGCAATATCTTGATACAGTGTAAGAGTCTGAATTTTATACAGTGGAGCCACTGGCAGAGTGGCTAGCAATAGCTGAGGCACAATGTTGTCAAGGCAGCAGGAGGCGACAATGACAGAATCGTAACGGCAGCCAGACAATGGTAACTTGCACGGTTCTACAACGGTGGACGCCCACTGTGGACAACAATAGGCTGGTCAGAGCTCATGCCAAAACGGAGGCCCAACGGAGCTGTCAACACCAATGCTCTTGCTAACCACAAAGTGTTAATGTGCTTCACATAAAATGGATGGCAACCAGAAGCGCCCAACGGACCTATGGAATCGGTACGCACAGAGTACTGGAAGCAAACCACACTGGTATAGCAAGTCTGTAACGAGGCACCACCCCTGAAGGGGTTAATAATCGCAATGGTCTGGATAACGGCAACCACGGGAAGCGCCCAACTGAACCCAAGTAAAGACCAAGCGAGGCAGCACGGTGTGAGAGGATACTGGCACACTGAGACTTTGAGCCACCAGACAGGATAGAGCAAGGTACCGGAGCAGTGAGATACTGATATGAGGGAACCGTGCAACAATAAGCAGCCAGAACTGCCGGGATTTGCCCAGCCGGGCAAGCAGGGAGCGGGAACCACCACCAAGCCAATTCGGTACACAGCACAGGAACGTCAGCCAAGCCGGATCGGTACACGGAGCTGGAACGTCAGTCTCGCCGGGTCGGTACACGGAGCAGGAACGTCAGTCTCACCGGGTCGGTACACGGAGCAGGAACGTCGGTCTCGCCGGGTCGGTACACGGAGCAGGAACGTCAGCCAGGCCGGGTCAGAACAGGAAGCAGGAGCGTCAGCCAATCCTAATCGGTACACAGAATCAGGAACAGAGTCTAATGGCGTGGTCAGGCAGTCCGGGGTCATACACTGGTATCAGGATAGCAAAACTAACGCTAGGCATCAGGTATACCACGATAGGGCAACAGCACAGTGACAGCCCAGGTTATAAGAAGGCTGTCACTGGGAGGAGCAGTATAGCGCAGCCAATAGGACAGCAGCAACACAAGATAGACAGAATGTCGCCTGATCACGGGCGCCGTGATATTTACAGTCAGATGGCTACTGGAAAATTAGTTCTCAGCAGGCTGGCCAGTTCTACTGGGAAGTAATTATACTAAATTATCCAAGAATTTGCTGGGTTATGATAATTTTTGAAAAGTATACAATGTTATGATAACTTATATTATACTTTACCAATCCTATATAATAGGGTGTGTTCTTTGGCACGACACTGTTCTGCTCACTTCAGGAACCAGGAAATTCGGCAAACAAAAGCCTGTATGTCCTCCTGTACAATGCTTATATCACCTCACCCCCTTTATAGAAAGGTACACCCAATTTTCTCTCATAGGTCACCCCTTAAGATTTAGCATATGAGGTAATATAGATTAGTAAATGCTATTTGAAGCAACAATCTACCATGTCACAAGGTGGCAGTCTACTACCAGAAAAAAATCAGAAAATATAGTGTCAATCACCCTGAGGAGAAAATAATTAGATGAGTGACCTCTCTCCACCATGTGAAACTATCCTCCCCACACCAGAACACAGTTGCAGTATAGATAACATTTCTATACCATGAATAAAAAGAAGCCTCCCTCAAAGGGAAATAACTATGTTTCAAGGATGTTTTCTTATAAAAATGTCTAAAAATCCCTTTCTACGAAAACGAAACTAACATTACTTAAAGATACAGCCTCATATATACACAGGCAAAATGGTTACTGAATAGTCTCCTTAACCATTTCCTTCCAGCAAAGGGCAGACTCTCTGACAATATTATAATCTGGGTCACAGTATTTGGGTTTCTCATACTGTCTAGACATTCTCCTGTTAGGACGTCAGATACAAAGGGACATGGGGCTAGACTTAAGGCTAAGGATGCAGGGATGTCTCTGACCCCCCATTGCTTACTGCTCCTCATGCCAAATGGGGCACCCTAGAGAATACTCAGGACACTTATGTCTCTCATGCGCTGTGGCCCATACTACTCCACCCAAGCCCTCCAGCCTTGAACAAGAGCCATTCTGGGTCAAGGACGTAAAGTCCTCTATGGCACAATTTCCTTTTCCATTCTTGGAAACCCCCCACTACTTTCAGGTTTGTGGCCCCTAAGGTCCCTGGCATTCCTGATCTCTCAGAAACCTGTGAGGAGGATTCCTTTGATGATGATACAGAGGAAGGGGATGGTGAGGAAGGGGATTCTTTATATGCTTATGGTGACCCCTTTGAGGCTGACCCTGCACCCTCCCACTGATGTTCTCATTAAAGTGGCTTTAATGACCTTACAGGTCACTACTCCACTGCTGAGGGCCAAACTTCTTGTGACATCTTTCAATGGCGTAAGAAATCCCTTGCAGTCTTTACGCCCAATCCCACTCTGGACCAGGTTATCCTAGATGAATGGAAAACTCCAGGCAGGTATCTTTCTCTTTCCATGAGTCTTTCCAAGATGTACCCCTTCTCTGAAGCAGCTTTGACTCAGTGGACTACACCTCCTGAGGTGGATCCCCCTATTTTTAGACTTACTAAGTTTACTGCTCTACCCCTGGAGGACGCCACAGCATTGAAGGATATTACTGATAGGAAGCTGGAGGCTATCCTGAAGTCTGACTTTGCTGCCATTGGTACTGCCTTGAGGCCTACCTATCACTATTCCCCTAAGAGGCCTTAGTGTTCATGTGCTTCCTTCCTTTGTGGTGTGTTGGGCGGCATGATTGTGGTTACTTCCTCATTACTAACGTCATGATACAGGCACTGGCACGGACGCCTGTTTATGGGCCTAGTCCATTTTGCCTAATTGGGTTCCGCCTTCTTCTGCTTCTTTATTAACCTCCTTGGGGCTAGGAGCCATTGCCCTTACATGGTGTTTCTGTTTGCTGCTCTTGTGTATCATTGCGACCCGTGCGTGTCTGATTACTCGCTCCATGTATGACCCCTGCTTGTCTGACTACCCACATCGGTTCTGACCTGTGGTTCTGGCTGAGTAACTCGCTCTGTGTATGACCATGGCTTGTCTGACTACCCACATCGGTTCTGACCTGTGGCTCTGGCTGACTAACTTGCTTCTTGTAGTCTTGGCTTGTCTGACTACCCACATCGGTTCTGACCTGTGGCTCTGGCTGACTATTCACTCCTAGTAGTCTCCGGCTTGTCTAACTACCCACTCGGTTCTAACCTGTGGCTCTGGTTGATTAAATTGCTCCCTGTAGTCCCCGGCTTGTCTGACTACCCATTCGGTTTTGACCTGTGGCTCTGGCTGACTACTAGCTCTGTGCATTCCCCAGTGGCTATACCATTAGCACCCGAGCTCGTTGCCGCAGTCTTACTTGCTCCCTATTGCCTCTGGTTGTGTTCCCTGTAGACTGTAGCTCTGTCTACAGACTCTTCATTGTAGGACACTGCACATTACCATTAACCTGCATTTAGCGCAGTAGTCCAGCGCTCAGCACAGTGTGCAGCTCCGGGTAGTAGACCTAAGGTCATAGCCTTGGGTCTGGGGTTGTGTGTGCATTGGTATTCATTATTGTTCACTTTCAATAAAGGTGGTTTTACATTTTATATACTGTGTCTGTCCTTCATTTATGCTGGGCACAGTAACGGTACTTAAGGGCCATGTCTACTGAAGGTACAGACAGTCCACCTAATCTAAGCATCCTATCCTGTCTGGATTCTCAGGATCAGAGAATTGATCAGTTGTTATTCGCTATGCAGACACTGTTAAATCGCATGGTTCACCTCGATTGCTTTACCCAACAACTGGTGGCACCTCCAGTAACTGCGTTGGTTGTGGCCACAACTACTGAAACTGGCATGACTAGAGGTTTGTTGGGCTCTGCTCCATTACCCCAAACATATTATGGGGAACCTACTCGGTGCCGGGGGTTCCTGAATCAGCTGGGATCTTTTTTGGAGATGGTCCCTCATGCTTTCCCTACTGAGCTTAATAAGGTGGGATTCCTGATCTCCCTCCTGTCTGGCAAGGTATTGGCCTGGGCCAACCCACTATGGGAGACTGAAAAACCCATAATTCACTGAATTTGTGACCTCGTTTCGAAGAGTCTTAGATGTTCCTGGGGGTGCAACCTCCGCTGCCAAATGATTTATGACAATACGGCAGGGCTCACATACAGTGGCGGAGTACACTATAGAGTTTCGTACTCTGGCAGTGGAGGTAGGATAGAACAATGAAGCCCTTGCAGCGGCATTCTCCCAGGGCTTGTGTGATGCTATTAAAGATTAGACGGCAGCCTGAGACCTGTCTGGTAATCTGGAGGAGCTAATCTCAGTCACTATCTTGTTAGATACGAGAATTCGTGAAAGGCCTTCGTTCAAGGAACATGTACGTAGACCTTTGTCTCAGTGGGTACCTAGTTTCGTACGCCCACCCTGTCCTCCCTTGCCTTTTAGTTCTGACCCCGCCTGGGGGAAACTGATGCAGCTAGGCTTTACATGCCTTTCGGTGGAGGAGAGGGCTCGGCGCAGGAGGAGGGGCCTTTGCTTGTACTGTGGAGACCCGGGCTATTTGTTGCTTGCTTGTCCTGTTTGGCAGAAAAACGCCCGCACCTAGGGTCGTGTAGGGGACAGACCCTGGGTGGAATTTCACAGTCCCCAGATAGACTTCAGGACAATCCTATTCTGGAAGTAGTATTGTCTTGAGTAGAGTTATCCGTAGTGGCTCCAGCACTACCTGACTCCGGGGCCGCAGGCTTTATCATGGATGCAGACTTTGCAGCCAAGCACTCTCTCCCTTTGCTGCTTCATTTCTCTCTGTTGGCAATTGAGGCCATTGACGGCCGACCCCTACAGCCAGCACACATTATGCATGAGACTAATCCTTTGTCTCTAAGGGCAGGGGCACTCCATGTGGAGGCACAACAGTGCCAAGTCATACATTCTCCCCATCATGCCATTATTCTCGTTTTTTCCCTGGTTGCAAACTCCCAACTCAAGAATTGATTGGCAGACTTGCGATATTCTGTCTTTACAATGTACGAAGTCTTGCCTCCAGCAGCCTACCAGGATATTGTGTACCTCTACCTCTTTACCTGCTGAGTACCAGTCCTACAAAGAGGTATTTAATAAGATAGAGGCCAGTACGTTACCGCCACACAGGCCTTACCATTGTACTGTTGATCTGGTACCAGGGGCCAGACCTCCTAAGGGCTGAGTATACCCCTTGTCGATGGAGGAGAACAAGGCCATGGAGGATTATGTGATTGACGATTTAGCCAAGGGCATTATCCGGAAGCCTTCCTCACCTGTGGGTGCAGGTTTCTTTTTTGTTAAGAAAAAAGATGGGGGAGCTCAGACCATGCTTTGATTTCAGGGGTCTGAATAAACTGATGGTGAAGAACGCCATCCGATTCCGTTGATCACTGAGCTATTTGATTGTATCAAAGGCTCAACTGTTTTCATGAAACTTGACTTGAGGGCCGCGTACAAGTTGGTGAGAATAAAATAAGGCAATGAGTGGAAGACAGTGTTAACACCCGGAGCAGGCTCTATGAATATTTGGTGATGCCTTTCGGATTGTGCAAAGCTCCCGCTGTCTTCCAGGAATTCATTAATGATGTTTTGAGAGACCTACTACAGAGTTGTGTTGTGGTATATTTAGATGACATACTCATCCATTCTCCTATCTTGGAGGCACATAGAGCAGTCATAGCACGGGTCCTACAACTGCTCAGGGAGAACAAGTTGTTCTGAAAGCTAGAAAAATGTGAATTCCACAAATCCCAGGTGACATTCTTAGGATACGTTATTTCTTCCTCTGACCTAGCCATGGACCCGCAAAAACTGTCTGCCATCGTACAGTGGCCACTTCCAGTGGGTCCAAGGTCCATACAGAGGTTCCTGGGCTTCACTAATTACTACATGATGTTCATAAGAAATTTCTGTACTGCAGTAAAACCTCTCACAGACATGACTCAGAAGGGAGCTAATCCCTCAGACTGGTCACCTGAGGCCTTGCAGGCATTTGAGGACTTGAAAGATGCTTTTGCTAAAGCTCCGATTTTGTCCCACCCGAATCCCACCCTACCTTTCATCCTGGAGGTTGACGTTTCAGAGTCTGGAGCGGGCGCCTTGTTGTCCCAGCATCCGGGCCCTGGGAAACCATTGCTACCTTGCGGTTTCTTCTCTAAGAAACTGTCTAAGACTGAGAGTTTATATGATGTAGGCGACCGTGAGTTACTTGCCATCATCCTGGCCCTGAAAGAATGGCGACATCTTGATACTGACAGATCACAAGAACCTAACTTATCTGTTAGAGGCTAAGAGGTTGTCTCCACATCAGGCCAGATGGGCCTTATTCCTCTCAAGGTTTAATTTTGTGGTCTCCTACCTCCCTGGTACAAAAAACATTAGAGCAGATGCTCTCTCTCGTCAATATGGGGCTGAGTCCCAGGAGGAGTCTCTTCCGGTACCGTTCATTCCTCCTAACCGCATCTTGGCTACGGTACGTACCAGTATTACATCTCCGTTGGGCGAGGAGATTTTGGCTGCTCAAGCTTCCACCCCGGCGGAGAAGCCTAATGGGAAGTGTTTTATGCCTGAATCCCTCTGTACCAGAATGCTGGAAACGTACCATTCCTGGAAGGCCGCAGGGCATGTTGGGAGAGACCAACTAATATGGTCTATGTCTAGACTCTTTTGGTGGCCCAGCCTGAGGGCAGATTGCTCTGCAATTGTTGCCGCATGTTCCACTTGTGCGCAGACTAAGACTCCAAGACATCTTCCAGTTGACCTCCTGCAGCCCATTCTTAATGGGGAACGTCCATGGTGGCACCTATCTATTGATTTTATGGTAGAGTTGCCTGTCTCAGAGGGTTACACAGTCATCCTCATTGTGGATAGATTTTCCAAGATGGCCCATTTTGTGCCACTGTGCCATGTATTGCTACTGAAACCACTGGTCTGTAACAGATATACTATTGCTTCTATCTGTCCCAGACCTGTCCAAGTGGGAGACCATGAGGAGTATGAGGTACAAAGGATTTTGGAATCTCGCAGGGTCTGAGAATAGGTACAATATCTAGATCGTTGGAAAGGGTATGGACCTGAGGAGCGTTCCTGGGTCACTAAGAGAGATCTGAATGTACATGCCCTTCTCCGTGAATTTCACTCCTGCAATTCCCCAGGCGTTGGTCCTCTTCCACAGAAGGGGGGTACTATCACAGTTCCCCTAAGGAGGCCTTAGTGTTCCTGTGCTTCCTTCCACTGTGGTGTGGCAGGCAGAATGATTGCGGATATTTCCTCATTGCTGACATCATAATACAGGCATGGAATGGAAGCCTGTTTATGGGCCTAGTCTGTTTTGCCTAATTGGGTTCCGCCTTCTTCTGTTCCTTTATTAACCTCCTTGGGGCTAGGAGTAATTGCCCTTACGTGGCGTTTCAGTTTGCTGCTCTTGTGTATCGTTGTAACCCGTGCCTGTCTGATTACTCGCTCCTTGTATGACCCAGGCTTGTCTGACTACCCACATCAGTTCTGACCTCTGGTTCTGGCTGACTATTCTCTCCTAGTAATCTCAGGCTTGTCTAACTACCCACTCGGTTCTGACATTGTCACGGTTTTTAAAGACTCTCAGACTTAAGGTTTGGTAAAATTTAACTTTATTAAAAGTTAAAGGCAGTCCCCGTAGGGTAAACATACATAACAATATAACATCAATAGAACATACAAAAGGTTCTACCGGCCTTGCCTAAATACCGGGCAAGGCAACCCAAGTGACAAAATTAATGACAGGCTCTACCGGCCTTGCCTATACCGGGTAAGGCAACCGTGAGATGATAATTCCGGTTCTACCGGCCTTACCAATACCGGGCAAGGCAGCCCAATGGGATGTTGAATGTAGGCTCTACCGGCCCTGCCAATACCGGGTAAGGCAACCTTTAAGATGGTGAGTTACAAGGTTCTACCGGCCTTACCAATACCAGGCAGGGCAGCCCAAGGAGGTACTGTAGTAGGCTCTACCGGCCCTGCCAATACCGGGTGAGGCAACCTACAGGATGGTAACGTCAAGGTTCTACCGGCCTCACCAATACCGGGCAGGGCAGCCTGAGCAAATAGACCAGCTGTTAGGTGACTAAGACAGCAGAGAGCATAAGTCTAGAGGTCTTACTCAGCAGAAGTCTATAGCCAGGGATAATCAGACAACTGCAAAGGAGTGGACAGCGACTGACCACAGTACTGGGTGTTCAGGAGCAAACCAACGTCCGGACGTTGGGACTAATGGTAAATAGCGCCACCAGGTTTAAGGAGTAAACCAGCGTCCGCACACTGGAACCAACAATGTATATTGCAACCGGGTTTAGTGGAGCAAACCAGCGACCGCATGCTGGAACCAACAATGTATATCGCAACCAGGTTTAGTGGAGCAAACCAGCGTCCGCACGCTGGAACCAACAATGTATATCGCAACCAGGTTTAGTGGAGCAAACCAGCGTCCGCACGCTGGAACCAACAATGTATATCGCAACCAGGTTTAGTGGAGCCAACCAGCGACCGCAGGCTGGAACCAACAATGTATATCGCAACCAGGTTTAGTGGAGCAAACCAGCGTCCGCACGCTGGAACCAACAATGTATATCGCAACCAGGTTTAGTGGAGCAAACCAGCGTCCGCACGCTGGAACCAACAATGTATATCGCAACCAGTTTAGTGGAGCAAACCAGTGACCGCACGCTGGAACCAACAATGTATATCGCAACCAGGTTTAGTGGAGCCAACCAACGACCGCAGGCTGGAACCAACAATGTATATCGCAACCAGGTTTAGTGGAGCAAACCAGCGTCCGCACGCTGGAACCAACAATGTATATCGCAACCAGGTTTAGTGGAGCAAACCAGCGTCCGCACGCTGGAACCAACAATGTATATCGCAACCAGTTTAGTGGAGCAAACCAGGACCGCACGCTGGAACCAACAATGTATATCGCAACCAGGTTTAGTGGAGCAAACCAGCGTCCGCACGCTGGAACCAACAATGTATATCGCAACCAGGTTTAGTGGAGCAAACCAGCGTCCGCACGCTGGAACCAACAATGTATATCGCAACCAGTTTAGTGGAGCAAACCAGCGACCGCACGCTGGAACCAACAATGTATATCGCAACCAGGTTTAGTGGAGCAAACCAGCGTCCGCACGCTGGAACCAACAATGTATATCGCAACCAGGTTTAGTGGAGCAAACCAGCGTCCGCACGCTGGAACCAACAATGTATATCGCAACCAGGTTTAGTGGAGCAAACCAGCGTCCGCACGCTGGAACCAACAATGTATATCGCAACCAGGTTTAGTGGAGCAAACCAGCGTCCGCATGCTGGAACCAACAATGTATATCGCAACCAGGTTTAGTGGAGCCAACCAGCGACCGCAGGCTGGAACCAACAATGTATATCGCAACCAGGTTTAGTGGAGCAAACCAGCGTCCGCACGCTGGAACCAACAATGTATATCGCAACCAGGTTTAGTGGAGCAAACCAGCGTCCGCACGCTGGAACCAACAATGTATATCGCAACCAGTTTAGTGGAGCAAACCAGTGACCGCACGCTGGAACCAACAATGTATATCGCAACCAGGTTTAGTGGAGCAAACCAGCGTCCGCACGCTGGAACCAACAATGTTTATCGCAATCAGGTTTAGTGGAGCAAACCAGCGTCCGCACGCTGGAACCAACAATGTGTATGCAATAGCGAGGAGAACAATGTCGCCAGAGCGACAGCTGGAGCGCGAGACTCAGGAACTCGTACAGGTTAACCCGCGCGGTGCTGGAGCACAGGAACCCCGGAATACAGGCATACCAGTGCTCAACCTGGGTTTAAAAAGGCTGTGTGAGGAGGGCTAATGACAGACAGCCAATCACGAATACTCAGCAGGTGATAGACACAGAGCAGCACGAATCACGGGCACCGTGATAGTACCCCCCTTTCAAAGACCCCCTCTCCTACAGTAGGGTCCAGGCTTCTGAGGGTATTTGGCATGAAATACTCGTAGTAATTTGGGTGCATGAAGGTCCTTACTGTCAACTCAGGAATGATCTTCAGGACCATAACCTTTCCAATGCACCAGATACTGTACCCCTCCTCTACATCTGCGGGAATCAATAATGCTTTGTACTTCATACTCCTCGTGCCCCTCGACTTCAACAGGACCTGGCATCACAGGTGTGGTAGTATAACGGTTACAAACCAGAGGTTTAAGGAGAGACACATGGAATACATTATGAATGCGCATAGAAGCAGGCAATTCCAAGGCATAAGAAACAGGGTTAATTTTGCCAGTGATCTTGTACGGACCAATGAACCGAGGTGCCAGCTTATTAGATGGGACCTTGAGTTTTAGATTCTTGGAGGACAGCCATACTCTATCCCCGACTTGGAAGGAAACCGCTGGAAGCCTTCTACGATTGGCATGACGCTGATGTCGCTGAAAAGACTGGCCCAATGCCCTCTGAACTTGTGCCCATGTGGAACGGAATTGCTCTATATGCTCATCCAGAGCTGGAATCTGCTGTGATTGAAAGGAATCCGGGAGCAGACAGGGTTGGAACCCATAATTGATCAAAAACGGAGAGCTCCTGGAGGAAGAATTAACTGCGCAGTTCCTGGCGAACTCTGCCCAAGGCAACAAGTCGGCCCAATTATCATGATAGTCAGTCACAAAACATCACAGAAACTGTTCCAATCCTTGATTGGCCCTCTCAGCGGCCCCGTTAGTCTGGGGATGATATGCCGAGGAAAATGATAGCTGTATGCCCATCTGTTCGCAAAATGCCCTCCAGAATCTGGACACAAACTGGCTCCCCCTGTCAGACACCAGCACCCTGGGTACTCCATGTAACCAAAATACTTCTCGAGCGGATACCATTGCCAGTTCTTTGGCCGAAGGAAGGCCACGGAGGGGTACGAAGTGTGCCATTTTAGAGAACCTGTCTACCACCATCAATATGAAGGAGTACCCTCTAGACCTGGGCAATTCTCCCATAAAGTCGATAGAGACGTGAGACCAAGGGCGTTCACCATTAGGCACCGGCTGAAGCAAGCCCACAGGGAGATGTCTAGGGGTTTTGGCACGGGCACAGGTGGCACAGGCATTCGTAAAATTGGCACAATCAGCTCTCATAGAAGGCCACCAAAATAGCTGAGAGAGAGACCAGAACAATTGATCCCTACCAATATGTCCCGCAGCCTTAGAGGAGTGGTAGGTCTCAAGTAATAGAGTACGGAATGGCTCAGCGACAAAACACTGGAGTCTCATGAGGAGCAGAGGCTTGGGATGCCAAAATCTCCTCCCCTAGTGGTGAAGTAATACTAGTACGTATGGTAGCCAATATTCGATCAGGTTGAATGATAGGTGCTGGTACCTCTTCTCTGTCAACCTCTGCTTCAAATTGTCTAGATAGAGCATCAGCCCTAACATTCTTTGATCCCGGCAGGTATGATACAACGAAATTGAATCGGGATAGAAACAGTGCCCATCTGGCCTGGCGAGAAGACAATCTCTTGGCCTCAGAAAGATACGTCAGATTCTTGTGATCAGTTAGAATCAAAACGGGTTTTTTTGTGCCTTCGAGTAAATGACGCCATTCTTTGAGAGCGAGGATAATGGCCAGTAATTCTCGATCACCAATCTCGTAATGACTTTGAGCACTAGTCAGTTTTTTTGAGAAGAATCCACAGGGTCTGAGTGTACCGCCTTTAACCTGTCGCTGAGAGAGCACCGCCCCGACCCCAATATCTGAGGCATCAACTTCCAAAGTAAAGGGGAGTATTGGATTAGGGTGGGACAACACAGGCGCTTCAGCAAAGGCTACCTTCAACTTCTCAAAGGCCTCTTCAGCAGCCACCGGCCAGAGGGATGGGTTAGCGCCCTTATGCGTGAGGTCAGACAGAGGTTTCACAATAGAGGAGAAGTTTTTAATAAACTTCCTGTAATAATTGGCGAAGCCCAGAAATCGTTGGATGGCTTTGAGTCTCTTGGGTTTAGGCCATTGTAAGACTGCCGTCAATTTCTCTTTATCCATGGCAATGCCGTCTTTGCCAATTATAAACCCCAGAAAAGGTACACTGGTTTTGTGGAACTCGCATTTCTCCAGTTTACAGAATAATTTATTTTTTCGTAAGCGCAGCAAGACTTCAGACACATCCTTGATGTGTTGTGACAGGTCTTTGGAGTGGATAAGTATGTCGTCAAGATAGACTACAACACAAGATTGTAACATATCTCTAAGAACGTCATTGATCAGTTCTTGAAATACTGCAGGAGCATTACATAGACCAAATGGCATGACTAGGTATTCATAATGCCCAGATCTCGTATTGAAGGCAGTTTTCCACTCATCACCGGCTCTGATACGTATCAAATTGTAGGCTGCCCTTAGGTCCAATTTGGTGAAAATCGAGGACCCCTTAAGTCTATCAAACAGCTTGGTGATGAGTGGGATTGGGTAGGCATTTTTTGCCATCAGCTTATTCAGCCCACGATAGTCTATGCAAGGTCGCAGTTCGCCACTTTTTTTCTTAACAAAAAAGAACTCGGCACCGGCCAGAGAAGAAGATTTCCTTATGATCCCTCTACTAAGGGCATTTGCTATGTATTCCTCCATAGCTTGGTTCTGCTCACAAGACAATGGATACATGCGTCCCCTTGGTGGTACTGCTCCAGGACTCAGTTCTATGCGACAATCGTATTGTCTGTGATGAGGTAGGGCGCCAGCCTCTCCCTTACTGAAAACGTCGCTAAACTGCTGGTAGGCATCAGGTAGTGAAGGGGAGGTGCACAAGACCTTAACAGGATGGGTAACACACTTATCCATACAGAACTGAGACCAAGCAGCAATCTCACATTTCTGCCAATCAGATTGTGGGTTGTGCAACTGTAACCAAGGAAAGCCCAAAATCACGGCACGGTGAGGAGAATTAATCAATTGGAACTGCTGCTCTTCCTTGTGAAGAACCCCAATAGTCATGGACAAGGGCATCGTTTCAAAAGTAACTTGGGCGGGTTCCAAAGGTCTGCCATCAATTGCCTCAATAGCAAGAGGGGTTTCTCTCTGAATCTGTGGTACCCCATGCAATTCAGCAAAGGTATTGTCCATAAAATACCCAGCAGCACCAGAATCAACCAAGGCAAAAACCTCAACCGAGCGTTGTGCCCATGACAATACCACCTGTATGGTGGGTTTAAGTGTGCCCAACAATGGGGACGATTGGACACCACCTAGGGCCTGTCCCCCAAGGTACCCTAGGTGTGTTCGTTTCCTGGACGTACCGGACAAGATCTTAACAGGTGACCGTTTTTACCGCAATACAGACATAAACCTTGTGTCTTGCGATACCTTCTCTCCTCCTTAGTTAACCTAGTGAAACCCACCTGCATAGGTTCACTTGGTTCCAGAATAGGTTCACTAGGTTTGGATGTCGAGGGAGGGTTGGGTGGGCAAAATATGCTACTGGACCCATTATTTTTTAACCGTACTCGTCGCTCTCTGGCGGTTAATCTTTCACGTATTCTGGAGTCAATTAGAATCACGTATTCGATATAATAATCTAGGTCAATAGGTAAATCTTTTGCTGCGATCTCATCTTTAATCTGGTCACTCAATCCTTGAGCAAAGGCTGCCAACAGGGCCTCGTTATTCCATCCTACCTCTGCTGCCAAGGTGCGGAATTCAATGGCAAAATCGCCAACCGTGCGCCTGCCCTGTTGTATCTCCATGAGATGTTTAGCAGCAGAGGTAGTTCTACCAGGAGGCTCAAATACTCTCCGAAAGGATTGCACAAAATCACAGAAATTCTTTGTGCAAGGTTTAGCGTTTTCCCAAAGTGGGTTGGCCCAAGCCAATGCTCTGCCAGTCAGCAAGGATATCATGAACCCAACCTTGCTGCGATCACTAGGAAATGCGTGTGCCGTCAATTCCATAAATATCTCGAGTTGATTGATAAACCCTCTACATAGTTGAGGGTCGCCGTCATATCTCAGCGACAAGGGTGCAGAAGCCGTTAACCCTTTGACTGCGGCCCCTGAGGGCCTAGACTCATTCTCCGGTGTCATAATTGGCAAGACCACCGGGTTAGCACCGGACTTATCTGCAAGTACCGTGCGTTCAAGAATAGTTTGGATAGCCACCGCTAGCTGATCCAAACGTTGCTCGAGCGTATCCATCCTCCAGTGGATGTTCTGTGCGTTACCGTCACTCTTAGTGTCTGAGGTCATGGCCCTTTCGTACTGTCATGGTTTTTGAAGACTCTCAGACTTAAGGTTTAGTAAAATTTAACTTTATTAAAAGTTAAAGGCAGTCCCCGTAGGGTAAACATACATAACAATATAACATCAATAGAACATACAAAAGGTTCTACCGGCCTTGCCTAAATACTGGGCAAGGCAACCCAAGTGACAAAATTAATGACAGGCTCTACCGGCCTTGCCTATACCGGGTAAGGCAACCGTGAGATGATAATTCCGGTTCTACCGGCCTTACCAATACCGGGCAAGGCAGCCCAATGGGATGCTGAATGTAGGCTCTACCAGCCCTGCCAATACCGGGTAAGGCAACCTTTAAGATGGTGAGTTACAAGGTTCTACCGGCCTTACCAATACCGGGCAGGGCAGCCCAAGGAGGTACTGTAGTAGGCTCTACCGGCCCTGCCAATACAGGGTGAGGCAACCTACAGGATGGTAACGTCAAGGTTCTACCGGCCTCACCAATACCGGGCAGGGCAGCCTGAGCAAATAGACCAGCTGTTAGGTGACTAAGACAGCAGAGAGCATAAGTCTAGAGGTCTTACTCAGCAGAAGTCTATAGCCAGGGATAATCAGACAACTGCAAGGGAGTGGACAGCGACTGACCACAGTACTGGGTGTTCAGGAGCAAACCAACGTCCGTACGTTGGGACTAATGGTAAATAGAGCCACCAGGTTTAAGGAGTAAACCAGCGTCCGCACACTGGAACCAACAATGTATATTGCAACCGGGTTTAGTGGAGCAAACCAGCGACCGCACGCTGGAACCAACAATGTATATCGCAACCAGGTTTAGTGGAGCAAACCAGCGTCCGCACGCTGGAACCAACAATGTATATCGCAACCAGGTTTAGTGGAGCCAACCAGCGACCGCATACTGGAACCAACAATGTATATCACAACCAGGTTTAGTGGAGCCAACCAGCGACCGCACGCTGGAACCAATAATGTGTATGCAATAGCGAGGAGAACAATGTCGCCAGAGCGACAGCTGGAGCGCGAGACTCAGGAACTCGTACAGGTTAACCCGTGCGGTGCTGGAGCACAGGAACCCCAGAATACAGGCACACCGGAACGCTGGAACACAGGAACACCAGAACATTAGCATACAGGAACACTGGAACGCTGGAACACCGGAACATTAATGTACAGGAACACTGGAACACCGGACTGTAGCATACAGGAACACTGGAAACAGGCCCAGAGATCTGACAAGCAGGTCAGACAGAGTGGAGTCAGAGACACCACGAAAGGGCAACCTGGGTTTAAAAAGGCTGTGTGAGGAGGGCTAATGACAGACAGCCAATCACGAATACTCAGCAGGTGATAGACACAGAGCAGCACGAATCACGGGCACCGTGTTAGACATGTGACTTTGGTTGACTAAATCACTCCATGTAGACTCCGGCTTGTCTGACTACCCGTTCGCTTCTGACCTGTGGCTCTGGTTGACTATTCGCTCCTAGTAGTCTATACCATTTGCACCCGAGCTCGCTGTCTCAGTCTTGCTTGCTCCCTGTTGCCTCTGGTTGCGTTCCCTGTTTAAGACTCTAGCTCTGTCTACAGGCTCTCTGTTGTGGGACACTGCACATTACCATTACCCTGTGTTTAGCGCACTAGTCCAGCGCTCAGCACAGCGTGCAGCTCCAGGTAGTAGACCTAAGATTATAGCTTTGGATTTGGGGTTGTGTGGGCATTGGTATTCATTATTGTTTACTTTCAATAAAGGTGATTTTACATTTCATATGCTGTGTCTGTCCTTCATTTATGCTGGGTACCGTAACACTACCTTGGCTACTGTTTGGGTCACTAGAGCTTTCGCCATCTGGGGCAAACAACTTACTGAAGCTATCAATAAAAGTGCCCCTAAGGAGGACATTTTAGCCCTCTTGGCCAACATGTCTGAGGCTCAGACATCCGTCACTGATGTTCTTTTTGATGCTGTCAAACCTCCAGCTAGGGGTTCTGCCTTCTGCTAGACGCACATTGTGGCTTAAGATTTGGTCTGCGGACCTTTCATCCAAGAAGTCGCTAATTTCTCTCCCTTTTCAGGGAAAATCTGTTTTTGGGCCTGAACTAAAGCAGATTATGAGTGAGGCCACTGGAGGCAAGGGTACACTCTTGCCTCAGGTTTCC
The DNA here is from genome assembly GCA_037306005.1 of Rhinophrynus dorsalis. Lineage (NCBI taxonomy): Eukaryota > Metazoa > Chordata > Amphibia > Anura > Rhinophrynidae > Rhinophrynus > Rhinophrynus dorsalis. The sequence goes on from CM074722.1 coordinate 123,399,876, forward strand.
AAGCTCCCCAACTTGGCAAGGAAATGTCGTCTTTTTCGTCCTCTCCAAAATGTGTTCTTACCCTTCCCCCACTCCACTATTGCTTTTTGCTCAGCGATACAGATACTCACCTCAGCTGATCAATAACGAGCAGCCTTACTTCCCTGTCTCAGGCTTACTCAGCTGATAGGTTACTACTGTCTGTCAGTCTCCGTTACCACAGTTACCTGTCTATTAGCCAGCCCTTTCCTTCTGTGCTCTGGCTATTTAACTACTAAGGTTCAGTATCTCTCTGCCCTTGGTTGGTCTATGACCTCTCTGTGTATCCCTGCTGTTGCTGCTATTGTTCTAGTGTATGACCATGGCCTGGCTGACTGACTCATCTGGTTCCTGTGTTCCTGACACAGCTTGTGTGGCTACCTGTTTTGGCTTTGATCCGTGGCATATTTTTGACTAAGATTCCGGATTGTGCTTCTCATTTATTTTTGCTAATTTTATTATTTAATAAAATATTTTATTTACCAGCATCTCCAGTTTCCTTCTGGTTTTCTCAGTTCTCTGACAAAATGAAGCTCAAAGGCCGAATCCAAGCGTGTTTCAGGCCAGCACCCTGCACGAGACCACCAAGCCCAGACAATAGTGGCACACAAAGCACGCCACCACCAAGCCCAAGTTTGGCAAGTCTGCCTCAGTATGATTAGCAGAATCCTGGTCCGCAGCTCCCGGTGGGTGGGTGCCAGTACCATTTTTGAGGTGTCTGGGCAGCCTCTTTTGCGGATCAGTGGGTCTTACAGGTGGTTTCGGAAAGATACAGGATTCCCTTCAAATCCCTTCCTCCCTACAGAATCTTCTAGTCTAGAACTCCTCTGGGACA